>CM077012.1:89302067-89927995 GCA_039090855.1 Macrothele yani | reverse complement strand
TGATATCGTACAGAAAGTTTTCTATGACTGTTTATTGAACTATTGATGTCTACAGACTATATGTACTGAGAAGTCAGTTACAGCAACGCATCAACAAATTTCTTCATCCATGTTGTAAGTTCTTATCTGAAAGGTTGAATGAATGATTAGATTGTTTGAAAGGATACCTCTACAAAATTGATAGGTTCTTGGCAAAAAAAAAAAAAATTACGAGGGAGATGATGTGACGTATATTCTAGATTAACTTTCCTTTTTTAGTTTCTTTCCCTATGTAAATCTTGAGTTTATTCTCAGTATTCTTCACGCTTAACGAAATATCTTTTCCCTGAAACGAATACGTTTGGCAACAATTGAGGTTGAATGCACGTGACGTATGCCTGATCGTGATAAGAGCAAGAGATAAAAACGACGACTGATCGATTGCTTTTTTTTTTTTTTTTTTTTTTGGAGGTTTAACGACCACCGTGAGCAACTCAATGGGCTATAAGCAGTCGCCCGTCCCTAATTTAGGGTCACTGGTTCCAGGGAAGGGAGAGAGCCAGTGCCGTAAGACAAACACAACATCCATGCCTCACCGGGATTCGAACCCGGACCCCGTTCGGAAGAATGATCAGAGGCCATCGCTTAGACCACTACGCCACCGGGGCGGCGTGTTGTGATCATGTGTGGTGTGTGGAGTACATTGTGATGTTATCGTTCAGTTATAGAAGTGTTTTCTACAGCCTGAATAAAGCTTTTCCGTAAGTTGACTTCTGTTGTTTCGTCTGGCCGTTAAGGTTTTCTTTCATTTAGGAACCATTTTCTAAGTATATTGATGTGTTAAAACAGCGTAGAAGTCGAAAAGACTTTTACGCTACAACTGTTTTGATAAATTTTGTGAAAGCTTCCCTGAACATCTACTATCAGAGCTTAAAGAACTCTAAGCTTCAAATTTTGTGAAAGCTCGATTAAAAAATGAATTGAAGGTGTTTTATTTCCTTGATGAATACAAAACAAATCAGTAAGAGCCATTACTTGTTACATAAAGTTAAATAATTGCCCTTACTTGTTACATAAGTTAAATAAACTTTCCATCAACAACTGCAACTGCCGAAAAAGTTTTTCCGTATTAAAAAGAATCAAGATATATCTTAGAGCCACACAAGGACATGTACATTCGAGCAACTTAGCTGTTTTGTTAATAGAGAAAAACATTATTTTTAAATATGAAAAAGTACTCGGAAGAAACATTTCTGTGAAAACGTAACACTCAAGTTCACACAAAAGGAAAGAAGAATGGAGTTCATGTTCAAGTAAGTGTTCAAATCCTAATCCTCATAATTATTTGGTAACATGTTAGCAATAGCATGTACCTAAAATTAAAAAAAAAGTTTTACTTCTATTACTTAACAATTAAAAAATAAACTTCGCAATTAAAAAAAAAACTGCTGTACGGGGGGAAGGGGGGGGCAGATAGCCCAGGTCTCGGACATAGATCAGATCATATGTAGAGGATTTTAGGAAGGGAGTGTCTGACCCCAGGTCTTAAACAACCCTTAGAAATAGGAAGCTAGGAGACTTGGGCTACAGTGCCTGATAGAAAAGTGACACGGAAGCGAGGTAGAAAGGGGAAGGAAGACGCCCTTATTTATTACCGGGGGGCCAGTACCCGGGGTCCGGCGGCTTAACGTGCCCATCCGACGCACGGCGGGTATTTAGTGGTTCGAACGTTCGTACCTGCCCAGGATCGAACCTGAGGTTATCTCCATGGCAGTCACGACCGCTGACCACTAGGCCACCCGCAGCCCAGGTCTCGGACCCAAGATACGCTACTGATATATAAACAGGGCCAACGCGACTAGGGTACGGGAGGTGCGACGCACCAGGGCGGCACTCCTCGGGGGCGGCATTTTTTTTTTTTTGTCAAAAATAATGAAAGGAGAGTGAATGAAAAGTAGAAAGAAAGAAAACAAAGATGATGATGAGAAGAAAAAATGAAATAAAATATTAATAAAAAAATAAATAAATAAAATAAGTGAAAATAATAATTCAAATTTAATTTCGCAAACAATTACATAATATTATTTCAGTTTGCCTGGGTTCATCAAAATATATATATATATATATCATCATCATCATGGTCAACCATTATCAATCCACTACTGGATGAAGGTCTCCTCAAGTTTCCTCCACAACGTTCTGTCTTGTGCCAGTCGCTTCCATGTCACTCCCGCATACTTTTGAATTTCATCCACCCATCTCCCATGTGGTCTTCTTCTGGGTCTTTTCCTGTCCCTTGGAATCCAATCTAAAATGTCGGCTGTCCATCGATGGTCTGTCCTTCTGGCAGTATGTCCAGCCCATTGCCATTTCAGGGATTTAACTCTGATCATTATGTCTTCCACTCTGGTCATTTTTCGGGTCCACGAGTTCCTCTTCTTATCTCTCCTGGTTACACCAAGCATGCACCTCTCCATGCTCTTTGAGTTGTCAGCAGCCTTTGTATATCTCTTTTAGTTAAGGTCCACGTCTCTGCACCATACGTAAGCACTGGAAGGATGCATTGATCAAACACTTTTCTTTTAAGACATAATGGCATATTCCTCTTGAAAATTATGCTGTTTCTTCCAAACGCTCTCCAGGCAAGTTTTGTACGCCGATTAATTTCTTCATCAATGTGACCCCTCACTTTATCTGCTGTCCAAGATAAACGTACGTGTCTGTAATCTCCAGCTTTTCTCCATCAATCGATAAATCTTCATTTCTTGTAAAAGCATTGTACATCACTTTTGTCTACTGAAAGTTCATTTTTAATCCCACTTCTTTACTCTTGTCAGCAAGTTCCTGGATCATACTCTGCAGTTCTGATGGGATAGTTGCAAAAATGACTACGTCATCAGAAAAACGAAGGTGGGTTAGATAATCTCCATTAATCTTTATCCCTTTGTTTTCCCAGTTCAGTGATTGAAAGACATTTCCCAGTGTGGCATTAAAGAGCTTCGGAGATATGGTGTCACCTTGTCTCACTCCCTTTACAATTTTTATGTGTGTTGTATTTTCAAACAGCCGAATCTTTGCACTTGCATATTTTTTTCCTTTTTTGGAGGTTTAACGAACACCGTGAGCAACTCAATGGGCTATAAGCAGTCACCCGTCCCTAATTTAGGGTCACTGGTTCCAGGGAAGGGAGAGATCCAGTGCCGTAAGACAAACACAACATCCATGCCTCACCGGGATTCGAACCCGGACCCCGTTCGGATGAATGATCAGAGGCCATCGCTTAGACCACTGCGCCACCGGGGCGGCCACTTGCATTTTCATAGATGTTATTAATAATATTAATGTATGCATCTTCAATACCGCAGGATTTCGGAGCCATTGTAACTGCTTGTGGTTTCACCGAATCAAAGGCTTTTTCATAATCGATAAAAGCCATGCACAATGGAAGTTCATATTCCCTCGCTCTTTCAATTAGTTCTCTCAGTACGTGGATATGATCTATTGTGCTGTAGCCACTTCACTTCTGAATCCAGCTTGTTCTCTCAGTTGAGCCATGTCCAGTGTTACCTTCAAGCGGTGTGAAAGAACTTTAGTGAAGATTTTATAAACCACTGATAGGAGGCTGAGAAGTCTGTAGTTCCTGAGATCCTCAATGTCACCTTTTTTATGTAGCAGGATCATTGTAGCGTTGTTCCAATCCTCAGGAATCTTCCCTTCATTTAAGGCATCGAGTGAAAATTTGGGCGAGTACTGTTTCGATTTCTCCACTTGCTTCTTGTATGATGTCTACAGTAATTTCATCTTCTCCTGGAGCTTTTCTCCGCTTCATGTTCTTGATTGCATGTGCAACTTCTGCTGGGAGGACTGGAACAACTCTGGTACTGGTACCTTTCATGATATCTGGAGTACATGTATCATCCCTTTCATATAATTTGGAGTAGAAATCTTTCACTCTTGTCAAAATTTCGCCTCTATTTCTTGTTACAGAACCATCTTCTTTTCTCAGAGCCATAATTTGTTTTCTTCCCTTACTGAGATGTCCCTTTGCTATCTTTAGGCTTTGGTTGTTTTCAATTGCTTTCCTCACTAGTTCACAGTTAAATTTCCTTACGTCTTCAGTGATACTTTTTCGTACTGTCTTGCGTAGCTCTATATATTCCACTTTGGAAGTCACATCTTCTTTAGTTGTCCTCATCTCTCTTCTTTTTTGCATCAACATTTTAGTTTTTCCTGATAATTTGTTCACATGCAGCTTGTTCTTAGACCCAGCTAATTTTGTTGCTGTTTCCATAAGAGCTTTGGTTACTTTTCTGTTAACTTCAGAAATATCCACTTCTTCCGATGTTAGGCCTTCTAAAGCAGAGAAACTGTTCTTCAGTTCCAACTTGAAGGTATTATGGTGTTTTTTAAGGTTGGTTATGTCAATAGATTTTGTTTGTCTTATGAGCTTGCCACGTTTAAGTTTAGTGTTGAGGTGCATCTTACATCTCACTAATCTATGGTCTTTACCTGTGTTGAACTTGTTTACCACACTGCAGTCTTCTATGACGAATTTTTTGTTACACATAATAAAATCAATTTCACTTGTCATCCCATTTGAATGTCTCCATGTCCATTTCCTGCGTGACTTTTTCTTGAAAAAGGAGTTCAAGATGAAAAACCCTTCTGCCTCTGCAAACTCAACGAGAGTATTTCCACGCTGGTTTCTGTTGCCTTGACCGAATTTACCTACTGAAGTTTCATTCTGTTGCCGTTGCCCTATTTTTGCATTGAAATCTCCCATAATTATCTTCAAGTGCTGCTTACCTTTATTATTTAGATGACGAATTTCTTCATAAAATTCTTCAATTTCTTCTTCAGGATGACTTGTGATGGGTGCATAAGTTTGAATAATCTGAGCCTTGTATCTTCTCGAGAGTTGGATAACGAGTCGTGCAGCTCTGTCAGAGGAACTTTCAACTTCTACAACTTTATCCTTCAGTTTCTTGTTTATTATAAATCCAACACCACTAGTTCTGCCAGTATTTGTCCCAAGATAGTAGAAGGGATGTCCACTTTTCAGTTCAATGAGATCTCCTCTTTTTCTCCTTACCTCACTTAGCCCGACGATATCCCACTTGATCCTTTGTAGTTCCTCTTCCAATTCAAGAAGCCTTGAATCAGAAGATAGGGAGCGTCCATTATACGTAGCCAAGGTCAGCATCAGATGGCAGCCTAGTCCGGTCCTCCGGGGATTCTTAGCACCCTCTGCCTTCATGTCGCACTGGCCGCTGCCTTGGCCAGGTACATTCCAGCTGCCGGAGACTGAGGGCCAAGATTTAAGTTGTAGAGTCATTTTGGAGGGATTTGGCCATAACTCACCACGCTGGCCAAGCGGGTTGGTGAGTGTGGGATAGCATTTCCGCCAATCCCGATGGTATAGTTATACCGCTATTGGCGGTCGTCAGAGCCCCTTTAGTGGGAACAGGATGCACCACGAGAAGGCGGATTTGACATTTGTCAAGGAGAGGCTGTGATGTTACGCATCACCTGACCATATGTATATATACACTGGCGTGCAAAAATTAAGGACGAAACGGTTTTTCGAATGTAACGTCATGCAGAAGTGCTCCACATCGACTCAAATCATATTATAAGATCCCCAAGATGTAAGAAAAAGTGACAAGTGAGCAAAACCGTCCAAACAAGGAATCCAAAGTATACAAAGGCACTTTATTGAAAAGGTAGCTTCAAGCACAACTGGGCAGAAGACAGAAACGTCCATGTGACAGGCGGCTGCCAAGAAAAGTCCAGTCTTTAGTATCACCCCTGACTGCGTTGCAGAATTTACAACGTCTGTCCATGCTGAGGACGAGGTTGTCAAGGAGCTGTTGATGCATCGCAGCCCATTCCTCCTGTAGCGCCAATCGCAGCTGCGGAATCGTTGCTGGCGGCTAGGGACGTGCTGCCAAGCGTCTCCCGAGAAGGTCCCACACGTGTTCGGTTGGATTTAGGTCCGGGGACCTTGCGGGCCAATCCATGCGTTGAATATCTTCACTCTCCAACAGCTCTGCGACAGCCACTGTACGATGAGGTGTAGCGTTGTCGTCCATGAAGAGGAACTCAGGGCCCTCAGGACCTCTAAACAGACGCACGTGAGGCAGGAGAACCTCGGTACAATAACGGACACCAGTGACTGAACCTCCTTTGAAGATGTGGAGGTCCGTACGGCTACCAAGCATGATACCGCCCAAAACGAGAACTCCGCCACCTCCTAACCGCTCCCTTTTGATGATGTTGGAGGTGTGATTGCGTGTTCCCTGCTCTCTCCAGATGTGTATACGTTCAGAATCGCTCGTCAGACTAAATCGGCTCTCATCCGTAACGAGAACTCAACCCCATTGCTGATGTGTCCAGTTCTTGTGTTCCTGGCACCACAGAAACCACCGTCTCCAATGAGCAGGCGTTAATGGCACACATCGTACTGGTCGTCGTGCAAATAGACCACCTTTGTGCAGCCTCCTGGCCACGGTAAAACGCGATAACGGACGTCCAGTTGTCTGTTGCATGTGCCTTGCGATTTCTCCCGCTGTCTGCCGTCTGTCTCTTCTCGCCTGTAGGACAATATACTTTCGGTCCGTTCTGCCGGTCGTCCGCCGCCGTGGTTGCTCGTGAATAACCACTGCTAAACCCTCAGACAGCTGTTCCTGTCGTTTGAAATGTTCTCCAAGCTCGTGAAACGATGATGTGAGCGACCCGAACTCCTCGGCCACACTAGTCACACTTCGACCTTCTTCCAACTTACCAATGACGCGACCTCGGGTAAAGTCATCCAAATGTCGTCTGCTGAGCGTACAACGCCCGTGTGCTTTCTACCCTTCCGACACCGCCCCCCCCCCCGTCATGCTGCATTATGCGCATGCCCTACCATACCGGACCCTAGTCTATCTCTTGAGTGGTCTTCCTGTCCGTTCTGCCTGCTCGTTCCGCTGTTATGCTCATTTCTCTTCTTCGTCCTTAATTTTTGCACACCTGTGTATATACGGATGGCGACAAGTCTGGCGTCGTGCCAACTTTGGCTATAGAAGTTTTAGTGGATCGCGTGAATGCAGTGCGTAAACCTTCTCCAGCTATCTCGCTCTTGGAGCAATGGGTGTTCGGGAACTCAGTAGTGAAATTGTTTATCCTCTATAATGTGTTTGTTCCTCCTGTGTAACATCTAGTACTTAGTGAATGTCAATTCAGTATGTACAGGAAGAGCTATTTAATTTTGTGTTAGTAAACTTCATGGAGTGAAAATGCTGTACAGCAGTCAGCTATTTATTTGTGTGCAAAGCAGCGTGGTTTGCTCGATTGATGACCGTGAGCTTCAAACAAGTACACAGACATATTGATGCTACGACGGTCGACCTACAATTTTTGGTTTGTGAATAAGTGTTATCTCAAGAAGAATTATGGTAATAGTGGTCTAGCTTACAAGTGATCTGGTCATTAAAAGCAACAATTGAAAATGCAGTGTTGACAGGCCTTTTTTTTACTTTCTAACTCATTAGTATGAGGAAGTATTCATCGCGCAAAAATTCGGCTTCGAGATTTTAACAGAAATACACGTTCTGGGGACCGCCGAATACGATTTCACCATTTTGGCCGTGGTGTTTGTGTGTCTACCTGTTTTGGGTCCACCATGACTCAAAAATGTTATTAGTGTTAAAGTGCGATCATTAGCAGTCGGTGTTTATAAAAATGTAAAGTCAAAATGCCTAGACTAGATTTTGAGTCATTATTAATTGCGGTAGTGGAGGAAATCGAGACCAAATGTTCTTTTTAGGCTGCCAGCTGCTGTCTCTAAAGACAATACCGAAAAGATTCGCTTATCTGCCAAACGAAGGGAGATCGCTTCCCAGAGCTTAGAAAAAACTTTTTATTGAAGAGTTAGACTCTTCAAAGGGCAAGAACCTTTTAAAGGTTAGTTTTATACAGAAATCAGTGATTTCTGGTAAGGTAGAGAACATATCTTTTACTTGTTCAAATACTGTTGGCGTGCAGTGCTTGTACTTATTGGGCCAGGCGTTTCACTCGTTGATTTCAAGTTGAATTTAAAAGTTTTGGCTGCTTTTTTGCGTAAGTTTTATTGCTACTGACTATTTTCACACAGAACACATTTTAGAGTTTGTCTCTTAGTCAAAAATGTTCTTAAATCAACGCTTCGGTACCCAATCGGCACTTCTGTGCACTTCGTTTTTTTTTTTTTTTTTTTTTTTTTTTATCTAGGTCTGTTTACAGACCGGTATACGGATAAATAAATTAGGGCGCAAATCTCAGCAAAATTAGTGTGTTTTTTCACCACAATTTTGAGTGAAAAACCAAATTTTGCTTTAAACACTTTTTATTGAAGAGTTACACTCTCCAAAAGGCAGAGAACCTTTCAAGGGTCAGTTTTATCCAGAAATAAGTTATTCCTGGAAAGGCTGATGAGAACCTTACTTGTTAAGACAGCGTACCTACTATATTTTTTCACTAAATTACTAATTACTCGCTAATTAGGGATCTCAATAAATTATCATGGAAAAGAATATCCACGATGAGAAATTGTTGTATGCTTCGAGACTTTTATATGCCTCGAACTGTTCTGGGGTAAAGGCTCTTTGACCAAAGACGAAGTAATAGAAAATATTTACTATTTGCACTTTCAGAAAACTTTTCGCTTCACCTTCGAAGATACTTGCATTCGGCACATAGGGAACTTTTCCTTCAATCTCTTTATTTTTTTCCAAATACCGCATTTTGTACTCGGAAGTTAAACTTTCAAAATGATGGCACATCGCCATCACTTCAACGGGAACTGGTTGTCCTTCACTTACGTTACTAAGGCTCGTTGCCATGCTGAAAATCACGTGTCTGCTACATCCTCATTGTGCATATCTAGAGACGAAATTTATTTTTAGCAGCTCTATAATACGCATATTCATGTGCTCGCTAGATTTTAGTAAAAATCGGTCAACCGGCAGTAGGAGTTCCCTATTGAACTTTTTCTTATTTTGTTATATAACTCAATAATTGCCGGGATTATTATATCAACATTAAATTTTATATTTTACAGTTTTTCATCACATCTCAGTTTATGTATGAGAAAGCCCAGTTGAGGCCACTACAGTTTTTTTTAGCACGTTTTTTGTAAAAAAAGATCGTGCTTATGTTAACGGGATGTCCGTCTGTCCGGAAGTCTGTAGACATCATATCTCTGCAACTATCAGTCCAATTTGAAAAATTCTTTCTGCATTAGGAAGCTTGAAATGTGCGAATGGTGATCCTTCATTTCGCCTTTTTTTTATTGCAATGCACAATTTCGCCTCTAGAGAGCGTAAATGCAGATGATATCGAATTCAAAATACATTTTATTCCATATATTTACTTCTAAACATCTAGTTCAAAAAATTATTTTACCTTTCGATTCCATTCATGCCGAAGATTATTTTAGGTACTTTTTCAAGCTACGCATAGATTCTCCGCTAGGGAGCGTAAAAGTAAATTGCGTTTCCCCCGATATCTCTGCTTCTAAAACGCCGATTTGAAAAATTATTTCTGCAGCGAATACAGCTCCTGATGGGAAATATTTTGCATATAATTTATCAAATACGTTAAATGAAAAAATGAGAACATATTTAATTGAAACCGGAACAGGGCCTGCTAAAGTATCCCGCAATAGGGTTTATCCAAAAGATGAATCGGGCAGAGGTTTTTCTGACACATTTTCTGACCTGAGAAAAATGCCAAATGGTGAGGTGATTCCTAGGGATTGGCTTGTGTGTTCTGTCTCCAAGAATTGCGTTTTTTGTTTTCACTGCAAAGTTTTCACAAAAGGTAACTCCATTTTAGCACATGGTGGTTTTTCTGACTGGCAGCATTTATCTAGACATTTAAGTAATCATTAAAAAAGTTACCATCATATTGAGTCTGTTGCTAAGTTTATAGATTTCAAGAGAAGTTTAGCCAAAGGGCAAACTGTTGATGCTCATATGGCACAGCTGATAAACGAAGAAAAGGAGTGTTGGCAAGAAGTTCTTTTGAGAATAGTGCAAAGTACAAAATTTTTATCACAGCAAAATTTGGCTTTCAGAGGTAGCAGCAATTAGCTTTTTGAAAAAATAATGGCAATTTTCTAAAATTATTCGAAATGCTGGCTCAGTTCGATCCCTTTATCTCTAAACACTTCCAACGAGTTCAAAGAGACGCAAATAATAGTCCACATTACCTGGGGCATCAAATCCAAAATGAGATAATTCGTTTGTTGTCTTCTGAGATTAAATCTATCATTGTAAAAATGATGGAAGACAGTAAGTACTATTCATTGATTTTAGATTGTACACCGGACTGTAGCCACCAAGAACAGATAACAGTGGTCATTAGATTCGTTGTATTCAATGACGTAAGAAACGAAATTGAGGTAAGAGAGCATTTTCTGGGCTTTTGTGAAATTCTCAATAAAACGAGTGCTGGCCTGACTACTTTTATCACTAATCACTTAGCGGACAACAATTTAAAAATGGAAAATATGCGTGGACAGGGCTGTGACAATGGCGCAAACATGAGAGGAAAAAAAAACGGTTTGCAGGCCCATATATTAGGTGTGCAACTTAATTTTCGGCCCCTAACCGCAAGCGATCATAGAACGTCGCAAATGCAAATAGCTGTGCGCGATAATGGCTGATAGCAGCGCCATCCAACAGCTTTCCAGGCAACCGTAACCGCTCACAGCTGTAGTGAAAGAAGGGACGAAAGTTGATGGTGAAAGCAATGTCGTTCGAGAAGCAACATTTGAGGCACTGCCACCTGTTCGCATTTTAGCTGAAACAAAAGATCCACGAAAGCCCAGCAAATGATCTGTGCTACTTTGGGTGAGGCTGCAGTGTCCTACAGTACGTGTAAGAAGTATATAGTTCCAGCGGTTTAAGTAGGGAAATTTCGATCTCCGTGATGCAGAACGTCCGGGACAGCCACAGAAAGTTCACGATGTGGAACTGGAACAACTGTTGGACGCGGATCCCTGTCGCACACAGTCAGAGATCGCCCAGGAACTCGGAGTAACACGGCGAGCCATTGCAAAGCACCTGCACAAGCTTGGACGGATTCAGAAGGAGGGCCGTTGCGCGCCCCACCAACTCGCAGCTGCGAACAAGTCTAGGCGCTACGATGTTGCTGTGTTCTTGCTCTCCAAATTCAAGAGGAAGGATTTCCTCCACAAGATATTGACCTGTGATGAGAAGTGGGTCCTCTACGATAATCCTAAGTGGCGCAAATCGTGGGTTTACCAGGTCAGCTTACTACCACTACCGCCAAACCGAATATCAATACCAGGAAGTTGTTGCTGTGCATATGGTGGGATCAGCACGGTGTCGTACACTATGAGTTGCTCAGATCTGGTGAAACGGTCAATGCTGAGCGTTATGGTCAGCAACTCATTCGTGTGAGTGACGCAATGGAGGCTGAAGGGTGGCGAGGGCCGCCCCGTTGGCGCAGTGGTCTAAGCGATGGCCTCTGATCATTCGTCCGAAATGGGTCCGGGTTCGAATCCCGATGAGGCATGGATGTTGTGTTTGTCTTACGGCACTGGCTCTCTCCCTTCCCTAGAACCAGTGACCCTAAATTAGGGACGGGCGACTGCTTATAGCCCATTGAGTTGCTCACGGTGGTCGTTAAACCTCCAATCAAAAAAAGGGGGTGGCGAGCCTGGTGGCGTGGTGGTAGCAGAAGAAGTAACATCCAGTAGAGAGGCCGGTAAGAGATGTGTAGAGAAAATGGTGTCATCGGGGACAGGGGAAGAAGGAAATGCAGGGGTCGGATAACCCACCCGGACCGAGTGGAGACACAAGCCGAGGGGTTCGGAGAGGCTGTGAGGCAGAAGCAGAGGTACCATAAGACGAAGCCGAATCAGGAATATTGTCTTTATCAGGGCATGAAGCACATAGATGAGTGGGCGATTTGCAAATGAAGCAACGAAGAGCAGTGTAGACGTGAATGGTGCGAATATGGCGACCACAGACTATTTGGAAAGTGGTTGAACAGGAAGTAATGGAATCTGCGTCCGGAAACACGACAAGGGCTTGGCGGCGGAAACTAAGATATGGACGAGCACCTTGCTCGTCTGATGCTGCAGATAAAGTGCGAATCGGGCCAACAACAAGTCCACAACGGGAAAGACAACTATGAAGGATATCATCTGAGATTTCAGGAGGAACAGGAGACATGCGGACAAGTATGGGGCACTGTGCCTGGGGAATGGCGAATGGCGAGCATACTTTGATCGCCGACGGATAGGGGAGAAGAAATGACCCGCGCGACCTCCGCGGAGGAAGAAAAACAAACAAGCACAGAGCGGGGGTTTCGTGCGTTATGGGTAATGGTATCACGGGGAACGATCTCGTGAAGAGCGGAGGTATACACAGTGAGTTTAGTATTCGGTAGGGCAATATATTTCAATCCTAAGGCTAGAGAGGCAAGCAGAGACTTACCTCGTGGTGAGAACTCTGCGATATGAGCTGTGAAGACTGTATCATGACGGGAAAGAAGAAGGTCCAGACAAGACAGGGCCGCTCCGGTGGCGCAGTGGTCTAAGCGATGGCCTCTGATCATTCGTCCAAAAGGGGTCTGGATTCGAATCCCGGTGAGGCATGGATGTTGTGTTTGTCTTACGGCACTGGCTCTCTCCCTTCTCTGGAACCAGTAACCCTAAATTAGGGACGGGCGACTGCTTATAGCCCATTGAGGTGCTCACGGTGGTCGTTAAACCTCCAATCCCAAAAAAAAAATCCAGACAGGACAGTAAAAGAGCGGAGGTGACTGAAGTGACGGAAGGCAGAGGGAGATTAATTGTATCTTGAAGCAAAACGTCTGAGGGAGGCGTCAGTGGTGGTAAATAAGAGGTAGATATAGCCCAAGCCATGAGCAGTTGAGTAGAAATACACAATTACGATGACGGTTGACAATGAAGGCAGAGAAGCACGGTAAACGGGTGGACGAAGGCAAAAGCTGAGCGATGACGGCACGTGAAGAGCTGCTAGAGATGAGTGTTGTATAAGCTGACCAGAAGTCTCCAATTCTTGAGGACAGTCCTCGAATTTAGTTTATTGTCCCCAGAAACGCCTGACGCCTTTGGGGACGGAAACTGTCCTCAAATTTTGATGTTTGTCCTCAAATGTCCTCGAATTTACACTTTCTCATTAGTTCGTTAGATTTTTAATGAAATTTTTTTTTAAAATAACTTTCGTTTGCACTAATTTTCCAACATGCTGTTTGTGAAAAAAATTTCGACTGTCTTTCTTCTTCTTTTAGAGTTTAACGACTACCACGAGGAACTCTAAGGATTATAATTAAGCAGTCACCTGTCTCCAATTTGGGACATTCGTTCTAGGCAAGGGAGAGAGAAAGTGCTGTAAGACAAAGACACCACCCATGCCTTATTTGGGACTCGAACCCGTACCAACTTGTACGTAACGTCAGTGGCCAGCACTAGGACACTGCACCACTGGCGCGGTCAGATTTCGACCGTACTAACTTCTCATAAAACTTTGTTAAAATGAAAAATTCTCCACGCAATTACTTTGGTGTGCAGCTTGATTTTAATTCGGCACATATACCTAAGGTAAAGCATTTCACTTTTGCTAAAATGTTCTCGCCATCATAGTTCTACTTTGTCAATACAAATTACCAACATTCTGCAAGATATATCCTTTTAAGACACACATTTTCATATGTAATATCACAGTTATTGAAGCAATGCAGTTTTGTGACAAAAAGATTTGCATATTTATTTTCAGTGCATATGTGTCCGAAATGAACTGCCGATTTGGGGACGCCACGCCTTTTTGTCCTCAAATCAGTGTTTCAATATCTGGTCACCTTAGTGTTGTACGACTGACGAGCAGATGACGTCACTCGAGGACCACTAGCAGAAGGCGACGTGATACGGGAGTTGCGGAGATAAGCAAAAAAAGATGAGTACAGGAGACAGAGTTGTGAAACGCTGATAAGGAAACTGAAGATAGTTAAGGCGACTCACGATGTTTACTAGAGTAAACGACGAGGGTTAAATACAGGACAGGAAAATACGTCGAATATGAAATATTGTGACACTTACTGGGCAGAACAAGTCGCAGGAACGATGCAGACGAGCTTTATGAGCTGGAAAAAAAGCACTCACACGAAGTAAGGAAATCCAAATACGTCAGCATGAGGCAGAAAATTAGGAGCTGGAATTGGGCGTGGCCGACAGAACGAAAGTTTTGTAACAATAGAAGCATCTTTGGTCAAGTTATGAGGATAATGGCTGTGGAACAAATCTCGCTCCCGTGCCCTGACCTTTGACCCCATTTCGATGATAGTCAACAGAATTGGTTCAGTATACCTCCGGAACAACGTTATAAAGTTTTGTCGCAATGGAAGCATTTTTAGGTAAGTTATTACGCATAAGAGCAATAGAATGGATCCCTCTCCTATGTCCTGACTTTTAACCCCATTTTGCCCATTTTCAATAGGATTCGTCCCCAGGTGGTCCCCTACCACATACTAAAATTTCATCGAAATCGAACCATTTTTACGCAAGTTATGACGCATAAGGGCAATGGAATGGATCCCTCTCCTGACCTTTGATCCCATTTCGCCCATTTTCAATTGGATTCGTCCCCTGGTAGTCCCCTACCACATACCAAAATTTTTCTTCGAAATCGAACCATTTTACGCAAGTTATGACGCCCACCCCGGTGGCGCAGGGGTCTAAGCGATGGCCTCTGATCATTCGTCCGAAAAGGGTCCGGGTTCAAATCCCGGTGAGGCATGGATATTGTGTTTGTCTTACGGCACTGGCTCTCTCCCTCCCCTGGAACCAGTGACCCTAAATTAGGGACGGGCGACTGCTTATAGCCTATTGAGTTGCTCACGGTGGTCGTTAAACCTCCAATCAAAAAAAAGGTATGATGCATAAGGGAAATAGAATGGATCCCTCTCCTATGTCCTGACCTTTGACCCCATTTCGCCCATTTTCAATAGGCGGACAGACAGACGGACAAAGCTGGAGCATATACGCTTCTTCAACCTACGGTTGGAAAGCGTAAAAAAACGGAATACAAGGGTCATCATTCTCACATTTCAAGTTTTCCAATGAAAGAAGAATTTTTTAAAGCGAACTAATATTTGCAAAGTTATGGTGTCAACAGACAGACGGACGAATGGATAAAGTGATAACATATACTCGAATCTTTTTTTCAAAAGAAGTGCTAAAAATACGGTGTCTGAAAAGCATTCTCCCCCGATCGTTCAATCCTGTTATTAAATTTATAGGCTGAACAAAAAAAATTACAGAAGCGGTTAATTGATTTTCTGATTTAAAGGAACGGAAACTACGATTTCGTAGTTATGTTATTCCACCCCCACCCCCACCCCACCCCCAGGAAGCATTTTCAGCAATGTATCACGTTTGTATAGCAATTTTGTATTGTAATACCGAATTTGTGTCTGTCTCTCTCGTTGGCTGCTAGCTAGAAGTGGTGACGTCATACGCAGGTAGAGCGCGTGCCCTAAACCTTTACGCTTCGCCGTAACAGCGCACACTGCTTTTGTTCAGTTCAGTTCAGTTCAAAGTTTTTTCAAGTGTTTTTCTAACTTGTTTTTGCGGATGTAATAAATAAATGGACATGGAATCTTCATTGCACCCAGTATTTCCCAGCAGGTAAGTGATAATTTATCACTAAGACAACTTCATTCTGAGAATTTACACCATCGGTCGATACACTTGTCATGATGGCAATCTCAGCCGTCCGCTCTCCCTCTAGCGGCAAAAGAAAGAATTACTATAGTACGGATAACATTCTTAGCTGTTAGATCGCTTCTTAGGTTCGGTTGGATTGTTTTGGGGCATTCTTGCATACATTCTGGAATTAGAGAGTAGTATAATGGAGAATTCCATGAAGAAGAACAATTCATATTGTTGCGTCCCGCAGTGTCGTTCCCAAGGTTCCAGCTATGTTTTTCACAAGTTAGTATAAACGTTTGTGCCTTGCATTTGAAATGCTTCCAGTGAAATGCTACTAACCTAGTAACGTGTTTGAATAAATAATAAACAAGACAACGTTTTTATTGCATAATATTTTAAAATTCCGTATTTTTACATGCATTTGAAAACAAGTAATCGCTGTTATCCTGTCGGTATAACTATATTGTCTGAAAATGTAAAAATAAAAATTACCTGTTACAATAAAGCATTACTGCTACACAGTGCTTACATGTTCCACTTCTGCCTGCTTTACAAGAGCACTCAAAAGACTTTACAGAAATTTCACAATTATTTCTGTCTAAAACACCGTTGATCGAATGAGGCGACGACGTTATTGCGGTGAATTGAATGCAATGTGAAACTATGGGGATTTCTTTTCTATCTTCCTTCTTAATTCCACATGAAATTATATGACCTGCATTAAGAATCACTTTCCCTTCTTTGATGCATCGTGAATTTTTTGTAGGGTCCACATATTTCATTATCTCAAGGATGGAGAGTGTTACACCAGCCATTCCTACATACGACTTTGCGGACGTTATCCGTACTAAAAGAAGTTTGTTTACGTTCGCGCAGTGCCCCCTTTAGTTCATTTAGGTTACCAATTACAAGAGTCAACATGGCGCGTAAAAGGTATTAATATCATTATTTCAAAATTTAGTGTACAGGTGAGGACATGAAGACGATCAATCAAAAATGAGAAGTGTGAAAAACATAAATTCATAAACCTAATGTGAGAAAAATAAGAAGTGATTTCGAAGTAAGGTACGATATTTCGAATGTCATTCCATCAAGTAGTTCTAGAAATTGACTTGCATCTGGCATTGTATCCCTACACCATAGGCGCCGACTTTGGGGGCAGGGTCAACCTTGCCCCTCTAATAATTTTTCTGGGGGGTAGTACCCACTCAATATTTTTGGCCCTGTTTAAAGAAGTTTTTGTGTGCATATGTCATTTTCGAAGTGCGTGAGTTGAAATAATTTTACAGAGAAAAATGCTTTCCCATGCTATTGAGGCTATCGTATGCTGAGCCAATTGCAAAAAATGCACTTCTTTTCTTTATAGAATTGTATTATTCTTTATAAGATGGACCAAGCTCCAACTTATCAGGCGAAAACGATTTATTTCCAAAAAAATAATAAATAACAAAATAAGTAAGCTCTTTTTTCCCCATTTTTAGCATTGCTCATTCGGAAACCTGGTTGCTAGCCCCGTATTGTGTTTGACATGTTTTTGTGATATGTGGTAAATCTTTAAGACAATTATAAAAAACAAAATTAGTAAATAAAAATATAGAAATGTATAATCTCTAGCGCCTTTATATATCTATTTTTTGCGCTTCATGTCTTTGAGTAATTGCGCTAACCTCTCATATTTTTTATAAACGATTGGGAATAAAATCTCTCTGGATATTTTTATAAAATCACAAGCTGAATTATATTTTTAAAAATATTAATATTCAGCAAAATAATATTTCTGTTTCCTTGTTAATTTGCCGATGAGCAATTACAATTGTATTTTAAAATATACGTCGAATCTCGTAGTTTATCTTCTTGCCCTTTCTTTTTCGTCCTGGCAATGGAAGAGACGTGCCCCCTCCCACGTCTGATGTCTTCACGCCTGCCCCCCCCCCATAATTTGGTGACGTCGGTGTCCCTGCCCTACACTTTGTTTAGACTCCTAACGCCCAGTTTTAGTGCGCTAATGGGAAAGTTCTGAAGTTAAGAACATTCAGATCGCTGAAATGAATCATACGGGAGTACAACGTGATGTGTCACAGGATGAAAATTTAATCCATGAAATGAAACGTAAGGATTGCGATGGCATAAAAGAATCGTTTGAATGTTTCAAGGTACAGAATCGTTTCCGAAAACATTACAGGAAAATAAATGCAATTTCATTAGGAATTTTTAGATGACGTGACGGCTTCAGTAGCTTGATGGCTATCATAGAAGCTAGCATGGATATAACTATAGCTAGTTTTTATGAAGTTTCAGTATCGACCAATCATTGGACCTGTCTTTCTGTATAACCTAACCTTGTGGACTTCACAGCTAAGTCTACTTTCCGAGAGAAGGAGAATTTTGTTCAGGCTAAGAGAAATAGGTTTCGGAGGCTTTTGTTACTTCAAGGATTAAGTACCTCCGGTTCCACTCTATACTGACCACACAACCGCAAAAAAAAAAAAAGCTGAACGCGTAGTCTATTCAGGCGATTAGCGGCAAAACTTTTCCCTTGCCCCACCGACACTGGGCTCCCCCCCCCCCCTTTTTTTTCCTTTCTTTAACAAAACATAGGGATACAATACCAAGATACAGGCCACCTTTTGGAACTATTTGACAGATTCAGAAGACCTTCCAAAAGAGGTAGAGATTAAGGCAAGATACTAAAACTAAAGTAACTATGCGTTTATTGGCGTAAGGAATTAAACATGCATTTTGCCAAGCTTTCGGTCATCGGCGGATGGCTTTTAAGGTGGACGTCTAGTGATTTTGCTTTCTATACTTCCAATGGGCAACCCCATGGTTTCATTCATTTGCATCCATGTGACCAATCTAATTTTTGTAAAGTGTTAGCACATACTTACCTTTTAGAAATTAAGCATTAAATAAGAGAGGAAGAAAATATAGTTTGAAGTAATGTGAATCGTGTACATAAGAACAGTATTGGAATATCATTTTCAAATATTTTGGAGAAACAAGGCAACTTTCCGTTCGTTTTCATGTTGCAAAACAAAATTAAAATCATTGCTTACCAAGAATATGAGATTGCATGTATTTAAGGAAATAAGAGGTACTGAGTATGTATGGTTTTTTTTGTTTTGTTTTTTATTGGGTGTTTAACGACGACCATGAGCAACTCAATGGGCTATAAGCAGTCGTCCGTCCCCAATTTAGGACCACTGGTTCCAGGGAAGGGAGAGAGCCAGTGCCGTAAGACAAACACAACACCCATGCCTCACGGGATTCGAACCCGGACCCATCTCGGACGAATGGTCAAAAGCCGTCGCTCAGATCACGGGGGGTGGGGATGGAGCGGAAGTAGATGTTCGGTATCTTAAATGGCGGTGCAATCTTAGGTTGATTCGGAGAGTAGTTCTACATCCTAGGGGAAAGGGAAGAAGACAGCCCACAGCCTAGTAAAACTTACTGGCAAGCATTTGTGTTAAGACATTTAGTTATTTATAGGCCCACATTTGTTCACTTCTAAAAATACGATAAATCGGCTTTTCCATCTTAACCACCCTGTCATCACCTTTTTTTTTCTTTTTTGAAAGAACTGCAAAAAAAAAAAGTTATTTGAAACAAAAAAAAACAAAAAAAATCCTGATATGGTACGGCTAGCCGTACCAGGCCTTATTTCTGGTACAGTCTGGTACGGCCGCAGCCTATTGTACCAACAGTTTTGTTCAAGGCAAGGTACCGTGGATTAAGGGAGCTCTTCCGATTTCAAATGCTTTCACGTAGTTTCGAAGTTCGTCTTTACATACAGCCGGGTTATATCTGCTATCAACAAGCAAAAGAAATAGTTCCAAATAAATTGCATACCTACAACTTTTACAAACAAAAATAATAATTTAAACTCTGTATTAGTACGAATTTCGGATGTACTTCAGAATCATATGCAGTTCTCAACTCCTTGTGTATCGTTCTGTTTTATTTGCATTGACCCCAACATGAAACTGTAAACGAAATAGTTCATTTTAATTTTATGATGTTGTTTTTATGTTTTGTTTTTTGATATTGTATTTTTTAACGAATTTCACTGTAATAGACATTTTAATGACTTTATTTTTGCAAATGTATTTTATGAAGGAAATTTCTCGAATAATTGTATTACGGATTTTATTTATTTATTTGTCCGGAGCTAACTTTTTTCTTTTAATGAGAAGCTAATTTCATCTTTTTCCGTGAAAATAAAGTTTCTACGGTTCATGCTTCATACTGTTTTGATTTCTTCAGAAAAAATATAGTCAAAGATGTTGATTTTCTTCTATTTGCAACGTACTACCATCCGAAATTCGATTAAAAAAAAAAGGATGCGTAGGAAAACTTCCACCCAATGAAACGCACGTTTCGTTAAGATTCTGTATCGAATTATGATGCATAAATCTTGTACATGAAATAAATACGTATTATTTTATTTTCCGTATGGATTTATTAGTATAAAAAGTAGCTATAAAAGTGAGAATTGTTCGTATCCTGAACTACTTCATTTGCCCCTTCATGGTAGTGTGCATGGAAAATCTTTCAACCTATGCAAAGTGCGTGTCATTAAGAATGTGTATCGAAATATAATGTATAAATCTCCTATATGAAATAAATACGTAGTATTATTTTCCGCATGGACTTGTTAATATAACAGTAGCAATAAAAATAAGAAAACACAACTGTTCTCATAAATATTTTATTTTTTAAGTCGATCAGCGAAACCTTGGTTGACTTAAAAAAATAAAATATTACTGAGAAACGTTGTCTTTTAATTCTTAATATATATATATATATAATCATCACAAAGACTATAGTCTCCTATTTGTGGAATAAATGTAAGAATTATCCGTGTCGTAAACTACTTCCTTTGCCGTTTCATGTCGGGTGTGAAACGGTTCTATGTAAACAAATCGGAACGATACATGTGATGTCGGGAACTACTTGAACAGCTTTCTGATTCGGAAGTCCGTTCCGAATTTCTTTTGTATTAAAATGCAACTGCTTTTATACTAAATAAATACAGAATATTAATGAAACGTGTAACGTACGACAGAGGTATAGGACACGTCAAGACGGCAAATCTGCAGGAGTAAATTCCGTTGGTGTAGTTTAATCGGTAGAACAACTGGCTCCGGAGAGAGGAAGCGTTGGTTCGAATCCCACCACCGGCAAATTTGTGTTTACATATTGTCAATCGATTGTGGAAGATGCATCTACTGGCAGTTGGGTTCTTTGAAAAAAAAAAAAAAAATGAGATGTTCCTTCCACACATCATCTGGAATTAATGAAAATTCCTTCTTTGCTTAAAAAAAATTAAGAGGGAGATGATGTGACGTACTGCAGAGGTGAAGCACATGTCAAGACGGCAAATGTGCAACGACAAATTCCGCTAGTGTAGTTCAGGCGGTAGAATAACTGGTTCCGGAGCGAAGAGGCGTGGTTTCGAATTCCATCACCAGCAAATTTGTTTTTCCATAAGCACACGTTGTATTTGGTTAAACTTTACCAATGAGTTCATTCGTTCCGATCAGCTACTGGTTTACGCTTATGTTCACTCTTGGCAAATGCAAACTCCTGAGTAAAAGGAACTGCCCACAAAACTAAGTTTGCATGCCGCACACAAGAAGAAACGAGAAATATGACACCGAATTTTCGGTTGTAATGAGCACGTCTTTTGAATCCCTTCTGACGCGAATTAAATTTATCAGTGCTATTCATAATCAATGGAACCTGTTAGAAAAACGATTAGCTGGTTTTTACAATCGATAAAATATCCACAGACACAAACATCTACGTAGTTCCATCAGCGGCTAAAAACATGATACGAAAATTAACAAATAGCGCACAAAAAATTTCTCATAGCACGAGGAAGGTATTAAAAACAAAGATATTTTCAGATCGAACAATTAAGGTGGACCTCAAGGATTTTTCTTCCTATACTTCCAATGAGAAAACTTCTGTACACATTTTCTTCACAATTAATGCGTTCCCAAGGATAAAAATTTGAACATCGATTAAAATAGCTTCATTTTATAACTTGGAATACTTAATATTTTTTCAAACATAACCATAATTATGCAATCCAACATTTGTTTGCCTACTGACGTCATCAAAGTACAGGTCGCGCCATCTTTTTTCTGGTTTCAACACCACCAAAGGAGTAGTTATCAATTTTTAATATAATTATCGTTATGTTTTAGAAAATATTAAGTATTCCAAGTTATAATATGAAGTTATTTTAATCGATGTTCAAATTTTCATCCCTGGGAACGCATTAATTGTGAAGAAAATGTGTACAGAAGTTTTTTCCATTGGAAGTATGGGAAACAAAATTACTTGACGTCCACCTTAAAATAAGAAATATAGAAAAGGAAACAAGATATAAGTTCACGTATGCTACCGGAAGAATTTTGCAAAATGGAAAGTTGAAAATAGGCGACAAATATTATTCTTAGAAAAAGCTATGCTAAGGAAAAAGAACTTTTCAAATACGTCTCCCAGAAGCAGAGATAGAGAGAAATAAAAAGTTTCTATCTTTGCGCGCCTACCGGGAATTCTTTGCATCATTTAAAGAGGGGAATGCTTCACATCTCTGTTGTAGCGAATGGCATACAGTGAAAAAATAAGTTTCTCAATAGGGTTTTTAGAAGCTGCGATACAGCTGCAACTGAAGCACACAAACATCTGCTACTGACATAAATGCGAACTACAGAATTCCTCATATACTAGCCTAAAGTGTTCTACAAGGTAAATGGCATTCGGTGTTGGAAGAATTTTTTAAATCGGACATGTGGAAGCAGAGATATTGAGAAAAACAAATTAAGTATTTGCGTCCCCTAACGGCGAAAGTGTGCATTATTTCTGGAAGAAAACACGCACACAGAGTTTGCTTAGTTAGTAGTATCTGACCAAACAGTTTTCCAATCAGGCTTTTAGTCCCGAAGATATTGCTGTAAACTAAAACGTGAACTTACGCCCTCTGATGGCAGACTTGTGCGTTAAGAAAAATTTATATGAGAAACATTTTTCAGCGGAAACGCTCTCCAACCAAAAAATAATTCTTGAAATCGGATTCTTAGAAGCAGGCTTATGAATAAAAATGAGCTATGCATCTACGCACCCTGGCGGAAAAAACATGCAATGTTTTAGGAAGAAAGTATTCTCGAAAGGTTTTCCGATGTGAGCGCTATCGGTCCACGAAATAATTTTTTCAATCTAGTTTTCTGGAGCTCAGATTCTGCTCCAAATGCATTAGAAGCAGAAATAAACACTTACCCCCCCCCCCCCCTGGTGGCCAAACCATTTTTCAACAAATATTAGAAATTATATGCAAAATATTTCCCATGAGGAGCTGTATCCGATACAGAAAGAATTTTTCAAACTGGAGTTTTAGAAGCAGAGATAACGGGGGGAACGCAATTTACCTTTACGCCCCCTAGCGGAAAGTCTTTGAATTCCTTGAAAATTTTGAAATTATATGAAAAACATTTCGCACCGGAAACGCTGTCCAACAAAGAAGGAATTTTTCAAATCGGACTCTTAGAAACGGAGATATTGACGAACATACATATAATATGCATCTACACCCCTGGAGTATAAACCATACATTATTTTAAGAAGAAAATATTTGGAAAGGTTTATCGCCGAGACTGGTATCGGTCCACGAAAGAATTTTTCCAATCGAGATTTTAGAAGCTCAAATTTTGTTGCAAATGCATCAGAAGCAGAAATTAACACTTTCGCCCCCTGGTGGCCAAACCATTTTTACCAAAAAATTAGAAACTGTATCCAAACGATTTCCCATCAGGAGCTGTACCCTCTGCAGAAATTTTTTTTCAAATCCGAGTTTTAGAAGCAGTGATATGATGAGGGGGGGGGGGGGCGCAATTAACCTTTACGCCTCCTAGCGGAAAATCTATGCGTTACTTGAAAAAGTGACTATACCTAAAATTGTCTTCGGCATAAATGGAATCGAAAGGTAAAATATTTTTTTCAATCGGATGGGGTGATCGTAAACTCGCGCAACCCAAAGTTTGAATTTTCATAAATTGTTGCTAAATCATTGTAATTATTCTTTCTGCCACTAGATGTCACACCATACTGTTAGGAATTATCATTGAAACCGAGGTCACTGTGATGTGTACAGGTTGTTCGTAGTGTAATTTCGTTCGTTGTGGAGATGAAATGTCTTTTTCCCATACGCAGCGAATTTTCATTCTGGAAAGTTATTTCGCAACTCGTTCATACGGATGTGTTGCCGAGGACTTTCGCAAGAAATTTCCGGGTACAGCAGTCCCCAATATGGCGATTAACGCAGCTTTTTCGGGACACTGGACCTGTTGCGGATAAAAAACGCTCCTGGAGACCCTCCATTTTGACTAACCATAAAGTGGATGAGATAAAGCGAGCACTGCAGCTGTCGCCACGAAAAATCCTCCGGAAACTCGCCGTGCAATCATCAATCTCATACGGTAATGCATGAACTCAAGGCCCCAGATGCAGTTCACGAATAGACTTCTGTCGATGGTTCCGCTCATTTTTTAAACAACGTGGAATACAGAGTCTTGATACAGTTTTCTTCAGTGACGAGGCCTAGTTTCACCTCGGAGGTTATGTCAATAGTCAGAACAATAAGATTTGGTCATGTGAAAATCCACATGTTTTTCTTGAAAAAGGTTTGCATTCGAAAAAACTTGGAGTTTGGTGTGCGATATCGCGCCGTCGCATAGTGGGACCGATTTTTTCGAAACGATTGTGGATAGTTCCGTCTACCAAGACATTATTACACAGTTTGTGGCACTCCTTGATGTCTGCGAACGACATTGTTGGCTTCAGCAAGACGTTGCTACATGCCACACGTCGGTTAGTACTGTCAATTTTTTGCGAGATTTTTTCAGTAAACGCCTCATCTCCAAAGACCTGTGGCCTCCCAGATCCCCAGATTCATCGCCGCTCGACTTCTTTCTTTGGGGGTATTTTAAAGGTGTTGTGTATCACAATAATCCACACACCCTGGATGAACTTAAAATGAGCATCACAACAGCGATTGAAAACATCAGTGTGGAGGTAAGCTGACCAGAAGTCCCCAGTTCTTGAGGACAGTCCTCGAATTTAGTTTGCTGTCCCCAAAAACGTCTGATGCCTTTGGGGACGCAAATTGTCCTCAAATTTTGATGTTTGTCCTCAAATTTTGATGTTTGTCCTCAAATTTACACTTCCTCATTAGCTCGTTAGATGTCTAATGAAAAAATGTTCTTAAAAGTAGTTTTCATTGTACTAATTTTCCGACATGCTTCTTGTGAAAACAAATTTTGACTTTTTTTTTCTTCTTCTTCTTTCCGAGTTTAACGACCACCGCGAGCAACTCTAAGGACTATAAGCAGTCACATGTCTCTAATTTAGATACATTCGTTCTAGGCGACAAGAGAGAAAGCAAGTGCTGTAAGACAAACACACCATCTATGTTTCAGTGGGGACTCGAACCCGTACCCACTTGTACGAATGGTCAGTGGCCAGCACTAGGACACTGAACTACTAGCGCGGTCAAATTTCGACTGTACTTGATCCAAGTTTCTCCAAAAACTTTGGCAAAATGAAAAATTCGCCATGCAATTAGTTTGGTGTGCAGCTTGATTTTAATTCGGCACGTATACAAGGTAAAGCATTTCACTTTTGCTAATATGCTCTCGCCATCATAGTTCTACTTTGTCAATACAAATTACCAACATTCTACAAGATATATCCTTTTTAAGACGCAAATTTTCATATGTAATATCGCACCTATTGAAGCACTGCAGTTTTGTGACAAAAAGATTTGCATATTTATTTTGAGTACGTATATGACCCCAAATGAACTGCCGATTTGGAGACGTATAACGAAGTAAATTTCTCCGTCATTTCTGTCCACGCCAGGATTCGAACCCGGATCCCCTCATTCCGGAATAAGTCACTCTACCAATTGAGCTACGCGGACGTTTGTTCTGATTGCTATGTGCCTTTATATCGTGTGCGTCCTGCTGGCAGGTACTTCACATCTCCCCCCCGAAAGAGGGCCGGGGGCATGGCCCACGGGTCAGCCGTGACCATGAATCGTTGCAGGCATCCATCCACTGTAGAACGTGCACTTGAGAACTCCCAGTCAATCTGGTGTGTGGAATGCAACATCACACATTTTTAATTTTCAAAGCGCTGGAGAAGGGATTCTCTGAATTTTCCTATCTCGCGGTGTGGAAATAACATCACACCATTGAGAGATTTTGAACGGTCGGGTCATCCGGAGAGTTCGGGCGCCATTATAACGAAGTAAATTTCTCCGTCATTTCTGTCCACGCCAGGATTTGAACCCGGATCCCCTCATTCCGGAATAAGTCACTCTACCAATTGAGCTACGCGGACGTTTGTTCTGATTGCTATGTGCCTTTATGTCGTGTGCGTCCTGCTGGCAGGTACGTCACAGACGCCACGCACTTTTGTCCTCAAATCAGTGTTCCGATATCTGGTCACCTTATGTGGAGGTGTCATCAAACTTGGAAAAAAGAGTGCGCGTTTGCATTCGCGAACACGGAGCCCACTTTGAACATATGTTATAATGAGGTTCCCCTTCTTTTGTTGTTATAAAGGTTAGATTGTAATCTATATTTGACGATGTTTATTTTTTTAACAATTGTAATTAACCTCATAGGTTTTTTTTTCTGGGTTGCGTGACTTTATAATAACCCTGTAGAATAAAATGTATTTCGAATTCGACATAGCCTGCATTGAAATTGTGCATCGTATAAAAAACAACGACATGTAGAATCATCATTCGCACATTTCAAGCTTTCCAATGCAAAAAGAATTTTTGAAATCCGACTAATAGTTGCAGAGATATGGTGTCTACGGACGGACTAACCGATAACATAAGCACGATCTGTTTTACAAAAAGACGTGCCGCTGTACTACACTGGCGTGCAAATATTAAGGACGAGACGGTTTTTCGAATGTAACGTCGTGCAGAAGTGCTCCCCATCTACTCAATTCATACCATAAGATCCCCAAGATGTAAGAATATGGGACAAGTGAGCAAAACCGTCCAAACAAGGAATCCAAAGGATGCACAGGCACTTTATTGAAAAGGCAGCTTCGAGCACAACTGGACAGAAAACAGAAACGTCCATGTGACAGGCGTCTGCCAAGAAAAATCCAGTCTTTAGTAAGAGATATGATCACCCCTTACTGCGTTGCAGGATTTAGAACGTCTGTCCATGCTGAGGACGAGGTTGTCAAGAAGCTGTTGAGGCATCGTGGCTCATTCCTCTTGTAGCGCCAATCGCAGCTGCGGAATCGTTGCTGGCGGCTGGTGACGTGCTTCCAAGCGTCTCCCGAGAAGGTCCCACACCTGTTCGATGGATTTAGGTCCGGAGACCTTGCGGGCCAATCCATGCGTTGAATATCTTCACTCTCCAATAGCTTTGCCACAGCCACTGTACGATGAGGTGTAGCGTTGTCGTCCATGAAGAGGAACTCAGGACCCACAGCACCTCTAAACAGACGCACGTGAGGCAGAGAACCTCGGTACAATAGCGGACACCAGTGACTGAACCTCCTTGGAAGATGTGGAGGTTATTACGGCTACCAAGCATGACACCGCCCCAAACGAGAACTCCGCCACCTCCAAACCGGTCCCTTTCGATGATGTTGGAGGTGTGATTGCGTGTTCCCTGCTCTCTTCCGATGAGTATACGTCCAGAATCGCTCGTCAGACAAAATCGGCTCTCATCCATAAAGAGAACTCGACCCCATTGCTGATGTGTCCAGTTCTTGCGTTCCTGGCACCACAGAAACCGCCGTCTCCGAAGAACAGGCGTTCATGGCACACACCGTACTGGTCGTCGTGCAAATAGACCACCTTTGTGCAGCCTCCTGGCCACGGTAAAACGCGATAAAGGATGTCCAGTTGTCTGTTGCATGTGCCTTGCGATTTCTCCCGGTGTCTGCCGTCTGTCTCTTCTCGCCTGTAGGAAAATATACCGGTGGTCTGCCGCCGTGGTTGCTCGCGGACGACCACTGCTAAACTCTCGGACAGCTGTTCTTGTCGTTTGAAATGCTCTCCAAGCTCGTGAAACGATGCTGTGAGCAATCCCGAACTCCTCGGCCACACTAGTCACACTTCGACCTTCTTCCAACTTCCCAATGACGCGACCTCTGGTAAAGTCATCCAGATGTCGTCTACTGGATTGCCTGTTGGTCATATCACACGGTGGCAGCAACTCGACGTCGTTCAAACCGATGTACACCGGGCAATAGCTTTCACCGAATTGCTGAGCGTACACCGCCCGTGTGCTTTATACCCTTTCGACACCCCTTCCCCTACGTCATGCTGCATATATGCGCATGCCCTAACGTACCGGACCCTAGTCTATCTCCTGAGTGGTCTTTCGGTCCGTTCTGCCTGCTCGTTCCGCTGTTATGCTAATTTCTCCTCTTCGTCCTTAATTTTTGCACACCAGTGTGTATCATCATCATCATCATCATCATCATTGTCAACCATTATCAATCCACTGCTGGACGAAGGTCTCCCCAAGTTTCCTCCACAACGGTCTGTCTTGTGCCAGTCTCCTCCATGTCACCCCTGCATACTTTCGAATTTCATCCACCCATCTCCCATGTGGTCTTCTTCTGGGTCTTTTCCTGTCCCTTGGAATCCAATCTAAAATTTCGGCTGTCCATCGATGATCTGTCCTTCTGGCAGTATGTCCAGCCCATTGCCATTTCAGGGATTTAACTCTGATCATGATGTCTTCCACTCTTGTCATTTTTCGGATCCACGAGTTCCTCTTCTTATCTCTCCTGGTTACACGAAGCATGCACCTCTCCATGCTGCTTTGAGTTGTCTGCAGTCTTTGTATATCTCTTTTAGTTAAGGTCCACGTCTCTGCACCATACGTAAGCACTGGAAGGATGCATTGATCAAACACTTTTCTTTTAAAACATAATGGCATATTGCTCTTGAAAATTATGCTGTTTCTTCCAAAAGCTCTCCAGGCAAGTTTTGTACGCCGATTAATTTCTTCATCAATGTGACCCTCACTTGATATCTGCTGTCCAAGATAAACGTACGTGTCTGTTATCTCCAGCTTTTCTCCATCAATCGATAAATCTTCATTTCTTGTAAAAGCATTGAACATCACTTTTGTCTTCTGAAAGTTCATTTTTAATCCCACTTCTTTACTCTTGTCAGCAAGTTCCTGGATCATACTCTGCAGCTCTGATGGGCTAGTTGCAAAAATGACTATGTCATCAGCAAAACGAAGGTGGGTTAGATAATCTCCATTAATCTTTATCCCTTTGTTTTCCCAGCTCAGCGACTGAAAAACACTCTCCAATGTGGCATTAAAGAGCTTCGGAGATATGGTGTCACCTTGTCTCACTCCCTTTCCAATTTTTATGTGTGTTGTATTTTCAAACAGCCGAATCTTTGCACTTGCATTTTCATAGATGTTATTAATAATATTAATGTATGCATCTTCAATACCGCAGGTTTTCAGAGCCATTGTAACTGCTGATGGTTTCACCGAATCAAAGGCTTTTTCATAATCGATAAAAGCCATGCACAATGGAAGTTCATATTCCCTCGCTCTTTCAATTAGTTCTCTCAGTACGTGGATATGATCTATTGTGCTGTAGCCACTCCTGAATCCAGCTTGTTCTCTCGGTTGAGCCATGTCCAGTGTTACCTTCAAGCGGTGTGAAAGAACTTTAGTGAAGATTTTATAAACTACTGATAGGAGGCTGATAGGTCTGTAGTTTCCGAGATCCTCAATGTCACCTTTCTTATGTAGCAGGATCATTGTAGCGGTGTTCCAATCCTCAGGAATCTTTCCTTCATTAAGGCATCGAGTGAAAATTTGGGCGAGTACTGTTTCAATTTCTCCACTTGCTTCTTGTATGATGTCTACAGTAATTCCATCTTCTCCTGGAGCTTTTCCCCGCTTCATGTTCTTGATTGCATGTGCAACTTCTGCTGGAAGGACTGGAAGAACTCTGGTACTGGTATCTTTCATGATGTCTGGAGTGCATGTATCATCCCTTTCATATAATTTGGAGTAGAAATCTTTCACTCTTGTCAAAATTTCGCCTCTATTTCTTGTTACAGAACCATCTTCTTTTCTCAGTGCCATAATCTGTTTTCTTCCCTTACTGAGATGTCCCTTTGCTATCTTTAGGCTTTGGTTGTTTTCAATTGCTTTCCTCACTAGTTCACAGTTGAATTTTCTTACGTCTTCAGTGATACTTTTTCTTACTGTCTTGCATAGCTCTATATATTCCACTTTGGAAGTCACATCTTCTTTAGTTGTCCTCATCTCTCTTCTTTTTTGCATCAACATTTTCGTTTTTCCTGATAATTTGTTTACATGCAACTTGTTCTTAGACCCAGCTAATTTTGTTGCTGTTTCCATAAGAGCTTTGGTTACTTTTCTGTTAACTTCAGAGATGTCCACTTCTTCCGATGTTAGGCCTTCTAAAGCAGAGAACCTGTTCTTCAGTTCCAACTTGAAGGTATTATGGTGTTTTTTATGGTTGGTTATGTCAATAGATTTTGTTTGTCTTATGAGCTTGCCACGTTCAAGTTTGGTGTTGAGGTGCATCTTACATCTCACCAATCTATGGTCACTACCTGTGTTGAACTTGTTTAGCACACTGCAGTCTTCTATGACGAATTTTTTGTTACACATAATAAAATCAATTTCACTTGTCGTCCCATTTGGATGTCTCCATGTCCATTTCCTGTGTGGCTTTTTCTTGAAGAAGGAGTTCAAGATGAAAAACCCTTCTGCCTCTGCAAACTCAACGAGAGTATTTCCACGCTGGTTTCTGTTGCCGTGACCGAATTTACCTACTGAAGTTTCATTCTGTTGCCGTTGCCCTATTTTTGCATTGAAATCTCCCATAATTATTTTCAAGTGCTGCTTACCTTTATTATTTAGATGACAAATTTCCTCATAAAATTCTTCAATTTCTTCTTCAGGATGACTTGTGGTGGGTGCATAAGTTTGAATAATCTGAGCCTGGTATCTTTTCGAGAGTTGAATAACAAGTCGTGCAGCTCTGTCAGAGGAACTTTCAACTTCTACAACTTTATCCTTCAGTTTCTTGTTTATTATAAATCCAACACCACTAGTTCTGCCAGTATCTGTCGCACGATAGTAGAAGAGATGTCCACTTTTCAGTTCGATGAGATCTTCTCCTTTTCTCCTTACCTCACTTAGCCCCACGATAGTAGAAGAGATGTCCACTTTTCAGTTCGATGAGATCTTCTCCTTTTCTCCTTAAATCACTTAGCCCCACGATGTCCCACTTGATCCTTTGTAGTTCCTCTTCCAATTCAAGAAGCCTTGAATCAGAAGATAGGGAGCGTCCATTATACGTAGCCAAGGTCAGCATCAAATGGCAGCCTAGTCCGGTCCTCCGGGGATTCTTAGCACCCTCTGCCTTCATGTCGCACTGGCCGCTGCCTTGGCCAGGTACATTCCAGCTGCCGGAGACTGAGGGCCAAGATTTAAGTTCTGGAATCATTTTGGAGGGGTTTGGCCATAACTCACCACGCTGGCCAAGCGGGCTGGTGAGTGTGGGATAGAATTTCCTCTAATCCCGATGGTATAGTTATACCGCTATTGGCGGTCGTCAGAGCCCCTTTAGTGGGAACAGGATGTACCACGAGAAGGCGGGGTTGACATTTGTCAAGGAGAGGCTGTGATGTTACGCATCACCTGACCTTACATCCCACCAGTGTGTGTATATATATATATATATATATATATATATAAGTCAAATTCTCTACACCTTCACCGAATTTGACTTATATACTCCACCAGTGGTTCTTGTTGCAGTGCTCAGTTATCGGATGGGTAGGGCAACTTTGTAGTACACCTTTAAGAGATTTTATATATATAAACATATATATAAGATAAGAAATAATTTGTGATTTTAATAGTGTTTTTATGCTGAATTCAAATATAAGTTGTTGTTTTTTTTCATTGCGCAAGGTTTAAATTTGAATAAATCGTGCATTTAGATACACTTATCAACCATAAATAAATTACCTAAAAATTAACAGACGCAATACACCACCGCTCCACCGGGGAAATCGTCGATATAGAAATTGCGAGAGGGTCGTACAGAGGTGTTAAGTCGTCTTTCATTGACGTCCTACGCGATCTCTGTTGGGGAGATGTCTGGGGATATCCTGGCAAGGGCATCACCTGGACATCTTACAGACGCGGTCTGCTGATGTCGGCAGTTTGCGGGCGGGCGTTATCTTGTTGAAACTGGACATCAGGGATACCACGGATATGAGGCAACAAAATGGGATGCACCGCCTCATCGACGTATCGCCGTGCTGTCATTGTACCTACTATATGTACGAGTGGTAAACGGCTGCTAAGTCTGATTAGCTCCCTAAACCATGACACCACACTGAAGAGCTGTATGACGCTTATGAAGGGCAGCAAGATCAGCCCGGAGACCATATCGTTCCCAGACTCTCCACTGGCGATCTTCGGAGAGAAGACAGAAGCGAGACTCGTCATTGAAAACGATATGGTTCCATTCGTCTTTCCACGGGTGTGTAGCACGGCACCATTGCAACCTTGTGTGACGATGTGCTACTGCGAGTAGACTCTCAATCGGCGATCTTAGGTGCTGAGACATAAGCTAGACTTATCGCTGAATACGACATTATTCCATTCGTCCCGCCACGCATGTTTGGTACGGCACCACTGCAACCTTGTGTGACGACTCTCAATCGACACTCATCTGCACTGAGACAGAAGCTAGACTCGTTGCTGAATACGACATGATTCCACTCGTCACGGATGGCAGCAAGATCAGCCCGGTGACCACGTTGCCTCCAGACTCTCAATGGGCGACCGTTGGCGCTGAGACAGAAGCGAGAGTCGTCGCTGAGTACGATCTGGTTCCATTCGTCCTGCCACACATGTCTAGCACGTCACCAACCAATCCATCTTTGAGCGACGATGTGCTGCTGTGAGTGGCAGTAGCCGCAATGGTTGGCAAGAGCGCAAACCTGCATCAGCTAAACTGCGATTCACAGTCCGTGCCCATACGGGGATGTCCATAGTTGCCTGTACTCCTCGTCGAATGTCGTACGCTGTGGATTGTGAGGTTGCTGCGGCTTGCCGTCGAATGTGGCAGTTAGGGCGCTCGAACGTCCGGCTTTTTGCACCAGTCCCACTACGGCGACGCCTGTTACCTTCCACCAATAACTATCGCCACACTCGGACTACAATTGTTTCACACCAATGCGTTTCCGCCGCGATGCGAGGCAGGGACCAACTTACCGTACGTAGCTCTATGATGAAATCTCTGGGGAACATGCCCATTTGAAGGTAGGTTTCCCGATGATGTCAGGCATTCTTACTTTTTATACATGCTTCTGCCACTGAGATCACTCCGGTGCAGTGGCCCACACACCTAGGTGAGGACGACCAAACAGCTACATCAAACCGTTACGCCCTTTTATCTCACTCACTTACTACGTGATTAGTTCGCCACTGCAATAATTTACATAACCCAACTGTTGTCACATACTCACCACTTTGCATAGAGCTCATGAAAATACTTCATGGCGTGGCATTTTCTATAGGTCGAGCGGTGTATATTTATTGTACAGTTAAATGCTCAAGTATACTAAAGGCAATTTACGTACAGGGGTTGGACAAAATAATGTGAACACCTGGGAAGTAGACAATATGTCTTTATTAATAAGGTGTTAGACCACCATTTGCCTTTGATATAGCTTCCAACCTTCTTAGAATAGATACATACACATTTTGAATAGTCTCCAATGGAATGTTGTACAGTTCATCGGACACCATCCAATTGCTTCTGAGATGTTGAAGGAGGGAATCTGCTTCTCACTCTGATCTCCCAAACTGCTCACAGTGGTTCGATGATATTCAAGTCAGGTGATTAAATCGGCCAGGGCAGATGTTGAAGTTCATCTTGGTGCTGCTCAAACCAAGACTGAACTGTTCTGATGGTGCATGGGCGTGTTTTCATCTTGAAAAATGCCATCATTGTTGAGAAACAATATTTTTTGACAATAGAATGCGCTTGATCAGGTAGAACGTCCAAATAATCGCTGGCAGTAACTCGACGATGTAGGATAATGATGGGGCCAGCCGAATACCAAGGAATGGCCGCCCAAATCATTATACATGTAGATCCACTATGATGTTTGACAGTTGGAACCAGACATTCCGAGTTGTACGCTTCCTTAAGGGTTCTCCATTCATATACCCGACTTACATTTGGGAATAATGTAAATGTAGAGTCAGTGGACCACATCACACGTTTTCAGTCATCAGCTGCCCAGGTTCTATGCTCATGACACCATCTTTTTTGCATTGTAGTGTTAGTTTCTGTGATTAAAGGTTTAGCAATTGCAACTTTTCCATGGATGTTGGTTTTGTTAAGTTCTCTGTGGTCTGTTTTTGTGGAAATAGGATTTTCCAGGTGGATGTTGAGTTCTGCTGCCACTTTTGCTGCAGTAGTTCTGTCTGTATTGTTTGGACACAATCATTGTTACTGTTCGATGTCCCCACTCATTTAACCTCGGTTTTCGCCCACTACTTTCCCTCACAGGAGAAGTCTTGCCTTGATTTGTGTACGCAGTCATAACCGAGAGACTGTTACTCTTGAAACACCAAGCAATTTGGCAGTTATTGTTACAGTCGCTCCTGCTAAACGGGATCCCATGATTTGTTCTCTTTGGAAGTCTGACAGGTCACCCATTTCACCGACCGCTCGAACGAACTGCTACTAAACACAACTTGTACTACACTAGGGTACAACCTGGAGAACATATACAAAGAAAAGATACGCAAAAGATTATCCCAACGTTTTTTTTTTTTTTTTTTCAGTGTAGCCTTTACGAATAACATTAACCCCTATAATCATGGTGTTTACATTATTTTGTCCAACCCATGTATATCTAAGTTTGAAGAAACTATGAAATTTCTTCCTGTCTTAGCCATAAATTCTGATTCAATCGAAAGTTTGAAGAAGGAAAATGCGATTGAAGATTTTTCAAGAAGAAAATCAAATCGTAAAAAAATAATTTGAATTATTCGTCCGTTCTTTGTTGTGTTCTTTGTTTTTTCTAAGTTCTTCCGCTCATTCCGAATATATAATATTCCGAAGGTTGGATATTTTAAGTACTTTCTTAACATAAAGTCATATCATAAGGAAATGGTATATGATTTCACTTTGTCCAATTTTTTCGCTTTCGATAACTGCCTTGAAAATAAATTTAAAGGTGTTTCTCCTCACTTGGTGAAAAATTAGAAAATGTGTTTTCTGCTTATTATTAATAGAAAACCAAATGCTTCAGTAAAAGTAATCGTGTACTTGGAACTCTTAATTTAATTTAGTAGACCAAAATAATGTACACTCATTGTCATAAAAATCCGCGCACTAAGAAAAAACCGTGCAATTAACGCGAAACTCGACGAATAGCTATGGGGAGGGCAGATATGCAAATGATTAAAGTTTCATGCGATTTCGCATGCCCGCGCGTCCAAGACCGCCGCTGCAATCGCAGTCCTTGGGGCTTATAAGGCGCAGCGCAGGGGACTCCACATTCGTGCCGAAGTGCACGGAAAGAGTCAGGTGAGATCCCTGATCGATAGACATGCCGAGGAGCCGCCGTAGATGTGTGTACAGGCAACTGACGGAGTTTGAAAGAGGCCGTATCGTCGGGATGAGAGAGGCATGGTGGCCGGCGCGCCGAATCGGCCGCCATTTGGGCCGATCGGACAGTACGATGCGATCATGTTGGGAGCAATGGGCACGAGAAGGCACCAGACATGGCGGACTGACTCTGGACGACCCAGACACACCACCAGCAGAGTCATAAAAATCCGCGCACTAAGAAAAAAATCCGTGGGATCGTGAGAGCGGCACGCACAGATGCAACGATGTCCTTGTCCAATATCCAGAGACATATGGTGGCTGTACAAGGGACTCCTGTGTCCGCCAGAACCATTTCCAGAGGCCTGGCGGAGGCGAATCTGCACTCTCGACGGCCATTACGTTTTCTGCCATTAACACCTGGCTATCGGCGGCGTCAATTGCATTGGCGTCAGCAGCGAGCAACGTGGAATGCTACGGACTGGCGATGTATTGTGTTCAGCGACGAATCCCTCTTTTGTATGGGAACGGACGACCACCATGTCAGAGTGTGGAGTACCGCAGGTGAGCGCTACAATCCCAACACAGTGGCACACGTCCCAAACTGCGGGCGTGATGGTCTGAGGAGCAATCGCGTATGATAGCCGGACTTCCTTCGCAGTGATCCGAGGGACGTTGACATCCCAGCGCTACGAACAGGAGATCCTGCGGCCCCATGTGCTTCCTTTCCTGGCGGGACCGCCAGGAGTCATTTTCCAACAAGATAACGCCCGTCCGCACACTGACCAGGTTTCCAAGGACTGTCTACGTCATGCTTCAACTCTTCCGTGGCCTGCCAGATCACCCGATCTCTCGCCCATCGAGCACGTATGGGACCAGATAGGACGCTGGTTTTCTCCATGTCCTGGTGTTCATGATTTAGAGCTTCAGTTGCACGAAGTGTTGGCCAATCTGTCCCAGGATAACATACGGCGTCTCTTTGACTCCACACCGGACCGTATCACGGCATGTATCCGAGCACGAGGCGGTCCGACGCGGTACTAACATTGACCGGAATGTGTACCATATGTCCGCGGGAAATCGTCCTGCTGCTGGGATATTGTAATCACTTCTGTCATTGGTATGTACCATCTCACTACTAAAATCTCATTTCGATCCGACGCCTCCTTCTTGGTGCACGGATTTTTATGACAATGAGTGTATAAACACATCCCTGTCTTGTGATTTCTACTATTTTCTTTTCTTCTATCTTTTTTAGAGCTGTTGCTGATGATTCCGAAGATATTTTGGATTTTACTGACGACGTCCTTCTACGCAATACGCTCAAGGAAATTGAAGAATTCAGAAATTCAGGAAAGCTCTGCGATGTTGCTTTCAAAGACGGGGAACAATCTATCAAAGCCCACGGTATTATCTTATTAGCTGGAATCCCGTTCTTGAATAACATTCTGGAAAGAAGGTTTGCTGAAAACAGAAACGGGGAAGTTACAGTGGACGACGTGGATCCCAGTACACTTCTGCCTCTCATCAGCTTTCTCTACAGCGGCAAAATACCCGCCACACTAAACAATGTGATCAGTTTCTTGGCTACTGCAGCTCGCTTACAGTTTGTAAAAGCTGTGGATGCCTGTTTTAAATTTATGCTAGAAACCTTGAACACTGAAAGTGCGTTAAACATTCTCACACTCGCCGTGGAACATAAGAACTTGAACGCAATTGAAAAATGTGGTCGATATGTTTTGGAAAATTTGGGGGATGTTTCACTGTCAGATGGATTCTTGAGATTGCCTTTCGCTATGATGAAAGAGTTAATAGGACGAGACGACTTATTCGTTTTGAGAGAAGACATCGTTTTTGAAGCGCTTATGAGGTGGGTGAGAGCCAATGAAAAAGAGAAAATATCTTATTTGGCTGAACTGCTGAATCTTGTTCGAATGCGTCTCCTTACACAAGAATATTTCACTACACGTGTGTTAACAGAGAAACTCATACAATCAGATGAGTATTGTGGAAATATACTGAAGCAGATTAAGGAATACCACTACAATCATGAGTTATGTTCAGAAAGGGAAAGATATTACCCACAGAAAGAGCACATAAAGCACGGGAAAGTAATGGGTTGTGCTATGTACTTAGTTAGCATGTCTAAAACTTTGCTGACTATCAAGTTCTTCGATTCTGTGCACACAAAGAAATGGATTAATCTTTGTGCTTTCAAAGAAATCAACGAAATTAAAGAATTCGGTTGGGTACACGTAATTGTTTGCACTGATGAAAAAATTGTATTCGTCGGATATACGCATATGTATGTCCTTTGCCTCAAAACATTTGAATGCACCAAAATCGAGGGAAATTTCTCCGCCCGTTTTTCTGACTCAATGTGCGTCCATCATGGGTTAGTGTATGTTTTTGAAGAAATGGAAGGTCTTGTGTTTTCTATTTCTCCCGAACAAGGTTCATTTCGTGAAAATGGCAGAACGAATTTGCCACGGGTTGCCATTGGAGCTGTGTCTGTGGGTGACTACATATACGTCACTGGGGGACGATTATTTGGTGTAGAATCTGAGACTGACGACCCAGACCCTCTGGGCCGCCCCGGTGGCGCAGTGGTCTAAGCGATGGCCTCTGATCATTCGTCCGAACGGGGTCCGGGTTCGAATCCCGGTGAGGCATGGATGTTGTGTTTGTCTTACGGCACTGGCTCTTTCCCTTCCCTGGAACCAGTGACCCTAAATTAGGGACGGGCGACTGCTTATAGCCCATTGAGTTGCTCACGGTGGTCGTTAAACCTCCAACCAAAAAAAAAAAAAAAAAAAAAAAAAAAAGAAGAAGACCCTCTGGCATATGCCGAGCAATACAACACCAGAACAGGACTTGGCGATGAAATTTCACCCATGCTTCAAGCGAGGGAATATCACGCATGCGCCGCTCTTCAGGGTAAAATCTTAGTGTGCGGGGGAAACATAGGCATCTCTCGACCCATCTTATCGACAGAAGTTTATGATATCTCCACAGATAGGTGGACACTTGTCTCGCCAATGAGAACTCAAGCGGGCCATATCTCTGCCGTATCATGTTCTGGTAAAGTTCATGTCGCTGACTCTGGCATGAAACCCAATTCATTCCTTTTCCAAGTTTACGATCCTGATACTGATGAATGGGCTTATGAGGAAGCGCCCGCTTCAGAAACAGCCGAGTGCTTGTTACTTCTAGGGACGAATTGTTCTACAATAAACCACGGTATAGGCTGTTTTTTTTTATCCCCTTTTAAAGAATTTTGTCTCCGTGACTAAGAGCTAAATAGTTGGGAAAATCGTTCTATCCAAACGTCTTAAAGATAAGAAGGAAAACAGCTTACTAGGGAAAATGAAAATGGTTTTGACAAACACTATACAGTAGTAGCCAAAATTGTGAAACCTTTTGGAAAAAATGTACTTTTGACGTTTGATGGCTCGTAACACCACTTGTTTTTGGAGTAATACCATAACATTATATATCAATGGAAAGATAATTTTATCCACAATGTAATGCAATAAAGTTTGTTCAGTTATCTGTATTCTATGAAACGTTATAGCCAAATAACAAGAAAAAGAAAGCACAACTTGCTTAGGTTGATATGAAGTAGCTTTCCTTCATTTGAATGTAGCCAATGAGCATGAGTGTTTAGAGAGCCAATCAGGTGTCATATTGTTTTGGCAATGAGCCAATCCGGTCACCAATCATGTCACAGTAGGATTCAGCTATTGATGTCATGTATTGGAGCTGAGAGGAGGGCATTTGTCAGTGTGTTATGTGATTGCTATCAAGTTGGATAAGTTTTTTTTGTGTTGTTTCATTTAGTGAGCTTGTAAAACGTAATAAAATTAAAGAAATGGCACAAAGAGTTGACTGGTCACCCAGAAAGTGATGTAAATTAGTACTAATTAGTGAACAAGGCTATAATTATGAAGAAATTAGAATGAAAATGGGTGGAAACTTAACCAAAGGTGGCATTTCTAAATTTTTGGAGAGGTATAAGGAGACTGTCACTACAAACAGACTGGTAAAGGCAAGAAAGGTGCACAAAACAAGTGATGATAGAAGAATTAAGAGACTGTGCCTAGGTGACAGAAAAAAAATCATCTGGGTGTATACAAGATGAAATGGCGCAATGCAATATGAAGTTGAGTGCAAGGACTGTTCGGCGCAGACTGCAGGAATTTGGAATAAAAGCTAGAATTCCACGAAAAAAAACCATTTTTATCTCTCAAACAAAAGTTAAAAGATTAAACTGGGCTAAAACCCATGTTAACTGGACAGCGGAACAATGGGACAGTGTTATTTGGTGTGATGAGACCAAAATCTCCCTGTTTGGTAGTGATGGCATAAAGTACGTAAGGAGAAGACTTGCATCCTGATTGCATTACACGTACCGTGAAACACTCAGTTAGTGTTATGATCTGGTGTTGTATGACATCAAAAGGTGTGGGCAGAATTTGCGTGATTAAATGGGAATATAAATGGCCAAAAATACATTAATGAAATACTTGAGCTCAAACTGAAGCCTTCCGCACGTGATCTTTTCCAAGATAATGAGGCATTTATATTTCAACAGGATTCAGCTCCATGTCATGTTGCTGCTGTGTGCAAAAAGTAGTTTCAAGATAATCATATTCCACTGCTGGAATGGCCTGGGAATAGCCCAGACCTTAACCCCATCGAAAATCTATGGAGCCGACTAAAGAAACTTGTTAGTCAGAAGCAACCCAGCAATAAAACCCGATTAATAGAAGCAATAATTCAATCTTGGTATCACATTATAACAGCTGCAGAACTAAAAAACATGGTTCACTCCATGGGAAGGCGTTGTAAGGCCGTAATTAACGCTAAAGGTTACCCAACTAAGTATTAACTGACATAGTGAGAATTTTTGTATAACTCATTTTTTCTATGTGTTTCACTTTTCTTCTTTATAACTGCTATTCTAATACAAAATCCTTCATAAAAGTTATTGCACTACATTCTTAATGAAATTATCTTTGCATTGATATATAGTTTTATGGTATTACTCCAAAAAAAGTGGTGTTATGAGCCATAAAATCTCAAAATTACACTATTTCTGAAAGGTTTCCACAATTTTGGCCACTACTGTACATACTAGTAACATATTATTACTAGTTTATGCTTTAAATTAATAGATAATTTATAAATTCGTGCATAACTCAAAGTATTTACGAGAGAAAATTCAACGAAATTTGGTGGAGATGTTCATTATTACATTACTTATGTAACTCAAGCAGAAGAAAATCATAATCTTTTAATTTTTTTTTTTTTTTTGGAGGTTTAACGACCACCGTGAGCAACTCAATGGGCTATAAGCAGTCGCCCGTCCCTAATTTAGGGTCACTGGTTCCCGGGAAGGGAGAGAGCCAGTGCCGTAAGACAAACACAACATCCATGCCTCACCGGGATTCGAACCCGGACCCCGTTCGGACGAATGATCAGAGGCAATCGCTCAGACCACTGCGCCACCGGGGCGGCTCTTTTAATTTGCATGTGTTAATAGCAAAATCTTTTAATTTGCATGGAAGATCAGTCCATGGAACAATATTTAAAGTATTTTGCTTAAGTCATGTGGTATTTTAGTATAGAGTATGATCATCCCTGAGAGCTACGCAGCTTTGCAATGATTCCTCATACTGTTTTTGAGGGTATTGATGGGGTTTTGAGTGATTAATTATTAATAATCAACAAGAGCTGTTGTGAGTTTTTGAAGTGTTCTTGCAGGGATCTAGCGAGCTTCGATGCGTCGATCTAGGACATCCCATACGTACCCAATGGGATTAACGTTAGAGGATCTGGGGAGTCACTCCAAACTGGGGATGTTTTCCTTTTGGGGAAAAGCGTCGACCAAATGAGTTCGATCATCTTGGGCATCTTCGCACGTAAGAATAAAATGGACCGACGACTCCCTGGAATGGCGTGACGTATGAGTTCAGTATCTCGTCTCTGTACCTCAGGGCAGCAATAGAGCAACTCTGAATGCTGTGCAAGTCTGAGCGCCAGCTCATCATGACAAGCGTCTCGGCACAACAGGGTTCCCGAGGAAGAAACGGAAGTCACGTGACTCTTATCCCTGCGCCGCTGGTACTCGTTTAGCACTTTGGACGTAGGCTTTTCTCCTTTTTAACCAAGTTTTTTAAGAAGAGTATAGTGGTGTTAGTGAATTTTTCTCATAGAGATGTAAGCGACTGATTTTTTTTCACACATTTCGCCACTTAGTATTATTATGCTGAAAGTCGAATAACTTGCAGAATCACGTTTTTCTAACCTTGCGCACGCGGGTTTCTCACTTTTAACTCTTATTTGGTGTTTTCTGGATAATCTATAGGGGGTGTTGGATCTTTTTAATTAGTTCAATGTTAGCAAATAGTCCAGTGTACCTTTTAATTAGGACAGTGTTTTGTTGGACTTGAATGGGTCAAACCGCTGATGAGGAAATAGTGAACGCTCTTGCATCCCAACCAAAACCGAAATTGATCGCGTAATAATTAGTCATCAGCCCAAAAAGGCGGGCACAGGTGAAGAGCGAAAAACACTTTCGGTTCCTATTAGAACAGTGATGGACACAAAGTGTCTGAGCTGCGCTTCAAAGTTTTAAACCGAAATTGATCGCGTAATAATTAGTCATCAGCCCAAAGAGGCGGGCACAGGTGAAGAGCGAAAAACACTTTCGGTTCCTATTAGGACAGTGATGGACACAAAGTGTCTGAGCTGCGCTTCAAAGTTTTAAACCGAAATTGATCGCGTAATAATTAGTCATCAGCCCAAAGAGGCGGGCACAGGTGAAGAGCGAAAAACACTTTCGGTTCCTATTAGGACAGTGATGGACACAAAGTGTCTGAGCTGCGCTTCAAAGTTTTAAACCGAAATTGATCGCGTAATAATTAGTCATCAGCCCAAAGAGGCGGGCACAGGTGAAGAGCGAAAAACACTTTCGGTTCCTATTAGGACAGTGATGGACACAAAGTGTCTGAGCTGCGCTTCAAAGTTTTAAACCGAAATTGATCGCGTAATAATTAGTCATCAGCCCAAAGAGGAGGGCACAGGTGAAGAGCGAAAAACACTTTCGGTTCCTATTAGGACAGTGATGGACACAAAGTGTCTGAGCTGCGCTTCAAAGTTTTAAACCGAAATTGATCGCGTAATAATTAGTCATCAGCCCAAAGAGGCGGGCACAGGTGAAGAGCGAAAAACACTTTCGGTTCCTATTAGGACAGTGATGGACACAAAGTGTCTGAGCTGCGCTTCAAAGTTTTAAACCGAAATTGATCGCGTAATAATTAGTCATCAGCCCAAAGAGGCGGGCACAGGTGAAGAGCGAAAAACACTTTCGGTTCCTATTAGGACAGTGATGGACACAAAGTGTCTGAGCTGCGCTTCAAAGTTTTAAACCGAAATTGATCGCGTAATAATTAGTCATCAGCCCAAAGAGGCGGGCACAGGTGAAGAGCGAAAAACACTTTCGGTTCCCATTAGGACAGTGATGGACACAAAGTGTCTGAGCTGCGCTTCAAAGTTTTAAACCGAAATTGATCGCGTAATAATTAGTCATCAGCCCAAAGAGGCGGGCACAGGTGAAGAGCGAAAAACACTTTCGGTTCCTATTAGGACAGTGATGGACACAAAGTGTCTGAGCTGCGCTTCAAAGTTTTAAACCGAAATTGATCGCGTAATAATTAGTCATCAGCCCAAAGAGGCGGGCACAGGTGAAGAGCGAAAAACACTTTCGGTTCCTATTAGGACAGTGATGGACACAAAGTGTCTGAGCTGCGCTTCAAAGTTTTAAACCGAAATTGATCGCGTAATAATTAGTCATCAGCCCAAAGAGGCGGGCACAGGTGAAGAGCGAAAAACACTTTCGGTTCCTATTAGGACAGTGATGGACACAAAGTGTCTGAGCTGCGCTTCAAAGTTTTAAACCGAAATTGATCGCGTAATAATTAGTCATCAGCCCAAAGAGGCGGGCACAGGTGAAGAGCGAAAAACACTTTCGGTTCCCATTAGGACAGTGATGGACACAAAGTGTCTGAGCTGCGCTTCAAAGTTTTAAACCGAAATTGATCGCGTAATAATTAGTCATCAGCCCAAAGAGGCGGGCACAGGTGAAGAGCGAAAAACACTTTCGGTTCTTATTAGGACAGTGATGGGCACAAAGTGTCTGAGCTGCGCTTCAAAGTTTTAAACCGAAATTGATCGCGTAATAATTAGTCATCAGCCCAAAGAGGCGGGCACAGGTGAAGAGCGAAAAACACTTTCGGTTCCTATTAGGACAGTGATGGACACAAAGTGTCTGAGCTGCGCTTCAAAGTTTTAAACCGAAATTGATCGCGTAATAATTAGTCATCAGCCCAAAGAGGCGGGCACAGGTGAAGAGCGAAAAACACTTTCGGTTCTTATTAGGACAGTGATGGGCACAAAGTGTCTGAGCTGCGCTTCAAAGTTTTAAACCGAAATTGATCGCGTAATAATTAGTCATCAGCCCAAAGAGGCGGGCACAGGTGAAGAGCGAAAAACACTTTCGGTTCCTATTAGGACAGTGATGGACACAAAGTGTCTGAGCTGCGCTTCAAAGTTTTAAACCGAAATTGATCGCGTAATAATTAGTCATCAGCCCAAAGAGGCGGGCACAGGTGAAGAGCGAAAAACACTTTCGGTTCCTATTAGGACAGTGATGGACACAAAGTGTCTGAGCTGCGCTTCAAAGTTTTAAACCGAAATTGATCGCGTAATAATTAGTCATCAGCCCAAAGAGGCGGGCACAGGTGAAGAGCGAAAAACACTTTCGGTTCCTATTAGGACAGTGATGGACACAAAGTGTCTGAGCTGCGCTTCAAAGTTTTAAACCGAAATTGATCAGGTAATAATTAGTCATCAGCCCAAAGAGGCGGGCACAGGTGAAGAGCGAAAAACACTTTCGGTTCTTATTAGGACAGTGATGGGCACAAAGTGTCTGAGCTGCGCTTCAAAGTTTTAAACCGAAATTGATCGCGTAATAATTAGTCATCAGCCCAAAGAGGCGGGCACAGGTGAAGAGCGAAAAACACTTTCGGTTCCTATTAGGACAGTGATGGACACAAAGTGTCTGAGCTGCGCTTCAAAGTTTTAAACCGAAATTGATCGCGTAATAATTAGTCATCAGCCCAAAGAGGCGGGCACAGGTGAAGAGCGAAAAACACTTTCGGTTCCTATTAGGACAGTGATGGACACAAAGTGTCTGAGCTGCGCTTCAAAGTTTTAAACCGAAATTGATCAGGTAATAATTAGTCATCAGCCCAAAGAGGCGGGCACAGGTGAAGAGCGAAAAACACTTTCGGTTCTTATTAGGACAGTGATGGGCACAAAGTGTCTGAGCTGCGCTTCAAAGTTTTAAACCGAAATTGATCGCGTAATAATTAGTCATCAGCCCAAAGAGGCGGGCACAGGTGAAGAGCGAAAAACACTTTCGGTTCCTATTAGGACAGTGATGGACACAAAGTGTCTGAGCTGCGCTTCAAAGTTTTAAACCGAAATTGATCGCGTAATAATTAGTCATCAGCCCAAAGAGGCGGGCACAGGTGAAGAGCGAAAAACACTTTCGGTTCCTATTAGGACAGTGATGGACACAAAGTGTCTGAGCTGCGCTTCAAAGTTTTAAACCGAAATTGATCGCGTAATAATTAGTCATCAGCCCAAAGAGGCGGGCACAGGTGAAGAGCGAAAAACACTTTCGGTTCTTATTAGGACAGTGATGGACACAAAGTGTCTGAGCTGCGCTTCAAAGTTTTAAACCGAAATTGATCGCGTAATAATTAGTCATCAGCCCAAAGAGGCGGGCACAGGTGAAGAGCGAAAAACACTTTCGGTTCCTATTAGGACAGTGATGGACACAAAGTGTCTGAGCTGCGCTTCAAAGTTTTAAACCGAAATTGATCGCGTAATAATTAGTCATCAGCCCAAAGAGGCGGGCACAGGTGAAGAGCGAAAAACACTTTCGGTTCTTATTAGGACAGTGATGGGCACAAAGTGTCTGAGCTGCGCTTCAAAGTTTTAAACCGAAATTGATCGCGTAATAATTAGTCATCAGCCCAAAGAGGCGGGCACAGGTGAAGAGCGAAAAACACTTTCGGTTCCTATTAGGACAGTGATGGACACAAAGTGTCTGAGCTGCGCTTCAAAGTTTTAAACCGAAATTGATCGCGTAATAATTAGTCATCAGCCCAAAGAGGCGGGCACAGGTGAAGAGCGAAAAACACTTTCGGTTCCTATTAGGACAGTGATGGACACAAAGTGTCTGAGCTGCGCTTCAAAGTTTTAAACCGAAATTGATCGCGTAATAATTAGTCATCAGCCCAAAGAGGCGGGCACAGGTGAAGAGCGAAAAACACTTTCGGTTCTTATTAGGACAGTGATGGACACAAAGTGTCTGAGCTGCGCTTCAAAGTTTTAAACCGAAATTGATCGCGTAATAATTAGTCATCAGCCCAAAGAGGCGGGCACAGGTGAAGAGCGAAAAACACTTTCGGTTCCTATTAGGACAGTGATGGACACAAAGTGTCTGAGCTGCGCTTCAAAGTTTTAAACCGAAATTGATCGCGTAATAATTAGTCATCAGCCCAAAGAGGCGGGCACAGGTGAAGAGCGAAAAACACTTTCGGTTCTTATTAGGACAGTGATGGACACAAAGTGTCTGAGCTGCGCTTCAAAGTTTTAAACCGAAATTGATCAGGTAATAATTAGTCATCAGCCCAAAGAGGCGGGCACAGGTGAAGAGCGAAAAACACTTTCGGTTCTTATTAGGACAGTGATGGGCACAAAGTGTCTGAGCTGCGCTTCAAAGTTTTTTGTAACTTTTTCCTTTCTCTAGTTCTTTTCCAACTTTCAAGCGATATAACTGACAGTGTTGGGTATTTTTATGTGACATGTTTGGTCAGCAAGAAAATATTATCCGTCTCCACGAGTAATTTTATTTCTTATGCACCTGGTTCTTTATCTGTGGATGAAGCACACTTTTACAGAAAGTTTTAAAAATTATCTGGAATTACTGTCATATTAAAAAACTTTTTGATATGCAGGTTTGTTAACAGACCGGGATTACGCTGTTAAATTAATTTAGGGCGATAATCCCAGCAAAATTACTGAAGTTTTTATTAGCAAAATCGAATTTTGCTAATGGCGTTACTATTTCCAGAAATAAATTCCTGGAGGTTAGTAAACAAGTTTTTATTGAACAGTTTAACTCACCAAACGGCAGATAACCTATTTTTTTTATCCGATTAAGAAATCGAAAGGGAAGAGAACGTCTAAAGGGTCGGTTTTAACGAGAAATCAATTACTTTTCTAAAGGCAGAGAACCAATCTTTTTGTCATCATTTATGTATAGATATCTATTGTATTGTAGCCATTGCAGAGTCCAGCTTTTTTTTCCAGCAGAACCACTGTTTATTAAAGTTCATGTGATGTTATGTTTGCAGTGTAACTCCTGTTGCTTCCCAGTGGAATTCTTTTGTTGTTGTTGTTGTTGTTGTTGTTTGGGGGCTTAACAACCATCGTGAGCTATTTGAAGGGCAGTAAGCAGTCCCTGTCCCTAATCAATGCCTCTAATTTAGGCACAAAGACAGAAAAGCGAGGTTGCTGAGTGCTGGGATAAGCGGTGCCATATTGCCCCCAGCTACCGCGGAGACAACAGCAAAGCGAGGTTTGAGTGCCGGGATAAGAGTCACGTGACTTCCGTTTTTTCTCGGAAACCTTGTTGCGCCGAGACGCCACTTGTCTCGTCATGATTCCTGCTCAAACCATCACGCCACCACCACCAGAGTAGTCCCTTTCTCTGAAGCTAGAGGGACTGTTGTGGGTCCCTGGTTCTCTCCAGGTGAGAATATGTCACTAATCAGTACTTAAGGTGAATCACGTTTCATCTGTGAAAGGAACATTCCCCTATTAGTCGAGTTCCCCGGGCGGCAGAAATTAAAGGGACACAAATAACTGGTTTCCATGCATAAAGGCAGTGTTCACGAATTCTTCTTCAAACGGTTAGCTTTGAAGCTCTGATTCCTGTAGGGATACTATAAGCCCCGAAAAGACTAACATAGTGGACATCTCTCTGTTGCGACTGATAGTCAGACCAGTGGCGTAGCCAGAAAATTTTAGGGAGGAGGGGGGGGTCCATGAGTTTGGTTCATTGGTGAAAGCTTCGTATACACATATATGTCTCTTTAAATTCCTGCTAAGTCTCCCCTTGGGGGGGTCAAACCCTCCCCCTCTGGCTACGCCACTGAGTCAGACGCATATAGCGATTGTTTGCAGCAGTTATGGCTCTGGGATGGTCAGAGGTCGTATCATAATATTTGGGCACAACACGTGAGAAATCACGTGACTAAAGTGTACTCTCTAGTTCACATTGTTACAATTATGAAAAGATCAATAATTGTCACTTTAATATTGTAATGTACACTGGCGTGCAAAATTTAAGGACGAGACGGTTTTTCGAATGCACCGTCGTGCAGAAGTGCTCCACATCGACTCAAATCATACCATAAGATCCCCAAGATGTAAGAATATGTGACGAGTGAGCAAAACCGTGCAAACGAGGAATCCAAAGGATACAAAGGAACTTTATTGAAAAGGCAGCTTCGAGCACAACTGGACAGAAGACAAAAACGTCCATGTGACAGGCGGCTGCCAAAACAAATCCAGTCTTTAGTATCACCCCTGACTGCGTTGCAGGTTTTACAACGTCTGTCCATGCTGAGGACGAGGTTGTCAAGGAGCTGTTGAGGCATCGCGGCCCATTCCTCTTGTAGCGCCAATCGCAGCTGCGGAATCGTTGCTGGCGCCTGGTGACATGCTATCAAGCGTCTCCCGAGAAGGTCCCACACGTGTTCGATTGGATTTAGGTCCGGGGACCTTGCGGACCAATCCATGCGTTGAATATCTTCACTCTCCAACAACTCTGTGACAGCCACTGTATGATGAGGTATAGCGTTGTCGTCCATGAAGAGGAACTCAGGATCCACAGCACCTCTAAACAGACGCACGTGAGGCAGGAGAACCTTGGTACAATAACGGATATCAGTGACTGAACCTCCTTGGAAGATGTGGAGGTCAGTACGGCTACCAAGCATGATACCGCCCCAAATGAGAACTCCGCCACCTCCTAACCGGTCTCTTTTGATGATGTTGGAGGTGTGATTGCGTGTTCCCTGCTCTCTCCAGATGTGTATACGTCCAGAATCGCTCGTCAGACTTAATTGGCTCTCATCCGTAAAGAGAACTCGACCCCATTGCTGATGTGTCCAGTTCTTGCGTTCTTGGCACCACAGAAACCGCCGTCTCCGAAGAACAGGCGTTCATGGCACACACCGTACTGGTCGTCGTGCAAATAGACCACCTTTGTGCAGCCTCCTGGCCACGGTAAAACGCGATAAAGGATGTCCAGTTGTCTGTTGCATGTGCCTTGCGATTTCTCCCGCTGTCTGCCGTCTGTCTCTTCTCGCCTGTAGGACAATATACCGGTCGTCTGCCGCCGTGGTTGCTCGCGGACGACCACTGTTAAACTCTCGGACAGCTGTTCCTGTCGTTTGAAATGCTCTCCAAGCTCGTGAAATGATGCTGTGAGCGATCCAGAACTCATCGGGCACACTAGTCACACTTCGACCTTCTTCCAACTTCCCAATGACGCGACCTCTGGTAAAGTCATCCAGATGTCGTCTACTGGATTGCCTGTTGGCCATATCACACGGTGGCAGCAACTCGACGTCATTCAAACCGATGTACACCGTGCAATAGCTTTCACCGAATTGCTGGGCGTACACCGCCCGTGTGCTTTATACCCTTCCGACACTCCCCCATACGTCATGCTGCATATATGCGCATGCCCTACCGTACCGGACCCTAGTCTATCTCCTGAGTGGTCTTTCGGTCTGTTCTGCCTGCTCGTTCCGCTGTTATGCTAATTTCTCCTCTTCGTCCTTAATTTTTGCACACCAGTGTAATTCGTCGTTCTGTGAGTTTTTCGCTATGTAACAAGTTGCCATGTTAAACAGTAGGTAGGACCAAAGGAAGCCATGAAAACCATTGAGTCTGTCTATGTACATTAAAAGTATGTGAGTCAGTGTATACAGTTTTTGAAACGTCCTGCGATGAGAAAAGTTAAGTATTGGAATTCATAAAATTGTACATTATTACAGGCAAAAAGTATTAAAAATAATGAAGTTTCCAAAGAAATTTTCAAAGTTGAAAGCGAGAGAACAGTGTTCGTTTGTGCTTCTTAGTCTAGGGTTAAGATGTTCAAACGTTATGATAGAAGTTTCGAACTTAAACCGCTGTCCCATCGTCCAATATGGGTAAAACACAAATTTCTGTGCATGCTGCTGAAACTGATCCATCAACAACCACACCCCTCCCGAATGTGATTGCTCACAAGTAATTATCCTTTTGCACCTGCAACACATCGGTAAGGCAGCCAGAAGTTTCAGAAATGTCCTACATTCAGAGGCTGCTAGATAAGCCAGTCGTCATATCGACGGCTGTAATAAACCCCAGAAGAATCCACGCAACCACCTTTCCTCAAGGGATTTATCACGTAAGATTAAAAATGGGTCCAGTTTCACAATGCAAGGTGCAAAACCAGTAGCTTGACTCTTATCAGCCTTCAATTCCTATCACAAATATTGGATATTCGAAACATATTTGCTGAGAGTTTGAGAATGCAAGGCACTTCGAACTGGTTTACGATGGAGTGCCACCGGTGTCGATCTGTACTCCCAGTAACTCGAGCTCCTGCGCTATGCGATATTTCAACTATGCCTAGAATTGGTAAACAGACGGCACGTACTCATACAACAAGACAATGAAAACTCCCACCATGGTTTGTATTAAAATATAACTCCCTTAATCTGCGTGTAATGTGAACCTAACTTCTTCGAAGACTGACAAGTCTTTTCGTTCTGTAACTCATTTTCTTCTAAGTGAGGGGTTGTTCTAAACCGCTCATCAACGTTCTAGTTAGTGAATGTCAAAAATTCATCAACGTTCTAGTTGGTGAATGTCGAAAATGGAAGTTAGGAGTTTTTGGCCTTTAAGGCTCAAGCAGGTAACAAAAAGGAACCGATCAACTTGCCGGCAGAGAGTTGTAAACTACTGAGAACATTGGTTCGTATTTCGCTGAGTAAGTTTCGTTATTCATATTTAATGCAAAGTCAAAATCAGTTAAATCAATATAATAGAAATAGAAATATTGAAATACATGGATTGGATTTGGAGCCCAAAACTACTGAAGGAAAACTAAGAGAGATTGTTACCTTATTAGCACAACAATTGGAAATTCATGATCATAAACCTTCAGATGTTGATGTTGTTCATGAGATACTGTCAAAACAGGAGGGAAAATTTTTTAAGAAACTAATAGTTCAGTTTACAACACGGACAAATCGTGACAAGTGGCCTATGGAAAGGAAAAAAATTATAAAAAATTCAACGATTGGAGTGTCTCATAGTTCGTCCAGTATCTACATCAATGAAAACATGTCACCGCTTAACACAGAACTCTTCTGGAGAGTTAAACATTTTGTAGTTGAACATTACTTAAAATGTATTTGGTTTTCATATGGGGAAATTCTTATTAAGAAAACAGACTCTGGCCGAGTTTATGTTATTACAACTGATGAAGATGTCTTGAAATTAATTAACAATATTACTTACTAACTAATACTTATTTGTGGTAGCCTAGGAGCAGGAAAATGAATACACATACTTACACTGAAATAGATTCCTTGAATACATGCTTTCAAAAGTGTTCACATAGTGGATTAAAACTGATTCATGTTAATGCTAAAAGTTTGATAAATAAATTCACATTGTTGGAAATTTTAATTAAATGATTAAATTCAAATATAGACATTTTTTGTGTTACTGAGACTTGGTTTCCATCTAAGCAATATCAAATACATGTAATGTATACTCTAGATTCAGTTTCCTTTTGATTTTACTATCTCTGGTTATTTTATTTTCCTATGTAAATTATCTTCTTACTTAACGAGATGTTATTTCTCCCGCTGAATGAGATGTGGCAATGAGTGTAAGTCATGACGTGGTGGTAGGCAGTGTAAATAGGCGCGTTCAACGATACCTAAGAGAGCTTTTGTTTATGTGCGAGGAGAGCTTTGTTTTATGTGTAAAGAGATCTTCGTTTGGTGTAAAGAGAGCTTCGTTTATGTGAGAGGAACTTCGTTATACGTGAGAGCCAGATATCGAGTAGTTGTGTGACCTGTGAAGTGTGTGTGGATAATACCAGGAGTTTCCCTAATAAAAGGTTTTCTTAGTAAGTACGTTTTTCTCAGTTCATAGTTTTGTCAGACTTCTGTCTGGCTGTTAGGTCTCTTTCATTAAGTGTTACTATTAACAACCAGCATAAGACTTTATTCATCATAAATCACTACTACTACAACATTACTAGCAGTTAAGCTTGTTCATTATAACTACTGCAACAACTACCATTATAAAAGCTTATTCATTATAATTGGCACTCGACCTTTTTCTGAACACGAGGTCTTGACAATTATTACCCATGTCTTCTTTACCTGAGACAACTTCAATATTTCACCCTAAGGCAAGTTTCGGTGGTGATGGGATTAATTTCGACCATCTGCAAGAAGCCTGTGGGGCTCACTTTACTGATAATGATTTCCAAGTGCCCAGGCATTCTTCACAATTTCGTAATTCACCAGCTTCCTATTACTCTGAGTCGCGGGTCGTACCTGAGAGATTTCAATCCTCTCAGAGAAGCAGAACGCTTGCCCATTTCGTGCCGCATGCAGGAACAATTCATTTCAATGGTTTGGAGGGGTCCTTAAAATTTCTTGAGGACCTGGAGGATCATTTTGATCTATACAATATTCCTCAAGACTGCAAAGTGCAAATAGCAGGCACCTGCTTGAAGGATACCGCTAAGACCTGATATCGGCAGTGGAGAGTGTCGAACCCGGATTCTCATTATGAGAATTTCCGAGCAGAATTTTTGGAAGTCTTTCCTTTCGGCCTCAGTCGAGCTAGCCTTGCACAACAACTTTTTTCTCGTCAGCAAGGACCCAACGATAGCCCTGTTGCATTTGCTTTAGAAACAACACACTTGTATAACTTATGGGATCCACATGCCAGTCATGTCGACATGTTGGACACCCTATTGCAACAGCTCGATCCATTTCTACAGGATTTTCTTGAGGTCCGACACCCTGCTACAATTCATGAATGCATTCTCCTCATACGAACGTATGAAGAGCGACACGGCAAACAGGGTCCAACTCACCATGCTCGGGCACCCCGCGAGGCTTATTACGAAAATCCTCAGCGGCATAATAGGCCTAATGACTTTCAACGCGAGCGTACACAGGTGCAAGTCCAAGCATCATACGTTCCACCGCATAGAAGAGTGGTACACCAACCGCGAGTTTCTAATCAATTTTCTGGGTACCGTACAAATGCACAGTATGCTCGACCCCGTTCCAATCCGCAGAATTTGGAACGTTTTCATGCTCAGGGCAATGATGATTTTTCTGCCCGTGCTGGGGGAAGAAGTAATAGAAATGAAACTTTCAACAGACATGCGGAGTTCCCGCAACAATTTTCACGCAGTTTTCCTCATCGTGAAAACTTTCCCGATACCCGGCAGGGCCGAGGTTTCAGACCGCATGATAATACAACCAGGAATCCTTTAAACTTCCAAAGGAAGTAAACCAAGGGTCGGTACTGCTTCCTGATACCAAGCATTCTGACCCTAAAACAGTATTAGTGACTGTCCAAACTCCTCAGTTGCCTGATGTGTTCTTGACAATTGTAGATATTATTGTCGAGACAAAGTTCGACACTGGTTCTGAAATATCAGCCCTAAATACGAAGTTTTGCACTGAAAGTTTTCCTGCAATACTCGTCCAGCCGGCGACGCAGTATTTGCGAGGTGCAAATAACGAAATATTCAGTATCACAGGAACTGTCACATTATCTCTAGGGCTGGGAAATGTTCGTTTTACGCATTCTTTCCTGCTAATAGACGAACTACCTGTTAAATGTCTAATGTGCATGGACTTTAATCAATACTTTTCAAGTTACCCTGAATTTCGTACAACATCTTATTTCCTTTCCGGAACCTGTCGAAGTGATTCTTACGGATCCTACAGACATAACGAATTTGTTACTGAGTAATCAACTGAATGAGAGGCAACGAAACCAGCTTTCTCTACTTTTGCAGGAAAGCCCTGGTTTATTTTCTGATCAACCTGGTTTCACACAGGTGGTTTATCATGTCATTGACACTGAGGGTTCGAAACCGATAGCGACGAAACCTTACCCTTGTGCTCCCCATAAGAAACAGGAAATGCAACGTCAAATTTCCGAGATGATTAAACAGGGCATAATAAGGGAATCAACAAGCGCCTGGGCCGCACCTGCCTTTTTGGTTCCAAAGAAACAACCCAATGAATTTCGTTTCGTGACAGATTTCCGCAAGCTCAACCAAGTCACGAAAGCGATAAATTATCCACTACCTGTCATGTCGCATATTTTGCATGACCTGTCATCAACTAAATGGATGTCAACCTTGGATTTGGCGAGTGGATATTGGCAGGGGGCGGTACATCCAGACTCCGTCGATAAAACAGGCTTTGTGACTCCTTTTGGGGCTTATGAATACCTGCGTATGCCCTTTGGACTAGCTTCTGCACCTGCTACTTTCCAAAAGCTTATGGATGCGGTTCTCAGACCTGTTCTAGGTCCCCATGTGCATGTATATTTGGATGACATTATTATTACATCCGAGACTTTTGACGAGCACCTTTCTCTGCTCAAACAGGTGTTCCAACTCATATACAATGCTGGCTTGACGTTAAAACCTAGTAAATGCCAGATAGCGAAGGACGAGATTGTATATCTGGGGTTGAAAATCACTCCCCACGGCTTATTTACGGATAATGAAAAAATTAGGCCTATTGTTGACTTTCCTCGGCCTAAAACAGCAAAAGAACTATCACGCTTTCTGGGAATGACCGGATGGTATCAGCAGTTCGTCTCCGCTTATGCTACAATCTGTGAGCCATTGTATGCTTTGAAACGTAAATACAAGAAGTTTGTTTGGACACCTGAGGCTAACGCTGCATTTGAAGCACTAAAGTCTGCGTTGACTCAGCCTCCTGTTTTAGCTTTCCCAGATCATACTAAGGAATTTGATATTTATACTGACGCATCCGGAGTTGGTCTTGGTTGCGTTTTGTCACAAGCTGGGCATCCAATAGCTTTTGCGTCCCGTACTTTAGCCAAAGCTGAACGCAATTATTCAGCTACGGAACGTGAATGTCTTGCTGTAGTGCATGCTCTTGACAAATTTCAATGTTATCTTAACGAATTGACAGTTAACATAATTACGGATCATTCTGCCCTTCAGTATTTGAATTCTGCTAAGCACCTCTCTCAAAGACTTATGAAGTGGGCTCTTAAGTTACAAGAGAGCAATATCAAAATTTCGTACCAACCAGGTCATAAGAATCAATTACCGGACGCATTGTCTCGCGTCCCGATTAGTGGGGTTTCCACAGAACCTACTCCTGGATGTCAGCCTTTACTTCTAATAGCTGATATAACATCCAGAGAGCAGATAATGGCAGAATTAATAAATGATCCAGATTTTGGGGATATCTATAATTTTTTGCTTGCGGGTTCACCACAGCAAAGTGATCCTTCTCTGGCTGGGAGGTCACAGCATTTTGAAGTCATAGAGGGTCTTCTTTACTACACGAAATCTAGGACTACTAGGGCAGAGTTTCGCCCATGTATTCCGCGAACCCTTAGAATGGCCCTTTTAAACGAATTTCATGACAAACCTCTTGCAGGCCATTTAGGTATTCGCAAGACCCGTTGTAAATTGCGGGATGTTGCCTATTGGCCTGGCATGTACCAAAGTGTGCTCGCATACATTCAATCATGTCACTTGTGTCAGATTCATAATTACCGTAATGTAAGACCGGCCGGTCACTTGAAATCTAGTTCAAGTTCTCATGTTTTTGATATTATTTCAATAGATTTATTGGGACCTTATCCTTTATCTGTTAAAAACAAAGCTCGTTACGTTTTAGTATTAACTGATAATTTTTCTAAATGGGTTGAAGTTTTTCCCATTAAAGCCGCTACGGCGGAAGTTATTTGTAATGTATTAATTAATGAAGTATTCTCTAGATATGGTGCACCTAATAAAGTAGTTTCGGATAATGGTCCCCAATTTATTTCTGACATTTTTGAAAGAATGTGTGCGAGACTACACATTAAGCATAAATTCATTTCCCCATATCATCCCCAGAGTAATCCCGCGGAACGAGTAAACCGCACGCTAGTTAAAATGATTGCTACATTTGTCATGGATCATCACGAGCGGTGGGATGAACATCTTGAGCTTTTTCGTTCGCCCTCCGCTCGTCTGTTCACGAATCTACTAAATTTACTCCTGCAGAACTTTTTTGGGTCGAAAAATTAAGACACCTTTTGAAAACTTAACGGGGATTATCGACGAACTAAAACAGCGACCAACTCCGCAATCAGTACGAATCATGGCAGAAAAAGCTCGTGTTGCAATGATAGGAGCACAAGCGGCTCAAGCAAGATACTATAATACTAGGCGTAGGAAACCAGATCTTGTCGTTGGAGATCTCACTCTCGTGGAAACGCACTTCCAGTCTTCTGTTTCTCATACTTTAGTGAAGAAATTTGCACCCAGCTACGAAGGTCCATATCGGGTGGCAAATGTGTTTGAAAATAACATTATTCTTGAAAAACCTGACAATCAATTTCAATACGTACACGTTGCTCAGTGTCGCAAGTATCATGAACGAAATATAGATTTTATCATCAACCCTACTCAACCTTCTGTTCCACAGACTCAAGAGTCTATATCTCACGACCAACCTCCAGAAATTTGGACGAACCGACAAACATTTTTGAAGAATCCCCAGTGATTTTTTCTTCACCCTCCCCTCCACAAGATGGGCTTTCAAAAACTCAACCTGATTCAACCATAAGACGAAGGCTCGAATCAAGTTCTTCAAATTCTAGTATCGTTCCTTTTGCCAAGACTATTGCTGCACCATTCCCTAATAACTCTGCACCAACACAAGCTCCTACTTCCTTGAATACCTCGTCAGAGAGTATTCCTATAGGGAGAAATAAACATCGCCCTGCACGACCACTAACTTACAGCAGCGACTCAGAGTCATCAGATATTTCTGATTTATCAGATATAGACAATAGTTTGACGATTCCTAAACGTCAGACACAAATTACAAACCGTCCAGCAACACCAAAAGCTGGTCGGAAACGCAACTTGTCTCCCCAATCTGCTTCGCCCCAACAGCGCCGAAGGCAGAGATCCTTGCATCCGCCCGGGTTTCGCCCCTGGAACCTACGCTCAGGGCAAACAGGGCCGATGCCTGCTTCTACTCTCATGCCCAGAGGTAGAAAGCGAAAACAAACGATGTGGCCGGAGCCACGTCCCTTCAAAAGAATGCTGGAAGGACAACACGGGCCCCAGCACAAACGGACTACATATCAAAAGCCTGGGGGAGCCCGTTCCTGTCAGCCGCAGGGATTTCCGGACCGACAGACTTCAGCCGTTCCTGTCCGCCGCAGGGATTTCCTGACCGACAGACTTCAGCCGTTCCTGATCGACGGACTTCAGCCGTTCCTGACCGTTCCTGTCTGACGCAGGGATTTCCTGACCGACATACTTCAGCCGTTCCTGTCAGCCGCCGGGATTTCTTGACCGACAGACTACAGATGTTCCAGATCCATTCAAGTCTTTGAAAAGATCTACGCCACCTGAATTTACCAGTCCGATTAGGCCTGGAAAACGTTATCGTACTAGAGTTTTTTATGCGTCCTCGAGATAAGTAAGTTCTCGTGGACAGGTTCTTTTCTCGTTCTGTTGTTTTTCCTGCACGACCAGTTGGCGTGTCAGAATTTATTTTTTTTCGTGTGGGCCTATGCATTCTTTTTGTGCATATATGTGTTTTTTTATATTTCTTCTATGTCCATCTACTAATCCAAATTTTTTTATATATAAATCTACGTGCGTAGGGATAAAATAATGAAAATTGTTACTGTTAGGCAGCTACAGGCAATCTTCGCTGCTGATACAGTTGGTTTGTATTCAACGCTAATAGGAAGACGTAATTTGAAATTAAAAAAGTGATTCCTGCTAGGCAGAATAAAAGTAAGGTATGCCGATGCAGGTTTGTTCTGTTCAAGTATATAAAGTGTTTCCTGCTTCACAGGCAATTGCTGCGGTCACAGATTTCTTGATTTTGTCATGCCAAGTTTGATATTGTACATACTGCTGCCACCAAACAACAAACAAAAAAGAGGACGATAAACGTCAGTCAGCAAGTGTAAGACTACACTCCAAAATTTGATAGGTTTTGCGACAACAACAACAAAAAAAATTAAGGGGGAGATGATGTAACGTATACTCTAGATTCAGTTTCCTTTTGATTTTACTATCTCTCGTTATTTTATTTTCCTATGTAAATTATCTTCTTACTTAACGAGATGTTATTTCTCCCGCTGAATGAGATGTGGCAATGAGTGTAAGTCATGACGTGTTGGTAGGCAGTATAAATAGGCGCGTTCAACGATACCAAAGAGAGCTTTTTGTTGATGTGCGTAGGGAGAGCTTTGTTTTATGTGTAAAGAGATCTTCGTTTGGTGTAAAGAGAGCTTCGTTTATGTGAGAGGATTTTCGTTATATGTGAGAGCCAGATATCGAGTAGTTGTGTGATCTGTGAAGAGTGTGTGGATAATACCAGGAGTTTCCCTAATAAAAGGTTTTCTTAGTAAGTACGTTTTTCTGAGTTCATAGTTTAGTCAGACCTCTGTCTGGCTGTTAGGTCTCTTTCATTAAGTGTTACTATTAACAACCAGCATAAGACTTTATTCATCATAAATCACTACTACTACAACATTGCTAGCAGTTAAGCTTGTTCATTATAACTACTACAACAACTACCATTATAAAAGCTTATTCATTATATACATTTAAATAACTATCGATTGTATAATATAAATACAGTAGATTTGATAGGGTTGGGGGGGGGAGAGTGGCTATTTATCTTAAAAATAATTATGGGTTTTTCTCAGAAATACAGGAATGCACTGATATCAATCATGATGAAAATGGACGATGTCATCGCTCTTTCCACGTTATTTTTTAAACAACGCATAGCGACTGAAAAATTGTATTCCGGCACTGCTGGGATCGAACCGCAGAACTCTCGATAACTAGTCGAGTGCGTTCGAATTTACGCTACAGCGCCAACAATTATCAATCATGATATGGAAATATTAACTATTGAAAATGATATTTATATCATTACTGTCTGTTACAGACCACCTAGAGGAAATATCTGCAGGTTTTTGACATTGTTGACAATCTTGAATACACAACATTATCAAATAAAGAAGTCATAATAATGGGGGATCTTAATATAGATCTTGCTTCAATAAATACAAACACTCAAAGATTATTAACACTTATAACTACTTATGGATTTAAGAATTATATAGACTTGCCTACTAGACTCAATGACATCTCCAGTTCTATTTTGGATTTATGCACAATTAACATTGATACTAATTACATATATGCTGGTGTTTTAAATTATGACATAAGTGATCATTTACCTACTTATTTAATTCATAATAAAAAATCAATATCTTTCCAAACTAAAGTAAAATATGAAATCAGAAATCTGAGTGAAGTTAATATGGGTAAATTTTATGAATTAATTCAAAAAATAAATTGGGATAGTATTACAATTCATGATTTTCCAGAAAAATTATATAGTATATTTCTTGATCTATATACAGCAATCTATAATGAATGTTTTCCAATAAAATTTGTAACACAGCCTAAACGGGGCAAGAAAATCTTAGATTAATAAAATAATATTGAGAAAAATTAATAAAAAAAATTGTTTAAAAATGTTTTTCAACTCGACAACCAATTGATTTATTAAATTTCAAAAAAATTTAGAAAAATGACTAATAAAGAAATTAAATATAAAAAAAATGGAACACGTATAACAATCTATTCAATACACAATCGACTGAAATTATTTGGAAAAATATAAATGAGATGTTGGGAAGGAAAAAAATACAACTGAAACAATTGCGTTAAGTGTAAGTGGTCAGAGGGTTTCTGATGCTCAGTCTGTAGCAAACGAATTCATTTACTATTTCATAAATGCCCCTAAAGAAATAAAAATAAAATAAAAACTAATAATAAAAGAAAATCGGAAACTACTTTCCAAAAAAAAAAAACATTAAAACATTCGTGTTATTTTGAATATTTCACAACAGCAGAAATTGAGGCATGCGTAAGAAATATTAAATCAACGTCTGTGGGACCAGGTGACATACATCCAAGGGCTATTAAAAGGGTCTCCAAAATAATTTCTAAACCTCTAGGTCATATATTTAATGTGATTATTGAATTTGGCAAAATACCTGAAGAATTAAAAATAACAAAAATAACTCCAAAACATAAGACTGGGTCCAGGGATAATATAAATAATTACAGACCAATTTCTAACTTATCTTTTTTTGCCAAGGTTTTGGAAAAACTATTATATAGAAGATTAGGAAACGTTTTTGAGAAATATTATGTTATCAATAAAAATCAGTATGGGTTTCAAAAGAAAAAATCAACAGAAATAGCCATTTTAACACTTCAGAATATCATATTAAATAATAGAAAAAGGGGATTAGTAACCATTGCGATATTCCTGGACCTTACAAAGGCATTTGATACGGTCGATTATGGAATACTTTGGGATAAGCTCTATGATAATGGAATAAGAAATCAATATTACAATTTATTAGAGAACTACTTACATAACAGCAAACAGTATGTACAGATTAATAAAGTAAAATCTCACAAGTTAATTAATGAAATAAGAGTACCGCACGGTTCAGTCCTGGGACCATTACTTTTTTTAATTTATATAAATGACATTTTCAACATTGAACCTATTGAGGATTTTATTTCATTTGCGGATGATGCCACGGTTCTGATTACGGGTGCAGATATAAATGAGGCAAAAATAAAATGTAATAAATTTATTGAAAAATTGATGGAATGGCTGGATATAAATTTTCTGTGTTTAAATATTGAAAAAACTAAAATTATGATTTTTAGACAGGTAGATAGACAGATTGTGGAGTCACCGTGTATTTGTGTGGAGAATTGCACCCTTGAAATAGTAAATAATATTAAATATTTGGGAATAATAATTGAGGATAATTTAAAATGGAATATAAATATTCAAAATATTGTAAACAAAATTTCGAGGGTATTGGGTTTAATTACGAGAATTTCAAATACTTTAACAATTAAAACATTCAAAATGCTGTATTACAGTCTGATTTATCCATATTTGACTTCTAGTTTTATAGTATGGGGGCAAACTACTAAGACTAATTTATATAAAGTACAATCATTACAGAATAGGATGGTCAAAATTTTAAATAATTCTAGGGGAATTAACTTGAATATGGGGGTACGGATAAATTCTTATGGATTTTTAGATATTGAGAAATTATGGCAATTTAGAGTATTAGGATTCATGTATAAAAGTATAAAAGAGAATAAGTATCAACATTTAATTCAGCTGAACACTGTGGGTCAAGACTATCAAACAAGAGACAGAAATGCACTTTTGTTACCAATGCCTAACACTTTAACCCAAAAAAGATTTATTGATTACCAGGGATTGATGTTATGGAATAGCTACCTTGTCAATTAACACATATTAATAATTATAATTATTTTCGAAAGCAACTAAAAAATATTTGCTAACAAACTAAAATATAAAATTATACGGTAAAATTTATTAATCAGACCACATATGCGTAAATTTCATATGTGCAGAACGTTTGACGTGACTACGTACTTTAGGGGAATCGGGATTCACCCAGGCTATATAGATGTATATATATAGCCTTTTACTCATTTTCCTGTTCTGTGGTTACCCTGTACATAAGTATTCACATTATATATATGTTGTTTTTCTAATACTATAATTATAAAATTAATTTTGAAATGTAACATGGTCAAATGCAACCCCATAACGAAATAAATGAAATGAAATGAAATGAAATTTTCTAATAATCATTTCCCAAAAATTCAATTAAATACACTGCTGGCCACCCAAAATGCAACACCAAGAAGAAAACATCCGATTGGTCTGAAATTCGCAGCATGCGTCGCCCGCGAGAGGACATGCAAACGATTAGCGTTGCAGGGCATATGGAAATCATGTGCGCCCCGCACGCCACCGAGAAGTACTACAAGAAGGGTGAACAGAAGGCAGGGTGTAAAGAGTGGAAGTGTGTTGTGCTGCCGGACCTGTGCGTGCGAAGCTTCCTGATGCCTCGTCGCAGAATACGGCAGTCATTCCAGCACGACGAATAGTGGCTTATCGCGACAGCGGTTTGTCGTACCGAGACATCGGCGCCCGTGTGGGACGACATCCAGCCACATTGAGCCGAGTATGGATTCGGTGCGTGCAGGAGGGACGGACAGAACGACGTGAGCGATTGCTGCAGCCGCGGCACACCACCGAACGAGAGGACCGGCATGTTGTGCGGCGGGCATTGACGGCTCTCACCGCCACATCATGAACGTTAGCGCAGGAATTAGGGTGTGTTGCGCAACAACCTGTGTACCGTTCGACGTCGTCTGCAGAAGTGGGGACTTGTCGCACCGCGCCCATTGCTCCGATTACCATTGACGTTACACCACCGGCGAGTGCGGCGGCCGTGGGCCGTTGAACGCCGACCCTGAACTACGGAATGGCACGATATTGTCTTCTCCGACGAATCCCGCTTCTGCGTGCAACACCACGGTGGTCGGATCCGCGTGTGGCGGCACCGCTGCGAGAGACTGTATGACGCCTGCATTATGCATCGCCATACCGGTCCGTCGCCTGGCGTCAGGGTTTGGGGCGCAATTGGATATGACACCCGCACCCCTCTGGTACGCATCGCCGGTACACTCAACAGCCACCGCTACATCTCCGACGTTTTGGAGCCTGTAGTCCTCCCTTACCTGCCCGCGGCCACGTTTCAACAGGACAATGCGCGCCCGCACGTGGCACGCATCGTGCAACAATTCTTCACGGCCCACCAGGTGTCACTGCTGCCGTGGCCCGCCTGTTCTCCCGATATGTCGCCCATCGAACACGTCTGGTCGCTAATCGGCAACCGAGTGGCCCGGCAAGCACCACCCGCGGCTACGCCTGATGAACTGTGGCAACGTGTGGATGCAGCCTGGACCGACATACCCCAAGCCCACATCCAAAGCCTCTTTCGTTCGATGCCGCGGCGTGTAGCGGCCGTTATTGCCAGCCATGGGGGCCACACGAACAATTGATATCTGCGTGTTCCGCAAGTCGCACGGGCCTGTAAGCTCAATCGTTTCATCTTTATATCTGTTGTTATGTGTCCAGTAAATCTGGCTTTGCTATCTCGTGTCCTTCTTGGTGTTGCATTTTGGGTAACCAGCAGTGTACATAGACATGAATCACTGTCTTAATTGCCGTTCTTGGTATTTATGTTATCATATTTCACAGGCGAAATATACATGCACTTTGAGGATTCTGAAGACGAAGAATATTTTCTCTGATGTCTTACCGGAACCTGTTCCAAACACACACTCTCAAGGGACTCAAAAGAACACCCTGCTTGTGAAAATTGAAAAAACAAAGATGTCTGTATTCTGCAATCTTTGATGGCATCTAAATGGCATTCAAAATATGTTGAATTCATTTCAAAAGTGTGTCGCAAAAATATTTGCACTTTATTCCGTATGAATTTTATTCTGTTATATTATTCTTAACACTGAATTGTTGTCCAGAGAAACAACTCTGCGTTTGAAGCACCAAATTTAAACTTCCGAAGTGTAGTTTTGTCAAGTTCTCATTTTTTGTGTTATCAACAAGGTTTTTAAAAATAAGTACTACATTACCTTATTATTTTCAGAATTCAAAGGAATCCATAACTTTTTTAAATGTCATTATTCAAGGAATTTTGCTTTTATCGTTGCCCTGAACGCCCATATGCCTTAAAAAGCAATAGAAACTACAGTATATGCCTTAAAGGGCAATAGAAACGTACAGTATATGCCTTAAAAAACAATAGAAACTACAATGTATGCCTTAAAGGGCAATAGAAACGTACAGTATATGCCTTAAAAAGCAATAGAAACTACAGTATATGCCTTAAAGGGCAATAGAAGCGTACAGTATATGCCTTAAAAAGCAATAGAAACTACAGTACGTAAAGTATATGCCTTAAAAAGCAATAGAAACTACAGTAAAATACAACACAATTTTTTGTGTAAAAGTGAAAAGCGTGTAAGTAAAATACGTATGACCAGGGTTTCATTGTATTTCTTTGCATTGTCGAGGTGGCGAATAGGGATGGACTTCCACTTGTGAACGCTTCTTATGTAGTTCCCACATCTGCATGTATCACATTAACATGTTTACATACAGCTCACTCACCCAGTAGGAAGGGGTAAAGGAACAAGTTCAGCATAACTTTCATGAGAAGTACTTTTATAGAAAATCAGTTTCAAAGCTCTAATAACACGGATTTTTTTATATAAAAATTTTATAGAAATAGAGAATAAATATATCTGATGTTTTCCTTTCTATTTTCCCTCTTGTTGTAATCAGCTGAGAGTTTGCACAGACCTTCAGCAGTCTGCGTCTACAAACTTGTACATAGGCACATTAAAAAAATAATAAGTGAACTACGTAGTTTGCCAATAATTTTATTTCTACTACTAATCATACGAACCAGTTATTATCCATAGCTACGTCCCTTCTCCCCGCCCCAGCTAAGGACATAATTGACAGGTCATAAAATTATATCAGTATTTTGTGCAGCAAGTAAACATCTTTGATTTTTAGAATTCTGGAATGTTCTTATTGCACAGAAAAGAAGCAATATGATAATGTTTTTATTGTCCCTTTTTAGTGGCGGAGCAAGTTTCCCTGAAAAAACAAATTTGTGAAATTCACGAGCCACTTTTTGTCATTTATTTCGTGAATTAACGAAGCATATTTCTGATAAAACCTTTTCCGTGAAATAGCAGAAAGAAACCTGAATTTCACGGATTTCTCGTATCACTGGAAAGTTCTGAATTTTCAGAAACCTTTCCGCAGTTATTTTCTTATACTGACGGTAATGTACCGTTTTAGTGTGTTAACGAAAAATTCTTTTAGTGTTAACGAAAAATCTTTTTAGTGTTAACGAAAAATTCTGAATTTTCAGAAACATTTCCGCAATTGCTTTCGTATATTAACGGAAAAACTTTGTTCTCACTTTTTCTGTATCCGTATGACGAAAAGTTACCGGTAATAGGAGCGATTGGTGAGAATATTTGAGGTTTGATTAACTTCAAAATTTCAATCGTCTGTCGAATTTTAAAGTTCCGTAGTGAGATCGGATATTGTAGATTGCATATCGCATGAATTTTGTTTATTGTCGTACGACAAATAAACAAAAGGAGAAGAAATAGGGGAGAGGAGAAGAAGATATTTCTTCTCCTCTCCCCTATTTTGTGCACCAGCTATTTATTATACAGTATATTGCATTACTGTAAGAAGCCGGGTATTTAACTTATTGTAAAATCGTACGATTATACGATGTCTATATATCAGTCTTTGGACAACTTTAGGCAAAAGCTATTATAGCTATGAAGAGTAAATTTTATATTTAGGAGTTTTTTGTGAAATGATACTATAAAAAAGTACATTTCATCTTTTTTAAAAATAGTTGGTTGGTTGGTTGGTTAGTTTTTATGGCGCAAAGGCCATGCCTGGCCAAAGAGCACCAAACATAAGGCAAGACAAGACACAGGACAGACAAACAGTATTAAAAATATGGTAGAAAACTTAAAATCTGGCTGATGAAGTAAAAGTGAAAAATGAGAGTGATGGAAAGGCGAAAAGACAATGAAACAAACAGCATTAAAAACATGATACAATGTTTAAAATTCGGCTGATTCACTAAAACTGAAAAATGAGGATGATGGAAGAGCTGAAATCTAAATGCGTTTAAAAAAGTCAATTTCTTTTAAAAAGGAAAACACAGCGACAGTATCGCAGTGGTCATCCAGGACCCGCTGCAGAGTAGCGGCGTCCTCGGTCAACAAATGAGAATGAAAATAGTGAAAACGTACACCACGAAAACGAACACAGCTACACAAAAGATGAATGACAGTGAGTCGGCAATTGCACGTCTCACACATCGGTGCAGTGTCGCCACACAGCAAAAAGCGGTGAGTGAAACGACAATGCCCAATGCGGAGACGCGCAAGCACCACTTCCTCCCTGCGGTTCCGACGAGATGAGGAGTTCCAGATTTCGAGAATAGGTTTTATACGATGCAGTTTATTTTCCACCTGTTGGTCCCACAGACCCTGCCACGTTCGTTTGATATGATCACGAACAAGAAATCGAAAATCGCGATGAAAGAGTGGCAAGGGTGTGACGACCAAAGAGGAAGCAGATCTAGCGGACGCATCAGCACACTCGTTACCCGAGATTCAGACATGCCCAGGAATCCAGAAGAATTGAATCTGGACACCGGCCTCGAGCAAGGAACGAAAAAGCCTTCGTATGTTCAAAAGAAAAGGATGATTACAATAGTCCAGCGATGACAAAGACTGCAGGACACTTAAGGAATCCGTATAGACCATAGCACTATGATGAGAACTCGACTGAACATGAAGAAGTGCAAGATACACAGCATGCATCTCCGCCGAAAACACCGTGGCCTCAGCTGGAATCCGCGCTACTGACACGTCATCAACACAGACAGCTGCGGATCCAACGACTCCATGCATCTTGGAGCCATCAGTGAAAATGGGAGTGTATTCAGTATTGAGGGCACGGTGCTCAGCGAAGAGCTGCTGGTACACTGACGCAGGGGTTGAGGATTTGTCGAAAGACGTAAAGGTGGTATCAACCATGACACCAAGTGGGTGCCATGGAGGATCCCCAAAGCCCCTGGTCGCTGCAACAAGTGACAAGTCGAGCCCTGCATCACGAGCTACGGCCGCCATACGAAGACCGAAGGTTGGAATGCACGAGGGCCGGTTCTCAAATAAACGAGCATGCTGAGGATGGAAAACTGCACCGTACAAAAGATGGTCTGGAAGAGACCGAAGTTTTAAGTAAAAGTGAACAGACAGCTGCAGACGGCGTAATTCAAGCGATGGTTTGTTCGCATCAGCGTAAAGGCTGGGAATCGGAGATGTTCGAAATGCTCCCGTACAAAGACGCAGCGCCTGATGATGAACAGCGTCCAAAGGCCGGAGAACGGAAGGACGAGCCGAGCCATACACGATACAGCCATAATCCAGTTTCGAACGAATTAAGGAGTGGTAAATGCGAAACAAAGATATCCTGTCTGCGCCCCACGAAACTCTCGAAAGGATTTTTAGAATAGAAAGAGCACGCAGACAGGAAATCTTGAGCCGCCGAACGTGCGCACGGAACGTAAGCGCACGGTCGACGGTCAGTCCAAGGAACTTGGTCTCCGGCAAAACTGGAATGGCTGCATGGTCTAAATACAGCTCGGGGTCTGGAGGGGAGGCCACGCCTCCGGCAGAAATGAACACACGCTGTCTTGTCGAGAGAAAGAACGAAACCATTGCTATTCGCCGCTTTAAAAATCTGATTAATTGCAGACTGCAACTGCCTTTCAATAAAACGCATGCTTGATGACGAGCAGAAGATGTGCAAGTCATCGACATACACAGTAGCCGAAACCGCAGGAGGAAGATTTGTGAGGAGACAATTAATGCGCAGGATGAACAATGTGACATATAAAATGCAACCTTGAGGAACACCTTGTTCTTGATGGAATGTTGCCGATAGCGTCGTACCCAGGCGCACCTGGAACACCCGATTGCGAAGAAAATTTAAAATAAATGTCGGAAGATTTCCTCGCAATCCGCATGCGTGGAGGTCTCGGATAATACCATGCCGCCACGCTCGATCATAGGCTTTTTCAATATCGAAGAAAACAGACACCAGGTGCTGCCTACGGACGACCGCCTCGCGCACAGATTTCTCAAGGTGCAGGAGATGATCGTGAGGTGAACGATGACGGCGAAAGGCGCTTTGTGATGGTGAAAGTACTTGATGATATTCTAAAAAATGAACTAACCGGGAATTAAGCATGCGTTCAAGAACTTATATATACGATACACAGACAGCTAGTGAGAGCAATTGGACGATAACTAGAGGGAGACTTAAGATCCTTGCCAGGTTTGGGAAAAGGCAGAACAAAAGCTTTTCGCCAAGATTCCGGGAAACTGTGCTCCGACCAAATACGATTATACAAGATTAAGAGATTCTGGAGAGACGACTGCGAGATATGACGGAGCATGTCATAGTGGATGCCATCGGGACCGACAGATGTAGCGCCGAACCGATGCAGAGCCACCCTGAGTTCAACCATGCTGAAGGGTAGTTATAACTAGTGACGTTAAAAGGCGCAAAGGAGATTCTCTGGCGTTCCGCAGTGGATTTAATCCTCAGAAAGGAGGAAGGATACGCCAGGTCACTTGACACGGAGGCAAACGCCTCCCCCAAACAATCAGCAATCTCCCCGACTTCAGCATATGTGCAGCCGTTACTCTCGAGAATGAAGATCCGGTGAGAGCTGTAGTTACCCCGGATCTTACGAATCTTGTCCCACAGACTTTTCGAACTGGCACGTGAAGTGAGAGATGACACATACTGGATCCAAGACTCCTTCTTGCTACGTCGACGCACCAACCGAGCATAGGATTTTTCTCGTTTGAATGTATCGAGATTATCATCGGTTGGATAACGCCGAAAAGTAGACCAGGCCTTATGTTGAGCTCTCCTAGCCGCTGCGCATTCAGGGTTCCACCAAGGTTTCGGAATTCTGGGGAGCTTCGTAGATGTTTTAGGAATTGAAAGATCAGCTGCCTGAAGAATACAAGTTGTGACTACAAGTACAGCTGCGTCGATTGACTCTTGGGTCACCATTTCAGAAGATATCACCGCGGACGATGTGAAGACCTCCCATCTGGCACGATCCATCCTCCATCGAGATGGGCGGGAGGCAGAAGATGGCACGTTTGCATGGAGCCAGAGGACGATTGGGAAGTGGTCGCTCCCGTGGAGATCGTTACACACCGTCCACGACCAGTCAGCAATGATCGATGGTGAACCCAAGGTCAAATACATCGCACTGAAGGATTTTGTCGGCTCATGGAAGTAAGTGTCAGCACCGGTGTTAAAAAGGCACAAAGAGGCCGAGCACAGAAGAGACTCTATGCGACGACCTCTGGTGCTGATGCTGACACTACCCCACAAATGATGATGAGCATTGAAGTCACCCAGTAAAAGAAAGGGTGAAGGCAGCTGATCAACCAATCTCTCCAGTACAGAGACGCTTACGTTCTCGTCCGGCGGCAGATAGACACTGCAGACAGTAAGAGGCCCAGGGACAGATATTCGCACTGCCACGGCCTGCAAAGTTGTGGATATCGCAACGGAAGACACCGGAACACTGTGAGGGACAAGAATAGCGACTCCCCCACAGGCGATGTCTCCCGATGCATTATCTGTCCGATACGCACTGTAGCCTCGAACTGAAAGCAGGTCTGATGGTTTAAGCTTCGTCTCCTGTAGACAAAGGCCCACCGGAGAGTAAAATGAAAGCAGATGTTTCACTTCATCAAAACTCGTCCGAAAACCTCGACAGTTCCACTGAATGATTGAAGCCATGGTTATAAGTGAAATGAAAATGAAAATGAAAATGATCAAACGAAGTCAGGCTCCATCACCTCTGATGGGGGTTACCCCAGATCTGGAGGCGTGTGACCAGGGGCCAAGAGGGGAGCATGCTTTGTCCCAAGTGTCTTAACGGGAGTCGCACGATGTTGAGTCGTTTGCTGAGATTTTTGAGGAGAAGAATAAATGCTTTTCTTATCCTGAGCTTTGGTTTTTTTGTTAGAAGAAGTGGCCTGAGTTCCCTTGTTGGTGGTGGGATGAGTCTGCTTCGGCGAAGTGGTGGGTGGCGCTTTCAGACCCCTAGCTCGAGACTGGAGTGCCTCCAGTCCGGCTGCGATGATTTCGTTTACATTGTATGGACATTTAGGGGGATCTGAATGCCGGTCTGAATGGCAACCGTAGATTTGGCAACCACCACTGAAGCGTATGATCGCCGATCAGATGTAACAGGAACTACTCTTCTTCTGGCCTCAGGATAGGAAATATTTTCCACCGTTTTGAGCCTTTGGATTTCCTTCTCCTCCTTCCACTTGGGACAATCTTTGACTGATGCTGCGTGTGAACACTTACAGTTCACACAAAACTCAGCCTCGGCCACACATTCTGACAAAAGATGCTCTGTGGCACCACAGCGTCCACACCTAGGATTGCTCCTGCACGACTGCTGAAAATGGCCGTACGACTGACACCTAAAACATCTCAAAGGGTTAGGGATGTACGGACGTATCTCAACGTGAAGATACCCTGCCTTGATGGACGTAGGCAGGGAAGGGCTGTCAAATGTTTAAATGACGTTGCGGGATGGGACAGACTGCCCATTCCGCCTGAAGAGTATACGCCGCACACCCGTAACGTGTTGATTCCTCAGTTCTTCAAGTAGTTCCTCCTCAGAACACTCAACCAGGTCCTGAGAGGAGACAACACCTCGAGATGAATTTAGGTATCCATGAGGTGTTATTTTGACCGAAGTCTCAAGCAGTGTGGTAGTGTTAATAAGTGTGGAACAGTAGGCCACAGTGGACATTTCTACCAGAAGAACTCCAGATTGGAGCTTCTTTACGCTCTTACGAGAGCTTGCTATGGATTGAAGAGCTTTATTAATCCAAAATGGACTTTTGACACTCAAAGGCTTTGAAGGATCCAATGAGTGCACAAAAAAGAAACGAGCATTTGAGCAATCAGGCACATGCTTTTCAGCGGAAGGGGATGAGCCTTCCTCCATACCTCTTTTTCTTTTTGGTTCTTGGGAAATTTTATTTTCATCCATGAAAAAAAATTAATAATTCCTCCGCCGACTTCCCCACCCACAATCGAGCCCAACGAGGGAGAGCCGGAGGTCCGCAAGCCCAAGTGGACGCAGGACACGGCTCTAGGGATAGCAAGCGGATATAGCAAGTTGATAGGGCAGACATGCGCTCGGCGTGCACCCAGACTTTCCCATGCCTGGGGAACACCCCTTTGGCATGCCCACCCTATCCCCAGACTCACCCTGTCGTGCGAAACGACAAGCCGTTAGAGGTCTGGGCTCCACTCGGCCACAGACCTCATTGACTAGGAGTGTGTTAGTTCCTAGCCGCCCGTTTAGGGTGAAGCAGGGGGCAAAGAGGAGTGTTGACAACTGGCGACAACAACACCCAGGCCTCCCGAAACCTCAGCCTCCAGCATCCCCTTTTCCACCTTACGGGTCACCGCATACGGCAAACGTGCAGGTAGGTCTAGCTAACCAGCTCGGAAAAACAAAAGGAACATAAAATGGAGAAGACAGGAAAGAAAACGAGAAACTAAAATCCTGAGCTGGCGCATAATCACAACCTCAGCAACCTACAACTGAGGCGGGTTCGTGTCAAGTGAAAAAACAAAAAACATAAAAAATGTGAAAAACATCACATATAGTACATGTTGGCTCGGGCCGTGGGGACGCCATCCCCCAGCAGCTGTATGAACAGCTGTCCCTTCTGTAACATAATCGTGCAAAACGAAAAAGTAAGATGTTCCGTCACAAGGTCAGCTCAGGCCGTGGGGCGCCGCTCCCCAAATAACTGGAAAACCAGTTATCCCCGTGCGGGGTTTTAAAGATAACTGAAAGTCATTGTCAGTTTTAAAAATCAAGTTGCAAAGCATTTTGTTGCTTCAAAACATCACGATGAAAAATGCCTAATTTGTGAAAACTTCTTCTACAGAAAAAAAAAGCTCCAACAGAAAATAAAAATGACTAAATCACTCGCAGTGATGACAAAAAAATATCGTCTCACAATTTGTTTTATGATGTATGTGATACAGGTTCCTGGGTGGTTTGTGGTTCAATGGTTAAAGGCGTGCGTCAACTGATGAACCAACCCAAACGACGGCGGTTCGATCCTAACTGCAGCGGAAGAAGTACCTAGGGTAAGGGCTGCAAAATGCCGGGGCGTCAATTTTGCGAAATTTCTATTTAAATACGGAAAAACCTGAAATGGATTTTTTTCTGAAATAAACGAAATTTCTGACTACGGAAAAACTGAAAAATACGGAAGTTAAAATAAATGGGCACTTTTAAAAACTGAATTTTTGAAAAAGACGGACACCTACCGGCAACTTTGCTGCACGTTATTTTCAGAAATTTTCCGGGAATTCACACCACTTATTTTTTACAGTGTTCTTTGTCCTTTCATGGCGGGTGTGAGCCGGCAGTAGGTAAACATAGCAAAGCGATATACATGAGCTTGGGAATTATGTGCAGAACTCATAAATGAAAGTGACAATAGCCCACCATCAGCAGATAGTGGTTGATGTATTTTTGCCTAACTCCATAGCACTATGAACTACTGCTTGACGACTTACAGAAGATGCCTGCATATTCTCCATTAGTACACCTTTAGAAATTCCATTTTTGAAAATTTGAGCAAGTTTTGTATGGTAGCAATGTGCTGCAACTTTTAAAAAAGACTGAATTTTTATAAAAAATATTTCAGGGATGTGTAGCTATATTTTGGAAATTGTGAGAAAAGTTTCATATGGAGCAGTGCCTTTATACACACAGTTAAGAAAGTTCAAACTTAAGCCTATACGTATTACATTTAGCCTCACACGGCATGCATTCAAATATATTATAACCACAGCTCACGAAAATTTAGCGGCAACTACTGAAGTACTTCCTACATCAACTAACACGTTCCAAAAGTAAACAAGAGAAAAAATAGCACTTTCTTAAAGTCTCATGGTAGTTAATTAATGCTTTGCATCCGGGCAAGTGTATAATCCAGCACGTAGAATTTTATTTTAAAACATATTCCATGTACTAAAAAATGCTTATCTGCAATCACTTGCAGCAGCAGAAGGAATGGAGGCTCATCATCCTTGTGAAATATACAAAAACTACAGACCAATTTCTTTTTTATTCCACTTACTGTGTTACGTTTACGTTGATTTTCTTTTTGACACCAAATTTGTTATTCGTGATTATTTTTTACAGATCTGTTATTTTTTTCTCATATGACCCAGAAATTAATCCAGATATGTGAAGTTATGTTAACATCATGTGCTAAAGAAACTACTTCATCAATTTCATTCAACACTGGGGTTTTTTACCAATGTTGTGGGGAGAGGGGAGAAATAATTTAGAATCAAATTTTTACTAATGAAAATTAATTTTAAATTTAAATAAATTCTCCAAGAATGTGGCTATTAGAAACACAAACAATTTATATAGACATACACATGCCTGTTCTCATGGAAAGGAAACACTTGTAATGTACTACAAACCAAAATAAAATCCCTCAGAGCAATCTCCTAAATCAGAGAAGGTAAAATTAGACGGGTTACGGAAAATAGGCTCATGGTTGCAGCCAAAAGTCAGTGTTCAGTTCCAACCAGGGACGGATTGGCGGTCGCAAAAGGGCCCGGGAAAATTTTTGCAAATGAGCAAAGTTGTAGTTCTGCGGTACTATTGTATCCCAACTGAAAATCACTTTTTTTATTTAAGAAACAAAACAAACAGTACAGTTGCTCCAGAAACAGTGGCAAGCATAGTACTGGGAGGGAGGGGGGAGTACACCCGTCATCCTTAAATTGAAGTGGGTGGTGCGGAAATTTTTTCATCGGCCCATGCCAAGATTTTACACAGAAAAATTGTACTGCAATTTTTCTGTTGTGGACAATCACAGTTAGAAATTTCAAGATATTTAAATATCGTGGCAAACTCACTTTATCGACGTGGAAAAAGCGAAAAACCAGGTTTAAATCACTAGTTTAGTTAGCTATGTTGTAATTACGCTGGAGAAGCTTCTAATTTTTGACACACTCAATATTTATATTTGTTTTAAATTTTCTCTTAAGAACGCTGAAGTAAGAACATTAATTTATTTATTTTTTAAATTGCTTGTATAGCCTTTTCATGTTTGACAGATCGTAAAATAATCTTGATTTTCATACCTCTGAGCTTCCATTTCTTAAATTTTCAACGAAGTGGGCTGAAATTCCAGCAAATATTTGAGAGAGACAGAGAGAGAACTGCTACTACCAAAATTATGTTGGAGTTGTACCAAAAATCCTTTCGCATAAGACATGATTTTTTATTTTAAATAACTGAAAAAAAAATACAGAACTTTTGCACTGTAAAATTTTCTATTTGTACTGCATTTTTTGTAATTTTTCTATTGTAGACAATCACAGTTAGAAATTTAAAGATTTTTAAATATCGTAGCAAACAGATTCTTCATTTAGTGATCGTATATTCGTATGTGTTTCAATTACAAAACGTGTTTTTATGCTGCGGTTATGTATTGTAAAGACGCCTTACTAAATAACGTTAACAAAACATTTTGCAACTTCATGTTGGAATGATATCTCCGTAAATGCCTTCATCTGCAGCATTTGTCAGTTATCACAAGCAGTGTAGGCTGCGTAGGTAGAACATTTCGGGGAAACGATCGTATATGAACACCCCCGCAAATAATCTTACAGTTCATGAAAGAAATACGGGATTACGCCATATAATACAAATTTTGAAGATGACAATCCAGTTTTTGGCGTAAATGTGACAAGGATGGTAAGTCAGATAATATCCGAAAACTTGAAAATTTTCATCGTCCTTGTCACATTTACGCCAAAAACTGGATTGTCATCTTCAAAATTTGTATTATATGGCGTAATCCCGTATTTCTTTCATGATTTATCTGCTTCTCCGGGCAAACACGGGATAAGATTCTTAACCTCCAGATTCGCTAAACATGAATGCCGGTCGCTTCGACTAGCGAATCCTGTGATGGTTAAATTCAAATTGATCGGAAACTTGAGACTTGGTCGTTCTGGGTGGTGTAGTGGTTAGCATACCTAGGCGTTTTCTGGGAGACGCGGATTCGAGTCCCGCTCCAGGACGATGAAAATTTTCAAGTTTTCGGATATTATCTTACTTACCATCCTTGTCACATTTACGCCAAAAACTGGATTGTCATCTTCAAAATTTGTATTATATGGCGTAATCCCGTATTTCTTTCATGATTTATCTGCTTCTCCGGGCAAACACGGGATAAGATTCTTAACCTCCAGATTCGCTAAACATGAATGCCGGTTGCTTCGACTAGCGAATCCTGTGATGGTTAAATTCAAATTGATCGGAAACTTGAGACTTGGTCGTTCTGGGTGGTGTAGTGGTTAGCATACCTAGGCGTTTTCTGGGAGACGCGGGTTCGAGTCCCGCTCCAGGACGATGAAAAAAAAATTTCAAGTTTTCGGATATTATCTGACTTACCATCCTTGTCACATTTACGCCAAAAACTGGATTGTCATCTTCAAAATTTGTAATCTTACAGTTATTTCAAAATAAGTTCTTGATATTATTAGCTTTCACTCTGAATTCTGTGTTGTCATATAGATAGGGGATAGTACATCCCATAATGACCATTATCTAGCATTGTTCTCCAACTTTATCAAACATTGGTGAGTATTTTCACTACTTTAACTAAAGTAGTGAAACAAATTTAGCCCTGTTCAGCCCCACCCCAATGCTGTTAACATACGTAGATTGTTGTGCTTCCCGATTTTTCCTGATGCCGGGCCCCTCGAAATATTTCAGGATCAAATGAATGGTCAAAGAAACTATAGAAATAGATAGACATAACTTCCCCACTCCGCAGTTGAGAAAGCCATCGGTTAATTGCACGGGGAGGAAGAAGTGGAAGTTTGAAAGAGGAGATTTTTATTAATGTCTAAACAGATTAATCATACATGTAGTTTTCGGGCTCGGGTTGACATACTTTTGGCTCGGACGGGCTCAGTGGCTCTTAAAATTGAGCCCGAACTCAGCTCTTATGAGCACAGCACTAATGCCTCCTACAACCAACGGGAGTAAAATCAACTACCCCCCTCCTTGGGGAATATATAGAACATCTTGTACACCCCCCCCTCTCCCGCAACATACGGTACATACACTCTCGTTCCTCAGCTACTAAGTGAACCCAGATGTTAGCAAACACACATGGCCTATCTATTGTAGTTGGGATTCTAGCAGTTGCCGGGTGAGGGGATTTTTTCCCTAATTCAAAACATAAGGGTTTTTTTGTCCCCGCTTGTTATAATTACATTACGTGTATTTCGTTTATTAAAAAAAGTGTTGTGGTTCAGTTGTGTGTTTAAAACAACTGAACAGAAAACATTTTTAAGAAAGTAAGAAAGAAAGAGACAAAATATACGAAAGGGGCCCACCGGGAAATATCCCGGTGTCCCGGTGGGCCAATCCGCCCCTGGTTCCAGCCAAAAGTCAGTGTTGCTGCTGACAGTTTTGAACTGTATGCTACACTTACAAAGAGATGAGAATTTGTCAGAAACTTCTAATTTTTATAAAATATGAAGATTTTTATAAGCTCTTAGGTATTTTTTTTTAAAGATCTGTACAATAGAAGTCAGCAACATACTATTTGGAGGGACTACGATTTCCACTGAAGAATCCATTGTGTTCATGCCGCAAAATCAAGCTGCTTTAGCCAGGGAAATCTGGAACGCCTCCCGTACTCAACTATTACAAATACCGTGATTCCCAAAGTTAAGTGGAAATTACATACGCAGTACCACATTCCCAATGAGTAGGCTTCTCTGTATAACTTCCCAGATAAACAGTGAAGTACGTAGCAGTTTTGCAGATATACATGTGAAATTTTCTGGGAATAGCTATCCAAATCGGGAAAGATACGTAGCAGATGAGTCCAACTGGTACCTATCCGGATTTTGACGACTCAAGAGCCCCTGGTGGGCACGAAAGAAAGTATTCAGAAAGAAATCTTCCCAATTTTAGACACTTTTTCCTTAGGAAAAAATTCCTAATGCCGAACCCAATAAGGAATCATTTTCGAAACAAACCCAGCCCCCCGCCCCCTCGTGTGTGTGGGGGAGTTAAAAAGACCGAAATATAACATACAAATTACAATTTCATCGTCTCTTTCTTTTAAAAAATCTGCAGACTGGAATAATGACAGTCGGGGAACGACCATAGTGTCAGTGGTAGAAAATCGCAGAACTAAAAAATAAAAATTACACTTCTCCGCAGCTTTCTGTGAACAAAAAAAAAAAAAAAACGGGAAACGTTTGGAGGGTCAGTCTGGGAACAACGATAGTGCTTCTAGTGGAGAATCACGTAACTAAAAAGTAAATTTTCAAATTACGGCAACACGTTCTAAAAGAAAAGGGTTGAAATTCTGGAACTAGTGAAAGTGTGTCTGGGAACAACGATAGCGCCTCTAGTGGGGAATCACGTAACTAAAAAGTAAAATTTCAAATTACGGCAACACGTACTGAGAGAAAAATATTGCAATTCTGGAACTAGCGGAAGTGTCTGTCTGGGAACGATCACAGCGCCAATGGTGGACAATTGAGGAACTAGGAAATAAAAATTACATTATTCGGCAGCTCTTTGTGCGAAAAAAATTTGCAATTCGGGAAATCATAGCAGAAGCCTCTTCTGTGGGGAGGACTACAACGCGTCTGGAGGAAAGCCGCAGAACTAAGACATAAAATTCAAAACTATAGCAACTCGTGCTACGAAAAAAAATTATAACTCTGGAAATAGTGAGAGTATAAGTTTCTGACGACTCTCACATTCCTGGTGGGGAATTGCATAACTATGAAATAAAAGTACAAAATGTCGTACCGTAAAAGAAGAAAAATTACAAAAACTAGAAATAATGGGTGGTCAGTCTGTAAAAGACAACAACACCGCTATTGGGATTCGCGGAACTAAAAACATAAAATTCCAAATTACGGAAATGCGTACTACGAAAAAATTTCGAAACTCTGAAAATATTTGGAGTATCCGTCTGGAAACCATTGCAGATACCCTAGTGGGGAATTGCGGAACTAGGAAATCTAAGTTTCACTATTATAACGCAACCCTTTTTACGTAATGTAAGATTTCCGTTAACCTAAAGGTAAATGCGATGCAACTACTCTGTAAAAAATTGACTGTAGATTTTGCGGTTTTAAACCGTTTTCCAGGGTGCCAACACAAAACCGTAAAATCTATAGTTTCATGCAGTGTTGGAGCAAAGCTATAGCTTTGCTCCAACACAACCAACACATTCGTTCCAGCCAAATTTTTGTGTTTTCGTAATTATTTGGACTGTGACTCGCTCCAGCCAAATTCTGTGCTGTTTTGTTCATTAAATGTAGTGTTGGAGCAAAGCTATAGCTTTGCTCCAACACTGCATAAAACTGTACATTTTACGGTTTTGTGTTGGCACCCTGGAAAATGGTTTGAAACCGTTAAATCTACAGTCAATTTTTTTTTCGGTGTAATTGTGCCGGATAGCTCACGTCAAATTAAGGCTTTTACAAAGGCCAGACGAGACATATACACAAGTCCAACTTACGTCAACTTTTTATTGTTCCGAAATCCTAAACACACCGCTGTACTTATCTTAGTTAAGAAGTTTACAGTCAAAACTCAGTAACGATCTAACATCTCCACACACATATCAGATCATATGTAGAGGATTTTGGGAAGAGAGTGTCTGACCCCAGGTCTTAAACCTCATTCTTCAGTTTTATTTGATCAGCCATATTTTAAGCTTCATAGCACGTTTTTAATACTGTTTGTTTGTCTGTCTTTTGTCTGGCGCTCTTTGGCCAAACATGGCCCTTACGCCATAAAAATCAACCAACCAACCAGGTCTTAAACAACCCTTAGAAGTAGGAAGCTAGGAGATTTGGGTTTGAGTGTCCGATAGGAAAGTGACACGGAAGCGAAGTAGAAAGGGGGAGGAATACGCCCTTATTTATTACCGGGGCCCGACGGTAATTGTGCCGGATAGCTCACGTCAAATTAAGGGTTTTACAAAGGCCAGACGAAATATATACACAAGTCCAACTTACGTCAACTTTTTATTGGTCCGAAATCCAAAACACACCGCTGTACATATCTTAGTCAAGAAGTTTGCAGTCAAAACTCAGTAACGATCTAACATCTCCACACACAAAACAGATTATATCAGATCATATGTAGAGGATTTTGGGAAGGGAGTATCTGACCCCAGGTCTTAAACAACCCTTAGAAGTAGGAAGCTAGGAGATTTGGGTTAGAGTGTCCGATAGGAAAGTGACACGGAAGCGAAGTAGAAAGGGGGAGGAATACGCCCTTATTTATTACCGGGTCCCGACGGCTTAACGTACCCATCCGACTCACGACGGATATTTAGTGGTTCGAGCGTTCGTACCTGTCTGGGATCGAACCCGAAGTCTTCTCCGTGGCAGTCACGAACGTTGACCACTAGGCCACCCGCGGCCCAGCACACAAAGCAACCTCTGCATTGTCTTTTTATCTAACGTTCTTATTGCAAACATACGTCACTCTTGTTCCGACCTCAGTGTGTTGCCAACGTTATTCTCGTTTGAGGGAAAATACATAACGTTAAGGTTTAAAAATGTCTAAAACAACGAACTCAAATTTACGTAGAAAAAGAAACTCAAAAGGAAAGTTAAAATAGAATATACGTTACATCATCCCCTCTCAATTTTTTTTTGAGCCAAAAACTATCTAATTTTGGAGGTCTCCTTTCGCACAAACTGCGCATTCATTCAACTCATTCAGATTAGAACTTGCATGTCACAGTTGCATGCAGAACCTTGCCGACGATAAGCTAGCGGTGCCACCCCGGTGGCGCAGTGATCTAAGCAATGGCTTCTGATTGTTCGTCCGAAAGGGGTCCGGGTTCGAATCCCGGTGAGGCATGGATGTTGTGTTTGTCTTACGGCACTGGCTCTCTCCCTTCCCTGGAACCAGTGGCTCTAAATTAGGGACGGTCCAATGCTTATAGCCCATTCAGTTGCTCACGGTGGTCGTTAAACCTCCAATCAAAATAATAATAAGCTGGCTGTTGATTTTAACTACGTAAAATGAAAAGTTATTCCGTCAACATTACTCTAGTAGGATTTTCACAATGTGAAGACATTATATATATATAGTATAATACAGGGCAAGACGTATTAAACTTAATCACTAAAATTATCCCTTTGAAGAATCACATCTCAACAAAAAGGCACGTAACCATGGCATCAAAGAAGTGCTACCATCACCAAAAATATCACTTTGAAGAATCACATCTCAACAATAAAGCACGTAATCATGGCATCAAATAAGTGCCATCTATAGAATGCATCACAGTAAAACAACGCAGCACTGTACACTTTTAACGTGGTAAATTTTATCGTCGCATCGTGCGAACATTGATTTTCATTACAAAACCCATCAAAGCATAAATGCGTCAAGAGACAATTTCGGAGATTACACATGCAAGCAGTTTAAGTAGCAATAACACTTGTCATTCCTGAGATGTTTTCAGGGAAGACAAAATTACACATTTCGTTAGCTGAACTTGAACATGTGAACATCGAACGTAAAGTTGTTGATAAAAAAGAAACCACTGCGTTTTCCAGGGAAAAAACAACAACATAACAAGTGTTAAATACAACAAAAAAGTTTAATCATGGAATAAGTAACACCTCTTTAGAACACTTGGCGGCCAGGGCCGACTTCTGAGGGAAGGGGGCCAGGGCCGACTTCCCATGCATTCGCACGTCAATTGGACGGGATAGGGAAAACCCTATCCGGGGATTCAATCATATATAGATGCCAACAGAAAAGCAATGACTGATATCAAACTCATGCCGGAAAGACAACATTTACACTAGAAATTGACAGGCATTTTAGTACAGTTTAACTTGCGATTCGCAAAAAAAAAAGAAAAAAAAAGAAGTTTATGTGTGGTGCCACACAAAACAAAAAAAAACTTAGAACTTTTAATGTTGCATGTACAAATATATTATTACACTGTGGGAAAACTTTTAGCTAGTTGACGAGGAGACAAGGCATTCGGCAAATTATCACAATTTTGCCACGCTGGCAGCAAAAATCAAGATTTGATGAGTGCTATTGAAGTGCAAACAAATCGGAGCACTAGCACAAAAAAATTGTCGTATATCAAGTCAAAGTCTCTTTCATCGTAAAAACGTTCAGTATCTGAGAAAATGTTCCAAGTAAATAGTCTTTCTGTAGAGCAAGGTGCTATTCAGCAAAAGTTCCTGGGCATTGACAAAGTCAATTGTAATAACAAAAAAATTTTGAACAATTTACCTTTTAGTGGCGAAAAAAATTTGCATAGCAATACGCTTGATTTGTTGTCTGGGTGACAACTCTGCGCTTGAAGGTTCACGTTTCAAAGGCCCACGTCGAGAATCATCACTGGGTCGCAGGGATGTGCCAGATTTCCTTGTTGACCGAACAAGTTGACCGGAAGAAGCGCGGTCATCAGGCTGACTCAAGAAGGTTCCAGGATGACTTCTAGACGATCCAGGAATCGGAGACGACTGTAGATCAGGCCGTTTCTTTGGCGGGCGAAGAAGCGGCGTAAAGGAAGAAGGACGCTTCCGTGGACGGCGAAGGATAGTCGATGCAGGTATTAGCTCCGTCCGTCCCGAGCGGAGATTTCAAAGAGGGAATCCAGGAGGATGCAATGGCTGAACTCGTCGTCGGGATTGCGAATTAACACTTGAAGCTGCACTGTGCGTGTGTGGAACAGGAAGAGGAAATTTAGGCGGCGAACGCTTGCTAAGTCTTGAGAACACATTTGGTGAAACAGGACGCTTTTGCCCTGCTGTAGACTGACTAAATGTTTCTGAAGTAAATAACTGCTCAATGCGAACAGAAGCAGGGATTTCCTCAGTTGGAGGCTGAAGAACCTCAACTATAGTGTCTGATGAATCAGTGTCAACAAGAGGTACGGCTCTCTTGGCCACAGGAGAGATTGAGCTATTTGAAGATGAAACATCATTAATTTGTTTTTTTAATGTCTTAGACGCAGGATCAAACGGAGGCACTATGCGTAAAGAAGTAAAAGGAGCAATTGATTTGTGAGAAGCAGATGAAAATGAACCGCGTTGCACATGAAGAGGATACCCAAAGGAACTGGAAGTACTTGAAGGTGATCTCTTGTGTCTTGAGAAGGCAGCAGACGGAGGAGTAGAAATGACTGTAGCACCCCGAGTGAATGGGAGAATGTCAGAATGAGAATCTTGAAAAGAAGTGGAAGGAAAAACCTGCTCAGGCGAAGGTAGAGAATCGGACTGGACAGCGGTGGGGTCAATAATTTCATCAACAGTAGAGGCTTGTGAAGGAGTTCCACCCTCTCCCCGAGGATTCCCAATATGACTTAGGGTCGATAATTGCAGCAATATTGCGAACATAGAATTTTCCACATTGCTGCACATGGGAAGACAGTAGAGAGCCGTCTAGCTTCTTTAATACCACATTATTATTATTATACAATTCTACCAATTCAAATGGGCCTTCATATAAGGGTGCAAATGTTTTTACAAACGTATGTGCAACGGAGGATTGAAAATGCGTTTCCAACAACACAAGATCCCTAACTGCAAAATCTGGTTCTCTCCTTTTTGCATTATAATGTCGAGCATGATTTAACTGAGATCGAATGATAGCAGCTTATGCCTTTCCTGCCAGTTTTTTTTACAGATTCAGGTGTTGGACGCTGGTTAATTTCATTGACAATGCAAGTTACATTTTTGAAGGGGTGCGAATCTTACGCCCTAGAAAAAGTTCAGCGAGCGTAAGCCGCGTTGACTCATGAAAAGATGAGGGAAGGGCTAAGTAAAACAATTCAACATGCTCGTCCCAACGCTCATGATTATTGCCAATGAAAGTTGAAATCATCTTTAATTTAGTAAAGTTCGATTAATACGCTCAGCCGGATTGGCTTGAGGGTGATATATATATAGGCTGATGAATTTGTGTTTAATCTGGAGCCTCGCACACATTCGCTCGAATAACTTTGAAAGAAACTGATCCCCGTGGTCCGAGACTACGTTAAGGGAACGGCCAAAACGAGTAAAAATATTATCTACAAGAGTGTCACATATTACATCAGCAGTAGCTGCTTTAATGGGGAATGCTTCCACCCATTAAGAAAAGTTATCTGTGACAACTAAAATATAACGAGACTTAGTTTTAATGGATAAGGGCCCAATAAATCTATAGATATAGTTTCAAAAACATAAGGTGACCGGCCGGTCGTTTGTTATCATAATTGTACTTCTGACAGTACTCACAAGAGCGAATGCATTCGAGTATACTATCGTACATGCCCGGCCAGCAGGCTACGTCTCTAAGTTTAGCAGGAGTTTTTCGTATGCCTAAGTGGCCGGCAAGGAGAATGTCATGAAACTCATGTAACAGAGCCATGCGGAGAGACAGGTATCGCAGGGCGGTACTCAGCTCTGGAATTCACAATTTTTTTGTAATACAAAATACCATCGATTATCTCATAATTTTGACTACGACCCGCTAAAGAAGGTTCACTATGAGCAGAAGAACCCGCGAGTAAGAAATTATATATTTCCCCAAAATCTGTATCATTCGGCAGCTCAGAAATTACCTGCTCCCTTGAAGTGATTTCTGAGATTAGAAATAGGAAGGGAGATTCAGTATCTGCCTGACCACCAGAACTGACCGGACAGCGAGACAGTGCATCTGGCAGTTGGTTATACTTGCCAGGGCGATACTGAATCTGGACATTGAACTTTTGAAGTTTAAGTGTCCATTTCAGAAGTCTACTAGAAAGATTCTTTGTAGTATTTAAGCACTGTAATGCCGAATGATCCGTAATGACATTGACAGTTAAGTGATTGAGATAGCATTTAAATTTTGTAACTTATAACATAATTTCTTTTCGTGCTGAAATATTGTCGTTCTTACGTTATGTCTAAATCCTTAGGTTAATACGATGGAACACTTCCTTAATTAAACCTTTATGGCCAGACGAAACATAAGACAGAAGTCAACTTACTGTAATTGATTCTTTATTCCACCATTATGTCAATAGCATAGATATCGCACTTTTTTTTTTTTTTGATTGGAGGTTTAACGACCACCGTGAGCAACTCAAATGGGCTATAAGCAGTCGCCCGTCCCTAATTTAGGGTCACTGGTTCCAGGGAAGGGAGAGAGCCAGTGCCGTAAGACAAACACAACATCCACGCCTGACCGGGATTCGAACCCGGACCCCTTACGGAAGAATGATCAGAGGCCAACGCCTTAGACCACTGCGCCACCGGGGCGGCGATATATCGCACTTCAAGGTATAACGTAATTCACATAGCCACATACCACAAATCCACCACACATCCAGCACACCCAAGCAACTGTTGCATCGTTGTTTTTATCTATCGTTCTTATCTCATACATTCATACGTCACGCTCACTCTGACCTCAAAATGTGTTGCCAACAGTATTCTCGTTTGAGGGAATAGATGTCACATTAAGTTTGGAAGTATAAGCAGAACAAACTCAAAATTTACATAGGGAAAGAAACTAAAAGTGAAAGTTAATTTAGAATATACGTCACAAACTGCAAGCAAAATAGCTAAGCATTCTCGCTCAGTAGCAGGGTAATTACGGTCTGCTTTGTTAAGAGTTCGAGAGGCATATGAAATAGGATGTCCTCGCTGAGATAATACAGCACCCAGGCCAACACCTGAAGCATCAATATAAATATCGAACATTTCTGCATATTTAGGGAAAAGCTAACACAGGTGGTGAGACTAAAGTATGTTTTAGAATATTAAAAGCAGTCTCTGCCTCCGTGGACCAAACAAAGTGTCTATACTTTCGTTTTAACGCATATAAGGATTCTCATAGAGTAGCGTAGCCCAGAACGAACTGTTGATACCACCCGGTCATGCCCAAAAATCGAGACAACTCCTTTGCTGACTTAGGCCTGGAGAATTCTGAAAGTGGCCTGAACTTTGAGTCATCTGTTAGAAGACTATTGGGGGAGATTTTTCGTCCCAGATATACCAGTTCGTCCCGTCCAATTTGACATTTAGCAGGTTGTAATATCAAACCCGCATTGTGTAAAAGTTCAAAACCTTGGTCCAACAGAGACAGATGCTCTTCAAAAGTCTCAGAAGAAATAATAAGGTCGTCCAGATAGACATGGACATTAGGCCCGAGCACAAGACGTAAGACTGATTCCATAAGGCGCTGTAAAGTTTCGGGTGCATATGCCAATCCAAAAGGCATTCTCAGAAACACATACGCTCCAAACAGGGTAATTAATCCAGTTTTCTCCACTGAATTAGGGTGGACAGCGACCTGCCAATAGCCGCTAACTAAGTCCAAAGTTGTTAACCAGTTTGTTGATGATAAATCCTGGAGAATATCGCTTATTATGGGTAATGGGTATTTGATAACTTTAGTTACAGAATTCGCCTTCCGATAATCTACCACAAAACGATACTTCCCAGATTGTTTCTTAGGAACAAAAAAAAGCAGGTGCTCCCCATGGGTTAAGTGATTCTTTGATAATCCCCGAATGGAGCATGTCCTGAATTGGTTTTTGGAACTCAGCTTTTTCTGATTCGGACATGGATAGGGCTTACATGCTATGGATGGTACTAGCGCCCTCCGTATCAATGGTGTGATACATCCCCTGTGTGAACCCTGCCTTGTCTGAAAATAACCCTGGTCGGCTGTTTAAAACCTGACCAAGTTGGCTTTCGTGCCCAGGTAACAATCTCTCGCTCGCAAGGACTGGGGGAAAATCAATCGGCTCTTCTGGGGTGGGAGGACTAATGTCGGGCATTAGGATTAGCCCATGCTTAAAGTCAAGCATAAGTTTAAATATTTTAATAAAATCTACGCCCAGAAGGCATTCAACGGGTAAATCTTGGAGCAAGAGATAGGTATGTGAAAGTTGAACTTTGCCAATCTTGACAGGTAAATGGACTGAGCCAGAGATTGAAAACATATTATTGTCTGCACCTCGCAGACATGGCTGGGAGGGCTCGACGCAAGCATTTGGAAAGGTAGCAGCACAGAAATCAAAATTTAATGCAGAAATGTCAGATCCGGAATCTATATTTGTGGATAAAACCACAAAGATAGATTCCAAAGTGACAAGAACATCAGGCAAGAGCGATTTACTCCGGAGTGAGGGGACACGGACAAACTTGTGTTTTCACAATGCAGCCATTTACGAGATAAAAGTAGAAACCCTATTTTCGCCGCCATTTTTCAAGATGGTTGTGGTTTCCTTAGCACTAATTGGTGTGAACTTTGGATATGTTACTCTGCACATTTTTTTTTTTTTTTTTTTTTTTTGAACACGATAGTGAAAAATCCTTTTTATTGCAGCTTTTTTTAAACCCCAAACTATATCTTTCCTGGACTAGAATTCTTATGCGCGCGGAGGCGCGGGTCTATTCAGGTGATTAACGGCAGAAGAACTTTTCCCTTGCCACACCGACACTGGGTGTTAGGAGTCTAAACAAAGAGTAGGGATACAGTGCCAGATAGAGACCACCTTTCGAAACTACTTGATGGGCTGAAATTCAGATCTTCCAAAAGAGGTAGAGATTAAGGCAAGGTACTAACTAAAGTAACTATCCCTTTGTTATCGTAAGTAATTGAATATACATTTTGCCAAGCTTTCGCTCATTGATGCGTGGCTTTTTCAAGGCATACAGTATATAGAACCAACTGAATACTAGAACGTTGAAATTTAAATATATAGTCATAAATAAATAAAAAAAGAACGGATTGTTACTTTAGTTACGGAATATTCTTTTGTATCATGAAAACATAAAGTTATTTTTGAGAATGAAAATGTAAAGTTACAGCAAAACAATTTAATAAAGTATAATTGTACATAATTACACAACTTTTGGCCACCTAGTGGATGAAAATTTGAAAATGTGGAATTTCACTCCACCCTGATTAACAGTTCTGTTACGATGAAAGGTACCTGGGATTAAGGGTGTTCCTCTCCGATTACAAACGCTTTCACGTAGTTTCCTTGATGATGGCGGATGAGAGCAGGGTCACATCCGCCATCATCAAGCAAAGAAAATAGCTCCAAATAAATTGCATACGGACAATTTTTACAAATAAATGTAATAATTTGCTCTGCATTTGTACGAATTTCGGATGGACCTCCGAATCAGAATACTTTTCAAGTAGTCCTCATCTTCGCGTGTATCGTTCTGTTTTATTTGCATTGACCAGACTCACACCCAACATAAAACTGCAAACGAAATAATTCACGCTAATTTTATGTTTTTTTATATAGAATTTCATTATAATAGACGTTTTAATGACTTTAATTTTGCAAATGTATTTTATGAAGGAAATACATCGAATAGTAGTAATGAAACCTCCATTAACGAATACCTCCGAACAACGGTAACTTCCGAGCAACGGCAACTTTTGGTTGGTACCGAACAGCTTCCGTAGAATGAATACTAAAGGACACCCCAGTCTGCCCAGAAGGAGATCTAACGGACATCTTGTCCCTTGAATTTTGCGCAATTTCTTTGGTACTTCGGCAAAGGGGATAAGATAGGGACAAAGAATAATTGCCTTAATGGTTTGGATTACGACTGGTACAGTGGTATGCTTATGTTTAAAAGAAAGGAGTTAAAAGTTTAGTTCTACGCGAGGCGAGCTGCAGCTTCCATATATGTTTCAGTCGCCAACGGGGGCTGCGGGGGTGGTTCATGGGGCCTGGAATTTTGCCCATTACAGGGGCGATGTTTCTTGGTTTGGTCCCTGTGGGCTCTGTTCCTGCTTTATGGAGTGCAGCCAGCTAACTATGAAATTACGCTCAGCTGTCTAACATACTTCTTTTTTAATTTCCTATAGCATATCCTGACCCTAATCTCTTAGCTTGATATTTCTATAGGCTGTTTAATACTAGACGACAGACACTGTTTACTTAAAATCCTCTACACCGTGAATTATCTATTCAGCAGTCAGCATTTGGAAAAAGCACTTCAACGTTTTTCTTTATTGTGCATAGGCTTCATATATTTATTCTGCGTAGTAAATTCGTTTATTTTCATAGTGTAATATGCATAAAGATTCGCCAAGCTTTCACTCTCCACTGGAAGACTTTTTCAAGGCAATATAGACATGATATTACACCACAAAAATAAACTGATTTAGTACGCTACAAGCGTTCATTGAGTATTCACGATCTGGTGTATTTAAAATAACATATTTATTCTGCCTTCCAGGCGCGGCTGAGCAGCCATATTTTGGGTTATTTTAACTCAAGAAAGAAAAATGTATATATTTATTTATACAGGTAACCCCCGTATAACACGACATTCCTACAACACAGTTTCACTCTAACACTGTTTGAGAATAAGTGACATTCCCCGTATAACACGGCATTCCTAAAACACGGTTTCATTCTAACACGGTTGAAGAATTAGGGAAACCCCACACAACACGCGACGTGAGGAAAGGATTTAAGACGGGTGAAAATGAGGGAAATCCCTGCACAACACGTGACGTAATGAGAGCTTTTAAGAGCAAGCACCATCTCATTGATTGCTTGCCCGCGGGTGGCCTAGTAGGCAACGTTCGTGACTGCCACGGAAAGGACCTCAGGTTCAATCCCAGGCAGGTACGAACGCTCGATCCACTAAAAATATCCGCCGTGCGTCGGATGGGCACGTTAAGCCGTTGGATCCCGGGTACTGGCCCCCGGTAATACATAAGGGCGTCTTCCTCCCCCTTTCTACTTCGCTTCCGTGTCACTTTCCTATCGGGCACTCTAGCCCAAATCTACTAGCTTCCTATTTCTAAGGGTTGTTTAAGACCTGGGGTCCCTTCCTAAAATCCTCTACGTATGATCTGATCTGATCTGATCATTCGATGTTTTTCATTCGAGCGTGTATGTAGTCACAAGAAAGTCGTGATACTAGATATTAGGGAACCTTCTTAAAGAAATGTAAGTTTACTACTAGTATTTCTTTTTTGTAAATTGTAGCCCTGAACTATGTCTGACGGAAGTAAAAAAGTTCGTAAAAGACATTTCATCTCGCTAGAACTAAATATTACAGATTTTGGATTGTCTTAAAAAGGGAGAAAAAGTATCATATGTTGCAAAAACCTTGGATTTAAACGAAGCAACAATTCAAACCATACAGAAAATTAGAGCTTCCGTTGCTGCAAGTTGTTCTATCTCCGCAAATATGGCAAGCCCGTCCCAGAGCACCAGTAATTGAAAAAATGGGAAAAGCTCTAAATATTTGAATTGATGACTGCTCAAAAAATACGGATCCCACTGGAAACCAATGTTATTAAACATAAAGCTTTAAAAATTTACAACTATTTAAGAGAAAAAAGAGAATCTGCTGTTAACCCCAACTTTGTTGCTAGCAAAGGTTGGTTCGACCGTTTTAGAAAACGCTTTTCATTACAAAACAAAAAAATTCAAGGGGAATGCCCATCAGCTGATATGAAGCTGCCAAAAGTTATCTCTAGGAATTGCAAAAAAATATTATTGAACAGGGTGGATATACAACACATCAGATTTTTAATGCCGACGAGATGGGTCATTGGTGGAAAAAAATGCCCAAGAGAACATTTATTTCAAAAATTGAAAACGTTGCACCAGGTATTAAGGTATCAAAAGACCGTGTAACATTACTTATGTGCAGTAACCTTCAGGCGATCACATGGTAAAACCCATGCTAGTTTATAAATCTCTCAATCCTCGTGCAATGAAACTCCTAAATAAGAGTGCTTTCCCGGTATAATGGACGGCTAATAAGAAAGCTTGGGTTTGTACCAAGTGCTGAAAACTACTTAAAGCAGAACAATCAAGATTTTAAAGTTCTACTGATATTGGATAATGCTCCCAGCCACCCAAAAGATTTAAATCACCCAAATGTCAAAATAATTTTCCTACCACCAAATACAACTTCATTAATTCAACCGTTAGATTAGGGAAGTATGGCTACATTTAAAATCATTTACATCAGGAAATCATTGCAATGGGTTTTGAACAAAGTCGACGACGAATCTATCAAAGTCATGAAGACGTTTTGCAATTTTGGACTATATTAATCTCATAACTTCATCCATCAAAGAAATAAAATCGACAACATCAAAATGTCTGTTGATGTTGACGAAAATCTAATCGAGCCAGCAGAAAACAGAATGGATGCAATATTACAAATTGCTCAGTCTATAGGAGGGGAAGGTTTCGACGATATGAATGGCGAACATTGGCGCACCCACGGAGGGGGCTTAAGCCCCTCCAATGAGGTTAAGAGTGACGTATGCCACAAATTAAACATTCAAAAATATTATTTTACGTGTTCAAAACATTACCTAGTGTCTTCTATTACATGGTGTCTTCTTCCCAAAGCCCCAAAGAGATTAAGAGCTACGTACGTCACAAATTAAACATTCAAAAATAAAATATTACGTGTTCAAAATTGCATAGTGTTCCCTATTACAAGGTGTCTTCTTCCCAAAGCCCCAAAAAGATTATGAGCGACATACGTCACAAATTAAACACTCAAAAATATAATTTTACGTGTTCAAAATTGCATAGTGTTTTCTATTACGTGGTGTCTTATTCCCAAAGCTCCAAAGAGATTAACAGCGACGTACGTCGCAACGTATATAAACTATAGGGGTACACTGTAAACCCAAATATATATATATACATAAGTAGGTATTTCTGGAGTTAACAGAGAACTCACCAAGGCTCTTATGGAAACAGCAACAAAAATAGGTGGTACTACTGTAAGAACAAGTTACATATGAAGAAAATTTCAGGAAAAACAAAAATGTTGATGCAAAAGAGAAGGGAGATGAGGACAAATAAAGACGTAACTTCCAACGTGGAATATATGGAGCTGTGCAAGACAGTGCGAAAAGGTATCACTGAAGACATATGGAAATTCAATTGTGAACTAGTGCGGAAAGCAATTGAAAACTACCAGAGCCTGAAGAGAGCAAAAGGGCATCTCGGTAAGGGAAGAAAACAGATTATGGCTCTGAGAAAAGAAGATGGTACTGTAATAAGAAATAGAAGCAAAATTTTAACAAGGGTGAAAGATTTATATTCAAAACTATAGGGATGATACATCTATTCCAGACATTACGACAGATACCAGCGCCAAAGTCCCTCCAATCCTCCCTGCAGAAGTTACATATGCAATTAAGAACATGAAACGGGGAAGAGCTCCGGGAGAAGATGGAATCACCGTAGACATTATACAAGAAGCAAGTGGAGAAATTGAACCTACACTCGCCCAAGTTTTCACCAGATGCCTGAATAAAGGGAAGATTCCTGAGGATTGGAACAATGCTACAATGAACTTGCTCCATAAAAAAGGTGACGTTGAGGATCTCAGGAACTACAAGCCCATCAGCCTCCTTTCAGTGGTTTATAAAATCTTCACTAAGGTTCTTTCACATCGCTTGAAGGTAACACTGGACATGGCCCAACTGTTGTGGCGGAAATCTCAAGCCACGTTGTGGATATTTATAAAATTTAAGGCCAATATAAAAATAGAAGGTAAATATTGAATTTAGACTAAAATTAAACTTTGGGAGATGGGTAGATGCATTTCAAAACCAAAGTATTTATATGGTGGCTATATTCTTGTTACTTTGAATTGACAATTGTGTATGAGGTTTTCACTTGTAGGTGAGCTTGTGTGTACACAGATACAATTTTGTTTTCCCCACCTGTACTACTTCTATATGTTATGACATCACACTGTATTCATGTTACATGTGTTTAAATGTGTCAATTCTGGAAAAATCAGTAATTTTGGAACTCGTGTATATAAGCATAAAAAAGAAATGGTAGTGTAATCATCACTTCATTGTACTAAATAAACATTGGTATATATATTGTGTCACTAACACTGATTCTCGTCCTAGGCCAACGTCAAAGCGTTGGTTGATGAATGCGATGGCTCAGAATCTATGAGACACACCTAGAAATCGAATGGCAAAATTTGGTTTTTGAAAGGCTAATGCCTGTATTTATTTTTACAACAATAACAACATGCATAACTAAGAAAGATATTAATATTGCTATGAGAGATTTAATACATTAACAATTTAGCACTTCCCTAAGCCTTCACTGGCCTACTCATGTGTAGAGATCTACACTTCAATTAACAGAACTTATAGCCAGGGTAGAGAGTACACACACATATATGCATATGCAACTTATGATTATATGAATATATGCAACATTCCGGGCAAAACTCAAAAAGTGATTTTCTTAAGGCTCGTAAGTGCCATTTAAATTAAAATTTAGACATTGTAACAGTGCAACGGCCTCCTTTGAGAGGCGAGTAACTGACATGAGCAAAATTAATATTAATTAATGTGCATTGTACCTTACAAATTACACCATCATTTAATTCATTTGTTTTATTGTCATCAACAATTTCCTCCTTCTAATTCCAACAGCGGGGCACCAATGTGCCAGCAAAAGAAAAAACTTCAAATGGAAAAAAAAACTTTAACTCGGGGTGTTTGGAGACTACTGTGGGTGTTGTCATTTTCCCGCTCTTATTAGGAGCATGCTGATAGTGTTTCTTTCTCAGTCCCAGAGATTAAATATTATTCATGACTTACCCATGAGTGGCGACAGGGTTTTTTTTTTTTTCGTTTTTTTAAGCTATCCAACAGTTCGCATTCCATGGCACGTCAGTCCCTTTCTTGTTGGAAAATTTTCTTCTCCTCGATTGGGTCAATGGTTCGGCGTCTGAAGACTTAGGTTCGCATTGGCGATCATGACGAATGGTGCCGCCTTGATCCACTATCCCTTTCTTGTTGGAAAATTTTCTTCTCCTCGATTGGGTCAATATTTCGGTGTCTGAAGACTTAGGTTCGCAATGGCAATCATGACGAGTGGTGCGGCCTTGATCCACTATGTACTGGCCGCTTGGATGTGATGAAAAGGGGGTCCTCCACTGCTGATTGCTAAGAGCCGGGAATTCCAGGCAGGTCTGCTGATGAAGATGCAGCAAGGTCCCATGACCCGATGATTTTATATCAAAAAGAAAAACCCTTTTTTTTAGGCTTCAGTGTCGGCTAATCTTAAATTTGCAGAAGGCCGGCAAGACAATTCTGGAGGTGAGGTCCCTTCTATCTCTTGAGGGTGGGCGGATCGTGGTGCCCTTTATATATTTTTTTTTCGGTGGAGGATAACCTCCTAGAACCAGATCGATTTTCCAACTGCCCTGCATTTTTTTTCAGCCTTCCTTCTCCTAACGTGCCAACTTTTCGAGAGAGCCCTTCTTCCCCAGACTCAAAAAGACGCTCCCTCGCAGAAGAACAAAGAGAGCCAATCAGCGCCATCCACGAGGGACGCTTAGCTCCCCATTGGTCAGTCGGCCAAAATCACGCAGTGGTTGCATGCTTGCCCACGTGATATTCCTCTTCCAGCGAGGAAGGAAAATAGGGTGGGGAAAGCAAAAGCGCGGGAACTCTCACGACCCGCACATGTGTAATTTGATATCGCCCGTTCTTGCTTTTTGGATGAAAACACATAAATTTTTTATACACGCCTGCTTTCCTGCTGTTCAGAGTTTGACAGCAAGTACCAATAACTTCTCAGAGTTAAGCTCCTTTTTGCCAGCTACAAATCCAGCCGGGGATTATCGGTGTAGTGTTTCTGTTCGGAGAAATTCACCACAGCGTTGGCGAGAGTGAAAAAATGCCTTTTTGTGTAAATAACTGCTCACTCCTGGGTGGGCGACATCCTAACAATTTCAAACAGCACTCCCCTTTTCTTGGAATGAGCTTGGGGGAAAAAAGTGACCGTTGGACGAAGAAAGGAACTGCATTTGACTTACAGAAAATATAAATACATACATCATATACCATAAAAAGAACTACATTTTTTTATTACCTATTTTGAGCATAGACCAGCTTTCTTTTTCTTGCATTCCTTTTATCACTCAACCAAAAAAAAAAAACATCACTTATGAAGTTACTTGCCCCGGCGAAAGATTATTCCTTTCTTTTTATTTTGATGATTATATTTGTTCTTGTTTTTAAGGCCCAGTTATCAAGTCTACCCCAGTCTTACCTCACCAACTTCATAATTTCAAAGTTAAAATTATAATACATCCTATTAACTTCTGAATCGTCCTGCTCATAGCTTAGATAATGAATGATACAAATGATACACTATGTTCATACACATCGAGAGAAAAAAATATTTACACTGCTCTCACTTTGATTCTGAGTATGCTTTTCCTTTTCCTCCTGCTGGGCTGAGTAATACCAAAACAAAAGGGACATCATTGTAACTGCCAGCTCACACTATACACATTTTTTTCTTGAATAAGGCGAACACCTTCTCGCGCGCCCCACAGAATAAAGAAGAGAAAAAAACAAATGAGAAACAGAATTTCATTGACTTTTTTCTTGGCTTTTTCTCTGGACATAAAGATCGCAAAAAAAAAAAAAAAAAAAAAAAAAACCATGGGAGGCAAAACCTGAGTTTAGGAAAAGTTTAACAGCAAATCACTCCAGGGAAGAATCGTCACCCTTTCCCGAACTGATCATTATTATCCCTTCGATTTATTTTTCTCTCAAGAAAAAACGTGGATAATGTTGATGAAAATCTGAAAACATTGATCAGATGTCCACAGATTTTCAGCAACATATCACAACCAAGAGAACAAGCTGGATTCAGGAGTGGTTACAGCACTATAGATCATATCCATGTACTGAGAGAACTAATTGAAAAAACAAGAGAATATGATCTTCCAGTATGCATGGCTTTTATTGACTATGAAAAGGCCTTCGATTCCGTGAAACCATCAGCAGTAACAATGGCTTTGAAATCCTGTGGAATTGAAGATGTATACATTAGCATTATTAATAACATCTATGAAAATGCCAGTGCAAAGGTTCGGATATTTGAGGATACAGCGCATATAAGAATTGGAAAGGGAGTGAGACAAGGTGACACCATATCTCCGAAGCTCTTTAACGCCACATTGCAAAATGTCTTTCAATCATTGAACTGGGAAAACAAAGGGATAAAGATTAATGGAGATTAGTTAACTCACCTTTGTTTTGCTGATGACGCAGCCATCTTTGCAACTACCCCTTCAGAGCTGCAGAGTAGGATCCAAGAACTTGCTGACAAGAGTAAAGAAGTGGGATTAAAAATGAACTTTCAGAAGACAAAAGGGGTGTACAATGCTTTTACAAGAAACGAAGATTTATCGATTGATGGAGAAAAGCTTGAGACAACCGATCCTTACATTTATCTTGGGCAGCAGATATGGAGTGAGGGTCACATTGATGAAGAAATTAATCGGCGTATAAAACTTGGATGGAGAGCTTTTGGAAGAAACAGTACAATTTTTAAGAGCAGTATGCCATTATGTCTTAAAAGAAAAGTGTTTAATCAATGCATCCTGCCAGTGCTTACGTATGGATCACGGACATGGACCTTAACTAAAAAAGGGGAGCTTTTTGTCGGTGTGTCGGGCTCTCACATTTTGCGACTGTTTATGTGGAAATATTGTGCGTGGGATGGTTTACAGTGGCGGGACGTGTTCATGAATGTTCCGTGCTTCTTTTGATGAAGTTTGAGAGCGCTGGGTGTTGTGTTTTGGTTATACGAAGAGTTTTAATTTGTGTTTGTGCTCGCCGTTGACGGGTTCTGCAAATGGCGATATCTGCCAGCCATTTTGCACTTGCCCATCGAGAGGCAGCTGTTCAACGTGGTCCGAGATCTACTGATAAGACATCGCCGAGTGTTTCTTCTGTGACCTCTGAGAGGGTTGCCATGGAGATTGACCCGAGCTTCTCAAGAGATAAGAATCCAACATGTCAAACCGGTCCTGGAAATCGACAGAGCATGTCTCCGTGCGTTGCTGCTGAAGGAGTTTCTTCTGCGATAGGAATGCAGAAGGGTGTTGCTATGGAGACGGGAAATAGCAGTTGGGCATCGGTGGTTGCCATGGCGAATTCTGACAACACGAGTGATCAGCGTTGTGCGTCAGAGATCGAGTGTCAGGGAAACCTGTTTCGTTTAACTTTCGAAAAGGATTCCCAGGTATGTCAAAATTTTCATGATCTTTCTGAGAAAACTATTATTTTCCATGCGTTACCACAAACTTCGTTACCTGTATATTTGAAAGCTTTGGAAGAACGAGTGCCGAGAGAGGCAATTAAAGGAATCGGTCGTAGTAAACGTGGTATATCAGTGTTGTTTATAAATAATGCAGATTGTAAACTTGTGTTAAAGCAAGGGATTTCTATAAATAATCAAATTTTGTATAATGCTTATGCAAGTGAACGACCGATCACTGTAACTTTGTCTCCGGTGCCACTTGAGGTACCGGATTCTGCGTTGATAGTTCTTCTTTCTCAGTTTAGCCGAGTGGTGGGACCAGTTCATAGAGTTATAGAAGCCCCGCAATCTTCAAATTATTGTCATGTTGGGGGGTTGAAGCGGACCCTTCGGGTTATCTTCCCGAATGAATCAGCTCTTCAGACTTGTCCTAAAGAGGTTGAAATTGTATTGGATTCTCATAGTTTCATGTTTAATATTTATACAGGAATTTTTTGTTATGCTTGCAATGAAAGAGGGCACATCCGTGCTAAATGCACTTATGTACCTAGGCCACCCTTCAGGAAGAGTCTCTCTGATTCCCATGAGGAAAAAATTGCTGTAGCTGAAAATAGATCAGACTTAGAACATGGTATTACACATGTCGTTGACTTGGTTCCTACCGTGGCTGAGACTTGTGAAACCCGAGTGGTGGATCCAGTCGATCCGATAGAGAAGACATTGATCGAAATGCCGACTTCTTTGGATCCTGGGATTCAGACAACAGCAAATATTGGTACTTTGGGCATTGCTAACTTGCAGAACTGTTCAGTAGCATTACAGAATCTCGCAGAGAACTCAAGTACAGCTTCGACATTTAAACGACCCAGCACTGATCAAAGTGGTGATCCGTTAAAACGGAGCAAAGCTAAAGACTATCTACAACCGGAATTTATCCCTCGTGTGGATCTTTCTTTTCTTCTTGATCCTGATTTTGACGAAGATAGAGGTAAGCCATCACGGTATCGTCTTGTCACGGAACTTATTGCATCTTGCCCTGATTATGACGAAACTTTGAGTCTTTTCGAAATGAAAATTTTTTTTTGTGCCTAATAAAAACATATGTCCACTCACTCTGGAGTTTTACGAGTTAAATATGTATAAGTTAAATGCTATTGTACTTTGTTTGGATGCCGTGTTGAATTGGATAATTACGAAAAATCCTGTTCCTGAACTTTTAGACACTTATTACGAAACATACTATAAACGTATAGAGGATGTTAAAGCTTACATAAAGAGACATAATGTGGTTGACGATAGTGTCTTTGATGTGTAGAGATGTTTCAGATGTATTCCTTGATGTTGGTTTCCTTTTTTCTTGCAGTGTTTTTGAAATGTTCTTGGACTTTAATAGATATGGATTTCTGTTTACTTATGTTTTAAATTAGCGTTGTTACTTAATGATTCAGTTTTTCGGGTAGCTTTGTTGGTAAAATAATGTAATGCTGTTGCGTTTTACGGCACTGGCTCTCTCCCTTCCCTGGAGCCAGTGGCCCTAAATTAGGGACGGGCGACTGCTTATAGCCCATTGAGTTGCTCACGGTGGTCGTTAAACCTCCAATCAACCAACCAACCAACTAACTAAAAAAGACATACAAAAACTGCAGTCAACTCAAAGCAGCCTGGAGAGATACATGCTTGGTGTAACCAGGAAAGATAAGAAGATAAACTTGTGGATAAATAAAATGACAGGAGTGGACGACTCCTGTCATTTTCCTTATCCACAAGTTTATCTGGGCTGGACATGTTGCCAGAAGAACGGACCACCGATGAACAACCGGAGATGGAAGGATGAAATTCGAAAGTATGCTGGAATGACATGGAGAAGTCAGGCCCAAGACAGACAATTGTGGAAGAAATTTGGGGAGACCTTCATCCAGCAGTGGATTGATAATGGTTGTTGATGATGATGATAATGATGATATAGGTACACACGTTGTTTTTTTTTTTTTTTATTGGAGGTTTACGACCACCGTGAGCAACTCAATGGGCTATAAGCAGTCGCCCGTCCCTAATTTAGGGTCACTGGTTCCAGGGAAGGGAGAGAGCCAGTGCCGTAAGACAAACACAACATCCATGCCTGACCGGGATTCGAACCCGGACCCCTTACGGACGAATGATCAGAGGCCAGCGCCTTAGACCACTGCGCCACCGGGGCGGCACACACGTTGTGTACGTATACTATGTATATGCATTGAAGAGCAATTGAATTAGAGATACCTGTCTAGTAACGTGTAGCAGCACCACCTTTCTCCCTGATGACGGCGGCGATTCGTCTCGGCATCGACTCAATTTATTGAAGATAAAAAAGACCAATTTTCTTTTTTGTCCTGAAAAAACAACGTGATCCACTTTTATTTCCAAAATCTAAGTCGAAATTAGACCGCTCAAGACAACAGAAGCGTTGGACAGCCATATGGATCCACGACCCCTGAACAGGCTCCCACAGTTCACGAAGATTTGATGGAGGGGGCTCAGAGCCTAGAACATCTCTCTCGATGGCATCCCAGATGTGCTCGATCGGATTGAGGTCAGGTGACCTAGTTGGCCAAGGAAGTGAGGTCACGTCGGTGGAGTGCTCATCCAACCATTCGGATGCAATTCGGGAGCGATGGCACGGTGCATTGTCTTGTTGCAGAATGAGGTCCCCAGTGGGATGTTGAAGACGCACAAACGGGAGCAAATGGTCGTCCAGGATATCCCGGTAACGTTGACCTGTGAGGGACGATGTCACACGTACCAGGGGTCCCATTTCAGTTAACGTAAACAGTCCCTAGACGAGAATGCCACCCCCAGCAGCTTGAAGAGTATCCTGCTGGCAAGAAGGATCCATCGCTTCATGTGGTTTGCGCCGTACTCGTACCCTGACATCCGCATGTACCATCGTGAATCTCGACTCATCACTCCAGGCAACATTTTCCTACATGTCTAGGGTCCAGTGGCGATGTTCCCGCACCCATGCTAATCTTTGCACCCTGTGATGTGCGGTCAGCAGCGGTACCCTCGTGGGACGATGGCTTCTGTACCCCATAGCGAGGAGATGGTTCTGAATGGTGTGGCTGCTTACACGTTTTTGTGCACCAGCGTTAAATTGCCGAGTGATTTCTTGCACTGTGGCCCGTCTATCCGCTGTTAAAATGCGAGCTAGCCGACGATGACCCCGCTCATCCACACGCTCTTGTCCACGGCAGTTGGCTTTTGCAGGGGTGGTTTTAGCGGATTCGGTGTACTCACGGTGCACCCGTGACACAGTGGCTCGTGAAAATCTCAGTGCCTGCACACCTTCCGAGATGGAGTGACCCATTCGTCGGGTCCCGACAATTTGCCCATGATCAAATGCGCTTAGATCCTTCATCTTACCCATACTGCGCCCGACTCTTACTGATTCCCGTCGCATCACTCCTTATATTGTCGGATCGCTGCATACGTCATGTCGTTTCCGTTTACAGGGCCGCCCTCAACGCCACATTTGCATAACGCCAGCTGTCTCTAATTCAATTGCTCTTCAGTGTATATAGCCCCCACCAACAGGAATTGCTGGGTGCGCCACTGATGTCGAAGATATTCAAGAATTACTGGAGGAAGAAGAGGCTGATGAAGCAAATTTGGTGGAAATGGCATCTGCGATAAACCAAATTAGTGAGGACGATAGCTCAGACGGAAACGATGAAGTTAAACATGTTACCCTAAAAAAAATACGTAGGGCTACATGAAGTGGCGGCTCGTGCTCCTGAGAGGATATGTGCTGCGACTTGCCGATTTACACGCGGTCTGCGACCCCCACCTCAGACAAGTGATATAGTAATACCGACAGGGGTGTAGCAAGAATTAGTAGGACCCTGGCATTACAATAACAAATTTGTAATTTTTTAACATTCTGTTACTAAAACAGTATTTTTGAATTGGTAATTGTTGATCATCATTCTGTTCTCAAACAATGTAGAACATTGCAAATCTTGTTCCTTAATGGAGTTTAAATTTGTATGGATAACAGCAATTACTTGTTTTCAAGAGCATATTGAAATACGGAATTTTAAATTATTGTTATGCAATAAAAACATGTCTTGTTTATTGCATAATAATAATTAAAATTCCGTATTTCAATAAAAACATGTCTTGTCATTCAAACACGCTACTAGGTTAGTAGTATTTCACTGGAAGGATTTCAAATGCACGGCACAAACATTTATACTAACTTGTGAAAAACATAGCTGGAACCTTGGGAACGACGCTGCGTGACGCGACAATATGAACTGTTCTTCTTCACGGAATTCTCCATTATACAACTCTCTAATTTCAGAATGAATGCAAAAATACCCCAAAGCAAGCCAACCGAACCTAAGCAACGATCTAACAACAGCTAAGAATGTTATCCGTACTTCAGTCATTCTTCTTTTCCCCGCTAGAGGGAGAGCTGACCGCTGAGATTGCTAATGGGATCACCTTGAACATCGGGGAAAATACACGAGAACAGATTTTCGTAATTACATATAAATTAATATGATTATTCATTTTGTTTACCTCTTTGGCGTTAATGGTTAAATTTGTAATCGTATATTCGACAGAGTATTAAGCCTAATATTTTGCGGAACATACGGCTTGATTAATCTGCCGCGACTTTAGTTGCCTAGAAAACATTATAAGATCTTGATCATCGTGGAAAATAGAGGCTTTGCACGTGACGTCATAAAACTGTCTGCTAGACTTCCGGGTGGTTAGAAACAGGGGAGGATTGGCCCACCGGGACACCGGGATATTTCCCGATGGACCACTCGAGAAATGGTCCATTCTTTCTCGTATCCTTTGCCTGGATTGTTTCGAAAGAACAAATAATCATTTCTGTACTAATGAATAAGAATCTTAACTTCATTTGAGGTTTTCATTATCTGTTTAAAATAATATTGTCTTAAAAAATGGCGTATCATTCTACTAGGGGTGTTCAAATAAAAAGGTACGAAACGTCATAAGAACGTAACCGTTAACATATTTGCCTATACCGCTATGGGAGAACGTAGCGACACATCTAGGGATGCGATTGGAGTCGCCGGCGTGGATCGGAGCATGCGCGGGCGCCCGCATGCGCAGGAGAGAGCAGAGGCTCTTATAAAGAGCGCCGTCCAATTGACTACTTGTTGAGTTCCTCCAGCAGAGACGAACCATTAACTCCGATGTGTGCTGTGTGACACTCCGAAGCCTACGCAGGTCCATCAAGAACAAAAGACCGGGGCTGCTCACGGAGTGTGTGGTTCTGCTCCATGATAACGCTCGTCCACACTTCTCCAGGGTCACACACGCGGAACTGGCCAAGTTCCAGTGGGAGCAGCTTGACCATCCGCCCTACAGCCCGGACATGTCGCCCTGCGATTTCCATGTGTTTGGTCCCCTGAAAAAACATCTGAAAGGGAAGCGCTTCCACTCGGACGACGAACTCAAGGACGCTATGCAGGACTGGGTCTCGTCACGGCCACAGGAATTCTGGGAACAAGGAATCCTTCGGCTCGTTAATAAATGGTATCGTTGTGCTACGGCCTATGGTGTATACTTTGAATAAAGTCTTCATTTATACCCACAGTGTCGTTTCGTACCTTTTCATTTGAACACTCCTTGTATCTACCGTACATATGTGTATGTTGAACGTTTGATTTAAAATGACAAATCAAAATTTTCTCTGTTTCAGAGAAAACTTTGTCGCGGGACCAAGTACGCTGACCTGTTTTTAACCGCTGTTAACATAGCTAAATAAATTAAGCTAATAACGGTTAAGAGTAGGACATTGGTCTACATATATTTTTTAACTACGGTTAAGCGTCTGCTAAAGGGATAAGCCCTACCCTCACTTTGTAATCTTGAAGGAGGCACTAGAAATAATTTTTATAGTCCATCATCACCACACCCTTATCCACGTAAAAACATAGAGCACAAAGCGACTCTTCGACAGAGATGTTCCGAAATCTGTGTCCCACTCATATTTATCTTAAAAGAAACAACGATTTACCTGTATTGGTACATGCATCAAAATGGCAGTTCATGAGTGAAAATACTAGCTAGCCTTTAAAAAGGCGTCTAGTCAAGGAGGTGGTATGAATACCGTTGTCGCAATATACGATCAGCGACTAAATAAATGTAGTTATCCACCCTGTTCTGAGCATGGTTTGATACGCGACATTCAATCATGAGTGGATTTTTAAAATTCTTTCACACTTAAATTGCTACTAAAATTTGTTCACGACTGAATTTGTTTTACTGAACATATTTCAGCAATTGTATTTCATCCAGGAGTTTGATTTTGTTTTTCATTAGGGTATAAGTTGTTCCCCTGTGGGTGCGTGTGTTCCTGTAGTGGATCAGGCCTGATTTCGTCAACCCAATCCGCCGCTGCTTGTGACAAAGGAAAGTTCCCAGATGTTCCGTGCCGTCAAGTGTTTTAATTGAATACAAAACATTGCACGATGATGTGTAATGATGAATTCACACGGAATAAATTTGCTTGAGGTTGAAAATAACATAACTAAACACGGGAGATCGCTTTTGGGTTATGTAAACAGCACACAAATGCAGCACACTGCAGCACACTCACTGTTGGCTCCACTTTAAGCCAATAGTGCAACGTAGGTTTAGGTCATGTAAACCAGTGTTGCTGTCTTTGTTGCATGCAAAGTCTAAAATCTTTGCAGCAGGCCTCTTCATACGGTTTTCGACGAGACACTAGAATTTAATACATACATACATATCACTAAGCTGTTCTCTGATATTCAGAGATTAGCTCCTCACAGAAACAAACTCACTGCGGCGGTATCAGGCGTCTCCAATTACAGCGATCTCGGCACACAGCTCGAGCTTCATTGACATCCGTCACACGCCGCACACAAGACCTTTTGTTCTTCATACTCATAATCTTTTTCTCATGCAGCCATTTCTGAATCTGGTCCTCCCATGATTTCCCTGACCCTTCTCTACCTTTCTTTCCTGCCACTTGGGCTGAATAAATTCTCTTAGTGAAATCTCATCACTCATTCTTTCAATATGGCCAAACCACCTAAGAATGTTAGTCTCCACCTTATCAACAACATTTTGCCTCACTGCAACACATCTTCATGCCTCACATGATCAGAGTGTGTCTTATCAGAGTGATCAAATGATCAGAGTGTGTCCCCCCGTAAGTAAGACATCTCCCCAGCACACAAACAACTCCTATGTCTTTTCTGCAGAAGCCAGGTTTCACTGCCATATATCAGAGTAGGAACAATTACACTTTCATATACAGCCATTTGGGACTTTCTTGAGAACCAATCATTTCTGTGAAATCCTCCTAAAGCAACTACGACTTTTAATGAAGAGTTCACTTGCCTACTACTTTCCACATCTAATTTGTTCTCTCTGTCAAACATGCTTCCCAAATGCTTACATGCTTCTCACTCATCGTCAGAAAAAAAAATTGTTGCACCCAGAAGGAAGCAACCGACAGGAACGAAACTTGGTGGGTAGGTTTGACATCGTGAAACATGCAAATGATTCAAGTATCACGCTCGGCCGCGCATGTGACGCAAGCATGGAGGGATCGCACCGCTGTGCCTGACTGGACATATAAGGTCGTCCCTTTGCGCGTGCTTGACGTTCTGATTCGTGCTATTCTGTTGGTTCTGTACTTTGCAAGTGAAGTATCCCTCGAAAAAAAAAGTTCGGAAGCAATTCGAGCAGTTGGAGGAGTTTCAGAGGAGCCGCATTGTCGGGATTTGGGAAGCGGGATTGTCTTATCGCCGTATTGGGCGCCATACAGGTCGTGCGTATATCACCATAGCATGCTGTTGGCGGCAGTGGATAGAACAAAGCACGTAGCAGCGTGCTTTGTTCTATCCACTGCCGCCAGCGTCACACGTCAGCGACAAGAAGGGTCTGGGAGACCTAGACGAACCATGGAGAGAGAGGACCGACGGATTGTCCGACATGCTCGGAGTGACCCAACAGCCACGACAGCCACCATTGTCCGATTAGTGCCAGCACCATTAGCAGACGGCTGCACGACGTAGGGCTACACGCACGCAGACCGTTACGACGACTGCCCTTAACACCATTGCATCGCCGCGAAAGACTGCGATGGTGTCGTGCCAGACTGTCAAGGAGCCACGCAGAATGGCAGCAGGTGATCTTCAGTGACGAGTCCCGCTTTTGTCTTGGACGAGACGACCAACGAACCCGTGTGTAGAGTAACCGTGGTCAGCGCCAAGATGAACAGTTTGTTGTCGAGCGTCACACGTCCAGAAGGCCTGGTGTCATGGTGTAGGATGCCAGATCACCTTTGGTGTTCATCACAGTCACTTTCACAGCCCAACGTTACATTAATGAGGTCCTGCAACCAGTGGTCCAACCTTTTCTGAACGCTCACTCCGGTGCGACTTTCCAACAGGACAACGCTCGTTCGCATACTGCAGCTGTCTTAAGAGCTTGCCTTCAAGGCACTGACACTCTGCCATGGACAGCCGCATCACCAGTCCTAGCTCCAATTGAAAATGTGTGACACGTTACTGGACGCTCTATCCACACTCCACCCGTACCGCACGATTTGCAGGAACTGCGTGAGAAGATTCAAACTGCGTGGGATGGCTTATCGCAGCGCAGTACACCATTAAGAACCTGTAAAAATCCATGCCGAGATGTCTGGCATGCTGTGGGAGCAAACATAGCGGCCGACGCCATACTGAGAGGCACTACTTATTAGCGTGTAGCTCAACAAATATTGCCCATATCAGTCTCAATGTTTAATCATTTATTGTTCCTGGTAACCTTTACCTACCTCCCGAATAGCATTGCAATCCGACACGTCTTTCTGGGCACAACTATTTTTTTTATGATGAGTGTACAAACTCGTTCACCTGATAAATAACGGTGCCATTTATACTTATCCTGCATTCAGTATTAACAGTTCCTCTCTCAAAAACCATAACTTTGGTTTTTCCCTTATTTATACTCAATTTGAAATTCATACAAACTTCGTACATCCGGGCCAGCATACTCTGCAACTCACTTTCGCTCTCTGCCAACAGAATTGTGTCATCAGCATATAGCAATCTACACACACGGACATTACCAAGACATAAATTGGTATTGTCCATTTTGGCATCACGCATGAATGCATCCATAAGTATATTAAACAGCCATGGTGACATTACACAACCCTGTGTGACTCCTGCTCCAATAGAAAACCATTTCGATCAACACCATTTACTCGTGCACATGCTCTACTGCCAGCATACATGGCTTTCACACTATTGAGTAGACTACCAGTGGTACTATATTTATTCATTACCTTCCACACAAGAGTCCTATTTACTCGATCATAAGCTTTCTCTAAGTTCATGAAGGCAGCAAAAACTTTCTTACCAACAGACAGATACTTTTCAATCGTCAAACGTAATGGGAAAATTTCGTTAGTGCAGCTTTTACCAGGCTTGTATAAAGTCACTCTGCACATCCCACACTTTCTCTGATGTAAGATCCCGTACGCTATGAATAACAATCTTTCCAAATACACTCATTGTCATAAAAATCCGCGCACCAAGAAAAAATCGTGCAACTAACGCGAAACTCGGCGAATTGCTACTGGGAGGGCAGACATGCAAATGATTAAAGTTTCGTGCGATTCCGCATGCTAGCGCATCCACGACCGCCGCTGCAATCGCAATCCTTGGGGTTTATAAGGCGCCGCGCAGGTGACTCCACATTCGTGCCAAAGTGCACGGTAAGACTAAGTGTGAGGAGAGAACCCTGAGCGATAGACATGCCGAGGAGCCGCCGTAGATGCGCGTACGGGCAACTAATGGATTTTGAACGAGGCCGTATCGTCGAGATGAGAGAGGCAGAGTGACCGGCGCTCTGAGTCAGCCGCCATTTGGGCCGGTCGGACAGTACGGTGCCATCGTGTTGGGAGCAATGGACATGGGAAGGCCTTCATACACGGCACACGGGTTCTGGACGACCCAGACACACCGCCAGCAGAGAGGTCCGTGGGATTGTGAGAGCGGCACGCACAGATGCATCGATGTTCTTGTCCAATAACCAGAGACATGTGGCAGCTGTACAAGGGACTCCTGTGTCCACCAGAACCATTTCCAGACGCCTGAAAGACCCGAATCTGCACTATCGACGGTCATTACGTTTTCTGCCATTAACACCTGGCTATCGGCGGCGTCGATTGCATTGGCGTCCGCAGCGAGCAACGTGGAATGCTACGGACTGGCGATGTATTGTGTTCAGCAACGAATCCCGCTTTTGTATGGGAACGGAGGACCACCGAGTCAGAGTGTGAAGGACCGCAGGTGAGCGTTACAATCCCAACCTCACTGTACAGCGGCACACGTCCCGAACTGCAGGCCTGATGGTCTTGGGAGCCATCGCGTGTGACAACCGTACTTCCCTCGTAGTGATCCCTGAGAGTTGACATCCCAGCGCTATGTACAGGAGATACTGCGGCCCCATGTTCTGCCTTTCCTCGGGAGGCAGCCCGGAGCCATTTTTCAACAAGATAACACCCGTCCGCATACGGCTTGGGTTTCCCAGAACTGTCTACGTCATACTTCGACGCTTCCATGACCTGCCAGGTTTCCTGATCTCTCACCCATCGAGCACGTTTGGGACCAGATGGGACGCCAGCTTTCTCCATGTCCCAGTGTTCGTGATTTAGAGCGTCAGTTACAAGAAGTGTGGGCCAATTTGTTCCATGGTAACATATGGTGGTATCTCTTTGACTTCATGCCGGACCGTATTACCGCATGTTTACGAGCACGAGGCGGTCCGATGCGGTACTAACGCTGACCGGAATGTGTACCGTATGTCTGCGGGAAATTGTCCTGTTGCTGTGATATTGTTATCACTTCTGTCCTTAGGATGTACCATCTCACTACCAGAATCTCATTTTAAACCGACATCTCCTTCTTGGTGCGTGGATTTTTATGACAATGAGTGTACTTTCCCTGGCACACTCAGCAAACTGATAGAACGAAAGTTCTTGCATTCAGTCTGATCACCCTTTTCTTTAAACAAGGGAACCATAATAGCATCCCTCCAATCCTGAGGGATCATTTTTAACTCCCAGCACAACTGGCAAATTTCAGTTGACGAGTCAAATTCCGTGGTGGACCATCCTTCTCAAGTTTGGTAGGTCCAAGATATCCCACACTCGAGTCCGTTTTTTTTTTCTGAGAGTCATAAAAATCATAAAGGTACATCAGTGCGAGTGATCAGCCTACAGCTAATGGTTCCAGTAGGTCGTTCCACCTAAGGATCCTTGAACATAACCCAGTGAGTTGGGGTCTTTTCGCCAGTGCACAGAACTAGCTGGTACTCGGATTTAATTCTCTACCATCCAAATCGAGAACTCTCTTCTTTAGCCTCATGGAAAGAGGCAAACAAACGAATGCAACTCACAACAAGTAAAGGCTGTGAATGCTCATCTCAATGAATAAATGTTAGAGACTGGGATTTAATTCTCTAACATTTATTCATTGAGACTTGTTGTGAGTTGCATTCGTTTGTTTGTCCCTTTCCATGAGGCCAAAGAAGAGCGTTTTCGATTTGAATAGAAAAAGTTAGTTATTGAAACGCACGAAAAAGGAAGCGTGAGTGTCACGTATTTGGCAGAGAAATTTAATTCCGGAAAAACCCAACTTTATGGCATTTTAAAGCGAAAAAACGAAATAACAAAGTTGTGGCGTAAAAACAAACAGCTCGACAAACAGAAAACTGGAAAAAAGAAATGAAGAATTGAATAATATTATCTGGGAGTGGTTTGTTGGTGCAAGAGCGGAACATGTGCTCTCACTGAGGATCATATTATAAATGTAACTGAACAGAAACCAATGTCGTATTATTTTAAAAAATAGAAGTTTGTGATTTTTAGTTGATTAAGGTACTGCGAACAACACATTCTGTTAAGTAATCACTAATTATGTAGAATGTGTTACGAGGGTTGTACCGAAGGTCATGCAAAAGTGGGCATCACTTTTTATTAACTGATAGAAGTCGTTCAAATTGCACATGTTGATAGAGTAACTCTTTCTCTACACAAAGGTACCACTCAACATAGTCTCCATTACAAGCTATGCATTTGCGCCATTGTTAAACCCAACTCTCGAATCCTCTTTGAAAAAATTCATGTGTGGACTGTTGTACCCACTTCTTCACAGCCACTTTCACCTCGTCTGTGTCATCAAATCGGTGTCCCCGGAGACTATCCTTCATTGGACCGAACAGGTGGAAGTCGGAGAGAGCCAGTTCTGGGCTGTACGGTGGATGGAGGACTAACCACCAGCCTAATTTGCTGATCGCCTGATTTGTAGTCAAAGATGTGCCTGGTCTCGCATTATCATGGTGAATGTGGATTCTTTTCATATTCTTGTTCTGTCACTTCCTCCTTATAGCTTCTCTAGTGTCTCAATGTACCGCTCTTTGGTCACGGTACGACCACGTTCCAAAAAAATTAAGGAGAATGACACCCCTGTCACCCCCCCCCCCCAAAAAAACAGTCATCGTGACTTTCTGTGCTGATCTATGGCTCTTGCACTTCTTAGGCCTTGGTGAAGAGTTGTGACGCCTTTCCGTTGATTGATTTTTCCTTTCAGGATTGTAAAGATACGCCCACGTTTCATCCCCTGTCACCAGATCGAAAAAAGGTTTTAAACGCTTCCGGCAGATCAGAGTAGACTTCCACCCTTCTCTCCTTCAAATCCGGTGTCAACTGCCGAGGTACCCACTTTGCATAAATTTTCCGATACTCTAAGTCTTCCAGCATCTTGTGTATGGCATTGTGAGCACAGTCCAGTTGTGCAATAAGCTCACGGATTTTGACTCGTCTCTCCGCGCGACTCAGTTCGTCCACTCGCTGACAATTCGTGTCCGTGGTGGCACATGATGGTCTCCCACTGCATGGTTTGTCTTCAATGCTGGTTTCCCCTTCTTGAAACTTCTTCATCCATCTACGCACATTGCTTTTGTCAATGGTGTCATCACCGTAAACATTCTGTAGCGTTTTGTGGCAGTCGGACAGCCTGCACCCTTCCTTCGTCAAGAATTCGAGGACGGCACGTTGCTTCTGCTTAAAATCCATTATTTACCTGCAATGAAGAAGAAGGGTTACTATAGAGGAATAGTTACTCTACCAAGATGTGCAATTTAAACGACCCCTGTCAATTAATAAAAAAAATTATCACTTTTGCAATGCTTTCGGTACAACCCTCGTATTAGCATGACAAAAATCCAAATGTTTACATTTCAACGGTTTCTATGGATGCACCTGTATAAAACGGAAAATTATTCCAGTCCCTTGGATTCCGAATTCGTCTTAGGCAGGTTTCACTCTGGGCGGATTTACAGGGAAGCCGGTGAGGCCCAGGGGTGGGGCCCCGAGATGCTGGAGGGCCTTGTGACGTGCCTGCCCAGCAGGACGCACACGACATAAAGGCAGATAGCAGCTATACGAACGTCCGCGTAGCTCAATTGGTAGAGCGAATTATTCCAGAATGAGGGGACTCGGGTTCGATCCCCGGCGTGGATAAAAATGACGGAGAAATTTACTCTTCGTTATAGCCTCTAAAATAATGATTTATAATTATTTTTTTCTACAAAAAAGAGAAAAGTCATAGAGCGAGGGATAAATTCGCTGTTCTGGGTTTGGGAAGATTAGGGGGCATAATTCCACCCCACATCGAAGTACGTCATCTACAAGTATGAACTAAGGAAATAAATTTATCGTTTTATGCACGATAAGTTAAAAACTTTAATTAAAATATTTACAGGCTAAAAGTACTTCATTACATTACTAATTAAAAGCACTCTCTCACAGTTAAAAACACAACGTTAGACCTTACAGGCCTACTTTAGGCCCTCCTTCAGACGTATGACAGTCTACACCTAGTGGTCCAAGGTAAAGGAAAGTTTGAGAGGTAGTCATCCTCGGTTAATCGATAGCATACTGCATTAAATTTGCAATATTTTTTCATGTAACTTGCGATTTTAAAACCCCTCATAATTAGAGAAGGGAGAATTTAAGGTGTATTGGAAAAAACGATCCCATAAGAGCTTAGATTAATAAAGAAAAGAAAAAGTTCAAATCCCAACTGCGTTTCGGCCTGCAGCGAAAACAAGACGAAGAAATATATGTGTGCAATAATAACGGATTGCTGTTATCACTTGTTGATAACTCTGTCACAAGATGACCTTAAGCCACTTTCCGGAAGCATCAGATAACTCTTGCATCAATAACAAATCATTCATCACCAGTGATACATCAAATCCTATTGGCTGAAGTACAATTCATATCCTTTCGGGCGACGAATCAAGTTCAAGTTCTTTGCAAGCGACACACTAAAACTTCGGCAAGGTACCCCAAAAAAGGTTGGAACTTTTTGCGCACGAGAAGCTCACTGACTGCAAAATCATAATAAAACAGGAGGGCATGGGCTTCGTGCTATCAAAAATTCCTGCTTATCTTTTACCGCTGACGTTTCCGCTGCCGAAGAGTTTATTTTCTCAGTAGTGAACTTCGACCAGAACTCTAGGTAAGTAGTGTTTTTATTTCTTTTCCTCTTTTTGCTGCTACTCTATTTATAGAAACCTAACTTCGCCAGTGGCGGCGTCTGACGGAAATTACTGGGGAGGGAAACTATTTTTTAGCTTGGATTCTAATAAGTTAATTTTTCGTCATATTTTTACCTTATTATTACCATTAATTTGTCATGCAACGTGTACCTTGTATTATTGCTCCCTTGTCGGGTATCAGCGAACCACTAATTACTACGTCTTATTCGCTGTAGCGGGAAAAGGTTAAAAGGTCAAAATCTGCATAATCAATTCACCCCCAAATTTTTCGCCTAGTGGTGTCAACGATGAAGTTGGATTTCCTAAATAAGGGGCTCCAAGCTCAGGGTCGACAAATGCATCGCGTTGTGTTTCTTATGAAGTAGCATGGGGTTTCCATGCTCTTCCGTATGCCGCAAAGAAGTTAAAATAAAAAATGCATGAAGAACATTGGGGAAAATATCACTGATTTGAAATTTCTGATTAACTTTAGAGAAATGACTGAGTGACACAGCAAATTCAATTTAACTATTTGTTTCTTAGAAAGTGATCTTAAATCTAGTTACAGTGTAACGGTGAGTTGGTCTATTCTTAAACATTTTAGGATAATTGCTAACTGGTATACAAGTAGATAATAAATTTATTCGTTAAAAATTTCATGAGATATATTGAGAACACGGCGGTGCTCCAGAGGAAAATCATAAAAGCACTATGGGTGAGACTCTCGAGAAATAGGCCCTGCATAGCATATGCAAAGCTATGAGGCATGAATCAGAAATGCATGAGACGGAAAGCATCTTACCCTTTTTTCTTTTAGTCGCCCCGATTAGGATGCTGGTCTGCTGTAGCGAATTCCGGTACCTATCGATTGCAGACTTCAAAAATTCTGGCCTGCCTATTAAAGCGCCTACCATGATACAAAACAAAACACTGGCTTGTTACCTCTCTACCATCAACCAGTATCGTCGACCTTCCGCCCTAAATAAAGACTTCTGCTCTCAGAAAAAACGCTGGACTCCGCGCTCATGATACCAAGATCAGATTCTCTCTTAGTGTGTTTCTTCTCTCATTTTTTTCTGTATTTTAAATTTTCCGTGTCGAAAGTCCAGCTTCGAGGTGGGGAGGAGGGGGGGGGCGTAACAGCTCGGCCGTCCGAATAGCGTCGGGTTACGTCATTGGTCCTAACAATTGATTTGTGCTGATGTCTGAATGAACCCATTATTGATATTTTGGGGTACGTAAAAAAAAAAAAAACATTTACATAGTATATATGTACATTTTTATTCGGTATAATGAAAATCATATGTAAATGTAATACATACTAATGAAAAAATCAGGGTGCATTAGATTATTATCGTAACAATATAATACACTGCTGGCCACCCAAAATGCAACACCAAGAAGGACACGAGATAGCAAAGCCAGATTTACTGGACACATAACAACAGATACAAAGATGAAACGATTCAGCTTACAGGCCCGTGCGACTTGCGGTACACGCAGACATCAATAATTCGTGTGGCCCCCATGGCTGGCAATAACGGCCGCTACACGCCGCGGCATCGAACGAAAGAGGCCTTGGATGTGGGCTTGGGGTATGTCGGTCCAGGCTGCTTCCACACGTTGCCACAGTTCATCAGGCGTAGCCGCGGGTGGTGCTTGCCGGGCCACTCGGTTGCCGATCAGCAACCAGACGTTTTCGATGGGCGACATATCGGGAGAACAGGCGGGCCACGGCAGCAGTGACACCTGGTGGGCCGTGAAGAATTGTTGCACGATGCGTGCCACGTGCGGGCGCGCATTGTCCTGTTAAAACGTGGCCGCTGGCAGGTCCTGCAGGTGAGGGAGGATTACAGGCTCCAAAACGTCGGAGATGTAGCGGTGGCTGTTGAGCGTACTGGCGATGCGTACCAGCGGGGGTGCTGGTGTCATATCCAATTGCGCCCCAAACCATAACGCCAGGCGACGGACCGGTATGACGATGCACAATGCAGGCGTCATACAGTTTCGCGCCGCGGTGCCACCACACGCGAATCCGACCATCGTGGTGTTGCAGGCAGAAGCGGAATTCGTAGGAGAAGACAATGTCTTACCATTCCGTCTTCCAGGTGCGGCGTTCAACGGCCAACTGCCACCGCACTCGCCGGTGGTGTAACGTCAATGGTAATCGGAGCAATGGGCGCCGTGCGACAAGTACTCGCTCCTGCAGACGACGTTGAACGGTACGTGGTGACACAGGTTGTTGCGCAACACACCCTAATTCCTTCGCTGACGTTCGTGATGTGGCGGTGCGAGCGGTCAATGCCCGCCGCACAGCATGCCGGTCCTCTCATTCGGTGGTGTGCCGCAGCTGCGGCAATCGCTCACGTCGGTCCGTCCGTCCCTCCTGCAGCCACCGAATCCATACTCGCCTCACTGTGGCTAGATGTCGTCCCACACGGGCGCCGATATCTCGGTACGATAAACCGCTGTCGCGATAAGTCACTATTCGTCCTCTGTCGAACTCCGAAACGTGCTGGAATGACTGCCGTATTCTGCGACGAGGCATCAGGAAGCTTCCCACGCACAGGTCCGGCAGCACAACACACTTTCCCTACTTACACCATGTCTTCTGTGCACCCTTCTTATCGTGCTTCTCGGTGGCGTGCCGGGCGCACATGATTTGCATATGCCCTGCAATGCTAATCGTTTGCATGTCCTCTCGCGGAAGACGCATGCTGTGAATTTCAGGCCAATCGGATGCTTCCTTCTTGGTGTTGCATTTTGGGTGGCCAGCAGTGTATTTGTATGTAAAAAATATAATATAAAAAAATTGTATTACACTCCACATTCGATTGGAAAACCATACCGTACATAAAGCATCAAAAAACATTTACATCGGAGCAAAATTCACATTTATCTTTATTTAATTTTATGTTTTGTTGTATCCGTTTAGCTACGAATTTCTTTTGCCAGTTCATCTGAATTTTATATTGAAGCTTCATAATAAGGCTAAATATTTTTGAGTGAAATACATGAGGTCAATGGTTAACGTTTTGAATATACCACGGTGTTTCACAAAGAATGTTCCGATTTGAAAAGTGGATATCTCGGCAACCACGAACCACCGATGAGTGCGACTCGTATCATGTCTACGGGCGTGGCCCAGAGTTTGTTATGAGTACCGCTAAATGGCAGCACGATCGTCTAAACAGCCGCTACGCTTAGTGAGTGAGAAGATGGCGTCGAGGCAACAGAAGGTGTTTTGTGTGCTCGAATTTAGCAAGACCAAGTCCGTGATTACGGTGCAGCGTGTGTTTAAACGGCGTTACGGCAGTGCTACCAGTGGGCAAAAACATTCGTCGTTGGCATCGACAATTTGAAGAAACAGGGTGTTTATGTAAGGGAAAGAGTCCTGGGCGACCAACCACCTCAGCGACAGACAACACGATTACGGGCAACTCCTATCTTGCAATGCCGAAGGACTGGCTACTTTCACAGCTGCAGGACGACTGTGAAGATTACATTTTGCAGCAGGACGGCACACCTCTACATTGGAGCCTCCAAGTTCGTCGGTTTCTAAACGACACATTGCCTCAGCGTTGGATTGGACGCAGGAGACCCCATGACTTGGCACTACACGCTTGGCCTCCGAGATCTCCAGACATCACACCATGTGACTTTTTTTCATGGGGATACGTAAAAGACCGTGTTTATGTTCCTCCTTTACCCGCTGACTTGGATGAGCTCCGAACGAGAATCACGGGCGCGGTAAATTCTGTGACTGAAGACCCTCTCCGACGCGTTTGGGATGAATTCAGCTATCGGCTTGATGTTGTCCGTGCAGCAGGTAGAGGGCACATTGAGCATTTGTAATTGTGGTGAGTGAAACTTCAGACCTTCCTTCATACTTGGCTCTTTGTTTTGTAACTATCCCACATTTGCCTTATTAAATATACTACTTTGAAATCGGGTCATTCTTTTTGAAACACCCTGTATATTACAAAACCAGCAGGTTGGACCACCTTCATCTTCTGTGTTATTCTCAGTGCTACAGCGTTTACTATATTCCCTTTCAGATTAAAAAATAATAATAAAACGTTTTGTGATGCCGTCAGAAATGTCGGCTATGCTGCAGTGAAACGCCATCGAAGCAAATAGAATTCCTCCCCTCCCCCCTAAAAATGTAGCTTTCATTTCAAACAGAACAGCAGACAAAATATCAATGAAATCTGAGGATATAATTTAATGGCCCTAGCTTCATGTTAGAGCTGTAAAGCTTGCACAATGGAAATACTTTGAAATTGTTTTTAATGAATGCCATTCCACGAGTCATCGAATGGAACGTTTACAATTTTTTATAAATTCCACTGTGGTTTTGCAGAGTGTCGATATTCATTACTAAACTTCCAGAAATATCTCCTATAGCAGGCTTTAATCACTACTCTTTTCTTTTTAAGTTTTAATCTACCTTGTTTACTCTTTGTTTTGAATTGAAAAAGATTCGACAGAAAATAATGATCAATTTTATCTTACTGATATTTTTTTAATTCGAAACAACGGTAATCGAGCTAGATGAAAACATTTTTCGGTAACTGAAAAAGAAATTTTCTTTAAAATTACTTTGAAAAAGAAATTTTTATTAAAATTATTTGGCTGGAGAAGATAGTGTGACGTCACAAAAGAAATAAAAAAGCCATGCCTTTCTATACTTTCGATGGCCAAGGGTGAATCCCCGGAGGTTATTTCGGTTGAAGCAACTTCTCAAATTTCCGATCACTATCTTCTGCAGCATGATTAGTCCAACCGTTAGGTAGGATGGCTCTTATGGATTTCCCTACACAACCCTTCTTTTCTTTTCTTTTCTGTCTTACATCATCATTTTCTCTTCCATGCCGTTGCTGACACAATTCTTCCATCTCACCTTTGGTCTTCTTTTAGTTCGATCTCAGAAATATCTGCGTCCATAGCACTTGGTCCCTACGAGACTCAACTAGTGATATAATCTAACGTAATCCAAATTCTTCTGTTTGTGTCCTTCATACTTTTGGCAGGATTTTTTTTTTTTTTTTTTTTTTACAATTATTTATTGAACACATTTAAAACTTACAGTTATATGAAAATGCAATGCACCAGGAGGAATCTGAACACATTGGTTGTAAGGCGATTCCCCCTATCAGATGTAAGAAAATGAATAAACACATGGCATATATGAAAGCAAGTAAGATGGTTATAACAGAAGCACCACTGTTAGCAGCATGCTTGGAACTACAATTTAATGATAGGATTGAGATTCGTTATGGAGATCAGGGTGATTTACAGTGTAATTTCGCAAAGACAAGGAAAACTTTTTGATATTTTCCAGAGATCTGATGCTCTCTGGGAGATTATTCCATAGGATAATGGCTTTATACAGTATGCTGTTTAAACCATAATTAACTCTAACACACGGCTGACATAATTTGCTGTTAGCAACAGATCTGGTGAAGATGGAATAATCCAGATATTTGATGTCAGATTGAAAAATAGGCAGTTTAAGATGCATTATTTTAAAAAACATGATACCTAGTTTCAGGGTAAAAATTTCATGAATTTTTAGAATATTTAGCTTTAGAAATAACGGTTTTGAATGAGACATGTAATTTGTGTTCAGCATATAGCGAACAGATTTCTTCTGTAATTTGTCATTGTTTGTTTGTTTCTTTCGGGGTTTCACGACCATCCCGAGCAACTTTTAGGACTATAAGCAGTAACCCGTCTCTAATGTAGAGTCAAGTTCCACGGTGGGTACAGAGCCCGCACCAGCAGACAAACACATCGCACATTCCTTATCAGTTACTCGAACGGTCCATTTCAGACGAATGGTCAGATGCCAGCGCCTCATACTACTCATCCACCGGGCCGGCATTTGTCGTCATCCAAGATTTTCTGTGAACTTTCCAAGTAACTTTTAGCCAGCATATAACTGTTGTTCTAGAAAATTCGTTATTTATCTGAATTTTCAATAACAGCGGTTTAGTTTTCTCATCTGGGGCACCACAACAAAACAGAAAGAATCTTTGGCAAACGAGGCCCTTGTGCCAATATAATGAAGGTACTAACCAACCAACCAGAACGGAACGCTAAGTTTCTCTTTAGAAAGTTTTCCATCTTTGTATATTTGTTCCTTGCTTACTAGGTTTTTATCGATAGCAGTCGATAAAGGAAACTTGTTTCATCCGTATTAGTTTTGATCTCTGCCTTAAATTCTACGTGAAAAGGTACTTTCTTCTTCCAGTCTTCAACTGCTAACACACATCAACACTGAAAAATTAGATAACCAACCAACCAGAAAATAACGGTATGCTTCCATCTTTTGCAGATTTCTTCCTTGCTTACTACGTTTATGTCGGTAGCAATCAATAAAGGAAAACAATTTCATCCTCATTAGTATTGTCTTCTGGCTTATTTTCTATACAAATATCAGGTACTTTCTTCTTCCATTCCTTTACTGCTGACATATTAACACTAGAAAATCAGATTGCCAACCGTGATAAAATGCTAAGCTTCTCTGTAGAAAGTTTTCCATCTTCGCAGGTTTTTCCCTTGCTTATTAGGTTGTGACGTACCTGCCAGCAGGACGCACACGACATAAAGGCAGATAGTAGTCAGAACAAACGTCCGCGTAGCTCAATTGGTAGAGTGACTTGTTCCGGAATGAGGGGATCCGGGTTCGAATCCTGGCGTGGACAGAAATGACGGAGAAATTTACCTTGTTATAATGGCGCCCGAACTATCCGGATGACCCGACCGTTCAAAATCTCGCAATGGTGTGATGTTATTTCCACACCGCGAGATAGGAAAAATCAGAGAATCCCTTCTCCAGCGCTTCGAAAAAAAATTGACTGGGAGTTCTCAAGTGCACATTCTACAGTGGATGGCTGCCTGCAACGATTCATGGTCACGGCTGACCTGTGGGCCATGCCCCCGGCCCTCTTTCTGTGGGGGGGAGATGTGACGTACCTGCCAGCAGGACGCACACGACATAAAGGCAGATAGTAGTCAGAACAAACGTCCGCGTAGCTCAATTGGTAGAGTGACTTGTTCCGGAATGAGGGGATCCGGGTTCGAATCCTGGCGTGGACAGAAATGACGGAGAAATTTACTTCGTTATAAGGTTTTTATCGGTAGCAGTCTGTAAAGAAAACCTATTCCATCTGCATTAGTTTGGTTCCCTTGCTTAAATTCTATTCAAAGGCACTTTCTTCTTCCAGTCTTCTACTGTTGGCATATCACATTAGAAAAGTAGGTAACCAACCGACCAGTCAGAACAGAACGCTAAGTTTCTACCAGGGAAATTTACATCTTTGCAGACTTTTCTTTGATTACTAGATTTTTATCGGTAGCAGTCTGTAAATAAGACCTATTTCATCTGCATTAGTTTTGTCCCCTGGAGGGAGAGACGGATTGACCCACCGGGATACCGGGATATTTTCCGGTGGACCACTCGAGAAATGGCCCACTGTTTCTCGTATCCTCTTTGCCTGGATTGTCTGGAAAGAACGAATAATCATTTTGGTACTTGTGAATAAGAATCGTTAACTTCATTTGTTTCTTCTTTCGGGGTTTAACAACCATCCCGAGCAACTCTTAGGACTATAAGCAGTTGTTTCTTTCTCTGTCTAAAACGTTATTGTCATTTAAAAATTCGTTTCATTCTATCTCATCATCATCATCATCATTGTCAACCATTATCAATCCACTGCTGGATGAAGGTCTCTCTAAGCCTCTTCGACAACGGTCTGTCTTGTGCCAATCTCCTCCAGTTTACTCCCGCGTATAAGTTGGGCATTTGCTCTAAAATGACAAACAAAATTCTCTCTACTTCAGTGAAAAATTTGCCGCCGGACCAAACACGCTGTTGTAAATAACTAAGTTTGGAGCCAAAGGATATTGGTTGGCCCTATCCTTCTTTTGTAAACTTGAAGGAGACACTAGTAACAATTTTGATTGTCCATCATTCCCACACCCTTATCCACGTACAGACATGGAGCACAAAGCGATTTTTCGGCAGAGATGTTCCGAAATCCGCGTCCTCCCCACATTTATCTTAAGAGGAACAACTTTAATGGTACTGGTTCATACATCAAAATGATAGCTCATGAGTCAAAATAATATAGACAAAAAAGACGTCTATTCGAGAAAATGGTAGGAATATCGTTGCACAGTTGATGATCAGGGACCAAATAAATATAATTATCTGGTACAACACCCAGTTTTGAGTATGATTTGATATGTTACATTCAATCATGAGTGGATTTTTAAACTTACTTCCCCCTTAAATTGCCGTTAAAATTTGTTCATGACTGAATTAGTTTTACAATGCATATTTCAACAATTCCATCCAGGAGTTAACAGAATTTTTTTCATGAGGGAATTTATGATGTGTTTCCCTGCGGGTACGTGTGTTTCTGTAGTGGGCCACGAGACTAAAATAACCGGCCTGGTTTCGTCGATCCAATCCGCCCCTGCCTGGAGGCACTTTCTTCTTCCATTCTTCTTTTGCTGACATATCAACTTTAGAAAATCAGATTACAAACCAACCAACCAAATAAAAACGTTAAGCTCCTCTTTTGAAAGTTTCGTCGTTGAAGGTTTCTTCCTTGCTTTCCAGGTTTTTGTCGGTAGCAGTCGATAAAGGAAAACCTATTTTGCCTATGCCAGTTTTGTTCCCTGGCTTAAATTTTACACTAATGTCAAGAACTTCCTTTTTTCAGTCTCCTACTGCTAACATATCTACACTGAAAAATTCATAACATAAACATTTATATCGAGTTTCATTTCTTGGTCAGAAAGATTCTGATCAACCGTTACTTCGGTAAAAATCTTCTGAATTCAGTGTTTTAACAGATTCTTTAGTTGGACCAGTATGGAACAGACACTCAAATATGTCAGTTATGTCCTTTAACTGACATATTTGAAAAAGTGGCAGGAAGTGGCGATCTAGTTCATCATTTTTAATTTTGTGTTGTTTCCTTTTTCTATTTGTTGTGAAAAACATATATTTCTTCCATTCTTCGATAATAGCTCCTCTGTTTCAATTAATATTTCCCACTACTGATTTCCAGATTCTATATGTAACTGTGAGGAGTTCTGACTTCCTTCTGTTTTAGTTGCTTCAATTACATTTTTCTTTTCTGCAAAATTAAGTTATATGAGTTTACCTTTCAGTTTCTATTTCCAACTTTGTGGCACGACGTTAAATAATTTTCCTTAAAAGCTCAGGATTTACTCATTTCTTAATAGGATCGAAATAATCCAAAAATGTAGCCTGTGATTGATCTTACAGTCTGCCTTTTCCCTATAGAAATCTAAAACCGAAAATACGGAACAACTCTGTTTCTTTCTGTATGAGTCGTTCATTTGTCGAAAGACGAGCCCATCACCCCGAGAAACTCTTAGCATCATGTTTACTTACGCAGTGCCTGTAGGCCGTCATTGATTTCACATGACTTATTTCATGTAGGTTTTAAAATGTTTACGGTATATACACGGTTAAATCACATTATTGTGACCACCAGCTAACATCCAGAGTAACCGCCGTGTGCAGCGCGGACAGCAGCTAGACAGAATGGGAGTGACTCAATAAGGTGCTGGAAGGTGTTCGCAGGTATGTGGAGCCATGCTGAGTGCAGTACATCTGACAGTTGCTGGGGGATGCGTGGTGGAGGATACATAGAGTGAACAACACGATCGAGTTGGTCCCACAGATGCTCAATTGGGTTTAAGTCTGGGGAATTAGGGGCCCAGGGAAATACTTTGAAGTTTTCATCGTGCTCTTCCAACCACTCTCGGACATTTCTAGCTGTGTGACACGTCGCATTGTCGTTCTGAAAGATCCCATTCGCCCCACGGAAGACAATCAGCGTGTATGGGTGTACGTGGTCTGGAAGGATGGATTCATAACGAATTCGGTCCATAGTGCCTTCCACAGGTATGAGTGGACCCAGAGAATGCCACAAAAACATTCCCCAGGCCATAACGCTGCCCCTACCAGCTTGTGTTCTGCCAGCAATGGTTGAAAAGTGTTTGTTCTCTGATGTTTCTCGCCTTATACGCCAACGTCCATCCGTTCGATGAAGCAGAAGATGTGACTCATCAAAGAAGGCAATCCTTTGCCAATCAGAAGAGGTCCAATTCCGATACTGACGTGCAAATGTAAGCCTTTTCTGCCGATACACCTTCGTTAGCATAAGTGCAGTGACCATCCGTCTGCATCGGTGCCCTATACGCAGCAGGGTTCGCTGAACTGTCGTTTTAGACACACTTCCGGTAGCTCCCTGGTTCATTCGGCCAGTGAGTTGCTCCGCTGTAGCCTGTCGATCGGCCCTCACGTACCTTCGTAGCCGACGTTCACATCAACGGCACATGGTGCTCCGCAGTTTCTACGTCGCGTATTCGCAATGGTGCCAGTTCTCCAATCACAATACACTTTAACCACAGTAGCACGCAAACAGTTCACAAATTGTGCTGTTTCAGAAATATTGCCACCCTTGGCCCGAAAGCCGCTAATCATCCCTTTTTGCAAATCTGATAAATCGCTCCTTTTATCCATGACAGCAACGAGTGATATGTTTTCAGTTTGCCTACAGCACACCTTACATACCCTCCAAGCCAGTTCACGACACGTACCTTTTTTCATTGGCTAAGCGCTGTTGACATCAAAAGTTGGAGTTGATCACAATAATGTGACTCGACTGTGTATATGTATGTAGTAAATACACTATGTGAAAAAAATTTTCCGGATATCAGTGCTTTCTATGCAATACTGCATTTATTGCAAAATCAATGAGGAGTTGGCCCACTTTTGGCCACAATTACAATGTACACTCTCCTTGGCACACTTTCAGTGAGATTCTGGGAAGTAGTAACACGTGTCATCTTCCATTCCTCTCAAAAAGCAGTAGTCAATTCAGACAGAGAAGTTGGACGTGTCGTTCGAGCCCGAATTCCACGTTCAAGTTCACCCCAAAGAGTCTCTATAAGATTGAGATCGGGGCTTTGAGCTGGCCACTCCGAATTCTGTACACCCACACCATGAAATCATGTCGAAATGGAGCATGTTTTATGGCACGGCGCGTTGTCTTTCTGAAACAAGAATGGCCCGTCTCCGTAAAATTGGTAAAGTGTAGGAAGCGCGGCGTTGTCTAAAATGTCCCGGTGCTTCGTGAGGTTCATAATTCCATCCAAAACCACCAACGCTTCAAGTCATACCACGAGAAATATCCCCAGAGGATGACATTTCCACCGAATTTAACAGTTGGGATGAAACATTCTGGCACAAAGCAGTGGTCAGTTCAGAGACGGGCCATTCTTGTTTCAGCAAGACAACGTTCATCTGGCATACGCCACACCCAGCAACGACCATCGGGTTTGAAAACGGTGTAGCGTGATTTTTTCACTCCATAACACCCGTTACCACTGGTCTAGGGTCCATGAACGATATGCTTTGCACCAAGCAAGTCGCTTACTCACATACGTACAAGTTATTAACGGCTTGAATACAAAAGCTCGGTCATGGAAATTTAACTTGTACAGTTTCTTACGAACTGTCTTAGTGCACACACTCATTTCTGTTGAATTCTGAAATTATTTGGTGATGATTTGTGCAGAGGAATGACGGTACTCGCGGATAACGTGTTTCAGAGTTCTCTTGTCCCTTTCCGTCAATTTACTTGACCTTCCTAAACATTTCTTGGCAGTCGTAAGTCCTTCACGTTTCCGTTTAGTAATGTCTTAAACAGTTGAGCATGAGTGTTGTAATTGTTCTGCAATCAACCACATGGACAGATTGCTGATATTTTACCCTATAATAACACCTCGTTGGAAGTCAGCAAGCTCAACACGCGTGGCCATGTCTCCCGAGTAGACAATATACGACGTCTGAGAAACTTATCCGCAGTTTTAAAGCAAATCTGGCATACGTGATCTATTGAAATGTTCCATTTTTGTTGCGAAAGAGGGTTGTCCGGAGACTTTTCTCCACATAGAATATACTATATTTTAGGAAATCAAAGAACTAGTCAAAAAATGCTGGAAAAGATTAGGGGTAAGCAAAAGTTTTCGCCGCCTCCGCCAGCGGGCGCTGTAGGGGTCTACCCGGCCCTACAACCCGTGCTGTCAGTTCGTCCATGAAACCAAGCATGGCGGTCGATAAAGTTCATTTGCGGCACTGTTTGTTATTCGTGTTTAATTTAGAGAAAAATACGAGTGAAGCATGCGGTTCAATATGTCAGGCGTATGACGAAACGGTTATGGGTGAGCGGACGTGTCGAGAATGGGTTGCCAGGTTTAAGAAAGGTGATCTAAGCTTGAAAGACAAGCCACGTGCAGTTAGACCGCAGGAATTCGCAGACGACGATCTGGAATCTCTGTTGCAAGAGGATGTCACACAGTCGACCACGCAACTGGCGAAACATTTGAAAGTGGCTCAATCGACGATGGTACGGCGTCTCAGGCCTTGGGGAAGATTCAGAAGATTGGTAAGTGGGTTCCGCATACTTTAACGGAGCGTAATATTGGTCAACGATTGGGCATCTACATGTCGTTGCTGAAGAGGTTTCAAGGGAAGAATTTCTTGTGGAAGGTTGTCACCGGGGATGAAACATGGGTATATTGCGACAACCCCGTACGCAAGCGATCCTGGGTCGACCCAGGCCAGCCATCAACATGCACTGCAAAACAAGATATCCACGTGGAAAAGTTGCAGTTGTGTGTGTGGAGGAATATGCATGGAACTGTTAAAACCGGGCGAAACAATCACTGCACAACGATATAGTGATCAGTTGATGAAACTGAACGCCGCAATCCTGCAAAAACGCCCATGGACAGGTAAAAGACGCAGCCCAGTCATCATGTTACACGATAATGCCAGACCACATGTCGGTGCCACCACGAAATCAACCCTTGAACAGTTACACTGAGAGTTTAACGCACCCGGCTTACTCCCCGGACATTGTACCCTCAGACTTTCATCTGTTTCACTCTAAGAAACATGCCCTAGCCCAACAGCGGTTCACCACATTTCCAGAGGTGGAAAATTTCATCACTGCGTTCTTCAGCTCAAAACCCGAGACCTTCTATCACAGGGCACTCATTTGTTGCCTGAAAAATGGCAAAAGATCATCGATGCTAATGGCGAATTTTTCGTTGAATAAATGTGTACCTGTCTCCTTTCTCTTTAAAACGGCGAAAACTTTTGCATACCACTAATAGTTGGAAGGATTGCAGAAAATCTTGATTGCTGCCATTTGTGGATTTTTCAAGGACCGGCACAGATAACAGCTTTCTCATTTCTACAAAGACCAAGTAAACATGGGTTTCTGCTATGTCAAACTTGCAAAAAAGTCCCAGAAAAAAATTGCTTTAAGCATATGTAAAACATAGGTAGCTCCCTAAAATTTTAGAATTGCAGCCCCAGTGACATACTTGTCGCAGCGATGGCATCTGATCATTCGTCCGAGATAGGTCCGGGTTCTAATCCCGGTGAGGCACGGACGTCGTGTTTGCCTTACGGCACTGGTTCTCTCCCTACCCTGGAACCAGTGCCACTAAATTAAGGAAGGGCAACTAATTATAGCTCACTGAATTGCTCACGATGGTCATTAAACTACCAATAAAAAAAATTAAATTCATTATCTTTTTGTCAATCATAAAAGATTTTAACCCTTCTAAAAGATCGCAACAAGTTTAAAAATATTTAAACTAACTATACAATTTCTAAAGACAATTATAAATTTCAAAACTACAAATTGGACATTTCAGGCCCGACCCATTATTGTCCAGACGTGCAGTAGCAAAAATAAACTGGAAACGAGTGCTTAAAACAAAACAACAGCAAATAGTTACCATTGTATATGGAATATTGCTGTCTTAGAATGTGTGGAAATGTTCTAATGCATAAAATTGAAAATATAAGAATGATATTCCAACCACTTTGGTACATGTAAACCAACAGTTTTAAGCATTTTCTCAAAACAAAGAATAGGCCTAGCAAAGCTTGGGATGCAGGAATAGATAAGCTGCGAGTTAACAAAAAACTTTCTTACCAGAAAACTGGCAGGTTAGTGTTCTAAAGATACACTCCCAAGAAACTACAAAAATACATAAAAAAAAGTTCCAAAAATAGTTTCAAAACACACTTATAGAGCACGTTGGGCAGGGCACGTGCTGCTCCTATGAAGCACACACAGGCTAAATATTTGCCAAGTCAGACATCCAAGAAGCAACGCCTTCTAGTTGCCAAACAGTTAGAAAAAGCTTTTTGCAGTTGCAGAGAAGAGGCCTATAGCTGATACTTTATGACACCAATAACAACAAAAAGAAAACACCAAAAGAATGTTAAGGTGGATCCACCTGAAATCTTTGCTTTGAATTCCCAACGGGTAAACTTCTGTAGCCATTTTCTTCACAATTAATGAGTTTCCGGGGATGAAAGTTTGAACATCGATAAAAATAACTTCATACTGCACCCTAATATACTTAATATTTTCTAAAATTTAACCATAATTAAGCAATTTAACATTTGTTTGTCTACTGACATCATGAAAGTACAGGGCGCGCCATCTACTTTGTGGTCTCAACACCACCAAAGGAAAGTTATTGATTTTTAATATAATTGTGATTAAGTTTTAGGAAATATAAAGTATACTAGGCTATAATATGAAGTTATTTTTATCGATGTTCAAATTTTCATCCTTGGGAACACATTAATTGTGAAGAAAATGCTACAGAAGTTTGCCCATTGGAAATACAAGGCAAAGATTTTAAGTGGATCAACCTTAAGTTTTTATAGTTCTGTTTTTTGCTCAAAGCAAATAGTCAGTATAGAATACTGGAAGAGACCCTTCAAACACAGAATTTCTGTGTGTAAGAGGTCTCAGCCAGTATTTAATTATTTAAAATAAGCAATAGTTCCTTTCTATTTCTTTAATATTTATTAATTAAACTGTTTTTTTAGATTTTATTATTTTGAACGTGACCTGCTGAGCAAACAAAAATGATGTTCTGAGAAATAATTCTGTTGCCTTTACCTCTAAATGCTAAGAACTACTTTCCGCAGCGGAGGTAGTTCTGTACTTTCCACAAGTTAGTTTCAGCACAGGTGACGTGAGAAGAAAACTCTGTAGTAGGCAATGGATTTGGGAAAAGGTGGAGGGACTGCGTGTGTGGTTTCTCTAATACCACTGAAGGACATGCTGTCTAACCATTTCTGCATCTTTTATGTGCGCACAATCTGCTTATATAATTCTTACCTCAAAACTTAGGCGTAGGAGCAAAAGCTGTGTGAGTGTGTGTGTGTGGGGGGGGGTGACCCCACCTCTCTTGGATTCATCTCAGAGAAGAGCACCAGGACCGCCGCCTTCGGCAGCGGGCATTTATGAGTGGCATTCGGATCGCAGTTCACTGGTTCTCTCATCAATCCGTTTGAGTAGTTTTCTGGAGTTCGTGGAAATCAGAGTTCCAAAGCAGTGGCGCAGTGGTCTAAGCGATGGCTTCTGATCATTCGCCCGAAAGGGGTCCGGGTACGAATCCCGATGAGGCATGGATGTTGTGTTTGTCTTACGGCACTGGCTCTCTCCCTTCCCTGGGACCAGTGGCCCTAAATTAGGGACGGGCGACCGCTTATAGCCCATTGAGTTGCTCAAGGTGGTCGTTATACTTCCAATAAAAAAAAAGCAGTAAAATCGCTAGACTAAGAACTTCTACCGGACAGGGCCTGATTATCTTCACTACCTCATATTCACGCTATCCTCTCTCTTCCGTGATGAAAAAGTAAAATAAAATAAAAACTACAGAATTTTAAAATTGATGCTTGTCATTTTTAATTTAATTGCATTTTAAATTTTAATTAATTAATTAATTAAATTTCCCTTTCAGCCAATGTAACTCTGAGATCTTCAGTTTTAATGTAATAATTTTAGTGTGGAAAAAAATTATTAATATTATGAATAATTAATATTATTTGGAAAAATGTTGAACTTTTCCCCATCTTCGGTGGGTTTTTGATAATATGGAGATCGTCCCCAGTTGTGTGGGCATTACAACGAAGAGAGTTAAACAGTGCTGCAGTGGGTTTGCCTTTTCCTTTTTTGGAGGATTTTTACTTGTGGCCTTTTTTAGGACGAACAACAGATTCCGTATGCAAACAATATGGAACCCAGACTTTTAGTTTTATAACCCCACAATTTAAACAACAGACAAATTAAATAGTGAATCTTATATGTTCTCTGCGTGCTGGGTGGGTGGCCTGGTTTATTGCAGTGGCGACGCTAATGGGTACCATTTTTCGGAGACAGAGAAGAAATGGGTACCATTTATTAACATAAAATGGCAATTAGGTGCAATAAAGAGACAGACCCACCGCAGAGCAAGAAAACTAGCCCTACAATGCCAAATTCAGCGTGAAAGTGCTCAAATATCTGAGCGTCCGGTTTATATCTACGTCTACCAGGTGCATAGTGTTGCCAACTGTTGAAAAGAACCCATGGCTAAACTATATGAACATTTTTTTTTTGATTGGAGGTTTAACGACCACCGTGAGCAACTCAATGGGCTATAAGCAGTCGCCCGTCCCTAATTTAAGGTCACTGGTTCCAGGGAAGGGAGAGAGCCAGTGCCGTAAGGCAAACACAACATCCATGCTTCACCGGTATTCGAATCCGGACCCCGTTCGGACGAATGATCAGAGGCCATCGCTTAGACCACTGCGATATACAAATGGGAACCTCATTACAAAACCGACGATGCGAGAGATGTGTCCTTGAGCAAGAGGTGTTTCCTTAGGATTTCTTTGGCAACATATAATGGTCAAATGTAAATTAGTCATGGAATTGTTTTTCTTTATTTATTTTGTGATTTTTTTAGGGGGGGGGGGGGGTAACGATCGTCGTGAGCAACTCAGTGGGCTATAAGAAGTCGCCCGTTCCTAATTTAGGGCTACAAGTTCCAGGGAAGGGAGAAAGCCAGTTCCGTAAGACAAACACATCATTCATGCCTCATCGGGATTTGAACCAGGGCCATCTTGGACGAATGATCAGAAGACAGCGCTTAGACCACTGTGATGAATGATCATTGATTTAAAATAAATAAATAAATAAATAATCCGATCTTAATAAAGGTTAGGCCCGGTGGCGCAGTGGTCTAAGGCGCTGGCCTCTGATCATTCGTCCGTGAGGGGTCCGGGTTCGAATCCCGGTGAGGCATGGATGTTGTGTTTGTCTTACGGTACTGGCTCTCTCCCTTCCCTGGAACCAGTGACCCTAAATTAAAGACGGGCGACTGCTTATAGCCCATTGAGTTGCTCACGGTGGTCGTTAAACCTCCAATCAAAAAAAAAAACGAAAAACTTATTTGCCCCGCTGGTGGCGCAGTGGTCTAAGGGTTGGCGTCTGATCATTCGTCCGAGTTGGGACCGGGTTCGAATCCCAGTGAGGCATGGATGTTGTGTTTGTCTTACGGCACTGACTCCCTCTCTCTTCCCTGGAACCATTGACCCTAAATTAGGGATGGGCGACTGCTTATAGCCCATTGAGTTGCTCGCGGTGGTCGTTAAACCTACAAACAAACAAAAAAACTTATTTCGAGATTATTGTAACATCATTGGAAGGGCTTTAGATACGATTGATGGGGACTGCAGTCTCCCTTCCCGAAATATATGGTCTCGCAACGTTCTTGTTCCAGGGTGCACTTTTATTTTGTACAGAAATAAGTTTGTATTTACATCTAGCAAGACATGAATATATGCCACTCACTTTTTTTTTATTTAATAATTATGTTGGAATGTTTCATGGTATTTACCTTTCTTCAAATGTGGATTTTCTCTTCTACAGCTGATACAACATGCCTGGACCTTGCGGACAAAACTGCAACTGTGAACGCTGCCGTTGCTGCACGGCTGCATCAAAATGCACTGCAGATTGCAGATGCGAAACGTGCAGATGCTGCTCGCGCTCTCAGAAATGCGAGTGTGGAGATTGCAAGTGCTGCGGTGCTGCGAAGTGCTGAGCTTCGGATATGGATGATGCGAATCCCAGCTGACTTCCTACAATCCAGAAACCTCAGTCTGGATTTGGCTTTACGGACCGGCATGTCATCAGTCATTATGGATGTATTACTATCTGCTACTATAACCTACTATGATGTATTTGATTCTCTTACATGTGTGCTTATGCTCATGAAATAAATTAATTTTGAGGTTAATACTGATGCTTGATGTCATTGAGTCTATCGATTCGCTTTTTACTTTATGGGTAGTTAATGAATAAGAAAAGATTTTTTTTTTTTATTGGAGGTTTAACGACCACCGTGAGCAACTCAATGGGCTATAAGCAGTCGCCCGTCCCTAATTTAGGGTCACTGATTCCAGGGAAGGGAGAGAGCCAGTGCCGTAAGACAAACACAACATCCATGCCTGACCGGGATTCGAACCCGGACCCCTTACGGGCGAATGATCAGAGGCCATCGCTTAGACCACTGCGCCACCGGGGGCGGCTAAGAAAAGATTGCATTGGAACTGAAAGATTTACGGCTGTAAGGCTTTTTTTTATTGGAGGTTTAACGACCGCCGTAAGCAACTCAATGGGCTATAAGCAGTCGCCCGTTCCTAATTTAGAGTCACTAGTTCCAGAGAAGGGAGAGAGCCTGTGCCGAAAGACAAACACAACATCCAAGCCTCACTGGGATTCGAACCCAGACCCCTTTCGGACGAATGATCAGAGGCCATCGCTTAGACCACTGCGCCACCGGGGCTGCCTGTAAGGCTTACAGAACTAAAAGCTTTACGGCTTTTAGAACTGTAAGCCTTACAGCCGTAAAGCTTTCAGTTCTAATGTTTAGATAAAAGCTTACAGTGTAAGCTTTTATCTAAACATCTTAGAACATTGTTTCCATAAATATACAGAAGTAAAGACAAGACAGTACTAAGTATTAAACAGTGGCGTTTCATTCCGAAAAATGAACTGACATACTTTATAACTGGTACCCATAATAAAACCTCAGGCTTCATATACAATATGCATACATGTACATATACTACGTAAATGTATTGTACTGTTTCTTTAGAAGAAACAGCAAATTTTTAAGAGCAATATGCCATTATGTCTTTATTTTTTTTTATTGGAGGTTTAACGACCACCGTGAGCAACTCAATGGGCTATAAGCAGTCGCCCGTCCCTAATTTAGGGTCACTGATTCCAGGGAAGGGAGAGAGCCAGTGCCGTAAGACAAACACAACATCCATGCCTGACCGGGATTCGAACCCGGACCCCTTACGGGCGAATGATCAGAGGCCATCGCTTAGACCACTGCGCCACCGGGGGCGGCTAAGAAAAGATTGCATTGGAACTGAAAGATTTACGGCTGTAAGGCTTTTTTTTATTGGAGGTTTAACGACCGCCGTAAGCAACTCAATGGGCTATAAGCAGTCGCCCGTTCCTAATTTAGGGTCACTAGTTCCAGAGAAGGGAGAGAGCCTGTGCCGAAAGACAAACACAACATCCAAGCCTCACTGGGATTCGAACCCAGACCCCTTTCGGACGAATGATCAGAGGCCATCGCTTAGACCACTGCGCCACCGGGGCTGCCTGTAAGGCTTACAGAACTAAAAGCTTTACGGCTTTTAGAACTGTAAGCCTTACAGCCGTAAAGCTTTCAGTTCTAATGTTTAGATAAAAGCTTACAGTGTAAGCTTTTATCTAAACATCTTAGAACATTGTTTCCATAAATATACAGAAGTAAAGACAAGACAGTACTAAGTATTAAACAGTGGCGTTTCATTCCGAAAAATGAACTGACATACTTTATAACTGGTACCCATAATAAAACCTCAGGCTTCATATACAATATGCATACATGTACATATACTACGTAAATGTATTGTACTGTTTCTTTAGAAGAAACAGCAAATTTTTAAGAGCAATATGCCATTATGTCTTTATTTTTTTTTATTGGAGGTTTAACGACCACCGTGAGCAACTCAATGGGCTATAAGCAGTCGCCCGTCCCTAATTTAGGGTCACTGGTTCCAGGGAGGGGAGAGAGCCAGGGCCGTAAGGCAAACACAACATCCATGCTTCACCGGTATTCGAATCCGGACCCCGTTCGGACGAATGATCAGAGGCCAACGCCTTAGACCACTGCGCCACCGGGGCGGCCCATTATGTCTTTAAAGGAAAGAGTTTAATCAATGCATCTTTCCAGTGCTTATGTACGAAGCAGAGACGTGGGCCTTAACTAAAAAAGACGTACAAAGACTACAACCACCTGAAAGAGCATGGGGAGATGCACGCTTGGTGTAACATGGAGAGACAAGAAGAGGAATTCGTGGATGAGGAAAATGACAAGAGTAGAAGACGTAATGATCAGAGTAAAATCCCTGAAATGGCAATGGGCTGGACATGTTGCCAAAAGAACGGACCGCCGATGGACAACCGAAATTCTAGACTAGATTCCAAGGGACAGGAAAAGACCCAGAAGAAAACCGCACGGGAGATGGGTGGATGAAATTCGAAAGTATGCGGAAGACTGGCTCAAGACAGACTGTTGTGGAAGAAACTTGGGGAGACCTTCATCCAGAAGTGGACTGAAAACAGTTGTTGTTGTTGATGATGATGATGATGATGATGATATGCCACATAAAACTTAATATCAAAAATGATAAATCTATTGGATGTGAAGTTAACCTCTTCAGAGTTGTTTTCAGTTCATTAATTGAAAACAACACTAAAAAGACTAATACTACTAAAAACTTCGTTATTTGGTCTTCTACGTGAAATGCGTAGGCGCACAATAAAAGTTTGTTCACTTCAATACTTAACTAAACAAGCTAAGCGTTATGATAGCACATTGCCGTCATCCTTCAGAGCAACTGGTGTTATCAATTCGGCAGGTGGTCAAGATCAACATTTTATCAAAGGATCCTTTTCATTCGAGTTTTTTTTTTTGGGGGGGGAGGGGGTAATTTTCTGAAGTGTCAGCTTGATTTTTATCATTGCAAACAAAAACCCATCAAACGCATGTGCTGGTAATTTTGCAGTTATCTTTTAAAAACAATTGTCACTAATTCAGAATATTTGGTTTCTCTGCAAATCGAAAAACTATATCGAAATGAAGGATTTTATGTTTGGTGACAGGTAAAATGAAAACGAGCTACTCTAGATAACCCGAAAAATATTCTGCTCCATGCTGAGTAACTATTTTCTGCATTATTTAGCCAGCTCACTTTCAGCTGATTGACTGTCGTACATAAAATCCATCAGTTCACTTGAGGAATGATTCAATTAAATGCCTTCCTCAAATATTTTGATCCTGCTGGGATGAAGTTTCTGTATTATACCTTCGAGTGAAATTTCCGCAGCTAATGCTGTGAGATGCAATACTTCTTACACATGTTCGTTTGCCTTGCAGCGTACATTGCCCTTTTATACATTGCTCTTTTATACATTCAGAGTTCAATAATTTTTATTTCATTGCTCTTTTATCTTTCACCCAGCCCTTAGTTTTCTTAAATTATACGTAGCATATCAATATATTAACCACTGACTCGTCACCAGTGATGCCAACTTAGAAAACTCGTCGGGAGAAATAATGTGTCGTTAAGTCAGAAAAACGTTTAAAGAGAAGAAATTAAATTTACATAAGAATACAGAAACTCAAAAGGAAGGTTAAATTAGAGATATACACCAGTGTCGTCGCGTGCCCATTTAGGTTGAGTGTGCGCTGTCATGGGAAAAAGCACGTAAAAATTTTATTACGTATCCCGAGCTGCAAAATTCGCGCATTGGCTTCTAACATACGAAAGCATTTCTTTTATTTTGCTGTCGTCTAATAACTTACTGTAAAGATCTTTACATACACTCCATTGTAAGATAAATCTGAATTTCTGTGCAAATACTAGAGTGATGAACGAATTATCCGTATTTTTTTTTTTTTTTATAAGTTTTAAATACAGCACGAGTCTTACTTTCTTTAACTCGCTTTACACGATCTGCAAAATCTCTGGCAGAAAATGGGACACTTAGTACATCGTCTACCTAAATGGATGTCAAAATTCAAATTGTATATTGAAATCTGTGCTCATAAACCAACCGATTCACACAGCGAACTGAAGGCAGTAAAACAGTATCTCGTGGCAGAACGTTGAAATGTGTTTATGACCCCACGCTATTCCAAACGCAAACAAGTACAACACTAGTGTTTTTAAGCGCGCACACCCTGGAAATTTAAATTTCTGCGTTAAAACCACGAGGAAATAGAAACATTACCTGTAGCGCCATCTGGAGAGCATTGAATAACAGTTGATGACTTGGTGGTGTCCATTGATAAAATAGCACGCCGCCCCGGTGGCGCAGTGGTCTAAGGCGCTGGCTTCTGATCATTCGTCCATAAGGGGTCCGGGTTCGAATCCCGGTCAGGCATGGATGTTGTGTTTGTCTTACGGCGCTGGCTCTCTCCCTTCCCTGGAACCAGTCACCCTAAATTAGGGACGGGCGACTGCTTATAGCCCATTGAGTTGCTCACGGTGGTCGTTAAACCTCCAATCAAAAAAAAAAAAAATAGCACTCATGCAGATATTACTTACTAGGCTTTGTTTACTTGGTGGTGCCCACTGATAAATAGCACTCATGCAGATATTACTTACTACGCTTTGTTTACTTGGTGGTGTCCACTGATAAATAGCACTTATGCAGATATTACTTACTACGCTGCAAATATTACTTACTACGCTATGTTTACTGCACGAAGCCAACGAAGCTTCTCCTCTTCACGAAAATATTGCACAAGGAAATTAAGTTTAGCAGACAAACTTCAGCGAGTCTTATTGGAAATACATAAAAAAAAAAAGATCAATATAACAGCAACTCGCTCCACATCATTGAATTGCACCGCCCGGTGGAATTTCAACGGGGCTCATTTTGGGTAGCACACCCTGAGAGTTCCACTGTTACGTTTGAAACCACAGGGAAATAAGAACGTGACTTGCAGCGCCATTTGGAGAGCGCTTGTACCACAGCTACTTTAAGATCGCCGGATGTGTGCACGCGAAACAGCACACCCCAGGATTCTAGCGCAAATGCTATATGCTTACTGAAAAAACCTTTTCTTCTTAATGAAAACATTATGTGGAGAAATTAATTTTAACTACCACTCGAAGCCTTAGGGCGACCTCTGACAAGTTTTATCTCTATATATACACTGGCGTGCAAAAATTAAGGACGAGACGGTTTTTCGAATATAACGTCGTGCAGAAATGCTCCACATCGACTCAAATCATACCATAAGATCCCCAAGATGTAAGAATATGGGACAAGTGAGCAAAACCGTCCAAACAAGGAATCCAAAGGATACAAAGGCACTTTATTGAAAAGGTAGCTTCGAGCACAACTGGACAAAAGACAGAAACGTCAATGTGACAGGCGGCTGGCAAAAAAATCCAGTCTTTAGTAGGAGATATGATCACCCCTGACTGCGTTGCAGGATTTACAACGTCTGTCCATGCTGAGGACGAGGTTGTCAAGGAACTATTGAGGCATCGCGGCCCATTCCTCTTGTAGCGCCAATCGCAGCTGCGGATCGTTGCTGGCGGCTGGTGACGTGCTGCCAAGCGTCTCCCGAAAAGGTCCCACACGTGTTCGATTGGATTTAGGTCCAGGGACCTTGCGGGACAATCTATGCGTTTAATATCTTCACTCTCCAACAGCTGTGCGACAGCCACTATACGATGAGGTGTGGCGTTGTTGTCCATGAAAAGAAACTCAGGACCCACAGCACCTCTAAACAGACGCACGTGAGGTAGTAGAACCTCGGTACAATAGCGGACACCAGTGACTGAACCTCCTTGGAAGATGTGGAGGTCAGTACGGCTACCAAGCATGATACCGCCCCAAACCAAAACTCCGCCACCTCCAAAACGGAACCTTTCGTTGAAGTTGGAGGTGTGATTGCGTGTTCCCTGCTCTCTCCTGATGTGTATACGTCCAGAATTGCTCGTCAGACTAAATCGGCTCTCATCCGTAAAGAGAACTCGACCCCATTGCTGATGTGTCCAGTTCTTGTGTTCCTGGCACCACAGAAACCGCCGTCTCCAATGAGCAGGCGTTAATGGCACACACCGTACTGGTCGTCGTGCAAATAGACCACCTTTGTGCAGCAACCTGGCCACGGTAAAACGCGATAACGGACGTCCAGTTGTCTATTGCATGTGCCTTGCGATTTCTCCCGCTGTCTGCCGTCTGTCTCTTCTCGCCTGTAGGACAATATACCGGTCGTCCGCCGCCGTGGTTGCTGGTGGACGACCACTGCTAAACTCTCTGACAGCTGTTCCTGTCGTTTGAAATGCTCTCCAAGCTCGTGAAACGATGTTGTGAGCGATCCCGAACTCCTCGGCCACACTAATCACACTTCGACTTTCTTCGAACTTCCCAATGACGCGACCTCGGGTAAATTCATCCAGATGTCGTCTACTGGATTGCCTGTTGGACATATCACATGGTGGCAGCAACTCGACTTTCACCGAATTGCTGAGCGTACACCGCCCGTGTGCTTTATACCCTTCCGACACTCCTCCCGTACGTCATGCTGCATATATACGCATGCCCTACCGTACCGGACCCTAGTCTATTTCCTGAGTGGTCTTTCGGTCCGTTCTGCCTGCTTGTTCCGCTGTTATGCTAATTTCTCCTCTTCGTCCTTAATTTTTGCACACCATTGTATAAAAGTGAAAGTTTGTATGTTTGTTCCGCAAACGTTCCTAAACGGTTTGATGGATTTGCACCAAAATTGGCATACATACTCTTCATCACCCAGATTAAAATACAGGCGGGACGATTTTTAGAAATTCCATCCCTAAGGAGGTCAAATGTGTTTTTACGAGGCCCTCTATAGACTGGGTGAAAGTCGGCTGCTGCGGTATTGCTCCGGGTGTCAGAGCAACGGTCGTCAGGTGACGCTCACTCCTCGCAAGCTTCCGCGGTTCAGGCATACAGGGAAGAATCCGATTTTTGAAAACACAACGCACCGGCGTAACATATTGTCATAAGTAATTTTTGTTTATGTTACCATGGCATTTTCTTTGTAAGGATTAGGTTTCATTAGACTCCCAACAATTGCCGCAGGAGTCTCAAATATGGGTGGAGCTACAGATTCCCACCAATAGGCGTCGTCCTCTCAAATAACATGAAGGTAAAGATGAAGTTAAAACAGTCGGTCTTCTTCATACATAAAATATAAATACAAGATTAGTATTGGTATTAGTATAGATAAAAGAAATAGCTTATGTCCACCGGAAAGAAGTAAGCTTCCCAACGGTGAAAGAATTATCCGAATGGGTTTAGTTTTCGAGATTAGTAAAAAAAATTCCGTATATTATCGTGAACTACTTTCTTTCACGTTGGGTGTGATCAGGTTGTATGTAAACAAAGCGGAACGATACATGGGAAATTGGAAACTACTTGAAAGCGATGTTATTCGGTAGTACAGCCAAAAATAATAAAATAATAATAAAGAATAATAATAAATAAACGAAAAGCCTAAGTCCTCCGGATAGCTTCCCTACGGTGAAAGAATTACCCGAATCGGTTTAGTTTTCGAGATTAGTAAAAAAAATTCCGTATATTATCGTGAACTACTTTTTTCACGTTGGGTGTGATCAGGTTGTATATCTACACTCTAGAAAGCTGAATGCGGAGTGCAGGAAGTGCATTATTGTGCATGTTTGCTATTTCGAGTTTTTAGGGCTCAGAACGGCCATTATAAATTGTGATTTTTATAATAAAATTTTCATCAAGTGTGGTGAAATGCCTCCAATAAAACGCAAAGCCATCGGACAAGTTCAGCCGAAAACAAAGAAAGTAAAATTACTTCGAGAGAGTGAGACAACCGAACAACGTGATCGAAGACATGGATCAACGGACGACGAGAGAGAGCCAGTGTATCTAGGGCGGCAGAGACCTTGGAACAGCCTCGACTTGAGCGTTGTTCATCATCGTAGGATTTTTTTTATAGTGCGATTTACATTGTTACTTGAAAACAAACTTTATGTCTATCCCGGACAACGCCGGGTATCTCCGCTAGTTAGAAATAAATCCGAAAAAATAATTTTGTTAATATACGTTAAATTGCGACTCTGTGTGGGTGTGCGCCGCACACCTAGCACACCCCGAATATTCGACCCTCGTATACACCGATCAGCCAAAACATTAAGACCACCTACTTAATATGATGTAGGTTCTCCTCTAACCGCCAAAAGAGCTCTCACCTGATAAGCCATAGATTCTACGTGAAGTTGGTAGGTAGGCGTCTCTTGGTATTTGGTACCATGACTGCAACAGAAGATCCCGAGTAAACAAGACATCGCTGTTTCCACGTTTTACCAACACACAGCAACCGAAAAATTGTTATTCGGCCACTGCTGGGGAATCGAACCCCAGATCTCTTGATATCCAGCCGAGCGTGTTAGCCTTACACTACGGTGGCCAACAATCCACGGCGCCATGTGTGTTTTCCTGTCAGCTTATGACATCATAAATCCGTAAGATGGGCTTAGCTACTGAGACGTCTAAAAAAACGACAACAACAACAAAAAACACATAGCGCCATGGATTGTTGGCCACCGTGGTGAAAGGCTAACGCGCTCGGCTGTATATCGAGAGGTATGAGATCCATTCCCCAGCAGTGGCCGCATAACAATTTTTTGGTTGCTGTGTGTTGGTAAAACGTGGAAAGAGCGAAGTCTTGTTTATTCACTGACGCCACGTATTTGGAGGATTTTCATTTTGAAGATCCCGAAGTTCCCGTACATTACGTGGCTTGGATGCTGCTGCTCGTACCCGTTTCTCCAATACAAACCACAAATGTTCAATAGGATTCATATCCGGCGAATTTGGGGGTCATGGCAATAAATGTAATTCCTCTTCATGTTCTTGAAACCATCCCTGAATATTCTTCGCAGTGTGACATGCAGCATTCATTGTCTTGTTGAAAGACTCCATTTCAGCCAGGTAATACAGTCGCCACAAAGGGGTGTAATTGGTCAGCCACGATGTCCAGGTACGTGACAGCTGCAAGAGTTAGCTCTAAAGGGATAATAGGTCCCAGTGTGCCCCCAATAAAATATTACCCAGACCATCACTCTCCCTCCAGCGGCCTCGATCCGTCCCACAGTGCATCCAGGTGAGAAGGCTTCTTTGGGTAAACGGTGCCCACGAGCTCATCCGTCGACATAGTCTAACAGAAAACGGGATTCGTCTGACCATGAGACCTTCTTGCAGTCTTCTATAGTCTAATGTCGATGATTACGTGCCCACTGCAAGCGTTGACTACGGTGAACGGCTGTGAGCATAAGCACACGAATAAGTCAGCGGCTGGGGAGACCCATATCCAAGAGCGTACGACGAACTGTGTATTCGGACACATTGGGCCCCATCACCACAACTGAAATTAAGGATAAATCAGCCACAGTAGCCCTTATGTTGCTGCGGACAAGAATAGATAGCCTGCATTGACCTCTGGCATAAACGAGGCGTGGCCTGCACCCTGCCCCCTTCTTGTCCATGGGTCGAAGTGTCACCTGTTTCGGACCATCTTTGATAGGTATTAACTACTGCATAGCGCAAGCAGCCTACCAGCGTCGTTGTTTTGGAGATGCTCTTACCAAAACGATCTGGCCTTTGTCGAAATCAGATAAATTCTTTGCTTTTTCCATGTTGAGACGAAACGAAATGCTAACTGAGAGAGCTCCGATCCACGGTATTATATTTATCATTCGCAAGCTTGGCACGTGGCGCTGATTGGCTGCAAGCCCGCTTATTTGCATAACGTAGAAGTTGTTTTAACGTTTTCACTGATCGGTGTATGTCACAACTCAGTATCTTTTTTTTCTACAGGTGTTCCTGAGTCTGATCTTCCCGTTATTTTCTCGGCCTTCCTCTACCTTCCACTTGGGCTGAATACATTCGTTTTGTTTTAATCTCCCATTTATTCTTTCAACATGACCAAACCTCCACGAAAGATTTGTCGTCTTCATGCTAGTAACAATATTTTGCTTCTCATTACGCATTTGCAACACATCTTCGTTCCTCACATTATCAGAACACGTCTAGCCACAAGTTCCATGTAAATAACGCATCTCTCCGGCACACAAATGACTCCTATGTCTCTTCTTTAGTACCTAGATTTCACTACAGCAATGACTTTCAAAGCTGATTTCACACGCCTACTGATGTAATTGTTTAATCTAGTTTCTCTGTCGAACATTCTTTTTTAATACCCAAACGAACTTATCTGGTCTAACACAGTACCATTTAGACTGATCTTGCATTCAGTGCTACAGTAATTTGCAAAAGTTTAAGACCACCTGTTGGCATTAGGAGATTTCTGCCGATTGCGTCAGCCACTGTCTGTATTACTCAACTTCGTTGCAGTGTTGCATCATCCTACAGTGGTAGCTGTGGATAGAGTTGGGAGAAGCGTACGAGCGTCAGTTTGCTTCTGGTTTTCATGCTGAGATGTACGTATTCTCTAAATAGCGATAATGGCAAAAAAGTCTCCGAACGTGAGTAAGACTACTATTCATAATACGCTCATGAAGCATAGAGATACAGGTGGATTTAGCGACCGAAAGAGAAGTGGACTTCCAAGAAAAATAACCCCACGTGATGACAATACCATATGCATTCTCCGAGTAGTTCGTGCAAGAAAATCAAGGCCTTTCTACATTTAAAAGAGTCTGATATTAGTATCAGCACTGTTTTCCGACGTGTTAGCAAAGATTTTGGATTAAACTCTTATAAACCTGCACATAACCCTAGAATAAGCTCTGTAAAAGAAGAGACGCCAGTTTACGAAGCGTCATCAATCATGGACTGCTGAAAATTGGAGCCAAATTCTTTTTCCGATGAATCAACTGTGGGTCAATTTGAATCACGTAAAGCACGTGTTTAACGACCAAAAGGTAAAAGGTTTGATGAAAATTACACCGTTAGCACCGTGAGACATCCACCTAGCCAGATAATATGGGGTGCTGTGTCAGCATCCGGTACTGCTTCATTATCCTTTTTGCCGAGAGGCACTACCATGCCATGACTGGTCCTTTTTATGTGGAAATGTTACGTGAGAAGCTGTTAACTCATATGCAAGTGCACAGATGCACAATTTTTATGCATGATTGTGCTCCATGCCACAGATCAAAGATAGTAAAGGACTACCAGCAGAGGAAAAGCATAACTGTGTTTGGCTGGCCCGGTAATAGTACCGACCTTAATTCCACCAAAAATTTGTGGGCCATTTTAAAAGACAAGATAGCAGAAAAACAGCCAACAAATTCCCAAGCTTTGATTGAAGCGATAAAATACGTGTGGTGCAAAGACATTTCAAGTGACTACTGCAAATCCCTCATTAAGAGTATGCCACATCGTAATCTGTCCGTTATAAAAAACAAAGGTGGCCACACAAACTCCTGATTTTGGTCTTTTTGTGTTCTAAAGAATGTAAGTATTCATCTGTGATGTCATTCTTTCAAATGTCTCTTACTAGTAATTAGTTATTTCTTTGAAAATTTTAATTTTCAATAAATTGACAGGTGGTCTTAAACTTTTGCGAATGATTGTAATAGTTCCTCGCTCAACCACTTTATCTCTGTTTTTTTCCTTGTTATTTGTACTCAGTTTGAGTTTCATAAAAACTTCTTACATCCAGAACAACATTTTCTACACCACTCAAAGCAAAAATATTGAAGGAAATTTTAAAAGATACAGATTATAAAAGAAGTTGCGGATTCGGGAAAAATTTTCTGGTTAGATTATTTACTTCATTTAATTCATTTATCATGAGATATTAGTTGTTAAAATGCCGTACCACACACACACTCGCTCACACACACACACACACATATATATACAGAGAGAGAGGCAGACAGACAGAGACGGACCACCGATGGACAACCGCAATTCTAGACTAGATTCCAAAGGGCAAGAAAAGACTCAGGAGAAGACCACCCACATGGGAGAAGGGTGGATGAAATTCGAAAGCATGCGGGAGTGACATGGAGGAGACTGGCGCCAGATACACCGTTGTGGAAGAAATTTGGGGAGACCTTCATCCAGCAGTGGATTGATAATGGTTGATGATGGTGATGATATATATATACCCCAAATCAGAGTTAAAGACAAAATTTACAGCCTAAAATTTAAAACCAAATTTTTGAACAAACATTCTGAAGATCATGACGCACAACGAAGCTGTGATCAATATTCAGAAATTACAAACTACAAAGCAGAGACTGAAAAAAAAATTATTATTTAACTAGGACAAAAACTACAAATTAAACCTCAAAACCCAAAAGGCATAAGTAAAAAAATAAAATAATAACAAAACCAGAATGCAGAAAGTGTCGAGAATGCCGAGCCTTGGCTTTATCAAGGACCAGCAAAACTCTGCATTTTCTCACTTCCACAAAGACCTAGTTGGAAATAGGTTTCTGCAAAGCCATAGATGCAATTATAAGTTCCACAATAATTTTTAATTAACATAACCGCCCTCAATAGTGCGTTAAAATTGTTTAGCTAAAGTTTTTGCATACATCATCACTTTCCTGGCCCAACCCATACTCATCATCTGTCACAAAAAACAGAAAAACGTTTTCAAAAAAACTCACAAATTGTGAGAAGGCTTGAACAACAGAAAAAATTCCGTTAAAGCACGTGGTTGAGCAACCATACCGCCCAAGTGAAGTTCCAAACGTGAAACAAAGTACTAAAAGCTCTTAAATAATGTCATTCCTTGGGGAAAAAGCATTTCCGAAAATACAATAAAAATAAAAATAAAAGAATAAAAATTACACCATAGACATGTAAGTAAATGAGAACTTTTGTACGTGCAGCTTCCACGAAAACGGAAGTCATAAGAACAAAAAAAATTAAAGAATGCTTTGGAAAAAATACATAAAGTTAAAAAATAGTTGCAATATTTACAAAATATTCCAAGAGTGCTTTAAGTTTATAAAAAGGAAGTAATTTTGCACCAACCAACTACGAATAAACAACAGAGAGAGAGAGAGAGAGAGAGAGAGAGAGAGAGAGAGAGAGAGAAAGCTTTGGAGATTCATACTCAAAGAGAAAATAAGCACACCGGACAAAAAATTAGTCACTCCTGTCAGAACATACCTAATAACCAGTGACGGCGCATCTTGCCTTCGTAACAGCATGAATCTGGTGTGGTAGAGACTCCAAGAGCTTGTGGATGTACTGAACATCGATTTGCAGCCACTTGCTCGTCAACTGGTTCCGAAGTTCCGCCAGAGTATGTGGGTGTTTATTCCGGCGTTTCACCTTCTGTTCCAAATGATCCCACAGATTTTCAATAGGATTTAAATCTCAGGATTTGGCTGGCCAGTCAAGGTGAGACAGTGTTGCTGATTGTTCGTCGTGCCACTCAGACATAGTTTTAGCCCTGTGCACATGTCGACTGTCTTTTTCGAAGACAGGAGTGGCAATGTGATGCTGCTCCTGGAGATGTAGGGCAAAGGGCAACACTTCGTCATTCAGAATGCGGAGGTACTCATGCTGGTTCAAATTCATCGTCACTGCAACCAGACGGCTCATTTCGTGGTACGAAAAATATCCCCAAAACATCACAGAACCCCCACCAGCTTTAACGACACCTTCGACACAATTAGGATTAAAGGCTTCATTGGGTCTGCGATTCACTCGTTGCCTCCTATCATTGGGCCTGCGATGCACTCGTCGCCTCCTATCATTGGAGTACAAACAAAAGGGAGACTCATCAGACCAAATTACTTGTTTCCGATCCTCCACAGTAAAGTTTTGGTGCCTCTGAGCCCGTTGATAACACGCGATTTTGTATCTTGCTGTTAAAAGTGGCCTCTTCCGTGGTACTCTGCTCCAGATGTCCATGGCATGCAGTTCTCGTCGCAGTGTCCTTTCGGAAATTGGTTGGAGTGGACTTTCATTGACTGTTTGGAGCAATTGTTGCCTGGTTTGAAACCGATTTGCGGTTACTAGGTGTGAAAAATGGCGGCGGTCCCAGTTGGTGAGAATCGTTTCCGGCCACAGTTAGGTCACCGATTTTCAGTTGACTGCGAACTACACCACTGTTTGTAGACTCGCTGGACATTACGCATCGACGCACCAACAAATTGGGCGACTTCCTTCACTATGTGTCCGTGGGCACGGCCAAACACGATGGCTTCTTTTTGCCACTCAGTAACGTCTGTCTTACGACCCATATTGCAGACTAAATTCAACACACACGTTGCTCTTCACCACTGCACGAGACAGAAATGATCTTGTAGACCACGTCAGTGCTATTTATCTCCCAACAATGCTATCTCTGCGCCCTCTGTGTAACCAGTAACTTCCTACTGTCATTTCTGTTAGGGGTGACTAATATTTTGCCCGGTGTGCTTACATTGAACAAGACAATGACTGTCACGTGCAGGAGATTCCAATCAAACTTTGTTTCGGAGTTTAACGACCACTATGAGAAACTCAAAGGGCTGAAAGCAATCAGCCTACCCTAATTTGGGGCCGTTGCTCCCAGGAAGGGGACAGAGATAGCGCCGTTTGGCAGGCACTCAGCCGGTGCCCCATCCTGGACTCGGACCGGGCGTAGCTCAGACGAATGGCGAGAGGCCAACGACTCTTCACCAAATTATTGAGTGGGTAGGCGTAAAGAGATCTGACGTAGGAGGAGCACGTCTGTCCCTTTGGCAGGAGGAAAATAGAAGTTAAAAGGAGGGGGGGGGGCAAAAAGATAAACTACGAGATTCGACGTATATTTTGAAACGCAATTGTAATTGCTCATCAGCAAATGAACAAGAAAATAAAAAATATTCTTTTGTTGAGTATTAAGATTTTTAAAAATGAAATTCAGCGTGCGATTTTGTAAAAATATCCCGAGAGATTTTGTTTCCCGAAGTTTATCAAAAATGCGAAAAATTAGTGCTGTTACTGAAAGAACGAGAAGCGCAAAAAATAAATAGATACATAAAGGCGCTACATATTATACGTTTCTGTATTTTTATTTATTTTATTTTACATTATTGTTTTAAACATCACGAGAACATGTCGAACAAAATACGGGGCTGACAATGAAGTCTTATCAAATAAGCAATGCTTTATATGGGAAAAAAGTTTACTTATTTTGTTATTCATAAATTTTTCGGAAATAAATCGCTTTGGCTTCATAAGGTGCAGCTCGGTCCACTTTATAAAGCAAAGCAGTTATTTAATTAACAGGACGAAAAATATTGGGGGACTACCCCCTCGTAAAATTATTAGGGGGCAAGATTCACCTTGCCCTCCGATAGTCGGCGCCTATGACTCAGACCACTGAGCCACCGGAGCGGGTAAGTTGAATATTTTCTGGAAGGCGGTAATTTTGTACATTCAAATACTTGTTACTTGTGCCAATGTGGGGGGGGGGATACTAAATTGACCCAGCACCGCGACCTAAGGTCTATTGTGCATCCCCTACATTCAAATAACAGACACCTTCATCACTTTCACGTCACATTTTTTAACCAGAATATTGTTATTCATTGTGGGATGGGTATTTCCGAAAAATGTGCTATAATATCTATTAATACTTACATCAATCAAAATTAACGGTTTTAATGTACCAGAAGGAAACACAAACTTCAATGGTGTTTTGATTTGTTTATTTTTTAATTTAGTCTTGAAAGGAAACAACTTTGCCGCATCCAGTGACCAAGTGGTCAGAGGCGATGGCTTCTGGCAAGTTGTCCGAGCTTGGTCCTGGCTCGAGTTCCGAATGAAGCATGTGTAGTGCACTTGTCCTATGGCACTGGCTCTGCCCGCTCGCTGGAACCAGTCGTCCAAAAGTAGGGACAGGCACACAGTGGTCATTTAAAATTCCGAAACAGAACAACAAAATAAAAATGTTAAATAATATAGTAAAATCACACTATAAATCCGATTTATTGGCGTAAAAATATAAATCAGCTATTCCAAGCTTTCACATATCGATCATATAGCTTTCTCATGGAAGTTAGACAGAAAACTGCAAACTGAATAACAGAACTCTTCAATAATTTGAACGGTGGCTTGAATAGACAATAAGCAAACAGATAGGAATGCAATTTTCATTCAAAAACACACAGTATCTCGAAAGGAAAAAGGTGTTATTTGAAGGACTGCTTCCAAATTCGTGACAAGTCTAGAGAAACGCTATTACTGCAAGCCTCGCTGTTTCTTATGATCTCCAAGGTTGCTGATAATCTCCAATGCCTGTACATTTAGGAGGAGTAGGAAGCTAATTTCTTTATATCATCCCACATAGGAGTAGTGAACTTGTGTAACTGCAAACACCCAGGAGTAACGGACAGCACGGCTCGAGTGTTCTTCGAGCCGTTCTTAAGGGATTATGGCCCGGTGGGGCAGCACATTGTTCTGCTGAAACAGGCCAGAGGCCGCAGAATGCGCGAAGGCCATAAAAGCGTTTAGGTCCATGTCTCTGCTGCATACTTAAAAGAACGGGAAGGATGCATTGATTAGACACTTTTCTTTTAAGACATAATGGTGTATTGCTCTTCAAAATTGTACTGTTCCTTCCAAAAGCTTACAACGAAGTAAATTTCTCCGTCATTTTTATCCGCGCCGGGGCTCGAACCCGGATCCCCTCATTCCGGAATAAGTCACTCTACCAATTGAGCTACGCGGACGTTTTATTCTGATTCCTATCTGCCTTTATGTCGTGTGCGTCCTTCTGGCAGGTACGTCACATCATCTCCCCTTATTTTTTATTTATTTTTTTTTCGAAGTGCTGGAGAAGGGATTCTCTTATTTTTCCTATCTCGCGGTGTGGAAATAACATCACACCAATGCGAGATTTTGAACGGTCGGGTCATCCGGTTAGTTCGGGCGCCATTACAACGAAGTAAATTTCTCCGTCATTTTTATCCGCGCCGGGGCTCGAACCCGGATCCCCTCATTCCGGAATAAGTCACTCTACCAATTGAGCTACGCGGACGTTTTATTCTGATTTCTATCTGCCTTTATGTCGTGTGCGTCCTTCTGGCAGGTACGTCACAAGCTTTCCAACCAAGTTTTATACGCCGACTAATTTCTTCATCAATATGTCCCTCGCTTGATATCTGTTGCCCAAGGTAAATTGTACTGTTCCTTCCAAAAGTTTTCCAACCAAGTTTTATACGCCGACTAATTTCTTCGTCAATATGTCCCTCGCTTGATATCTGTGCCCAAGGTAAATTGTACTGTTCCTTCCAAAAGCTTTCCAACCAAGTTTTATACGCCGACTAATTTCTTCATCAATATGTCCCTCGCTTGATATCTGTTGCCCAAGGTAAATTGTACTGTTCCTTCCAAAAGTTTTCCAACCAAGTTTTATACGCCGACTAATTTCTTCGTCAATATGTCCCTCGCTTGATATCTGTGCCCAAGGTAAATTGTACTGTTCCTTCCAAAAGCTTTCCAACCAAGTTTTATACGCCGACTAATTTCTTCATCAATATGTCCCTCGCTTGATATCTGTTGCCCAAAGTAAATGTACGCATCCATTACGTCCAGCTTTTCCCCATCAATGGACAAATCTTCATTTCTTACAAAAGCATTGCACATCAGTTTTGTTTTCTGTGTATATTTTTAATACCACTTCTTTGCCGCCCCGGTGGCGCAGTGGTCTAAGCGCTGGCTTCTGATCATTCGTCTGAGATGGATCCGGGTTCGAATCCCAGTGAGGCATGGATGCTGTGTTTGTTTTGCGGCGCTGTCTCTCTCCCTTCCCTGGAACCAGTGGCACTAAATTAGGGACGGGCGACTGCTAAACCTCCAATAAAAAAATCCCACTTCTCTACTCTTGTCGGCAAGTTCCTGGATCATACTTTGTAACTCTGAAGGAGTGGTTGCAAAAGGACTATGTCATCAGCAAAACGAAGTTGAGTTAAATAATTTACATTAATCTTTATCCCTTTGTTTTCCCAGTTCAATGATTGAAAAACATTTTGCAATGTGGCATGAAAGAGCTTGGGAGTTACGGTGTCACTTTGTCTCACTGCCTTTCCAATTTTTATTTGTGCTGTATCCTCAAATATCCGAACCTTTGCACTTGCATTTTCATAGATGTTATTAATAATGCTAATGTATGCATCTTCAATGCTGCAGGATTTCAAAGCCATCAAAACTGCTGATGTTTTCACGAAATCAAAGGCCCTTTTTCATAATCAATAAAAGAAATGCATAATGGGGGTTCATATCCCCTCGTGCTTTCAATTAGTTCTCTCAGTATATGAATATGCGATACACATACACAGACGTGTGTTCTACTGCACTACAGTAAAAATCAGCATCTTCTTAAATTAAACGGTACACCTGGGCTGCCACGAGGATGATTTAACTAGTTAGAAATAAGTTCAAAACATCAGTTCTGTTGACGAAAAGGGAGTAAAAGAAAACTGTAAGTCTATGGAATAAAGCAATACCTGTACGTTTCTAATCGCTTGAACTCTACATGTCATGATTTCGTTTGTTCAGTACCATCACATCATAAATCTACTGAAACACTTCACTGTATATAGTGGCTCGGACGTCGCTAGACTTCGAGATCAGGATGGGCGACGGGTGGGCGGGTATTATTTTTGTTGGGGCAAGTTTGATAGCAAGGTTATTTACAAAACACTGAAAGAAAGAATTTGTTTTCTTTTTTCTACAGGCTGCAAAGGTATTCTCATATCCCCCCCCTCCCTCCTGTCCTGGATACATACTCATTCATTTTGGAACTGTGGAACTGTTGAAATTTTTGTACTTTTTTGGAATACAAAAGAGTCTGAAGTTTGGAGTCATTTTTTGCGAATGTTCCGTCCATCCATTTTTAATAAAATTAGTAAAACTTAAAGAGTTACGTACCCGTATGATAAACATGACACACTGCCACTAGCACCAGTAAAACGCCCTGATTAAAAGAAAATTTCATGCCTAGGAGGAAGATCTTAAAGCAAATGTTTTCGTAGATTAGGGGTGAGGAGAAACGTTCAATTTAGCATGATTAACTTGCGCATTTCACATTTCTGTTTATCGTTTACTAAACAATTGCTGGATCAAGCCGCCCGTAGGTGGTGAAAGCTAGCAGAATTATTGTTCTCTGTTGGTTTTTTCTACGCCAATAAACTGATTAATATACGTTTAGTCTCCTTATTAGCAGAGCAAGTATTAATGACCTCATTGAATTCCTATTCATCCTCTTCATTCGCCCCTAATCATACTATACTTGAAGAAAAGGCTTAAGTTCAGGATTTGGACGAGTGGAAAACAACTGAATTTTCATGGCCCTGCGGAGGCTATGTTGATAAAATTTCTTCGGAGAAGGAAAAACGCATTTTTGGGGGGGAAATACGTAGGGCTACACGACGAAAAACACAGGTCTTGGCAAATTCCAGATTATATTTTAAAGTTTAAAAAAATTGAAATATGGCACATCTTGAACTGGGTGGGCGGAGGGTGGGCAAGATAATTTTCAGGGTGGGCTAGAACCCACCCTCGCACTCCCTTGGCGACGTCCTTGTATAGACCCAAGGAGGTTATATTACTGGAGACACCACTGGCTCTACCGCCATAGGTCACTGCTAATCTGTGGTGTGACGTCACAAGCAGGCAAAAACGAACTAAATTATACCGTTGATAAAACAGTAAGCTTGTGTATCATTGATAAAGATTATTGAATTACTCATTTTATCTGTTTATACGCTTAGAAGTTTTTGTTCCATTGGTTTCAAAGCAGCTTCTTTTCTGCAGCTGCGTCGTGCCTGCTCATGACGTCATTTGCAGCACGGACGGTGACTCTTATGGCGGTCAATGCTACGTGAATAGGAGTGGTGTCTCCAGTAACATAACCTCCTTGTATAGACCGTATTCATTGACGTCACGAAACCGCGGTTCGTGTCACTTTTTCGTCTGCTGCTTTCTTGCAGAACAACTGGTGTACAAGTGAGATCAAAGATGCATTACATGGGCTACGTAAGTGGATTATCTGGCGATCAAAAATAGCTTTATTCTGATAAATTAAAGTTATTGGGCAATTGTGGTGACCCATATGTAATTCCATACTCATTTTTCCTGAACAGTATTGAGGTCTTGTCCCGAATAGAACACGGCGATGTTGTTAATTATTTCGTTTTTTGCACGAACGCCTTCACTCCCGAGCAAATGAAATCGTGCAAGTCATTCATAAAGAAAGGTTAATTTCAGTCTAAAGATCTTCATAGAGTTTTTGTAGATAATGCATCAGTAAATTTATGAACATACCTGTTACAAAATGTAAACTACACACTTTAATGTTCCTTCGTTTCCGGTCATCAATGTCAACTCTGCTGATACGTGATAACCACAAATGTTGGCGCTTCTGAATAATATTTTTTTATAATTTTGATCCCACTTTGTTCACTCAGATGGTAATCTATAATAGGACACATCATTATCTCTCCCACTTCGGTTACCGCAGCCGAAAATAACACATAACACTATCTTCCTTAACGCTCCACAATGCAAATCCAGTACGCCGCCCCGGTGGCGCAGTGGTCTAAGGCGCTGGCCTCTGATCATTCGTCCGTAAGGGGTCCGGGTTCGAATCCCGGTGAGGCATGGATGTTGTGTTTGTCTTACGGCACTGGCTCTCTCCCTTCCCTGGAACCAGTGACCCTAAATTAGGGACGGGCGACTGCTTATAGCCCATTGAGTTGCTCACGGTGGTCGTTAAACCTCAAAAAAAAAAAAATCCAGTACACCAGTTGATCACCAGGGCGTCTGCTAGGATGGTTTACCTTGCTGTGACGTCATATGCATGCGGTCTATAGTAGACACTATTAAAAAAAGTCCTTAGAGCACTAACAGGATCACAATAGTTTTGCTTTAGGGATGATAACTTTTTCTCACAAAAGTGGGAAATTAGCATGGAAATTCTGTTTTGTTGTTGTTGTTGTTGTTTGTTTTTTTACAAAGCAGTGTGCTTCAATAAGCGTTTACTTATGCGAATTACTTTATTTAACCATACATTTAGCGCATCATTTTGTTCGGATTCGTGTACAAAGCGTTTGAGCGAATTTTTTAGCTTATAAATGTATTAATCGACATATTACTTTAGATTTCTCTTCGAAACCTTGGAAGAAATGTGAAAGGAATAAATAATAAATTTACGATTAAGAAAGTGTAAAAGAAATTTACAGAACTTGTAAATGAAAATATTGCCATCTATTTCGATGGAAAATTATATTACCAGATATTTAGTACACTAAAAAGAAAAAAATGTTCCAGCCAAATTACAATAGTAGATACCGGCAGGGGCGGATTGGCCCACGGGGACACCGGGATATTTCTCGGTGGACCACTCGAATAATGGCCCACTATTTCCCTTACCCTCTTTGTCTGGATTGTTTGGGAAGAAAGAATAATTATTTTGACACTTGTGAATAAGAATCGTTAACTTCATTTGAGCTTTATATTATCTGTCTAAAACGTATTGTCTTAACAAAATTAGCGTTTCATTGTATCTATATATATGTAGGGCTTCTGCTCTAAAATGACAAAGAAAAATTATCTCTACTTCGGAAAAAAATTTGCTGCAACACCAAGCACGCTAATACACAGTCGAATCACATTATTGTGACCACCTCCTACTTTTGACGTCAACAGCACGTAGCCAATGAAAGACGGCATGTGTCGTGAGTTAGCTTGGAGGTATATAAGATGTGCTGTAGGCCTTCTGAAAATATATCACTCGTTGCTGTCATGGATAAAATGAGCGATTTATCAAATTTGCAAAAAGGGATGATTATTGGTTTTCGGGTCAAGGGTGGCAGTATTTCTGAAGCAGCGCAGTTTGTGAACTGTTCGCGTTCTGCTGTGGTTAAAGTGTATCGTCATTGGAGAAATGGCACCATTGCGAATAAGCGAATGGAACACCACGTGCCCTTAATGTAAGAGGTGAACGTCGGCTGCGAAGGTGCGTGAGGCATGGCCGTCTTAAGGGGTGGGCCAACGGGGCCGGTGCCCAGGGCCCCCATCTGAATTGGGGCCCCCAACGCCCCAAGAGTCTTATGGGTTTACAAAAAGTCAAACATTTTAACCACTCACCAGCAGGTCTTCCTTTATTTAAAGAAAAGGAGAAACACCAATACAGAAAGTTGGAAGTTCTTTTGCCATTTTTTTAAAAACCTTGTTCGTAGCTTCGATTTCCCGAGGAGGCAGGAGTTAGGTGTCACGGTGGATCTTTTGTGACAAAATAAGAAACAAAGATGGCCGACCTCTCTCCCGATTCCGAGTGTGGGTGAGGCTTGAGCCTCGAGGGCCATAAGGGCAGCGCACAAATTGCATTTTTTTCCTTGTAAATAGTCATTTGTGTTGTCCACACGAAGAAGTGCACGTATGTTTATCACTGGGGTTTGCCTACCACATACATTCTTTCAATCGTCGCTGTTTAAACAAATAACAATGACGGGGGCCTTATATCGGCATTTCTGTCCGGTGCGTCATATTGTCTGGAAACGGCGCTGGTTGGTTTATTTCTTTCTTCTGTTTTAATTTAATTTTCGTTGAATAATTTGTAGAATGGGGAAGAAACATTATATCTTTCAGCACCCATTTCCTTGTAATTTGCTAAGCAACAAAAAAGCGAAATACACTTCATGGAGTTCTACAATTTCTCTCATGTGCCCTTTTTCATTCAAGTGGTATTTAAAAAGTTACTGGATATTGAATGTTTCTTCTCATAGGGATAACATGGTGATGGTGGTGTATATAATAATTTTCATACGTTGTATGAAAATTATTATATACACCACCATCACCATGTTGTATACAATGTTGTATACAATGTAATAATGCCATATTTGAATTAAAAAACACATGTTGTAATAATACCATATGTTGTATATATTCTGTATATATAACATCAGGAGCCCCGAAAAATACGACGGCCCAGGGGCCCCAAAAGTGCTAAGACGCCACAGGTCAGTGAGGGCCTATTGACACGCTACAGTGGAGCAACTCACTGGCCGAATGAACCAGGGAGCTGCAGGGGGCGGCAAACCCAATTTGCCGCCCCCTTGTACGAGAATATTTTTCAATTTTTATTCATTTTTACATGAAATAAATATCTTTAGCAACATTATTTTCTACTTCCGGTAAATTGAGATTTTCCATAAAACACTACTGTCTCTTATAAAACTGAAGAAAAAAATCTGCAAAACTCTAGTTCAGATGACGCTACGAATAATTCAAGAAGTCAGCTTCCTCTCTCTCTCTCTCTCTCTCTCTCTCTCTGTCAATTTACACAAAAGTCTGCATTACCGGTAAAAAAGTTTCGTCATGTACGATGATAAACATAGTACAGCTTCTCGATAGATACACACACATATATACACATACAGTATATATAACTAAGAAAGATAAAATGAGGAACCCGTGGGTAAAGAAAATGATAAGAGTGGAAGACATTGTGATCAGAGTAAAATCCCTGAAATGGTAATGGGCTGGACATATTGCCAAGAGAACGGACCATCGATGGACAACCGAAATTTTAGACTGGATTCCAAGGTACAGGAAAAGACCCAAAAGAAGACCACGTGAGAAATGGGTGGATGAAATTCAAAAGCATCCGGGAGTGAGATGGAGGAGACTGATCCAAGACAGACCGTTGTGAAAGAAACTTGGGGAGACCTTCATCCAGAAGAAAATTGATAATGGTTGAGGAGGATGATGATACACATACATGTAATATTAAACATGACGAGCGTCTCTTTAACTATTCTAACCAAAATATCTAATATCGTGGAATACATCGAAATTGTACCCCAGTGCTCGTTACCCGTATTGCATCGATCCTATAATATTTTCCCACCCTGTTTTACGGCTCTTTCTTGAAAATGTGCCAACAATAAGGTAATTCAGAAAAGTAAGCATATATTTCTTGAACAATGCTGAAAATGTTAACAATCTGTAGGGAAATGTTTTCGTCGTCATTTACGACCAGATTTAAAGTATGAGCCGCTCAAAGTACATAAAATGCGTAAGGGTCTTAAGTCGACAAATTATGCTTTTTGAAGTCCATTGTGTTTTTCCTACATATTGGCCCCATTTGTCATAGCGCTGGCCGCGCATTCATGAATGCTGAAATCTTCAAGATTTAAAAAATTAGAAAAAGAATTTTCAATCCTTTGCCCGCAGTATCTGTTACTGAACAAAACAGTAAAAATTATTCTCTGATTTCAAGACGTTTCTGTTGAATTATAAACGAGTTATTTTTACTAAAAAAGTAAACGCTCCACTTAGCATTACGATTTTTCACAGTATACCGTTTTCAAACTTCTCCCACGTCACTGATATTAACTTATCAACCAAAAAAATTGATTGTGGGTCCTTCCGCCCCCGGAATCTGGCGCCCGGGTGCTTAGCCCCCGTTGAACCCCCGCTTGGTGCGTCCCTGTTTTTGATGACCAACAGTGATTTTCTAAAATTTTATACAGCTTGCTATCATGGTATTTACAGCATTAGCAAAGAAGTCATTGCAGTAATTGAGCATTACTGGTGACTATTTTGTTAAGGAATTTCTATCGCCACCTGTGGATAAGTCGATTTCTACGAAGACTATTGCTCATTGTTAACACCCCCGAGTATACAAGGAACCAGTATTCTCAGGTCATGTTGCCATGGTCTTCCCACAAATGTGGCAGCTTAGAATCCACGGAAAGACTCATTGGTTTTAGCATAGTGTGTAGGGAAAAGTAGTTCCAATTTAAAAAAAAATCGCATGCAAAAGAACTCACTAGCCCTACTAGGAAATTGCAGTTTTTAGTGACAATGTAAAGGCCCTAGATTACAATGATGCATTTCTCAAAGAACATATTTTTGAAATTTTACTTCTCTATTAGTCAAAGATTTATCACATTAATGCAGAGTCCCTAGATTTATGTGTTTCTAAAAAAACACAACACATAAATTAAAAAGAACAAGTTTTTTTTTTTTACTTTCATGAATTTTTATTATTATGGACAAAGTTATACCAAAATGGACAGATAATATACACTGCTGAAATCCAGAAGGCTTTGGAACGTGTTCAAGGGACAAACAGGCCATTTTGTGCAGAATACGTAAACGTGAAAAAAATGCAATTACCGTCCGCAGGCGTTCCGGCGTAAGATGTCAATACGGGATATGGCCACCATGGAGGGCGATGCAAGATTCCACACGTCGTGTCATGCTTTGCACAACATTATCAAGCAGCTGTCGGGGTAATTTATCCCATTCCTCTGTCAGTGCACGGATGAGGGTGTCCTTGTTTATTGGAGGGCATTGGCGACCAGCAAGACTCCTCCACAAAGCATCCCACACATTTTCAATGTGATTCAGATCTGGAGAACGTGCTGGCCATACGAGGCGTTGAATATCCTCGCTCTCAAGACACTCCTGGACAGCGACTGTTCGATGACATGTTGCGTTGTCGTCCATGAAAATGAATCTATCCCCGACAGCACCACGGAACATGCGAACATGAGGTAGCAGAACATCATTAATGTATCGTTGGCCAGTCATAGTCCCAGTTGGAAGCACATAGAGGGACGTACGGCCATTGATCATGATGCCAGCCCATACCATGACACTACATGTCGGATATCGGTCCCTTTCCTGTATGTTTGCTGGACAATATGCAGTACCACTATCACGCCAGAGCAGTTGTCGTCGACAATCAGACGATAGACTGTATCTACTCTCATCTGAGAAGAGGACAGCAGACCAGTCGTTATCAGTCCAATTGCGATGTTGATGGCACCATTGCAAACGGTCAGTACGGTGACGTCTGGACAATGGGATTCACACAACAGGACGGCGGGCGTATAGTCCTCCTTCATGCAAACGTCTAGCGACAGTTTTTCGGGAGATCCGCTTGCCCGTAGCAGCCATAAACTGATTTGCTACCTCACTAGCTGTGCTGCGCCGGTGTCTTTTTGTTGATAGCACTTTGTACCGATCTTCTGCAGGTGTTGTACTGCGAACACGACCTCCCCCGTGACGTTTGCTGCACTCTCCATTTGTTTGAAATGATTTCCAAAGCCTTGAAACAACACTGTGGCTGACGTCGAACTCCCTGGCAACATCTGTTATTTTTCGCCCTTCTTCAATCTTGCCAATAATACGGCTACGTGTAAAATCATCTAGGTGATGTCGGGAAGACATACTGAAAATTGCAAGTTCGTCAATTGATTCTTTCCCTTTCAACTTTGCGTTTGAACAACAACGGTCAATACGCGTCAAATCCTTTATATCTCTTATCAGCGCTATGACGTCACGAACAAGTTCGGCAATCCAAAATTTGCATACGCACAAGACGTCTTACTGTATGCCGCACTTATGCTAATTTCCACATTTTTCTGCCTTCCTTTTTATGGTTGCTATCGTTGCTATTGTCATCCGTCCTTAGCAATTGTCCGGCAGTGTATAATCTTTAAAACAATGACCAGTTTTTTTTAATAATTTTACATTAGTTTTACCATTAATAAGGGTGCAGCTCATGTGTTTGGAATGTAATTTATTCTGTATATTCCATTTCCCCCATTGTAGTATCGCATTAAAAATATATATATATTATACCAATGTGTACCTCGTCTACATTTACCAGTGCCAACAAACAAAATTTTATCACACAAACAAATAATAGTAATAATACACACGATACGCGGTTTAAATGTGTTCCACATTAATTTAAAGCAGGTGAACCTTGGGAGGGGAAAAATTAAGTGATCCTAAGATCTAATGAAATATTGTTGTTTTCTCAAGTTTGTCTAAAACTATAACTGAAACACTATTAAATATAAATATACAACAGGTAATGTATCCCGAAAATCATAATAAACTATGATTTTTAACAGTATGTGCACTCCATACAAAACCAACCTATATATCAGTTATTAAAGAAGGTAAGTATGAATGTTTTAATTTACTACAAATTTTCACTTTCATACCATACAATATTTCAAATACAGAATTTGCATTTATCTGTCCCATATCACTATGCACTGAATCAATATGTACCAGTACTATATATGTTATTCCATGAATAGGCTCCTGATAATTAGTAAAAAAAATAAATCCCAAATTTGTTCAACTTACTTTTCCCTGAAGTTATTCTTCACATTAAAAAAAAAAAAAAAAAAAAAAAAAAAAAGATTAAGTACAGTATACAGCAATTTTCCATTATGTCTTAAAAGAATGTTTAATAAATGCATCCTTCCAGTTCTTACTTGTGCACCAGTGACATGGACCTTAACTAAAAAGGACATACAGATGCTGCGAACAACTCAAAGCAGCATGGAGAGCTGCATGCTTGGCATAACCAGGAACTCATGAATCCAAAACATGAAAATCAAAGTAAAGTCCATAAAGTGACAATGGATGAGACACATTTCTAGAACTGACCACCATTGGAAAACTGAAATATTAGACTGGATATCAAGGGGCAAAATAAGACCAAGAAGAAGACCGTGGGGGAGTTGGGTGGATGAAATTTGAAAACTTGCTTAAGTAACATGGTGGAGACTAGCTTACGACTGAAAATTGTGGTAGAAACTTGGGGAGAGCTTCATCCAGCAGTGGATTGGTAATATTTGATGATGATATACATACTCGTATAGGGGAGGAAGCACTTACAAAACGAAAAATCTCATGTAAATCAACATGTCCACCATGCCTACATTTACTGATTTTTGTGCAATATAAGTTTTGTTAGGTTTGAGCGTACATTCATTCATATCATTTTCTGTGTAGCTTGTTTAGCTGCATGGTGCAATCTAATAGTTGCATATTCTCTTATAATTAATTTTTTTAATGTCGTGACGTGATTAAAAATTTTTTTTAATGTTGAGATATTAATAAACCTCTCGCACTTCCCCACTTGTAAATTTATTGTTTTCGTGGTATCAGAAATGGGAAAAAGGTTCTCCCCCACCTACCTCACAGTTTCATTACCAGCTGGAGAACAGGTTAGCGAGACAACTCACTATAGAGCCTTTGCACCGACGACATTTTTGATGTCACGGTTACTTCCGGGTGGTTAAGAGAAAGTTCGGCTGCTAAGGTTCCCATAGGATTAACATGGGCAAGCAATTTCTGGACCCTCTGTCACTCGATTGTTTGAAGTTTTAGATATGGTTAAAAGTTGTGTGGCGTATGGGTGCTTCTCAAAGTACAAGTAAGGTAGTGGAATTTCCTTTTATCGCTTTCCAACGACAGAAAAACGTGTGATTATGTGGAAAATAGCCGTAAATCGGAAGGCAATGTCGCCCAGGCCGTATGACATGATCTATAGTAAACACTTCATTTCAGGTATCGTAAATCTGCAGATTTTATATATCGGTACAGTTTCTTGCTGACTCTTAGTCTTATGTATTATTTTAAAGTTTTTACGTAAATTCTTGTTATTCTATTTAAAATGCTCTGAATACATGACGGATTAACTTAATTGCTGACGAATCGGAAATTGCTAAGCTTTCGTGAACTTTTAAGATTTTGTACTGTTACTGATTTTTAAATACTGAAACATGCTTTTTTCCCCGAACCGAAATTTAATGATATACGTCCAAATAGAATTAGAGGGTGCTGTCGTAAATTATTGTGTCGTCCGTTTTCCCCGGATCTCATTTTTTTCTTTTTTTTTTTTTTTTTGTGAAAAATATTCCGTTTTTCGGGATAAGATAAGTCGGTATTTTCTTTTTTATAATTGCAATACACATTGGAACCAGTCAGAAATGTAACAACTTACCTTAGATCGGATAAGAAATTTTTCATTTTCAGTTTTCAGAATTAATAAATTTCTAATCTACCCAGTGGTAAAATATTTATATGCATCAAAGTTTTTATAAGCTTTTAGAGTTTTTCCGGTATAACACGAAAAACTGCCTATTAAATAGTTATAAATATCGTGATAGTTCAGATCAGGGAGGTCCGTAGCAACACAAACTTCCAGACAATAAAAATATCTTTCAGGTATGTCATATGGATTTTCTATACTTTTCTTCCTGACATTGCTTTTCCACCACATTAAGATGGCAAACTTTGTCAAAAATAAAAGGTTCTTTTTAACTCTATTTACAGCAGCAGCTGTCATTGAAAAGCATGGAGAGAGACCAGCTCGAGTACTTTCTAACCACCCGGAAGTATAGCAGACAGTTTTGTGACGCCACGTGCAAAGGCTCTATATAAGATGCTCATAAGATATGCAGAAGTGTAGCGGTGTGTTCTCGTCTCCCCATCCTAGTTACTGAATAAATGTCTCATCTATTTACTTCACTAAAGCAATGGCAGTGATTATGGGCATCCTAGCAAATTTGATACAGTGACTTTATTTATATATAACCCCAAGTACAGCAAAAAATATGCAGTTTTGGGATTAAATGCCAACACCCATGCCATGCAACCTGTGTCATCTAGTGCTTTAAAAATAAACTGATGCATTGCTGTAACAAAAAATTGAAGGAGTAAGTTTCAGAAATGACTAGCATGTTAGGTAACATGAACAATTCGGTTAAGAGTGTAGTGAATATTAAGAAATATATATTTCAATGGGCTGCACACAATTTAAAAAAAGTAAGAGAAGCAGATGGGCATCAAAATTATTCAGAAAGAAAATGCAAGTTTATAAGTTTTCTATATTAAGTATTGCTCAAAAACATGTAAAACCAAGTGCAATTTTAAATGTTTTCCCTCCTGGTAGCACAGCCTAGAAGTAAAATAAATGACGTGTTGTAACTTTCAATATGCAACTGGTGTACACATTTGATTTCAATTTAATGTGTTTTTTAACGACTGGTTTGGTTTCAGACAACTAAATTAAAAAATAAAACTATTAACAGTTTACACAAGTTCTGAAAGTGTACGATTTCAAAGACATTAAAATCACCCATTTATATGTTGAAGTGCTTTTGAAGAGAAGTCGCAATGAGCGATCATCGTGCTAAATATTTATATATATGTATATATTACACAATATCTGATTTTTATTTCAATGACAGCAGTTTCGTGTCTTTTACATACTTATGAAATTGAGTGTAATCCTTTTGTATTGCAATTGCACAACACGAATGTAGCACACTCACATGTATCTTTTCAACCAGAGAGTTTGTTTTTGCCTGCTTGTGACTCCACGCAACATACTGTATTAGTTGTGACCTATGGCGACAGAGCCAGTGGTGTCAGAGCCAGTGGTGTCTCCTCCATGCGAGGCCTGGCTAGCAAAGTGTGGGAAAACTGGTGGTTTTCAAGGCTATTGCATAAATTGCAATGCATTTTGTGTTGGTCGAATCGCCTTCTTTCGTCGCAAATATTTCCAATTTCGCATAGTAACTTGTTGCCAATGTGTGAGAAAATGCTGAATTTATAAAATTCTTAATTATTTTGAGACTCCTTCCCATTTTTATTTTAAATTGAAATACACGAACATTGTTGCTAATTCTAAACAAAACATAACGTTAAAATTGTAAACTTCACTCGTGTAAGAAGTATAATTCATTCCGGTTTGATATTCACACGGTTTCTGCAACCAAAAACCACGCAATTCCAAAATACAAACAGATGAAATTACATATAGGTATCATGTAAACAATGGCAAATTCCCACGCATTGCGGCTTCACGGTTAAGAGACCAGGGCATCTCCAGTATTATTATTCTAACCTCCTTGGCTTCAATATACAATCAGTCAATCACTCTTGCAACTTTATTATTTGCGATTTTAATGCACTTTTGAAGAGCTTAAATATGAATTAATTATGAATGAAGTAACGAAATTATTCAATGTGGTGCGCAAGTAAAGAGTTTATGAAATGAAAAAAAAAAAAAAAAAAAAAAAAAAAGAACACGTAAATAATAATTGCACATGGATCAAACTTCAGTTTTAGCCCCTCCCAAAAAATCCCGAATCGCCATGACTCTGCTCTATCTCCCCACACAACATTTTTTTCCTTATATACGGGGAAATGTGGGGATGGGTTGACAAGCAAAAATTACACTAGAATAATTGGAATCAGCTTTCCTAATGCCGAAAAATGAATTCCATTCTCCTGTTTCTTTGAGTTGCTTGTCCTATAATGGACACACAAATTGGACGCCTGTACATGCGGCGAAAACGGTGCTGTACAAGCGTCACAGACTTCAATTCCGCAAGCGATAGCACATAAAACACCTTCTGCTGTGGTGTGCACATGACGACCGATGTAGAAGCTATCGACTTCTGCCGCAATGCGGCAGAAGTAGAAGTCTTCTGGCCGTGTGCTGCGCGCCAAAACTCGTCTGGATTATAAATTTCACAGCTATTATTTACAATGGCGCTCGGGCCGCGGTTGGTCTAGTGGTTAGCGTTCGTGACTGCCACGGAGAAATCTCAGGTTCGATCCCAGGCAGTTACGAACGCTCGAACCACTAAATATCCACAGTGCGTCGGATGGGCACATTAAGCTGTCGGGGCTCGGGTGCTGGCCTCCCGGTTCTGAATAAGGGCGTCTTCCTCCCCTTTCTACCTCACTTCCGGGTCACTTTCCTATCGGGCAGTCCAGCCCAAATCTCCTAACTTCCTATTTATAAGAGTTGTTTAAGACCTGGGGTCAGACACTCCCTTCCTAAAATCCTCTACATCTGATCTACAATGGCGCCCACCTTCTGTCATTCGAACTAGTACTTTGTATGTTACGTATATATTTTTTATTATTATAGGCCTACGTCTAAGTGGAACACCCAGTATATTGATTTCATGTTTTTAAGTTTTGCACTAAAGTTAAAATTAGAATATTTGATGTATAAGACTCACCCGTGAAACGTGATTTTAGACAGTTTTTTTATGTGTTTTGTTGGTGGAGCCTCAAGGAGGTTAAAATAAGATATCCTCCTTGTGCAGCCTAAGGCTGCGCACGCTGGCATTTCTAAGAAGCTCCCTTTGCGCAACAACAACGCGAACAAAACTGAAATTCAGAAAAAAGAAGAAAAAAACAGCAGCACCAGATTCGAACTACGCTAGCATACATTTCCACAACTTAGAATCATAGAATGCACAAATGAACAACTGAGGGAAATGCAACATGGTGGCTACCCAACTCAGCTGGCTTCACTAGTGAGAGCACATGCTCTCTCCTCTTATTCTCTCATCCTTGGAAACTGGGAATTTTTAATTTCACGGCAATCTCAGCGGCAAAAGGAGGAATTACTATAGTACGGATAAAATTCTTAACTGTTATATCGTTACTTAGGTTCGATTTGCTTGTTTTGGAGTATTTTTGCATACTTTCTGGAATTAGAGAGCAGTACAATGGAGAATTCCGTGAAGAAGAACAATTCATATTGTTGCGTCTCGCAGTGTTGTTCCCAAGGTTCCAGCTATGTTTTCACAAGTTAGTATAAACGTTGGTAAATGTGTAGACTAGCGTCCTAAATTATTTCGTCGGAAAAAATGTTAGTGCCTGGAAAAAGTGCGACGTACACATTTTAGAGTATGGAAATTAATGGCAAATGGTGCAGAAATTTTATATTTTAAATGTGTTTTAAAGATTTTTATCGTAATATTTACCTGTAAGTGCGATGCTGTGAAGACACGCTGCGCTAGGCCTAACGCATTGCTACCGCGACGATGTCAAACTTTGCTCCGTTAAAAGAAAGGTTCGTTGCTGTACCGAAATGACGGGCGGAAGAGTACAAGAGAAAGCAGTTACGTTGTTGGCAGGAGAGCGAAAAATGTTGTAGTGATACGCTAGAGAAAATAGGTCCAGATTATCCATCTTTTATTTTGTTGTATCCCGCACGTTGTTGGCATGAAAACCCGGATAAAACCTCTTTGATTTGAAAAAGATACGTATCAGTGAGATAGAAACTGACCTGCGAAGAAAGTATTAACAGGAGAACCAAAGGTACAGTGACAAAGCAAATCAGCTACGAATGGAAGCCGTTCAAAGCAGAACCGAAAGTTATACTTCCCCAGTTTCCTGTACAACATATAGAAAGGCATATTCGTACCAAAGAATCATGTGTGAAAAAAGAAACATTTCTCAACATCTGCTTTAAAAACAATGACAAAACACGAACGAACTATATTTTGTAGCGTATGAGTACATTCGCTCTCCTGACAAGAACGTACGCTGCTGCACTTGTAGCCATCTGCGCGTGAATTACATGCCACAACGAATCTTGTTTTCAACGGAGCGAAACTTGACATCGTCGCGGTAGCGATGCGTTAGGCCTACCGCAGCGTCTCTTCACAGCATCGCACTTACAGGTAAATATTACGATAAAAATATTTAAAAGACATTTAAAACATGAAATTTTTGCACCATTTGCCATTAATTTCCATAATGCAAAATCTGTACGTCGCACTTCTTTCAAGCAATAATATTTTTCGACGAAATAATTTAGGACGCTAATCTATACATTTCCCCAAAATTTGCAATGTTCTATAAACAGTCACTTTGACTTTACATTTCCAATTGTTTTGTCTAATTTACAGACGGAAAAAACAAAACTCTAATCTGCCAGCATACCTACTAGTGGTATGGCGGGTCAAGGAGCCACGAAAATATGACTTTTCCAGGGTCCCACTAATTCTTGCTACGTCACTGTCGGTATTACTAGATCACTTGTCTGAAAATGTAAAAATAAAAATTACCTGTTACAGTAAAGCATTACTGCTACACAGTGCCTACACCTTCCACTTCTGCTTATTTTACAAGAGCACTCGTACAGAAATTTCACAATTATTTCTGTCTAAACACCGTTGATCGAATGAGGCGACCACGTTATTGCGGTGGATTGAATGAAATGTGAAACTATGTGGATTTCTTTTCTATCTTCCTTCTTAATTCCACATTAAATAATATGACCTGCATTAAGAATCTCTGCTTTGATGCATCGTGATTTTTTTGTTGCGTCCACAAATTTCATTGTCTCAAGGATTGAGAGTGTTAAACCAGCCATTCCTACATTAAGCTGACCAGAAGTCCCCAATTCTTGAGGACAGTACTCGAACTTAGTTTACTGTCCCCAAAAACGCCTGATGCCTTTGGGGATGCAAATTGTCCTCAAATTTTGATGTTTGTCCTCAAGTGTCCTCGAATTTACACTTCCTGATTAGCTCGTTAGATTTCTAATGAAAAATGTTCGTAAAAGTAGTTTTTGTTTACTGATTTTCCTACAAGCTTCTTCTGAAAACAAATTCTTCCTCTTTCCGAGTTTAACGACCACCGCAAGCAACTCAGAGGACTATAAGCAGTCACCGGTCCAGGGCCGTAGCCAGAGGGGCGCGAGCCCGACCTACGTTTCTTTTAGCCCGTCCTAGCGATCTCAGCTTGAACGAAATTTTTGATAAGGATTATTCAGTGTAATATTAAAATATATGGCACTGATAAATCATGGTTTAATACGAGTAATGTACCAAACGAAAAAAAGATTATGCACACTTAGTTCTGTATCGAACTGACGATTCTTTCTTCCCCGTGACCCAATCCCAATTACAAAATATTGAAGGTTTTTTAGAAGAAACGGACTAGACTTGGCTTTCTTTTCAGACTTTTGTTGTGGCTTCCTTTTGGTGTAGTGTTCCTGATTTTTCTGGTGGAGATGGCGGGACAATGGGTAGTGCTGTAACTTGGATCTCTACCTCCCACTCCCAGTGTAGTTATAAAGCTTTGAAGGTCAATTTAGGACAAATGAATACCGACTGCCTTGCTTTGGTTTCAATCTGAGATTTTCGGTGTACGTACTTTTCTCCTTTCCCTCAGAGCTTTCTTTTGCTCTAACATTCCTACTTTTACTGAAAAGGATCAGTGCGGACATTGGACAGGCGATGACACAATGCGAATGTTTTTCGCCATCATCAAGAAACCGAACTAAAGCTAACGTCGTTCGCAGTTCGTATTCAGTATACGAGTAGTGCTTTTTGAAGACTAGGATTAAATAAAACCTGATGATATTTTAAAAAACAGATTAAAAGACATCAGATGTCTTTTAATCTGTCTTTTAATCTGTTTTTTAAAATATCATAAGATTTTATTAAATTGATGTCTCATAATATGAGTTAATTTGATTTAAGCTAAGCCGAGTTTTATTTTACTTTCAATTATCCGCACAAAGACGGCTTTTACTCGTGAAATATAGTTTGTGCGACTCATAAGTATTGGAAGGCATGTAAGTACTATACCATTTCCGAAATATTTTGGTTAATAAATTTCTTAGTAGTAATACAGAATTAAATCCGACATGTGCAACATTGCTGTCTTAAAATTTCGGGAGGCTCTGGTCTTCTGGCTACCGCCTTTTGGGGGTTCCATGGACATCATTTAGTGTATAATTTTGAGAGAATAGGGAGACATTTTTTTTAATTATTGTTGTAGTGGAATAATTAGGGAGTTGGAACACGAGTGCAGCCGTAAAAGAAAAGTGGCTTGGCTCTTTCCCAAACTTATTTCTGCACTGTCAAGGATGACCAACGGGGTAGGGGGTTCCAGCAAGATATACCAATTATACTGTAACATGAAATTTTAAAACTTTGAAAAGCGTTCGTACAATTAATTCAACCTTTCTTCAATGAATAAGCACCAAAATACCGTATTTAGGAAGAAATTTTATTGAACAAAAGTTAATTAATTCGAAAATGATCAAAAGTTGCGAAAGTGAAGTTCTTTAAAAGTTTTTCAACGTACAATTTATGTATAATACACAGATCGCACTATGTTATGTGATTTTCTCCATTTACTTAACTAAAAAAAAGGTAGGCTATGAAATAACAGTGGCCCAGTCAGGCTTCGACTGGATCCGTGGGTTGGCGGAAGTAGAATAGTATTAATAGTGTAGTACACATTAAAATAAAATTGGAGAATATTATAGGGGGATGGGGATGGAAAGGTCATATTATAATATTTCGTACATGATTTTTCAAAGAAAATTTACAAAATGTTTTTTTATAATTTATAAATTATTTCAGAAAAGCATTTTAATAATAAATGGCTATGCCCCTGTTGTAGAAGCTTAGAAGGGACAAATGAATTCGACAAATAGGAATTCAAGCAAAGGAAAAGTCAGTTCTCTTCTCTTCCAAGAACTAAGGAAATAGAAGTTAAAAAGAACACATGAAACTGAAAATGTCCAAATAGGTTCATTCCCTTCTCATTTTCTGTACAAACATCTTCAGTGTATAACCCTCAAGCCAAGCAGTTCCACATTACATTTATGCACGTGGCAAGAAGCATAGTAATATTGACTTGTCTGAAGTAGTTAATTTAGTATTTTAAAATTTCATTTTACTGTTTCTTTTCTGAGTGCATTTGAACATCCACAGAATAAATAGAATTTCTATGTGAAAATTGAAATTGCCTGTGAGTGATGGGCACTATATACTTCATGTTTGAATTATTCTGTATTTTATGTCTTTCCTGAGCTAAATTTTCGAAGATAGGAACCCCCCCCTTCTCCCTTAAGGCTCTAAATGGCTCTCAAGACCTATGCCTACCACTGTTTAAACCTTCATAGAGATAACAGTAAAATTGTAGAGTGACGTTCATTTTATGATATCGATCAGCGTATATGTATCAACTTTATGAACTATTATTAGTCCGCTGCTGGATGACGGTCTCCCCAGGCTTCCTCCAAAACTTTCTTGCTTTTGCCAGTTTCCTCCATATCACTCCGGCATGCTTTTGAATTTCATCCACCCATCTCCAACGTAGTTGTCCTCTGGGTCTTTTGCTGCTCATTGAAATTTAGTCTCGTAGTTGTCCAACAGTGGCCAGTTTTGATAGCAATATTTTTCTATCCCATTGCCATTTCTCGGTTTCTACCATGATCACGATATCATCAAATAAGTCATTTTCCTGATTTATGACTTCCTCTTCCCATCTGGAAAATGACGAGAGTTGATGATATTCATCATGATCAAGGTAAAAACCCTGAAAGGATATATACACAGTCGTATCAGAATAATATGACCACCTGCATAATAATGGGAATAACTGCCCTTGGCCCAGATGACAGCGGCGAGACGGCGTGGCATGGACGCAAAGAGGCCCTGGAAGGTTTCCCGTGGCACGCGTGCCCATTCGGACTGTAGCAGAGCACGGAGGTCTCGGAGATGACATGGTTGTGGGTCGGCACGTCGTACTTGTCGATCCAAATAGTCTCACAAGTGTCCTATGGGATTGAGATCGGGATTTCTCCGGCCACGGGAAAAACGTCAGAACTGTCGTGTTCCTGGGACCAGTCACGCACCCCCTCAGCCACGTGTTACGGAGCATTGTCTTGTTGGTAGACACCATAACCACCAGGGTAAACGTCCAACATGAAAAGATGCATGTGGTCAGCGAAGATAGACAGGTAGCTATTGGCGTTCAGGGACCCATCCAGTGGTATCAGCGGTGCCAGATCATACCAGGAAAGCATTCCCTAGATATGCACACTGCCACCGCCGGCCTGTACTCGACCGACAAGTGTGCCAGAGTGTTGGTTCTCGTGTGTCTGACTCCATATCCGACACCGCCCGTGACTTCTGTGAAGTAGAAACCTCGATTCGTCGGAGAAGGCAACCTTTTTTCACTCTTCCACTGTCCAAAGACGGTAGTTCCATGCGAACTGCAGGCGTCGTCGTCGATGAACCGGGGTTTACATGGGCATCTTGACGCAACGTCGACTCCGGAGACCCATGCGCAACAGGGTTCGCTCTACTGTTAACGGGGGCATCTACCTGGGTGCCCCAGAGTTCATTTGCTGATCAATTGCAGCACTTTTGCGTGTCGATTGACCTTTACCGGTCGACGGAGGTGACTTTCTCCTCTGGAGTCGATGGCCTTTGGGGCTCCACAGTTATGACGTCGGAAGGCATTCAGTGTGCCGCAGCGGCCCATTCTTGGTACACCCTTATTACAGCACTTCGCGAACAGCGCCCGAAGTCTGCTGTTCCCGAGATGCTTTCACCCTTAGTGCAGTAGCCGATGATCATTCCCTTTTGAATGTCCCTCAAATCACTACCTCTGCCCATTGTGCTCACTTTACGCACTATAGCTCATATGTCTTGGCCGACCGTTTATATCTCCGTGTGGTCAACCTTGTCATGTGCACTCTTTGATGTGCCTGAGCGGGGTCACTGTGATTCCTGGGGTGATCATATTATCCTGATACTAATGTGTACACACACACACACACACACAAACACACACGCAGAAACACTTATGAGTGGAACCTCGGTAATACGTTTCTCAGTTACACGTTTTTCAGTTTTATACGTAAGTCTGCGTTAGTTCCTATATTTTACTGTATTTTTTACAGCTTTTTTTTTAACTCAGTTCAACGCTATTATTTTGTACGCCTTTTTGTGATTATTATTTAAAAATTGAATTTGAAATTATCAAAAATACACGGTGTTTTTATTATTTTATATGTTACCCAGTATGTTACTATCAGGTCATCCCAAAAATACTGTCGTTTTTTCAACGTGTGAAGTAAAGAAAGAAAAAGGTACCTGGAATAGATGTTTTAATCCATATAATAAATGCCCCCGGTAGTTACAACCTTCTCCCATCGATCGACAAGGTTTTGAATACCAGACTTGTAGAATTCCATGGGTTTTGATGCAAAAAAGGCAAAAAGGGTTCGCCGTACCTCCTCCACATTTCGAAGACTAGACAATAGCAGACTGATCAGGGTGTCAGCTTGCCCAATGGCAAGTGGGCCCCTGATGAAGTGGGCCTCCTTAAACATTTTACAATATGTGCAAATCATTGCTGTATCTTCTAGCGAATATGAAAGACATTGTACTGAGACAATTTTCAGAATAAAAAAAACCTTCAAAAAAAAAAAAAACACTAAGACGAATTTTCAGAATGAAAATCAAACATTGCAAATTGACTCTTTGGAAACAGCATTGACAGTTAAAGGCAAAGGAAGAAGAAAAGAATGGCAGATGAGCTTATAGATGATGAAGGAAATTTCTCAGATTCTCTAGCTGATTTTCGAGTAAATATGTTTAACCTAATAATGGACCTCATTGTCCACTCACTAGATTCACACTTTGTACAACACAAAAAGTCGTATAAAGATTTATCCTGCTTGGAGCCAGCAAAGTTTAAAACTATTGCAGAGAAGGGCCTTGAAGATGAAGCATTGGAAGGTATTATTAAGTTGTCTCCACAAATAAACGAAGATCAAGTAATATTGGAATTGGTTTCTTTTGCTTCGAACTTTGATGTATTAAAGCCATTGCTTAATGATGGTAAGAATATGGATTAAAGTTGCAACGAGTGTAAAGTTTGTAACACTTGCCCATCGTGTGTACTAAAAATTCTGGCATGCAACAGACTTCATGACAAGGCATATGATAACCTTTGTGAACTTTATAAAGTCATCTGCACACTATCAGTTACTCAAGTCCAATGTGAGATGACATTTTCTAAGCTAAAGATCATAAAGACAAGGCTAAGAAATTCATTGTCTGAGAAGAACTTGGAATTATACATGTTGCTATCCATTGAAAAAGAATTGTTAGATGAACTGGATGCAGAGACATCCAATTCATCTAACAATTGACAGATTAGTACAATCATCTAGTGATTTCAAACGATTGCTCTTAATATAGTGGACTGCATGAAATATGCTTTTGAACTGCCTGTTAATGTGTAAAATGTTCAGTACAAGCAAACTTTTAAAAAATGTCCACCATTTATTTAAAATAAAAAAAAATAAAAAAATCGAATCATAACAATCTGTATTTACATTTTGTACCTACTGTATACTGCCAGTTATATGTACAATAATGTACACTGTAATCACTAAAAAACATAAATTTATTTCACAACAATTTTAATTGTACCTTTTTTCCAGCTATATATTTTTTTGAAAATTTTATTTATTTCTTATAAAAATTCAATGATAGCCTTATAGTTGTGGGTGGGCCCCCTTTGTCATCTGGCAACCAGTATTTTTAGACCCAGTCCGCCACTGAGTGTAGTCCCAGCAAGATAGTTTTGCAGGCTGCGAAAGAGGTGGTAGTCAGATGGGGAGATGTCAGGGGAATATGCTGGATGCGGAAGTTTTTCCCATCTGAAGTCCTGCAAAGTGGCACTGGTCATTTTCGCCGTGTGTAGTTTTGCGTTGTCCTCCTGCAGCAGCACGCCTTTACGATCCACGAGTGCTGGACCTTTATCCTGTAAGCAGTGCGTAGACGCAGCAGCTGCTGACAGTAGACTTCCCCTATAATGGTTTTGTTGGGTGGCAGCAGCTCGTAAGGAATTATGCCTTGCATATCCCACCACACAGACATCAAAATCTTTTGTGGGAAACGTCCTGGTTTCGCCACTGCTGCAGGCACATTCCCTTTGGAAAGCCACTGCCGTTTACGCTTAATGTTGTGATAAACAATCCATTTTTCATCACCCGTGACAATTCTGTGCACAATCCTTTTTTCACGGGAGAGCAAAGAAGTGCGAATGTCCACACGCTGTTGCAGCTGTTGTGGAGTGAGATCATGGGGTACCTACGTATCCAGTTTCGACACATAACCGAGGTCCTGCAGATGCCGGTGAACAGTGGAATGGGTTGAATCAACAAGTGTGGCCAATTCCTCGACTGTTGTCTGCTGATTTCCCTCAATAGCAGCTTTCAGCACGTCGTTATCCAGCTCAACAAGCCGTCCGGATCGCTGCATATCCTTGAGGCTGGTGTCCTCCCTTAGAAATTTCTGGAACCAGCTTTGAAGGCCCATATACCGCATTGATGTTTCGTGTTGCTACCGTTGCTGAATGTCGATGGTGGAACTTATACATCATAATGTGCCTAATGTGGTCTTCTGACGCTGCCATTTCCTATGCAGTTTAAGTACACGACTGCACCTAGAACTCCTGTTTGCGGTCTCAGGTGACTTGAAGGTCTGCTCGCGTGATTCCTCTTATACTCACCGTGGTCGACGTCATAGTCTGGGCACCAGGAGACTCACTACTGTTGGGCTTTCGCAAAACTACATTACTTCTGTGATGACCTAATAATTAGAGAGAATTGAGACAGCGTTGTTGTGTTCTTGGTGCAGCTAAAGTTGAACCTTAATACCATCAGAGAAGTGCACGTTTTTTACTTTCGGTTTGGATGAAAAATTGGCTTCGCATTTCACGACTCACACACATATGAGCTATTTAAAAATTGGTAAATATCTTAGACGTAACTTTGTGGCTCCACGGTTTTGTGGCGTAGTGGAATTTAATCCTAAATGTATCATCAATGTTCAACGTAATAGCAAAAGTACAGTAGAAATCCGATTTATTGGCGTAAAAACATAAGTATACATCTCCAAGAAAGCCATCTGGTCAATATGCGATAGCTTGGAAATGTATATTTACATTTTTACGCCAATCAGTTGGATTTTTAGTGTACTTTTACTGTTATGTGTATAATTGACGCACAATATATCGTTATTAATATTCAACATTCTGGTTTCAAATGGATGCACTCAGAATCCGCAGAATAAAAAGCTGTTATCTCATGTGTTGCATATTGAAGCACTGGTCTTCGATTCTTAGTTGTGAGGATTTCATTTATATATTGCAATATATTATATTTTGTAACGAGGGGCGGATTGTGACGACCAAATCAGGTGGAAAATTTTTATCTTGAGGTCTACAAAAATCCATGTACTTACAGAAAAATACTTCATGAATTCCCTAATGAAAAAATTCTTTTAATCCTGGATGAATTACAAAACAAATTAGTCGTGAGTAAATTTTAGCAACAATTTAACGTCAATAAAATCTAAAAAATCTCCATGATTAAATACAGCTTCAAATTACGCTCAAAACCGGCTGTTGTACGAGATAATTATTTTCTTTTGAAAAATTTAGTTTTGACAAAATCAGAAATCATGAAGATTCCATGTCTAACGGAATCACCATGAAGATTATTTTTAAAGTTAAAATATACACATGTCACATAGCAATTTTCCAAACAATTATTTCTTATATTTATTTTGTCACTGATCGCTTACTGCGTATTGTTATTGATAATTTCGCCTACAATAGATGACTTTTGAAAATTTCCCATTGTTTGGATGCATGAACCAGCACTCGTAAATCGTTATTTCTTTCAAGATAAATGAGTGGGTAACAGATTTCGAAATACACTGACGGAAAAAAATCCCAACACCAAGAAGGGGTTGTGTTAGATAAACAACAGTTGGTAGGCGGTGAGAGTACATCTTTAAGATGACGTCTATGCAAATTTCGCGCTCGGCGCATATATGTGGTGCTAGTAGCGCCCCTCGGAACATGCAAAGCAGGTTTGCTGTAAATACGCGCTGTAACGTTCGTGAGCGTTAGTTATCGTTGAGATTCGACGTAGTGTGTTGACGCTAATCAAGAATGCCTTTAAGAAGACGAAGAAGCCATTATCAACAGCTCACGGAGTTTGAACGAGGTCGTGTAATAGGGCTACGAGAAGGTGGATTTTCGTTCCGCAATATTGCAGAACGACTTGGCTGGAATGTAGCCACTGTGCATGATTGTTGGCAGCGGTGGTCAAGGAAAGGTACTGACTCAAGAAGACCGGGTTCCGGCCGGCCACGTGGCACTACTGAGAGGGAAGACCGCCGTTTACTGCGTATGGCAGTGGCGCATCGTACCGCGTCTGCGGCAGCAATTCGAGCTGCAGTTGCCACCACAGTGACACAACGAACTGTTACAAATCGGTTACTTGAAGGACAGCTCCGAGCCAGACGCCCTGTAGCGTGCATTCCACTTACTCCAAACCACTGCCGTTTGCGACGTCAGTGGTGTCAAGCTAGAGCTCATTGGAGGACGGAGTGGAGATCTGTTGTGTTTTCTGATGAAAGCCGGTTCTGCCTGGGTGCCAGTGATGGCCGTGTGTTGGTTAGAATGAGGCCAGGTGAGCGCCTGCAACCAACCTGTCTTCGGTCGAGACACACTGGACCTACACCTGGAGTTATGGTCTGGGGAGCAATTTGCTATGACAGCAAGAGCACTCTCGTGGTTATCCCACGCACCCTGACGGCACAGTTGTACGTCGGTCTGGTGATTCAACCTGTTGTGCTGCCATTCATGAACAGCATTCCAGGGGGTGTTTTCCAACAGGATAACGCTCGCCCGCATACCGCTCTTGTAACCCAACATGCTCTACAGAGTGTCGACGTGTTGCCGTGGCCTGCTAGATCACCAGATCTTTCGCCAATCGAGCACGTATGGGACATCATTGGACGACAATTCTAGCATCACCACTAACCAGCATTAACCGTCCCTGTATTGACCGACCAAGTGCAACAGGCATGGAACTCCATCCCACAAATTGACATCCAGCACCTGTACGACACAATGCATGAACGTTTGCGTGCTTGCATTCAACATTCTGGCGGCTACACCGGTTATTAATGTACCAGCATTTCACATTTAAAATGGCTCTTCTCGCGCTTACATTAAGCTGTGATCTTGAAACCTAACGATTTAACATGTTACCTATACAAATGTATTGCCGCCATTTCATTCCTCTACAACTATTTTTTCGTGGTGTTGGGATTTTTTCTGTCAGTGTATCTCTGGAAGAGAATCGCTTTGTGCTCTGTGCGAGTGTGTGAAAAATGGGATGGGAATAATATGTCCTCTCAATCGGTACTAATGCCTTCTTCAAGACTACAAAAGGAAGGTAGTGCCTACCAATGATCCTCGGCTCCGAATGCAACGACCTACGTCTAACTGTAGTAGTTAGCTTTAGCTTAATTAATATACACAGTCGAGTCGCATTTTTGTGGTCACCTCGTACTTTTGACGTCAACAGCGTGCAGCCGATGAAAGAAGGCACGTGTCGTGAACTGACTTGGAGGGTATATAAGGTGTGCTGTAGGCAATCTGAAAACATATCACTCGTTGCTGTCATGGATAAAAGGAGTGATTTATCAGATTTGCAAAAAGAGATGATCATTGGCTTTCGGGCCAAGGGTGGCAGTATTTCTGAAACAGCGCGGTTTGTGAACTGTTCGCGTGCTGCTGTGGTTAAAGTGTATCGTGATTGGAGAAATGTCACCACTGCGAAGAAACGATGTGGAAACTGCGGAGCACAACGTGCCATTGATGTGAGAGGTGAACGTCGGTTTCGTAGGTGCGTGAGGGCTGATCACTGGTCGAATGAACCTAAGGGCTACCGGAAGTGTGTCTAAAAACGACATTTCAGCGAACCTTGCTGCGTATGGTGCTCCGATGCAGACGGATCGTCACTGCACCTATTCTAACGAAGGTGCATCGGCAGAAAAGGTTTACATTTGCACGGCAATATCGGAATTGGACCTCCGCTGATTGGCAAAGGATTGCCTTCTCCGATGAGTCATGTTTTCTGCTTCATCGAACGGATGGACGTTGGCGTTTAAGGTGAGAAACATAGGATAACAAAGTCTCTACAATCATTGCTGGAAGAACACAAGCTGGTGTGGGCAGCGGTATGGTCTGGGGAATGTTTTTGTGGCATTCTCTGGGTCCACTATGGACCGAATTCGTTATGAATCCATCCTTGCAGACCACGTACACCCATACATGCTGACTGTCTTCCCTGGGCCGGATGGGATCTTCCAGCACGACAATGCGACGTGTCACACAGCTAGAAATGTCGGAGAGTGGTTGGAAAAGCTCGATAAAAACTTCAAAGTTCTTCCCTAGCCCCTTAATTCCCAGTGGCAGCTCGTAATTGGAGAAATAGACGAAGAGGTACAGTGAAAAGATATCTGTCTACAATGAAAATCCCTTAATGAGGACTTACCTATTTTTTGTATATTAAATCAATTTTTCTTCCTTTTAAAGCTGCAAATTTGTTTATTATGTCGTCATAAGATAGTTAGATGGTTGTTTCTTCATGAGCATCAATAAAATGCCTTCCTGAATAGAAATATTTGCCAAAGAAGCAAGTCTATCTTGGAAACTAGTGTTGGTGGTGCTTGAGCAAGTTTGTATTCTTTTAAGAAAATTCCTTTCCACTGGCACACTTGTAGATGGAATTGTTAAAATGAGGAAAACCAATTTATAATCTTCTGTAAAAATGTCTTTGACTCTGTGAAGCACTCGAAGGAGTTTTTGAGTCAATATATTCCTTAATTTTTCATCGGCATATACAAGACTCAGTTCATTTTTAAGGCGCAGGTGTTTAGTAAATATGTTTTCGTAAAAATGTAGATTTTCCAGAGCGCGAGAGGGAAAGCATGCATTAAATTATTCGAATTTGGTTGTGTCAGCAAGTCAGACAAATTGAAGTTTCTTACAGTCTTGAAATCTTATATATCCATTTCCATAAGAATGTGGTCCAAAATTTTAAAATACAATTGCTTATAATGTTGAAAAATTGTTTCCTGTGTAAGAGCAGCATATTCCCGTGCTTATTTCTGTGATTTTGCTAGCTTTTCCAAACTGTGTTTCAAATACCTCAGCGTTCCTTTTATCGCTCAAAATTTCACGAGTTTTTTTTTTTTTGTTTTTTTTTAATTTGAGTTACACAGTAGTTTATGTTTAGTTATTTTTTCTTCAAAAGTTCAAATAATAGATCGGTGGAGCCAAAAATGTAAATTCGAAAGTGTTTATATAATTCGAAAACCCCTTGGCAAGATGAATTGATTTTTTGTCTGATTGTTCGCTATTCGTCAGAAATCCGAACACTTCCTTCAATTTATCCCAATCTTCAACAACTAAACTTATGAATTTCGAAGTGGAGGATCATCGAGTTTCTGTTATGGTTGGTCTGCGTCTTGTGGTTGTTGATATCAGTGTATAAGATAGCTTCGCAGAATGGTGAACAAACGAAGCAATTCCACTGAGGCTTGCAAAAAGTATTCGACACCTAGAAATTTTAGAAAAACTCTGGTGTAATACAAGATTCAAAGGATGAACTAGGCAATGAACAAAAACAGCTTGAGAAGCTTTATCATTGACTTTTTTTTTCTGTAGCCCATTTAAGTGTTCAGACATTATACTTGCCCCATCGTAACATTGTCCTATTTTATTGTGTTGGTAATCAGACTGTTCCAAAGTTTTGTCTAGCATTTTTTGTATAAAGCTCCTGACGTTCTATCTTCACTCACATCATGGAAACCCAAAAATCTTTCAACCAATGACCCTTCCGAATCAACAATAAAAAATTATTTAATTTTTGACGTGATCGTTTATATATTCAGAAATGCATTCAATTAATTAATTTTGAATAGTTTTTTATTCTTTCGTATTGATTTTCAATTTCTAAAGAACTTCTTCATATCAACAATAAAAGTAATTCAATGAAATTTCCACGATTTATCAAGCCCACGCTTTCGTCATGGCATGCTAGTTCTTGTTTGCTCAAATACAGTATAGACTAATACTGCATCAATCACTGTCTGCAGGAAAAGTCTATTTAAACGAACGTTTTCGTTAAAATGCGTTTTCAAAAGCCTAGCATTCTTCCTCAGAGCATCGGCAATGGTGTGTTGAATTTTTCAAAATTCTTTAACATTAATCCGCATTTCAGGTGTTCGCTAGAATCACGATGTTTATGAAGTGACGTGTTACGCTTAATAAATCTGAGAATCCGTCTTTATTCCACGCCGAATGTTTATTACTAAAAAGTAAGCAGGGCCAAAAAAATATATATATATAACATAAAAGTGCTGCAAATCCATTTATATTCAGTAAACCAAAATTTTTTTAAATTAATATTGTTAGATTTACAGCTCTTCTTGATTTCGTTCTTGGCAACAATTGTCAGCGAATCCGTCGGTCGTCCTTGAAGCAAAATGTCTCTTTTATCTTCATCTTTCCACAGATTAAATGGAGTTTGCAATAAATTACAAAAAATGTCGTCCACAGGATGCATACTAAAAACTATCACTATCAGTTAAATTGTACACAAACCTAAAATATCCGTTAAAGCTTTCAACAAATAATCACACAGCACGAAAGAACAAATTCCTTTCGGAAAATAATGTACCACAGCACCACAAGGAACAAGCCCTAGTAGATTGCAAGGTACCCTGGTAGTTCGCCCGCTCCACCGTGATCTCTCACGACTTTACGCTCAAAAACTGAGAGATGTAGAGCTAAGGCGCCTGAAGCTGAAACACTTTACTTGAGCGAGCAGATTGGGGTGGGTGACGTCATTGTTACCATGACAACGCGGCCGAAAACTGCAGACTTCCAAGCATTCTCATTTCGGCTCTTCACTTGCACTGTTTTACGTCTAAGGATTTGTTTTCCGTATTGAGTGCGCCATGTGAATTAATATGTATTCAAAATTTTGAGTATTTTGGAACTGAATAAAGGCAAAAAAGAATATATTATAAAAAAATACTGAATAAAACTTTATTTTGAGTAAAATAGGTGAAGAGGCACTTCACCTACTTCACCTGAAAAGACGCCACTGCTAATTCCCCAGACTTAAACCCAATCGAGGATCTGTGGTACCACCTGGATCGTGTTTTTCGCTCTATGGAGCCTCCACCACGCACCCACCAGCAGCTGTCAGATGCACTGCAGCCTGCATGGCTCCACATACCTGTGAACACCTTCCAACACATTATTGAATGACCCCCAGCCCGTCTAGCTGCTGTCCGCGCTGCACACGGCGGTTACTCTGGATATTAGCCGGCGATCACAATAATGTGATTCGACAATGTATAACAACGTGCTTACCCAGACGGCGCTTTTTTCACATAAATACAGAAAAATCTGCCAGCCAATGACCAACATAAATAGGAGAAACAGTTTTTTTAAGGGAATAATTTTTTAAGACAGAAATGAAGCTCCAATGAGATTAGCGATTATTATTCACAAGTACCAAAACACTTATTCATTCGTTCCAAAAAAATCCAAATAAAAGGTATGCGAGAAGGTGGACCATTTCTCGATTGGTCCACCTTCGGGAAATGTCCCGATATCCCGGTGATCTAATCCACAGCAATCTTTCTCAAAAAAAGTAAGTAACAAATTAAATAAGCTAATCATTAAAAAGAACTAATCTGTCACATTTATCTTTCATAGTTAAGTGCTTTGTATAGTATTGTGTTTCTATAGAAATGCTACTTTGTTTTCCTCGGAAGAAAATTGTAGCACGGGATAATATGCATTATAAATTACACACACACACACACACACACACACACACACACAGTAAAAAGCAGACAGTAAAATTTCTGATTTTCTGCCCGACCTCAAGCATCAGCTGCCCGTCCCAACTTCTGTGTGTGGCAACGGCCCTGCACCGGTCTCTAATTTAGAGACATTCGTTCTAGGGAAAGGAGAGAGCAAGTGCTGCAAAACAAACACACCACCCATGCCTCATTCGGGACTCGAACCCGTACCAACTTGTACGAATCATCGCCAGTGACCGGCACTAAGACACTACACTATTGGCACGGTCAAATTTCGACTGCACTTGTTTTAAGTTCCTCGAAGAACTTTGAAAAAATGAAAAATTCGCCATGCAATTACTTTGGTGCGGGCAACTTGATTTTAATTTGGCACATATACCTACCTAAGGCATGGAGGTAGGAATAAGAGGAGACGCTGTCGCCAACTCTTCCCATGCTAGCAAAGTGAAGCCGGGTTTGTACGCTTCCGCGGTGAAAGTAGTACCGCCAGCTTTGGCGTGGTTACCCCAAGGAGGTTAGAATAATACTCAAGATGCAAAAGCAGACGATTTTCCGTAGGAAAGCATTAGTGACACCCTGTTCGTTTTCTTAAGATTTTACATTGTCTTAAATTATAAGCGAAATGGAAAAGCAGTGAGATAGGTTTAAGAAACTCTTAGGTTTACATGAAAGGAATTTCGGTACAAAAACTTAGATTTTCATGGAGGAAAAGAGATCTAAAAAAGGGTCTTCGTAACGACTGAGACGTATATGAACTGACGATTTAAAATGTGTTTATACTAAACATAATTTTATAAAACGTTTAAAATCTTTAGCGGATTATCGTAAAATATTGTTTATTATAAAAATTGTAACGGTCGAGCTTCAGAGAATTTGTATTATGAGTGAAATTTTCAAAAGATCGCACTTTAAAGGGAGGGAACACTTCTGCCATGTTGTCCGGAGGAAAATTAAAGTAAACAACGCCATTCCACGTATGTTTTACTTGAAGAACAATTATGATTGTTTTTAAGGAAATAAACAAGGGGAGGGGGGAACAATATTCCCATTGAACATTATTATTTAAAAAAACAAAAATTCATGAAATATCTAGATTTTATTTCCAAGCCTTTATAGAAAAAATGGGGTATCTGCGAGCTTGTTCACAGAAATTTAAAAAATCAGACTCAAAATACACTGGTGTGCAAAAATTAAGGACGAAGAGGAGAAATTAGCATAGCAGCGGAACGCGCAGGCAGAACGGACCGAAAGACCACTCAGGAGATAGACTAGGGTCCGGTACGGTAGGGCATGCGCAGATAGGCAGCATGACGTAGGGGGAGTGTCGGAAGGGTATAAAGCACACGGGCGGTGTACGTTCAGCAATTCGGGGCCGCGGGTAGCCTAGTAGGCAACGTTCGGGACTGCCGCGGTAGGGACCTCGGGTTCGATCCCAGCAGGTACGAACGCTCGATCCACTAAATATCCGCCGTGCGTCGGATGGGCACGTTAAGCCATCGGACCTCGGGTACTGGCCCCCGGTAATAAATAAGGGCGTCTTTCTCCCCCTTTCTACTTCGCTTCCGTGTCACTTTCCTATCGGACACTCTAGCCTAAATCTCCTAACTTCCTATTTCTAGGGGTTATTTAAGACCTGGGGTGAGACACTCCTCCTAAAATCCTTTACATATGATCGAGATCATGCTCAGCAATTCGGTGAAAGCTATTGCACGGTGCACATCGGTTTGAACGACGTCGAGTTGTTGCCACCGTGTGATATGGCCAACACGCAATCCAGTAGACGACATTTGGACGACTTTACCCGAGGTCGCGTTATTGGGAAGAAGGTCGAATGTGACCAGTGTGGCCGAGGAGTTCGGAATCGCTCACAGCATCGTTTCACGAGCTTGGAGAGCATTTCAAATGACAGGAACAGCTGTCCGACAGTTTAGCAGTGGTCGTCCACGAGCAACCACGGCGGCGGACGACCGGTATATTGTCCTACAGGCGAGAAGAGACAGACGGCAGACAGCGGCAGAAATCGCAAGGCACATGCAACAGACAACTGGACGTCCATTATCGCGTTTTACCGTGGCCAGGAGGCTGCACAAAGATGGTCTATTTGCACGACGACCAGTACGGTGTGTGCCATTAACGCCTGCTCATCGGAGATGGCGGTTTCTGTGATGCTAGGAACACAAGAACTGGACACATCATCAATGGGGTCGAGTTCTCTTTACGGATTAGAGCCGATTTACTCTGACGAGCGATTCTGGACGTATACACATCTGGAGGGAGCAGGGAACACGCAATCACACCTCCAACATCATCGAAAGGGACCGGTTTGGAGGTGGCGGCGGAGTTCTCGTTTGGGGTGGTATCATGCTTGGTAGCCGTACTGACCTCCACATCTTCCAAGGAGGTTCAATCACTGGTGTCCGCTATTGTACCGAGGTTCTCCTGCCTCAGGTTTGTCTTTTTAGAGGTGCTGTGGGTCCTGAGTTCCTCTTCATGGACGACAACGCTACACCTCATCGTACAGTGGCTGTCACAGAGCTGTTGGAGAGTGAAGATACTCAACACATGGATTAACCCGCAAGGTCCCCGGACCTAAATCCAATCGAACACGTATGGGACCTTCTCGGGAGACGCTTGGCAGCACGTCACCAGCCGCCAGCAAAGATTCCGCAGCGGCGATTGGTGCTACAAGAGGAATGGGCCGCGATGCCTCAACTGCTCCTTGACAACCTCGTCCTCAGCATGGACAGACGTTGAAAATCCTGCAACGCAGTCAGGGTTGATCATATCCCCTAGTAAAGACTGGATTTTTCTTGGCAGCCGCCTGTCACATGGACGTTTCTGTCCAGTTGCTCTCGAAGCTACCTTTTCAATAAAGTGCCTTTGTATACTTTGGATTCCTTGTTTGGACGGTTTTGCTCACTTGTCGAATATTCTTACATCTTGGGGATCTTCTGGTATGATCTGAGTCGATGTGGAGCACTTCTGCACGACGTTACATTCGAAAACCCGTCTCGTCTTTAATTTTTGCACGCCAGTGTATGACGTTACTGCGTCTTCATTTTATTTTTTATAATTGCTTTAAGCACTTGACTGATTTTAGTTTTTTCTAATGTAAGTAGGAAATTCCATCTGGTTTGGTTAGAACTGTGGTGGGCTTCAAAGGTATGAATGTAAATAATTTTAAAACTACGGGCCTTAATAGGAAGGGAACTTTTTTCGGGAGGGGGGTACCTTTTTAAAGGGTGCAGTTTCAAAATATAGCAAGAAAATATACAATTTATTAGTTTGTGGAAGTAGGATTTACAAGTCCTGCTGATAGTAAAGGAAATCTGACTTGATAAAATGTCTTGATAAAAACAGATTTACATAAGCAGCAGAAATAATTCCTACTGTAAGATCTCTTTTAAAATAAATCAAACTGCATTCAAAATATTATACTTCTAATACACATCACTATTAACAGAGGCACATTCATAATGAAATAAGTTAATAGATTTTAAGTAGTAAATGAAACAGACGTGTGTATATAATAAGGATTTTTAATTTGGTTTTTGAAATATACGTATACCATTTATGAGCAAGGTTATATTTATTAATAAAGAATTCATTGAGGATAAATCCTACAGTTTGGTGCTAGCACAACATATGTTCAAGAATAGGAAAATCTAATCAACACAAGGGGATTAATTTTAGCTCTAATTACAGAGAGCATTGTTAACAGCAGCACATATGCTAATGCACATCTAACCTACATTTTATGGCCACAAAAATGAATGGATAACTAATCAGAAGTGCACGGGAAATATAGAAGTGCAAATTTTCTGCCATCAGATACTAAATCATCTGTAGTTTACTGTTATCCATGTAACATCTCCAATACCAAAATCTGATTTCCAAAAATAACGCTGTGCGCTGACCTTTTAAGCTAGAACTTCTTACAACAGCCTATTTCATCTGGTTAGTTAAGTAATAAAGTTTTCACTCAAGTAATTTATTTGTTTACCATAACTATACAGTTTCATATATTGCAATTAATATCTTTATAACTTTATGCTGTTATATTTTTACTTCAGCTGAATTCGAGATTTCCCCCATTTCTGTCATCAAAAAGCCTAACTGTGAGCTGCATTTCACACTCATTAGTACATTGTAAGCTGTAGAAAATATATCAATACTGTCATTTCCTAAAGGGGGTTCAATATACCTCTAGTTACACAAGACAAAAGAGAATGAGCTAGTTAGAACATGAAGAAATATTATCATTAGTTGATGCCCCCACACATATTAAACTTTGTGAAGTCATTTTTATATATGTGAGAAAAGAAAAGCTTACCCAACAGTATTTGTAGCTGCAACTTAGCTTACTGCTGCAATTCGACCATTAAAGACAAATATTTGTATCGAAATTTATATGTAAATCCAATACAAAACACTTATCTCAAATAGTTCAATCTCATCTCCAGTAACCTTCACTAGCAGCAACAAAATGCTTTCCTTCACATACAATGGGTACCACACCAGGTATGAGTGACTTTTCTCTTAAAAGGCTTAGTCCTAATGGGAAAACAAAAAATGAAGGGTGGGGGATGCATGGATACACAACAAGAATAGCAAAGAATAAAAAAAAAATACAATACAGGAAATCTGTAACAAATATCAAAATATTGGGTAGAAGATATTTACACTGGTGTGCAAAACAGTACGGTCTAATTACACTGAGCTAATCAGAACATGGTCGCCCCGGTGACGCAGTGGTCTAAGCGATGGCCTCTGATCATTCGTCTGAAAGGGGTCCGGGTTCGAATCCCGTCAGGCATGGATGTGGTGTTTGTCTTACGACACTGGCTCTCTCCCTTCCCTGGAACCAGTGACCCTAAATTAGGGACGGGCGACTGCTTATAGCCCATTGAGTTGCTCACGGTGGTCGTCAAACCTTCAATAAAAAAAAATCAGAACATGAACTGTGAGCAAATAAACCACAATAAATATTTCAGCTACCACAAATACCTCAGCTTTGAAGAAATTACAGTCTGTTGATAAAACAGAGACAGGTCATAAGCTGGATAGACAAAACACACATGCCACAACCACTGTGCAAGGAATGACCTTTTAGCTACATCTCACTGATTTTACCAAAAAAAAAAAAAAAAGAGTAAGATATGATGTAAAGGAAGAAAAAGTAACAAGAAGGACTTTAAATATCAACAGAGAACCAAAAGGGGAAAGTTTAATTAAAGCATATATGCTGTAGAGCATTAATGCTGTAACTAATGCTAAACAGAAAAAGCAAATTATTCATGAGAGAGTTAAAATGAATGAAAACAATGAATGTTTAATCTCAGAACATGTGCATGCATTACAGAATAACAACTAAATCAGGTAAAGAAAACATTTGGTACCAGAAGTGAATGAAATATATTTGACTTATAGCTTATTTATGGAATATCAAAGTAACTGATGATCCTAAAATGTTTACTGCTCTCAGTGCTCTGCAAAATGAATAAAAGAACATGAAGTTTTAGAATACCAAAAATGTGCAATGACTAGACATAGGGTGGCAGAAGAAAATCAAATCTATTTTTGGAATGAACCAGAAATACAGGCAATTTAGAGATGTATGATTGCTGTGTCAATAATTATAATGCATTTGCATGTATTATGACAATATTTCTTCAAAAATCAAAATGTACATACATATGTTTACAGGGTCATTCATAGCTTGAGAGGAGCCAGAATTGCAAATCTTCACTGTAAGGTACTCATGTTCGGTAACTTTCATATGCTTCATTGTTCATTTGTCTACTTCTATTCTTTTTTTTTTTTTTAATCTTTTAAATATCTGTGCACCCCTTGTGCTTCAACTTTCACATCTACTGTGTTTAGTATCACCATCATTTTATGTTTCACATTCGAAGTGGTTTTGTTGTGAATCAGGAGATATTAACAGTGATGTCTTGCGTTGCCATATAATTCCAAGAAACAGTGAGTGCAGTGTCTTACATGCAAAAGTTACTGTTTTAATATCCTCTGCTAATCCAGAGAATCTGTATTTGTACTGGGAAGTTCAGTTTTAAATAAAGGAGCTCCAGTTCTATTAACTGATCTTGTAGCACACTATCAAAAGCACCTTGTCTATTACTTTAAAATGAGTATTATTTACTAGTTATGGTCAAATCTGAAATTTAGTATACTGGTCAAGCCCTAAAACAGGAAAAAAGAGATAGATGAACTTTTGGTAAATGTAGCCAATTCCTAACCCTTATCCTTGTTGTTTATAGTGCAAAGTTTTTGGATATGAACACTGTCATAATTATAGGTGGGTTATTAATAATTCAAAGACGATTATCTTAATAATGTAGTTATATTGAACATCCTTTTAAACGTGGTTCAGTTATGAATACCCCTCCGATTACATACCCTACACTATTTCAGAAAAATTTGCTACAACTTTCGTAAACCTAGCTACTTTCTTAATTTTGCTACAAATTTAGAACATTACATAATACGCTAAAAGGAAGCAGATCACAGCAAAATATACAGCAGCCATTCACAGTAAATTGCAATCGACGATTGAATCCCAAAGAACTTAATTAAACCTAGTAAACAGAAAATAAAGTGATACTAACCGGTGGAATGACGTTACCTGGTATTTTCTTTTCAAATTTATTTGCACAGCTGAATGCAACGTAGTATCCCATGGAAACTAAATATGAACAAGCTAAAATATGCTGTCAAACACAGAAAAAAATCTACGCTGACAAACCAATTCAACAAAAAATATGAGCTTCTAAAAATCACAAATTTTCAATGCTTTCCTAAGGCAGACACGACCAAGAGGGGTAACCAAGCACGCGGAGGGATATCATAACAGTAAACAGATCGGCTTCAGAAATCTGCCTAAGGCATCTCCTATATTTCCTACCTCCGTGACCTAAGGTAAAGCATTTTACTTTTGCTAATGTGTTCTCGTCATCATAGTTCTAAATTGTCAATAAAAATTTCCAATATTCTACAAGATGTATGCTTTTAAGACACAAATTTTCATATGCAAATCACACTTATTGAAGCAATGCAGTTTTGTGACAAAAAGATTTGCATATTTATATTGAATACGTATGTGTCCCCAGATGAACTGCCGATTTGGGGACGCCACGCCCTTTTGTCCTTAAATCAGAGTTCCAATATCTGGTCACCTTATCCTACATACGACTTCACGGGAACACGTGCGACGTTATCCGTACTAAAAGAAGTTTGTTTACGTTTGCGCAGCGCCCCCTATAGTTCATTGTGGTTGCCAATTATTGGTCACTGAACAGTGACTGAAGAACTATTCTGTTAATTGTATAATATGTGCCGGCTTATCGGAATATTTTGGATCGTCTTCAGCATTATTCTCTCAATTTAGCCATTTTTGGCCCATGACATGGTTCTCTTTGTTTTGAAACTGAACTACAACAAAACAAAAATAGTCTGACAATTCAGGAATTCAAGTGTTGCTATAGCAACCGGTGTACTTGGATTCAAAGGTTTATCCAAAGCGGGTTCGCTTTGGGTGTATATTAATGCCGTTACTCATGCTTGTCTCAGAAGTGTTGCGCCTAATGAAACCGTATGAAAACAAATAAATTATTTTTTCTATGTCCTTGCCTGGTATTTGGTGAAAGAAATTCTTTAAAGTCATATCGGTAGAATTTTTTTTTTGCACATCATCTGGACAAGTATTTATATGTGCATATGTTTATATGTACGAGTATACCGGACAAAGGCTACGTCGTCACTAATCGTCAGTTCTGTCGTTACAAAATGATAATTTACCATTTTGGGCTCTAGAAAATTTGATTGCGTTGTTTAAAGTACCACCTTCCAAGAAAGCATGGATTGAAGGAAAGGTAAGTTGTAAGTGGAGACATAACTGAAGCATTCAGTTATGTGAGCTAGCAATGCAATGTAAGATTGTGTATGAATATGCACTAAAAACAGAACTGCTAAATATTTCTTTCAGGAATTGTATTGGGGTGAAAAACTTCAATAAGAAAATTACCATAGTATAATTCATATCATGTAATTTATAACTACTATCAATTATTACAGATGCACACAATCTATTAACTGTGACTGTTGTGAATATACAGGGGTTGGACAGAATAATGTGAACACATAGAAAAAGGTTTTACCTACCTAGTAGGGTGTGAGACCACCTTTGGCATTCAAAACCACCTGAATCCTCCTTGGAATGGATGCATACAAATCCTGGATGGTGTTTAGTGGGATGTTACACCATTCTTCATGCAGAAACTGCTCCAGGTCCTTGAGGGATGCAGGAGGAGGAAGATAACTGGATCTTACTCTCTTTTCCAACACAGACCACAGTGGCTGGGTGATCAGGGCTGGCCTTACTACTTCGGTGGCCCTATTCCCTATTGTATGTACAATATGCACTACATATTTAAATGAAACATCAGAAAAAAAGCACATACAAAAGTATGTGGCCAGTATGAAATATGGCAGAAATATATAATAAATTACAATAATTAATATCTTGTCACATATCCTTTAGATTTTATAATTTCTTTCAATCTATTAGGCATAGATTTTAACAGTTTTTTAGTTACATCGAGGCTTATTTTGAGATGTGCACATTGTTGCCTTCATTTAGTACTTCATGATGGTATAGATGTGTATGTTTAGCTGGTTATTGAATAAAGTCTATTTGCAAATCATTTTGTTCTGGAGCATCGCTTTTTGCACGAAGAACCGTAATGTCTCTTTCTTTTTTTCGTAGAATACATTGCTCCATCTGTATGTAGATTCTTCTTTAAAGGTTCAATAACGAACCTTTCTGTCTCTAATAATTGTTCAGCTTCTTCTTTCTGTACCACTGTTGGACTTAGACTCTTTAATTCCAGACATATTTAGATACAAATGCAACTACAGGAGAAAACATCCCTTCATAGTATTGTCGATAAAAATGCTTTTGGGAGTAATAAACAAATCACTAAAAATATTCAGGCTCCGTAACGTTCCCAATGAATGAATGAACAGAAGTCTTTTTTATGTTTTGAAACAAGTGACACAACACCGACAACTCGCAGTATTTATCTACTTCATGCTTACCCTGACCCTCCCTCATAAAATAAATAAACAAACAGAAAAAAAAAAAGCTTTTCTGGCTAGATGCAGATGAGACAAAATGCCTCCTATATTTTGGTTAATGGGTATTTTAATTTATGGCCCTTCCCCGTGAATCCCGCAGAGAAGCTACAACCTTTTCCATAGCAGTGTTAGAATTAGAAATAAATTTTCTACAGGCCCAGAAGACCACTCAAATTTGGCAGAAATTGCTGGTCCACAAAAATGCTCACTGGTCTGTGAAAGAAAAAACTCGCACATTTACAGTATGTGCAGAAAAGAACATATCATTTCATTGGAGCTGTATATCACAAATTTAGAGAAACAGGATGTGAACATGTACTCATGTAAATAATACATAAATAAAATACAAAGCACAATAAGCAGTTGTAAAAATTTGAAAAAAAAAGACATAAAAAAAAACTTAAACTTTTAGCAGAGCCAGTTTATTCTAAAATGTGGTGGTCCACCGATTTTTACTGGTCCAGAAATGACACAGATACTTAGACAGACACAGATATTTAGTGTGCACATGGTATTAGTATCAAAGACGGTACACTGAAGCGTAATATATAGTTGATTTTTTCAGATTGAAGTTTATTGTTCAAATATTACAAAATATTTTGATTATCATTCATAAATGTAAAAGTGACCTGGGTAGCTGGTTTTTAGGCTAACACTTCCCACCCAGTCTGCCGCTGCAGCAACACACTGCTGTTTCCGTGATTCCTTGCACTATTTAGTACCACAGGGAATGCTAACGTTGAATGCAAAATGTTGTTTCACAAAAATGACCTGCACACATCCATTTGACCTTTTCCATCCATTTGAATGCCTTGCTTCAGTGTGAAAGGCAGGTTTTCCCATGTGGAAAGAATGGCAGATGGCAAACCCATAGCATAAATGGTTCTTCAACCTCCAATTGGAAAGCATTATAAAAGACCCATACTCTGGGGTCACAACTTAGGCAAAAAGGGGTGCTGTCTTAATCCAAATACTTTGATTCAGACCTCTGTTTGCTACAATCTGAAATTTTCATAAAACTGAAGTATGGTTTGCAATTCCGATATTCAGTTTTTGAGTTATAAATATCTCAATTTTCAAAGAGTCCGAAAACTGCCATAGCGAAACCTGGATATTTAGAAATCTGGTTCAGTTCTTTACGAACTTGTGAATTCCAAAACAAACGGGTAAAAAAAAAAAAAAAAAAATACTGGCCACTCGAGCCATTAACATAAATATTTCACTGGCCCGATAGCATATTTACTGTCCAATGGCCAGCGGACTACCGGGTAATTCGAACGCTGCATAGGATATTTTACCTCCCACGAATGGAACATGGTCCACTCTGAAGTTTGCTGGAAATTTGTATGAGCAGCTTAAGAGGACAAAAGAGCTCACTATCTCCCCATGACAATTGACAAATCCATCAGGGTCATTTCCCACCACCAGAAACTTCTCTCTTCTGCCCTGTGGCCGGCCTGGCCTTTTTAAGTTTGTTCTGCTTTTCCGTTTTCTTTTGTATAACGAGTAACAGTATAAATGATACTTCCCAAGGAGGTTGTAATGGGATACCCATTGTAACCTCCCTAATTTTGTAGCCCTCATCCTCTTATAAGGAACAGAACTCATTTAGATTTACATTAGTCAAACAATCTACTGTAGTCAAAAGTGTAGGAACTGTAATCCGGTTAAATTAGCAAATCTCAGACGCTCTGCATTTCACTTAACCCCGGAAACTTTTGTCTGGCGTTTTGTTTTCTGCCTACACATTCCTTCTTTGTTATTACCAATTTATATGTAAAGCCGGCGGAGAAAAAACTGAATTTCACTGCAAAGCATAAAGCTGTTTTTATATAGATTCACTTAGCGGCATCCCCCCCCCCCCAAAAAAAAAAAAACTAGTGGGACAAGAGAAAAGGTGTACTTTGACTGCTTATCTTTTTAGTGATTTTATTTATTTATTTTTTAAAGATAATATAGATTAAAAATTGGATGATAACATAAAATCAATATATAATTAAAATCTGTGGGGCCCCTAGAATTGGCAGCCCTAGACAGCTGCCTTGCTCACCTATGCCAATGATGTTTAAGCCTGGTGATTGGGAAGACCAAGGAAAGTGTGAAAGTTCATCCTCATGTTCTCAACCCATGATTGGACATTCCGAGCTCTGCAAATTAGGGTGTTATCGTCTTGATAGATGGCATCTCCAGCAGGAAACAATGCCCGAGACATTGGATGGACTTGGTTGGCCAAAATGGTTTCATACACCCTGCCAGTCATCCATCTTTTCAAGGTGATCAGGGGACCTGCTGAAAACCACGATATGACCACCGAGAGCATGACAGAACCACCACCATGCTGCACTGTTGGGAGCAGACAGTCTGGGTTGTATGCTTCTGATGGGAGTTCTCCACTCGTAAAAACACGTTCTGCAGTGAGGAACAGTGTGAATGTGGGTTCATCTGATCACATTACATGCTGCCATGCATCAGCAGTCCACATTGTATGCTCCTGGCACCACTGCAGTTGCTGTTGTGTATTCATCCAGGTCACAGCAGAGTTTGCCAAAAAATTTTTTAAAGGAGTATTTTTACTCCTTTGAAGAAATTTAGGGAGTAATTTTCAAAAGTCAGGAGTATTTTAGAAAAATTGAAATGGTAGGCAATTATGAAATATCAATCCATATTTTTTCATATAAAAATATTTCACTACTGCTCAATGTATTTAGAATTTGGATCCGTTTTGTTTCTTGTTTTAGAAATAAATATAATATTCATATTTTAAAACAATAACATTAAATTTATCATGTTTTGTAATGACTTCATGGAACAGCAATGTGTTCAAGAAGTGAAAACATTGCACTTTTGAGGTTCTTATAGGCATCTAAAAATATCTACTAAACTTCTCAGCAAGTTCCACAGCCACATTTGTTTTCCTGCAGCTGCTCAGCATCCAGTGATTAAATTTTCATTTTGCTGATAACTTTGTTTTCCTTCCCATTTCTTTATTGTCGTTTTTTTTAATGCCCTTGGATAACATTTTTATCCATCATGAATGTATGATAGCTTTCACTATTTACAGACCAAGACATAAACCACTATTATCTATTTTGGCATCACGCATGCACGCATCCATAAATATATTAAACAGCCATGGTGACATTACACAACACTGTCTGACTCCTGCACCAATAGAAAACCATTTTGATAAAACACCATTCACTCGTACACAAGCTCTACTATCAGCGTACATGGCTTTTACACTATTAAGTAGATTCCCAGTAACACCATATTTATTCAATATCTTCCACAAAAGTGTCCTATATACTCGGTCGTAAGCTTTCTCTAAATCTATGAAGGCAGCAAAAACTTCCTTACCAACAGCCAGATACTTTTCAATCATCACGCGTAATGCAAAAATTTGGTGAGTGCAGTCTTTTCCAGGCATAAAACCACTCTGAACATCCCGTACTTTCTCTGATGTAAGACCTCGTAATTTTTCAATAACAACCTTATCAAACACTTTCTCTGGCATACTTAGTAGGCTAATACAATGATAGTTCTTGCATTCAGCCTGATAACCTTTTACCTTATACAAGGAACAATAATAGCATTCTTCCAATCCCGAGGGACCATTCCTAACTCCCAGCACAACTGGCAAATTTCAGTTAACCAGTCGATTACAGAGTCACCACCATATTTCAACATCTCTGCAGTTATGCCATCAACTCCCGGAGCCTTACCATTCTCAAGAGATTTTAGCGCTTTACACACTTCTTCTCTTGAGATCCCTCCTGTGCTTCCATCCCTCGCTGTGACAGCATCTGCATCTGTCTCGGAATCATCTTTGCTTTCCTGATCTAATAACTCACAGAAGTATTCACCCCATCTTTCACTTAACTCATTGGGCTCCCATATCATTTCCCCAACCCTATTCTTCACACAACTTACAACTTTGTTTCCCCTATTTTTCCTGAGTCTCATGTACTTCCAGAAAGTCTTCCTATCTTTCTAAAAAGCCAATTCGTGCCTTTCCACCTTCTCCTTCCTAACTTTTGCCTTACTCTGGCGAACCAGCTTAGCAGCTTCATGCTTCTTACAGTGATATTCATCCACAGAAACTCTATGTTGCAACATTCCCAAATAGGCTTCCTTCTTTCTCTTTACTGCCTTTTCAATCTCACTATTCCACCAAGCATCACCTCTATTGCTACCCACTATTGTGGTGCCACAGACCTCTTTAGCAGCAGTGACAACACAGTTCTTAAAACATTCCCACTTCTTTTCTACATTCCGCTCACAAGACTTCAGCTCCTTCAGTCGTTCTCTGAGTAAGTCAGAATAATGCTGATCTTCAAGGAGCCTCTCAACCTTTATTCTTTCTATACTGGGCCTCTTCCTATTCCTTTTCCTCCAACCAACATTCAGTTTCACTCGTGACACTAGCAAGTAATGATCAGAACCAACATCCGCACCTCTCATCACACGTGCGTCAACAACTAAGTGCTTCAGATGCTGATCGTAAAGAAAAAAATCTATCGCACTCTTTTGACCAAGAGTACGATTTTCCCAAGTATATGTGTGGATATACTTGTGGTTGAAAAATGTATTAGATACACACAAACCATTCTCAATGCAGAGTTCAATTAATCTTTTCAATTCTCTGTATCCACAACTTCAGCTTAGTCACAAATCCTTAAATCTTATCCGTACTAGTCAGAATATTTTCGTTCCTACCTTGCATTTTTCTGTTCAGCTCATCAAGTGTACGAAAATATCGGAAAGATATGCCAACTTACATACCTGTTCATCATCTGCAAATAAATCCCCGTACTCATGCCCATCAACAGTCAAAAATGCATGTACCTCCTCTTTAAGTTCAAATATTCGTGTTAACACTTTTCCTCGGGATAACCACTGTACTTCTGTACAAGTGTAGTGTGTTCTGATCCCATTTCCTGACACAAAATGGAAAAAAGCCACGAATTTTGGGGCTGCGATTTAATGAGGTTCATGACTTTTACTACTTCGTCCAGCACAACTTTCAGGAAAGATGGCAAAGACTTAGCAGCAATGGCTTCACAGTGAATGAGACAATGATCGCATCGTATGTCAGGATTTACTCTGCGTATACTTTAGCTACAAATCCTTTCACTCGGTCTGTCATTGAAGTGGCTCTCTCTGTACAAACACTAATGCAATCCTTCCATTTTAATTCATTATGGAGCACATATTTATTAGTCACATAAAATATTTCATCACCGGTGGCTCGCTCGGGAAGTTCTTTGGAAAAAAAGAAATTAGTTGCAATTACATCTCCATCGATGTACCGAATGTAGGCCAGAAGTTGTGCAGGACCGCTAATATCGGTGGATTTGCCGAACTGAAGTGAGAACTTCTGACTGCTGTTGATTTTCTCCTTCATAATGTCTTTAATGTCACTGGACATAGTCACTAACTCGACAACTGATTATGTCAGCAGAGAGAGGAATTTTTGAAATTTCACTTGCAGCTTTTGAACCCAAGACTATTTTCACCATCTCTTTATAAGCAGGCATTAACAACGTTTCAGCTATTGTGTGTGGTTTTTTGGCCTTTACGATAAGTTCGGCTACCTTATAGCTAGCTTCGGCTTCCTGTACTTTTTCCGAAACACATACTGTCGCAGTCATGGACGTTGCTTGTTTTTTGTTTTGTTCCAACAACCGACGAAAATAACTGAAATCTTTGCTTGACAGAGAAGAATGATTTGTTGACAAATGTTGTTTCAATTTACTGGGAACCATAGCAGCATTACTGAGTTTTTCACCACAAACGATACACTCAGGGATTGGGTATGTTTTATCACCACACCAAAAAGAAAACAAAAAACCGTAAGATAAATAATTATCACTATACTGCCGGTGCACTAATTTTTGTTTCTTTTTTACGGGCTCAATGCTTTCACACTACTTGCACTTGTGGACGTAACACTCCGTACAATAACTTGTCCATCTTGAAAAAATAAAATAGTTTCATAGTAATAAAAAATAGCAAGACTTAATAGCAATCACAATTTTCGGACTACTTCAGAGCACAGCTGTGATAGAACTGAAATAATTGTAAGACACGGGACTTATACTCTTCAAAGGGAAGGAGGGACACATATACTGACTTATTTAAAATGAAGTCTAACAATGGGTGGATGCATCGGTACAAGAAAAAAGTAAAGATGAAGAAGCACTAACAAATAGCGACAAATATCAAAACAACGTAATAAAATAATAAAAGATGGGGAAAGTTTTGCTAATCCGCACACTTTTAGGGAAAAGCGTTCAACATAACATGCGGCAAGTGTAACAAAGAAGCTGCATAGTGCGGCGGTAGAGGCGAGAAGGTACACAGAACATGAGGCAAGTATAACAAAGAAGCCACGTAGCGCAGCGGTGGAGGTGAGAAGTACAAATATATCAATAAGCAAAACTACGATATAACAAGAACTGTGAGTGAATAATTTACATTTAATTTTTTAGAATACATACAAATTCGCGGCATGTAATAAAGAACAAACAAGCATCATCTTATTTGATCAGTGCAGTGGCAGAGAATGAAATACAAGCTTATGAAACACAATAACTGGGATAATATTAAAAAATAAAACTCTACAACTAATTTCTTACAGTAGGATAATAGGTAAAAAGTTCATGTCACACCTTTCACCTTGTGGGGGCACACCGGTTGCGGAACACTGATCTAAGTGATGGTTTCTGACCATTCGTCCCAGATAGGTCCGAGTTCAAATCCCTGTGATCCATGTATGTTGTGTTTGTCTTAGGGCACTGGAGACCCCTCTGTCACTTCCCTAGAGTCAGTGACCATAAATTAGGGATAGGCAACGCTTATAGTCCATTGAATTGCTCACTGTAGTTGTTAAACTCCCAATAAAAAAAAATAAAAAATAAAAAAAAAGTAATTATGTGGGCAATATAATAATTAATTGGAAAACTTCAATGAAGTTAGAATAAACAGTGTGACGATTATGGGCAAAACACGAACAATATTAACAAAGAAAGGTGACTTGATCACGCTAGTTACGTTAACTAAAACTTTACAAAAGTTCGTAAGTTGAAGCTTTCGACCTTATCTTAGGTCTTCATCACGCCAATGGAGGACTAAGATTGTTGCCAGATTCTACATTTGAATTTTTCCTATTTTGTTGCCAAAACTTAGAATTGATCTCCAGATCAACGGAATGTAGAGAGGAGATTCGAGCAAGTCATTGAGCTGAAAATAATTTCTATGCTTTCACGTGGAGTGGCAAAACGACAGTCAAACGAGCAATTCGCTTGCTTCGTTCCAGTGGGAACTGCAGATGTGTCTTCCATTGTCAAAATAGACAAGGCAGTGTTGGGATTGCTGAAACATCTTTCTATGTTCTAAAATTCTATGGCTAATGCCTCCTGTATGTGCTTCCAATGTATAAGTTATCCCCAGTAGAAGAGAGATAGGAATGCAGTATGTTCAGCTTTCAACTTTGTCCCTATCCCTTTGTAGAAGTTTCAAGATGTTTGGGGTAGATTTAATGGCAAGATGGTAACCAAAACTTCTAAAGAATCTGTAACTTATAAGCATAGGAAGGATGGTAAGGAACAGAACCACAGAATTTCAGTGTCTTCTTTCTTGTGAGGAAGGAGGCATTCGATTTTCGAATGGTTTTCATATTTCTTTATGAGGGAGTTGACTGTAACAGCAGGGAAACCATGAGAGGGCTATTGTAGAAATTTTGGAGAGTTCTTCTTGAAGAGAGAGTTGGCTGTTGCAAATGATATGAGCCCTGTGGATGTAGGACTTCAATGCTGCGTAGAAGCAGGGTGCAGATTTGTAGGGAATGATGTTAGTGGCTGCAGAAGCGATAGACGGAACGAGTAATGGAGAGATCAGCGTTTCTGCAGATAGATACATCCAGGAAATCAATTTTGTGATTTACTTCCTTAGATATAGTGAGCTTTAATGGAAGGAAATTTTTCTGTAATGGAGTTGATCAGTATCTGTAGCTCAGACTCGGAATGTGGCCAGCTAATGAAAATGTCGTCTACATATCTTAACCATAGGGAAGGTTGAAAAGGGTGCAGAGGAATTATGGAAACTTCAATATGTTGCATGTAGATTTCAGCAAGCAGTAGAGGTGAGCCCATGGGGAGACCAGATTGTTGCCTATACACAATTTTGTTGAAAACAAAACAACTGTGCTGATGAATAGTGTGGAAACAATCATAAAGATCTTTGATAAGAGGACCGGGGGTTCAAAATGGAGAATCAATTTCTTCATGAGGAGCATGTAGGAATTAAAATATGGGTACAGAGGAAACAAAGATTCTACATCAAGAGTATACAGATCACAAGGAGGAAAGGAATTAGGAAGGTTGTGGATGAAGTTTGAAGTAGAGACAACTTGAGATGGTTACTGGATTGCATTTGAGGACCAATCTCTTTTCAAGGTTTACTGCTGGAGAAAAAGAATATTCCACTAAAGGTCTGATGGGGTTACCAGCTTTATGCAGTTTCACTTGCAGGAAGAGCCTGGGAGTTCTAAAGTAAGGAGGGGTGATATATCACCAAGGAAGGATTGAAGAGTTTCTTTCTTAACTAATCTGTCAACTGAGTTTTGAGTGAGTTGAGTCTGACTGTAAAGGGATGCAGTTAGCAGATGTAAGAAAAGAAAGTACTTTTTGGTTTAGAGTTTCTTTACCAATGATGACTGGGCAACCAACTTTATCTGCTTTGCATACGGCTAGGTCATTTTCTTGAATAAATGACCTGAATTCTTTTAAACAAGAAGAAGAGTACTTGATTGGCACAGAATCTTATCATTAGGCCCAAAATTTTCACCTGCTCTTCCTATCAATCTTCCACAAACTGTTTCTGTAATAGAATCAGCCATCCACAGAACTGAGACTGTTCAGCAGCCTATCCTTCGTGCCAACGCTGCTGTTATCTTATCCAAGCAAAATTCTGTGCCAATCAAGTACTCTTCTTCTTGTTTAAAGAATTCAGGTCATTTATTCAAGAAAATGACCTAGCCGTATGCAAAGCAGATAAAGTTGGTTGCCCAGTCATCATTGGTAAAGAAACTCTAAACCAAAAAGTACTTTCTTTTCTTACATCTGCTAACTGCATCCCTTTACAGTCAGACACCACCAACTCACTCAAAAACTCAGTTGACAGATTAGCTAAGAAAGAAACTCTTCAATCCTTCCTTGGTGATATATCACCCCCTCCTTACTTTAGAACTCCCAGGCTCTTCCTGCAAGTGAAACTGCATAAAGCTGGTAACCCCATCAGACCTTTAGTGGGATATTCTTTTTTCTCCAGCAGTAAACCTTGAAAAGAGATTGGTCCTCAAATGCAAATCCCTGGCAGCCAACCATCCTCATACAGTTGTCTCTACTTCAAACTTCATCCACAACCTTCCTAATTCCTTTCCTTCTTGTGATAATCTGTATACTCTTGATGTAGAATCTTTGTTTCCCTCTGTACCATATTTTGATTCCTACATGCTCCTCATGAAGAAATTGATTCTCCATTTTGAACCCCCCGGTCCTCTTATCAAAGATCTTTATGATTGTTTCCACACTATTCATCAACACAGTTGTTTTGTTTTCAACAAAATTGTGTATAGGCAACAATCTGGTCTCCCCATGGGCTCACCTCTTTCCCCTCTGCTTGCTGAAATCTACATGCAACATATTGAAGTTTCCATAATTCCTCTACACCCTTTTCAACCTTCCCTATGGTTAAGATATGTAGACGACATTTTCATTAGCTGGCCACATTCCGAGTCTGAGCTACAGATACTGATCAACTCCATTACAGAAAAATTTCCTTCCATTAAGCTCACTATATCTAAGGAAGTAAATCACAAAATTGATTTCCCTGGATGTATCTATCTGCAGAAACGCTGATCTCTCCATTACTCGTTCCGTCTATCGAAAACCTTCTGCAGCCACTAACATCATTCCCTACAAATCTTGCACCCTGCATCTCTACAAGCTTGCAGCATTGAAGTCCTACATCCACAGGGCTCATATCATTTGCAACAGCCAACTCTCTCTTCAAGAAGAACTCTCCAAAATTTCTACAATAGCCCTCTCTCATGGTTTCCCTGCTGTTACAGTCAACTCCCTCATAAAGAAATATGAAAACCATTCGAAAATCGAATGCCTCCTTCCTCACAAGAAAGAAGACCTGAAATTCTGTGGTTCTGTTCCTTACCATCCTTCCTATGCTTATAAGTTACAGATTCTTTTTAGAAGTTTTGGTTACCATCTTGCCATTAAATCTACCCCAAACATCTTGAAACTTCTACAAAGGGATAGGGACAAAGTTGAAAGCCTGAACCTCCCAGGAGTTTACTGCATTCCTATCTCTTCTTCTACTGGGGATAACTTATACATTGGAAGCACATACAGGAGCATTAGCCATAGAATTTTAGAACATAGAAAAGATGTTTCGAAAGGCAATCCCAACACTGCCTTGTCTATTTTGACAATGGAAGACACATCTGCAGTTCCCCACTGGAACGAAGCAAAACGAATTGCTTCGTTTGACAATCGTTTTGCCCTCCGTTACCGTGAAAGCATAGAAATTATTTTCAACTCAATGACTTGCAACTCCGAATTTCCTCTCTACATTCCGTTGATCTGGGAGATCAATTCTAAGTTTTGGCAACAAAAATAGGAAAAATTCAAATGTAGAATCTGGCAACAATCTTAGTCCTCCATTGGCGTGATGAAGACCTAAGATAAGGTCGAAAGCTTCCAACTTACGAACTTTTTGTAAAAGTTTTAGTTAACGTAACTAGCGTGATCAAGTCACCTTTCTTTGTTAATAAACAGTGTCTTTGTAATAAGACAAATGACATCTTAGAAAATTTGTTTTTATATTAACAATAAATTTCCCTAGCAGCGGCAAAAAAAATGTCATGCCGATCTTGTTATTATGGGTTCATATTTTTAAGTTTCAAGAAGGGCTGAAAATGAGTTGATGGAAAATTCAGCAATGTTACCAAAATGTAATCTTGTATAACATGTATGTTATGCATATACTCATTCCATGATATCTGCCAGCTATCTAAACAGTGATATCTTCCTGCAGTTCCAAAAATTGAAATAGGCTCATGAGAATATATATACACATATATATTCTCATGGGCCTATAATAAAAAGCTCAGCATGAAATTTTTTTTTGCAGTAAACTGCTATGTTTTGTTCACCATGCTAACCTGGCTGTAAGTGAGGGTGGAGTTTCCTAACAGAAGAAAAAGTTCAGCTACTTACTCCTATCACCTAACACAATTTCTCCACCGTCGTCTGCTTGTTCCTACTGTCCTTCATCAGATGCCGTTACTCTCTTCTGCTTGCCGCTTCTGTTCGTCTCCGGCTGATGTCGCCCATGTGTACCATCACGGTCCAGTGCTGCTTCCGCTTCTTCACCTGACGTTAACCGTGACCAGCCATCTTTCTGTAGTGCCGCTTCCGTTCTCCATTTACTCCACGCTACTCCAGTGTCTCTCCTCCTGTGACACTGTCTCTGTCGTGCGCCTATGTCTTTGTTCTTGCCCATCATGTTGTCTACACTTATCATCAGCAGCTCCGGTACACAAACACTTCCCCCTCCATTTTTCAGGCGGGGGAGGCCCTGTGCCACCAGTTCCGTAATCGCCTCATCTCTCACCTGCGCCTTCCATTTATGCTTCGCTTCCGTGCGCTACTCGCGATCTGGCGTTTCTTCGCACCTGGTCACCCTTTGCCAGGTGGTTCTCGGGACCTTCTGCCACCTTGCACCTCCTGCTGCTGCATCCGGCCTTCTCCTACCTTTGGATTCCTCGTCGCCGGTTGTTGGCTTGTTCTGTAATCTGCTGACTCCCTCTCTCCGTTGTTTGGAGCTTTCTCTGTACCTCCTGTGACTGCGAGTCTCTTTGGACTTCGCCTGTGTCTCTTGTGGCAGGCATCTTGTGGCCACACTTATGTTGTACATAGCTGTATATTTTTACATAATGTTTGAATTCTACACGCTTCCACTGTATTTGTTACTTTCTTTTGAGACGTAGAAGTGTTGCCCGTCTCTCATGTTTCTTCTGATTTTGCTCAATAAACGATTTGAAACCTATCACCTAACAGTTATTCCAAGGGAGGATGTGTGTATTGTAAAGGATGTGTGCAGGAGTGTGTGGACCATTATGGAGGATGTGTGCAGGAGTGTGTGGACTATTGTGGAGGATGTGTGCAGGAGTGTGTGGACTATTGTGGAGGATGTGTGCAGGAGTGTATAGACTGTCATGGACCATGCGTGCAAACAGAACCTTTGTACCTGCTACAAGAAGATGGCATTATATACTGTATGCATTATGGGAGAATGATGATTTAATAAGGAAGATAGAGTGTGGAACAATTTATATTACACACAAAACTTTGGATCTGGAAAGAAGTTTTGGGTAGTTACATTTGTTAGACAAAAAGAGAAGGCTTGGTTGCAGTAAAGAGCTTTAATATCTTTAATGCTATCACAGAAACTGTAGTAGTTCTCCATGATTTTAATGAAACATGGTCTGTTTGTTTTCCAGATGAAGTTCAAAGCTACTGCTGGCGAAAAAAAAATAAATAAAAAAAAATAATATTTACATATTCACTGATGCCAAAAAACAACAACTGGGATACCTTTCTAATACAGCTTTGGTCCTCTTTGCAATTGTATAATGGCAGCAACGCGACAGGGCATGGACTCCATGAGTTCTCTGTAGTACTGTGGAGGTAGTGCACATCATGCTTCCTGAAGAGCGTACCACAACTCTGTAATATTTGCTAGTGGAGAATTCCTGGCATTGACGGCATGCTGAACAGCATCCCAAATGTGTTCGATGGCATTTAAATCTGGCGAATGAGGGGAGCCAAGTCAGGATGCCAATCTCCGTGGAATGTTCTTCCAGCCATAATCGGGGGACTGGCAGGGTCGGCCACAAGGGGGATTCAGCAGGTGCAAAGCACCCGGGCCCTGGGATTTGCAGGGGCCCCAGAAAATGAAAAAGGGGAAACAATTATGAAACCGAAGAAAATTGAAAATAAAAATTTTAATGAAGTTAATTGGTTAAAATTGAGTTATGAACTCAATCTGAATTGTTGTAACATCAGGGGGCCCCCGTAACCAAACTGGCGTTTGTTAACGCCCCATGCACTTTCTTCTGAAATTGCATAGGGTGAGCCAAGGAGGTTAGAATAGATGGAGTAAGGGTCCGCCATTCCTCTCGTGTGATCAAAATGAAGCCAGCGAAACGTCGCGATTCTGACGTCACAGCCTTCGCCGCCATGTTGGTGAGATGCAGTGAGACGACTGAGATCATAACATCACATTGAGTAGTGATGATGTGGCTGCCTTTTTCAATCTATATCTTTAAATTTCAGTATGTGGATCAGTAAAGAAAAGCTGGCGATTACTAGGTAGCATATAATAAACGTTTTAGGCTGGCTATGATACATTTTTATTGATGTTTTTCAAACTTTTAGTTTTTTAACAACTGCAGAAGAGTATGAGCTTTCGTCACCAAGGTCACAAGTAGCTAACATAACATTTTCTACTTGTCGTGGTTTACAGAAATCTCTGTATGAAACTGAATCAATTAATATTGTTCGAAACTCAATTCTATGGGCTCTTTAAAGTTCCCGTTTACTTGCAAACCTAACGAACTGACTATAAATAACAGCACATTAGTTTCATGAGTTCCTCTTGATGCATCCAAACTGAGAACGAGTCTCCTTGAATACAATTTTTTTTGTTCATTTTATTTATGTCTCTTATTATTCAGATTTTTTTAGGGCCTCCAAATTTTTTGCAACTGGGCCCCTATTTGGAGAAGACTGGTCCTGGAGACTGAGGACGTGCAGTGGTGGATTGTCATGTTAAAAGAGGTCGCACTCATCGGAATGGATGAATGTAATGAACAAGTTCAAATAATCATGAAGGATGGTTGTTACGTAGCTTCCACCAGTCAGAGCAGTCTGCAGACATATGAAGGGTCCTAATGTGTGGTAGCTGAAAACATCCCTCACTATAACAGAGCCAACACTGACCTGCATTGTCCCTTGTAGGCTTGCGGGATCCATTGCCTTGTGGGGTTGTTGCCACACCCAGCGTCGGCCATCTGCTTGAAACAGTTGGTACCTCGAAAGTGCTCATGTTTTTAAATTGTATATATTTCTCATCTTTTAATCATATTAAATCGTGCTAAAGACGGAAATCTTTCATCGCTTCAGTGATCAATGTCGCACGAGTCTTCAATATTTGTTGCTCATTGTACCGCATAATTATAGTTATTCAAATTCACATAAGCATGTGGAAAGCAGCAGTATCTACTTTTAGAAACCTGCGTCTCAGCTTGGCCAAGGAGGAAACACACTTATATTTTCTGCTAAATTGTAGGGACTTGGGAGTGATTCCACGATTTCTGCAAATCCATACTCAAAGACTATCATGGCATGACAACAGAATACTCAGGATTGCCGAAAATAAAAGGCTATCAAGGGTTATACGCAACAAAGAGGTTTATTGGATCTTCTAAACCGTAAGTGCTACTTTGCTCACCTAACCTTTGTTAAAAATGAACACCCAGCTATCGTAGATCAGGGGCTGACCATTACTTCTGCTAATTTAAGGAATGAAATTGAGACTCTGACTTGCACCCATATCAAGAAACTGTGTATGTTAGTCGACAAAAGTGTCGGAAAACAAACTGACTACCGTCGTACCTACCATGGTAGCCCGGAACACCCAGCTCTAACAAAGTTTAAAAATCTCAGTAATATTGAAGTTAACAGTCTGCAAACCAAGGCCTTAAATAAGGGAGCAAAATTCTCTTATCCACCAAAGAAAGGATCCATACTGAACACTATTACCCAGGTGGAAAGCATAGTTAAATGTATTCCTGAACAGCATAAGGATTACGCCAGAGTGATAATGGCCCATATCTTACAACATGACTCTTGTTTCCCTATCCCACAACCTGATCTTATTCAAGAGCAGAGACAATTGGTTGAACTCAAAAATAATAATGTCTTATCTATTGTGCTTGCAGACAAATCTAGTCAGATTGTGTTGTTGAATAACTGTGACTATGTTCAAAAAATGCATGAAGTTATTAACACTATTCCACATAAAACCATTCAAAGTGATCCTAGTCAGGCCACGGTAGCGGCTCTTCAAAGACTTAAAAAGGCTTATTCTTTTCCTGAAGGTTTTTCACATGCATTCACCCCTCCCCCCGGCTATCGTGTGCCTGATATGTTCGGACGGGTTAAATTGCATAAAGAAGAATTTTCCTATTCGTCCTCTGGTGTCAGGCTATGTTAGCCCCACCAGACCCTTAGAAAAGCCTTGGCACAATATTTAGCCCCTTATACTGTGGATTCACTTTATTTTATTAAAAGTTCCACAAAGGCTATAGAAAGACTGCGATCGCTTCAGCCACAATCGCAGCCTTTCATTTTGGCATCTCTTGATGTGGTCTCATTGTACCCTAATGTACCTGTTGAGGCCACACATCAAATTATTGAGGCAAAACTTGCTGATTCCCATATCCCGAGTTCAGAAATTAATGCTATTATGAACGCACTTCGTCTTGTTAAGAAGCGTTCATACTTCAAATTTAAAGACAGCATTTATCAACAGTTGGAGGGCTCCCCAATGGGTTCCCCCTGTCTGCTGTTCTAGCTGAAATTTTGTTACAGCACATTGAAAATCAGGTCCTTGGTTCCTTCCCTCACCACCCGTTGCTTTATTTAAGGTACGTTGACGACATCCTGGTTGCATGGCCTCACAACCGGGATGATTTATACTATTCGCCAACGAACTATCATCCATGTTCCCAACTATCAGGCTCACGATAGAATTTGAAGCTAATAACTGCTTACCTTACTTGGATATTCTTATTCGTAAGGACTATAGCCTTAACTGCATTACCACTTGTGTATATAGAAAACCCAGAGTTACACCTGTTTTAATACCTTATCATTTATCACACCCTAAACAACATAAGTTGACAGCATTATTCTATTTGTTTAGAAGAGCTCACTCACATTCATCAACTACTAAATTATTTCAGCAAGAAGTTAACTACATTTTTGGTTTGGCTGAGCAATATGAGTTCCCTAAATATCTGATTAGGCAAGTGTTTGGCAAGGTTAAATATGCCTTACATACCACCCTGTTAAGAAACTCCAACTGCAATTCCATATATGTTGGCTCTATGCAATACAATCCACATTTAACGAGAGCCTTAACACAACTATGTAAACCATATGACTTGAAATTTGGTTCACGTACACGAAACTTATTTTCAGTCGTTCGTAAGGATCGTGAACGGAATAGCAAAATGGGACAGTGGGGTATTTACAATATCCCTCTGGTTAAGGCTACTACAGGACAAGCAGCTTCTAATTATGTGGGTTCTACAAAACACAATATTGCATTACGAATTAAAGAACACAAATACAATATTAAAACTGGCATGATTGTACATCACTAGCCAAATCTGTTACACAAGATGACCTTAATCCCGACTGGAGCAATGTAAGAATAATTAATACTCCTAGTAAACCTGGTGATCTTTTAATTGCTGAAAGTGTGTATATAGAGGCCTCCGGTGAGCAATGTTGTAATGAACATGCCCCCTATGAGTTACATAACGTTTGGAAATCCCTTATTAAAAATGTAAATTATAAATTGTAATACAAACTTAAAATTGAATGTTCACCCTACACCATTTATTTCTATTATATATTTCCATGTTTTTCTTCTTCAGACCATTGGGCCAACAGTATACGCAACATTTTTGACGCATGTAGATTACTATTGGCTAACTTACCATGCTTCCCACAATGCAATGATCTATATTATATATAGATTAAATGTGTATCTATTTGTTACATCTGAAGAAGAGGCAGCCGCTGCCTCGAAAGTGCTCATGTTTTTAAATTGTATATATTTCTCATCTTTTAATCATATTAAATCGTGCTAAAGACGGAAATCTTTCATCGCTTCAGTGATCAATGTCGCACGAGTCTTCAATATTTGTTGCTCAATATTTGTTGTTGGTACCTTGATTCGCCGGACCAGGTTACGTGTTTCCAGTCATATTGCCCCGCACGGGGATAACTGGTTTTCCAGTTATTTGGGGAGCGGCGCCCCCACGGCCCGAGCTGACCTTGTGACTGGTCAACATTTGATGTCATGCCACTGCTTGTTTTTTATTTCGGTGCTGTTGGAGTTTGCAGGGACGGCTGTTCATCCAGCTGTTGGGGAGTCGCGGCCCCACGATCCCGAGCTGGTCTTGTGTCTCACTTTTTCGTTTTTATTTATTTTCTCCACTGGCTAGTTGCCCGTGTTGTGTACTCTACCTAATCGCTACCACGCTATGTACTAACACCCCGGTCTTGTGGTTTTGTTACCCTCCACCACTAACTGTTTTATATTAACCGCTCAGTTCGTAGGTTGCTGAGATTCCGTTTAGGTTCCCTTCCTGGGTTTGTCTTCTTTGGATTTCTTCTTTCCTTTTAGCTGGTTTGGGTGCTAGACCTACCTGCATGTTTGCCGCGTGCGGAGACCCGTGAGGCGGAAATGGGATGTCTGGCGGCTGAGGTCGCAGGAGACCGGAGAAGTGCCTCCTGTGTTCCAACACTCGTCTTCGACCCTGGCTTCGCTGTAAACGGGAGGCTAGAGACTAACCCACCTCTAATCAGAAGTCTTGTACCAAGTTGTGTACAGGGCTTTAGAGGCTTTTTGTCATATAGCACGGCAGGGTAAGCCCGGGGCTGTGGGATCATGCCAAAGGCGTTGGCATGACGGTACCCGGAGGCCGAAGTGTCCGCCGAGTGCGTGTGATCACAGCCAACGGACTATATCTGCAACGTATAAGCTCCAGAACTGTGTCCAGCGTCATTTTCATGGCTTGCAGACCTCCAGTTCTCCCTTGTAGGGCTCGGTGGTGTGTGGAGTAGTCTGCAGACGAATCTTCCTCTTTTTTTCCATGGGTAAAAACAAAAACAAAACCTCCAAATTCAAGTCACCTGAGAAAATGATAGTTGACAATGACTCTCCTTCGTCTTCTCAACCTACCAAGTCTCATAACCTTAAACGATCTTTAGACCATGACCAGCACCAAGAATATGGAACCTCTTCTTCGGCAGCTGTACCAGTCGCTCCGAAGCGTCGTCTCCCCTCGTTTGCTGTGAATACGCATGCTACACACTTAGTTGTGGAATCCATCGATCCGAATGAGAGACTGTCCACCAGATCTCCCTTTTTCATTTCTAAAGCTTTGGACGCTGCGGTTGGCCCCTTGAAGTCTGTGAGGAAGCTTCGCTCTGGGGACCTGCTTGTCCAAACTTGCAGTGTTTCTCAGAGTAACACTTTTCTGCACCTCACTAGTCTTCAAGGCATTCCTGTCAAAGTGACACCTCACCCGTTTCTTAACACCTCTCGGGGTGTTATTTCGGAGTTTGATCTCTTGCCATGCAGTGAGGACGAATTGGTGAATGAACTTGCAGATCAGGGTGTTATTGCTGCACGTCGTATGATGTTCCGGCGCGATGGTTCTTTGATTAAGTCTAAAAATGTAATCTTGACTTTTAACTCCCCGAAAGTTCCGACCGAAATCAAGGCTGGCTACTTGGTCTGTGGAGTTCGCCCGTACATTCCCAGTCCTCTGCGCTGTTTCAGGTGCCAGAGGTACGGGCATTCACAACGTTCATGTAACAGTTCCGCTCGTTGCGCAAATTGTGGCTCCTGTGAACATGACGGGGAAGGTTGCACTTCTGCGGCCTGCTGTGTTAACTGTGGTGAGGCTCATGCTGCTTACTCCTGTAACTGTATGAAATGGAAGGACGAGATGGCGATCCAGCGCCTCAAGACCCTGGAAGGCCTTTCGTACCCTGCTGCCAAGGCCAAGTTGGGTATTCCCAACAACCGACAGCGTACTTTTGCCGCGGTAGTTCAGTCTCTGCCACAACCCGTGCAGCCCTTTGTTCCGCGCCCTGTAGCTCTCGCCGCACTTGCCAAGAGATCTACAGCTGAACAAGCGACACAGGTGGATTTCACTGAGCTCCAGCTTATTCGACCAGCTGAGTCTGCGCCTTCTCTTTTGAAGACGACCGACTCTTCCAGTTCCCAGCAGAAAGTCTGCACGTGCGGAAGACCCAGCCCTCAATCCGCAAAGGTGTGCAGTGTCCATCCAACTGTCGCGGTCCAACTGACCAACATTGCAACTGTCTCAGACTCAGCGAGGTCCCCACCCTCAAACAACATTTTAGAGGAACATAGGGGGGAGGAGAGTGACAGTTCGTCCCCACCCTCAACCAACATTACAGAGGAACATAGGGGGAGGAGAGTGACAGTTCGTCCCCACCCTCAACCAACATTACAGAGGAACTTAGGGGGTAGGAGAGTGACAGTTCGTCCCCCTCCTGGTGACTCATCCTATGTGTGGTTGTGTTCGATTTCGTGATGTGTTTTGTCATTCTCATTCCTTAGTTTTACTTAATCGGCTTGTTTCTAGCCATTGTGCCATGTTTTTCATGCTGTTTGTTTCATTGTCTTTTTTTGGCCCTTCCATCGTTCTCATGGTTCGGTTTTACTTGGTCAGCCAGATTTGGGGATTTATGCCACGTTTTTTAATACTGTCTGTTTGTCTTGTGTCTGGCGCTCTTTGGCCAAATCTGGCCCTTGCGCCATAAAAATCCACCAACCAACCAACCAACCAGTCATATTGCATCCAATAGTGGTGTTCCTGAGCCCAGGTGAGGTGCATAGCCTTGTGTTGTGTCATCAATGGCACCCATGTGGGCCGTCGGCTCTGGAACCCCATAAAACACACGGGATGTTGCACTGTCTGAATGCTGCTACTACTACTGGACCCAGCATTGAATTGTGCTGTTATTTGTGGCAAGGTTGCTACCCGGGCAGATGTTACGATGTGTGCCAGACGCCGTTGTCCATGATTGTTTAGGGCGTTTCTACAGCCACACCAGTCTTGCACTATGGATTTTCCCCCAAGTTTGTGTAGTCCAGGTACACCATTGAAATTGTTGACCGTGTAAATCTAAATTTCATGGTAATTGCCGATATGGAGTGACCCATCTCCCTAGCGCTGACTATCATACCATGTTCAAAATTGCCTAAATCCTGATAAGCTGCCATCTAAACTGTGAATGCTACTACTTGGGCTTGCGGAGATATATCTGCCTCTCTATACGTCATTTGCGAACAATACCATTTACCCCATATGTGTAGTGGTATGTAATGGAAATGGTAGTGCCTTTCCCATTTTTTTGGCACCTCAGTGTATGTGTGGCATACTTTTCTGGACAAAAAGCTTTGTCATAGCATGTGATGACATAATTCATGAGAGTTCATGTTTCCTCTCTACATTTGATCTGGTATGAAATGAAATAAGTAGAATCTCTGATGAGTTTAATGCAAAAGTTATGTGCAGATGAAAGAGCTTCCCATTTTAAGAACAGGTACCAAAGGTATAATAATATTTCACAGAACGTCACATGAAAATGGATTTCCTCAGGTACTGATCATGGAAAAAATGATTGATAGGATTGGTGGCCTGTATAGGAATTATGCAACTACATTTAATTTGCAAAGATGAATTGTCCCTGGACCCAGCATTGAATTGTGAGATATAAAATTGTGAGACATTCCATCCAGATATAAAATGATTTGTTGATACTGTATGTGTATTAATGAACTCCTACTACTCCCAACAGGAACTGTCAGCTATGGGGTGATCCCTTTCACTGATGCAATTTTATAATTCAAGACTCTAAGTAATATACTTAAGGAATGGATATGGTCCACCATGTGTGGGATATGGTATTCCTACCATGTACTTGAGAAGGCTGGTGACCTGGCTGAAATAAAGAGTATCGAGAGAGTTATCAACAGAATGAGTGTAAGATTAGTATTTAGAATACTAGAGGAATAAATAAATAGACGAATGAGGTGGTTGAAGAATGAACAAATGGTGATTAGATGTGTGATTTATGTAAGTGAAACTGAAAACATGATTTAGGATAGATGAAGAGAATGAACAGATGAGTGTTTGTTGGATGATGAAAGAGGATGAGCTTTTGTAAGTATAATTTTAAGTGAAAAACTGAACAGCTTGATTCATTATAGTTGTGCAAGTGTGAGACTTTTGTGGTTGCACTTGAGAGTGAGGCTTCAGAGAACAATAATTGTAGTATGCATGCTCTTTGTGATTATGAACCTTTGAATGTGAAGGATGATTTCTGGTATAAGCTAAGAGTTGTTTTGATCTAGTACAGTTCTAAAGAGAAAGTTATTTTTGAGCAAGGGATTTTTTAATAGAAAGATTGTAGGTTCAGAATGGATATCTGACAATGTTCTGTGTAAATTTAATGATCCCAATGTGAATGATATTGGTGAAAGATTGAGGGTTGCCCTTAGAATAGGTTAAGTGCATGTAATACAGATTTTGACCTCACATACATGGGGAGAATTGTACTTTGGGGCAGAAAAGTGTAATAAATTTTGTTTTCTATTACCAGTGCCTGAAACATTTAGTTGTTGACACTCATGATGACAGGTGCAAGTGTTGGGTCTAATCATTACCTTTTATCGTCATGAATAAAGCTGAATTTTTTTCTTTTAAAAAGAGGAATAGCAAGGTACCTGTAATGAAAAGAATAAAAAGCTTCCTGAAGAATATCTACATTACTCTGAATTACTCAGTGAATGAATGAACTAGTTGGATGCATATAAGACTGATGTGGAAAAGTACGTACCAGGGGCATATTTTAAGAACTTTGTGGTAACTATCACAGAAGAGGTTTGTGGTACTGCAGTGATGAGTAACCACTCTGGTGGTGCAGTGTCAAAGTGCTGGCTCCTAACCATCAGGGCTTGAAAAACCCAGCCCACTTGGTTTTTTTCGGGTTTCATTGTTTTTTTTTCCGCTACTTAATCTAATGCACAGGAAAAGTCTTCCTTGAAAATCAGCAAGTATCAAACAGTATTCTTGTAAAAACACAAAAATTTTGGAAATTCCTATTGAAAATCACTAGAGATAGTCATTAATTCTATAAGAAAGGTTATGTATTTTTTATTTCTTTTACATTTTGAATTAAACTTCTTTAAATGCTGGGTTTAATTCTAGAGTTTTGTAAAATTAATTTTATACCTTTTTGCAACTCTGGTCGTTTTTTACTTCTTAAATTATGTATACAATGGAAAATTATTTTTCGTCATTTTATAATATCACAGTGTTTGTGAAAACAAGAAGGAAGTCAATGAGTAGTGGGAAAGGGATTCAGAGAGCTTGTATCTGTTTTAATACAAAAGGCTGATAAATGCATGTGAACAAAGATTCCTAAACCTTAGTTGAATTTGGGCTGTAAGCCGTCTCATTTTATTTTACAGTGGCGTGCAAAAATTAAGGACAAGACGGTTTTTCGAATGTAACATCGTGCAGAAGTGCTCCACTTCGACTCAAATCATACCATAAGATCCCCAAGATGTAAGAATATGGGACAAGTGAGCAAAACCATCCAAACAAGGAATCCAAAGGATACAAAGGCACTTTATTAAAAAGGTAGCTTCGAGGACAACTGGACAGAAGACAGAAACGTCCATGTGACAGGCGGCTGCCAAGAAAAATCCAGTCTTTAGTAGGGGATGTGATCACCCCTGACTGCGTTTCAGGATTTACAACGTCTGTCCATGCTGAGTACGAGGTTGTCAAGGAGCTGTTAAGGCATCGCCGTGGCCCATTCCTCTTGTAGCGCCAATCGCAGCTGCGGATCGTTGCTGGCGGCTGGTGACGTGCTGCCAAGCCTCTCCGGAGAAGGTCCCACACGTGTTCGATTGTATATAGGTCCCGGGGACCTTGCAGGCCAATCCATGCATTGAATATCTTCACTCTCCAACAGCTCTGCGACAGCCACTGTACAATGAGGTGTACCGATGTTGTCCATGAAGAGGAAATCAGGACCCACAGCACCTCTAAACAGACGCACGTGAGGCAGAAGAACCTCAGTACAATAGTGAACACCAGTGACTGAACCTCCTTGGAAGATGTGGAGGTCAGTACGGCTACCAAGCATGATACCGCCCCAAACGAGGACTCCACCACCTCCAAACTGGTCCCTTTCGATGATGTTGGAGGTGTGATTGCATGTTCCCTGCTCTCTCCAGATGTGTATACGTCCAGAATTGCTCGTCAGACTAAATCGGCTCTCATCCGTAAAGAGAACTCGACTCCATTGCTGATGTGTCCAGTTCTTGTGTTCCTGGCACCACAGAAACCGCCGTCTCCGATGAGCAGGCGCTAATGGCACCCACAGTACTGGTCGTCGTGCAAATAGACCACCTTTGTGCAGCCTCCTGGCCATGGTAAAACATGATAACGGACATCCAGTTGTCTATTGCATGTGCCTTGCGATTTCTGCCGCTGTCTGCCGTCTGTCTCTTCTCGCCTGTAGGACAATATACCGGTCGTCCGCCACCCTGGTTGCTCGTCGGCGACCACTGCTAAACTGTCGGACAGCTGTTCATGTCGTTTGAAATGCTCTCCAAGCTCATGAAACGATGCTGTGAGCAATCCCGAACTCCTCGGCCACACTAGTCACACTTCAACCTTCTTCCAACTTCCCAATGACGCGACCTCGGGTAAAGTCATCCAGATGTCGTCTACTGGATTGCCTGTTGGCCATATCACACGGTGGCAGCAACTCAACGTCGCTCAAACCGATGTACACCGTGCAATAGCTTTCACCGAATTGCTGAGCGTACACCGCCCATGTGCTTTATACAATTCCGACACTCCCCCCCCACGTCATGCTGCATATATGCTCATGCCCTACCGTACATGTGTAGTGTATCTCTTGAGTGGTCTTTCGGTCCATTCTGCCTGCTCGTTCCGCTGTTATGCTGATTTCTCTTCTTCGTCCTTAATTTTTGCACAACAGTGTATTATGCAGTGCATAAAAATTTTTTGCGGAGCTGTTTAAGGTCATGACTCATTTAATATGGTAATGTATCTTATTTCTTTTAGGGATTCCTTGTTACCATTTTGTGCCTTTGAAAATGTCCTTATTTAAAGCAAGAGACTGGTGGAGCACACTATGTGGTTCTGAGGAGGAATTTGATAAAGGTTGTCTTTGTATTGCAAATATTGATAATGATGCAGAGGTATCAGGTAAGAAAGTGTATTCATAGGAAATTATTTTCTGTGTGTTTTTTTTATTGTGTTATTTCTGTAGAGTTCACCAAAAATGTTGGTAATATTATGGAATTCAGAGTTGTTGCTTTTAAATTACATTATAAGTGCTGTGCAGTTGTAATACACCACTATATTTATAATGCAATTTCAAGTATAGTGCTCCGGATCACACCTGTATTATGAAGTCAGTTGCAGTATAAAACTTGTATTACTTTTGCATTTTGAATCCATCTGCAGTATAACCAAGTTAGACTACAAGGGTCGTTCAATAAATAAGGTAACAAGAAGTCTGGCATCAAAATTCTTAATTATGTACCAATAAAAAGTTAAAGTGTGTGTGTATTCCTAAAGAGCCAAAAACATCACCACCAGAGGATTCTGTGCCTATTTGTTCACTTGGAATGGCTGTTGAAAGATGCCTGTGTTATTGTCAACAGGGCCAGACGAAGAAGTGCAAAGCATAATTTGTTTTCTTTATGCAAAGGGTGTTTATCCAGTGGAAATCCATTACCAGTTGGTGAAAGTGTTACGTCATGGAAGCAAGTGTGGAAATGGCACAAGGACTTTGGGAAGAGCAGGATAGACTTGGATGACAAACCTCAGCATGAGCATCCAATAATCACAATCCAAGAAGTTGTGCTACAGACAGATGCTGTCATTCATGACAACAGACTTATCTGCATTGAGAAAACTCGCCAGTGAGCTGTAAAATTCAGTGGGTATTGTGCACAATGTTATTCGTGACCAGCTGCATTATCAAGTTTGCATGAGGTGGATGCCTAAGAAACTCAGAGAACATAAGGCAAGATAAATGGGTCTCTCCCTCACACATTCAATATGCTATTATCAGCAAGGTGAAGACTTCTTGATGCACATTGCCACAGGAGACAAAACTTGGGTGCATCATTCAACACCAGAAAGCAAATGAGCATCAGGGACATGAAAGCACCTGTCATCTCAGCCTCCTGTAAAAATCATCGCATTACCATCCAGCTGAAAAATCGTGGCAACTGTTTCATGGAACTGTCAGGGTATTCTGATTGATTTGCTAGACTATGGTTCAAGTGTAATGGCCAACAGTATTGTAAGATGCTTGACATGTTGTACCATGCCATTCACTGCAACAGACCTGTGCTGCTAAACATAGGTAGTATGCTATTGCATGATGATGATGTCAGACTGTATGTGGCCCAATGCACAGCTGAGTGGTTTTGGTGATGTGGATGGAAAGTTTTGGAGCATCCTCTCTACAGAGCCCTGACCTTGGACCCTACAATTTCCATCTGTTTGGCCCTCTTAGAAACTCTTGGCCTGTGAGCATTTTGCTTCATATCCAGATGTGAGATAGACTGTAACAGTATGCTGGCATACATGCCATACCATTTTGATGGGACATTTGTTTAAATCACAATGGTGATTTCATGGAAGATTAAAGAGCACAAGCAGTTACCCTTGTGCACTGTGTACTCCATTCAAATGATAAATAAATACTTCTGAATGAAAAGGTCTATTACCTTATTTTTTGACCAATTCTTGTATTCATAGATGTTAATGAAGAATAAATCTTCACAATTGCATGTAAGATGTAGTGTATTATTTTTTGGTGTAGAAGTGCCATATGTGACTGTTTCTATGTAGCAAAGAAAACTTGAAAATTGCATTGCCACTTACTGATAATTGAACCTGTGTTCAAGCATGCTATACCAGCCATGGCAGTGAATCTCCAAGCAACTGAAGCATAGGAATCTGAACAAACTTCGGATTTGCACTGGTCAAAGCATCCGATGTTTCCTCATGAAGTGAACCGTTTCTAGTCCAGGAACAGATCCAGGCCAGATATCACCAGTTCTTCAGCTATTATCATAGCTTTTAATGAAGAATAAATCTTTGCAAATACATGGAAGCATATCAGCATATTGATTTTTGGCATAAAAGTGCTGTATTAGATTGTTTACACATAGCTGTCTCCTTAGAAAACCCCAAAATTGCATTGCCGTAAAGCAAGAATCAAACTATATGGAAGAAATGGTCATCACTATGAAGAGTCTTGAATGCTTTTACATGCATAAATCTAATGTTTGTTCAAATTTCTATGCTTAAGTGGCTTGAAGATTTTGTTGACTTAGATGGTGTAATGGTAGCATTCTCAGATAGAAATTAGGTAACATGGGTTTCACTTCCACTCCAAGGTGATGTGATTTTCTAGTATTCTGAGGAGATGGCTATGTGGAAACAACCACATACGGCACTCCTATGCTAAAAAAATTAGTTAAACTACATTTATTAGCTAAAATATTACTACTTAACTCTTATTGCCATGGGTGCATCACATAAAATTTGGCAGTGATGTTGATTAGGCTAACAGTGCAATATAGTTGCAATTTCCATTTTACATTTCAAAACTGAATGTGATAATTTTTTAAAATGTATGATGGTAGGAGTAAATAATTAGTGAACATTGGTTAGTCTTTTTTTTGTTTTGTTTTGGCATTTAATGACCACCATGAGCAACTCGTATTACTAGAAGCAGTCACTTGTTCACTAATTCTCTACTCCTATCATCATTAGGGCCACTGCTTCCAGAAAAAGGACAGCGCTTTAGCCCCATCAGACAAACACAACATCCGTGCCTCGCCGCCCCGGTGGCGCAGTGGTCTAAGAACTGGCTTGTGACCCATTTGTCCGAGATGGGTCCGGTTACGAATCCTGGTGAGGTATGGATGTTGTGTTTGTCTTACAGCACTGGCTCTCTCTTATCCCTGGAACCAGTGGCCCTAAATTAGGGGCAGGCTGCAGCTTATAGCCCATTGAGTTGCTCATGGTGGTCATTAAATCCTCAAAAAAAAAAAAAAAAAAAAAGCACCAGTGCCTCACTCAGGACTTGAGCCTGGATCCATCTTAGAGGAATGATCAGATTCCAGTATCTCAGACCACTTTCCCACTGGGAAGACTTAGTTAATCTCATCTTTAAACTAGATTTAAGACACTGCAGCTGTTTTATTGAAAAATGTGCAAATTTTATGGTGTGGAAAGAGACTTGTATGAAATTTCATTGAAATTCATGGCATAACCAACAGTTCTACATCTGGTGTGAACTAGAGTTATTAAAAAATGGTAGTGTAACTTATTGCTCGGATGAAAAAAAAGTGTTTTGAAAATCTGCTATATTGTAAACTGTAGTTTTATCTTTTAAACTCGTACCAAAACCCAAGGGTACTTGGATTTTTGAAAGTACCTAATTTGAAACTTAATTATTTTGACATAAGTACACCTATAAAACTCATAATTTTAGGCTGTTCTCCTTAATTATGCAGCTTACTACTTTGTTTCTCATAAGTTATGACCTGCATGAATAGTTCTGTAGTTGTTTTGGACATAGCATCCACATAGTCTAAACTGATGATATGACTAATTTCCATATAGTGAGGGGGAATATCTTGTTTGGGACATTCTGGGTGCATCTGGTTCTTTTTCAGTGAAACATACCACTAATACAAAGTAGCTGTTAAAGTAGGAACATCTGGGCTGACGAGTGGAGCTTATCACATTACCACTGAATGGGCAGAGTTCAAACTAAAAATTGGAAATATTTAGATTTGTAAAAACCTAAATCCTAAATGGACTAACATTTTTGATTACATATTGTTGATTTTCATATGCTATTGAAGATATACCACATGATTATAATGCAAGGCATGTTGTCAAATGGGATTTAATATATTTATTGGTACATTTGCAAAGCTACAGAATTTACTGCATACATACATACATACATACATACATACATACATACATACATCTGATATTCAGAGGTTAGCTCCTCACAGAAAGAATTTACTGTTGCTTTATCAAATGACTCCATTCACAGTGATCTCGGCACACATTCATCACATGCCGTACACACCTTTTGTACTTCATACTCATTATCTTTTTCTCATTCAGACATTCCTGAATCTGGTCCTCCCATGATTTCCTTGGCCTTTCTCTACCTTTCTTTCCTGCTACGTGGGCTGAATAAATTCTCTTAGTAAGTACCTCATCACTCATTCTTTCAACATGGTCAAACCACCTAAGAATATTAGTCTCCACCTTACTAACAACATTTTACCTCACATTACACATCTGCAACACATCTTCATTCCTCACATGATCAGAGCGTGTCATCTCACAACCCCCTCGTAAGTAATGCATCTCTCCAGCACAGAAATTACTTGTGCGAGTCTTCTGTAGTACCCAGGTTTCACTACACCAGAGTAGGAACAATCGCACTTTCATACACAGCCATTCAGGACTTTCTTGAGAACTCGTCATTCTTGTGAAATCCTCAGAAAGCAGCTATGACTTTCAATGAAGAGTTCACTCTCCTACTAATTTCACCATCTAATTTGTTCTCTCTGTTGAACATGCTTCCCAAATGTACAAACTTGTTTCCCTGGTCAATAACAGACTTATCCTGCATTCCATGCAGTACTAACAGTTCCTCACTCAAAAACCATATCTTTGGTTTTTCCCTTAATTATACTCAGTTTGAAATTCATACAAACTTCGTACATATGTGCCAGCATACTCTGCAGCTCACTTTCGCTCTCTGCCAACAGGACTGTGTTATCAGCATATAGCAATCTACACACACTGACATTACCAAGACATAAACCAGTATTGTCCATTTTGGCATCGCACATGCACACATCCATAAATATATTAAACAGCCGTGGTGACATTACGCAACCTTGTCTGACTCCTGTACCAATAGAAAACCATTTCAATACAACACCATTTCCTCGTACACAAGCTCTACTGCCAGCATACATGGCTTTCACACTATTAAGTAGATTCCCAGTGATATCATATTTAATCAGTACCTTCCACAGAAGTATCCTATTTATTTGATCATAGGCTTTCTCTAAATCTACAAAGGCAGCAAAAACTTTCTTACCAACAGGCAGATACTTCTCAGTCATCAAACATAAAGCAAAAATTTGGTTGGTGCAGCCTTTACCAGGCATAAAACCACTCTGTACATCCCACACTTTCTCTGATGTAAGACTTCATACCTTATCAATAACAATCTTTCCAAATACTTTCCCTGGCACACTCAGCAAGCTGACACCATGGAAGTTCTTTCATTTAGTCTGATCACCCTTTCCCTAATACAAGGGAACAATGATAGCATCTTTCCAATCTTGAGAGACCAACTCCCAGCACAACTGGCAAATTTCAGTTAACCAGTCAACTACAGAGTCCCCACCATATTTTAGCATCTCAGCAGTTATGCCATCCACTCCTGGCGCCTTATCATTCTGAAGAGATTTTAGAGGTTTACACACCTTGAGATCCTCCTATACTTCCATCTCTCACTGTGGCATCATCTGGTTCTGCCTCAGAATCACCTTTGCTTTCATGCTCTAATAACTCACAGATGTAATCACCCCATCTTTCACTTAACTCATTGGGCTCCCATATCGTTTCTGCGAACCTATTCTTCACACAACTTCAAATTTTATTTACCCTATTTTTGTTATGTCTTATGTACTTCCAGAAATGTTTTCTATCTTTCCAAAAAGCCAAATCGTGCCTTTCCTCCTTTTCCTTCCTGTCTTTTGCCTTACTCTGGTGAACCAGCTTGGCTACCTCACACTTCTTACAGCGATATTCATCCTCAGAAACTCTATCTTGCAACAACTCCAAATATGCTTCCTTCTTTCCCTTAACTGCTTCTTTTATCTCACTGTTCAACCAAGCATCACTTCTGTTACCCACTATTGCCACAGACCTCTTCAGCAGCAGCAGCAACAACACAGTTCTTAAAACATGTCCACTTCTTTTCTACATCCCTCTCACAAGACTTCAACTCATTGAGTTGTTCTCTGAGTAAATCAGAGTAACACTGATGTTCTTCATGGAGCCTTTCAACCTTTATTCTTTTCATCACAGGCCTCTTCCTGTTCCTCTTTCTCCAGCCAACATTCAATTTCACTCGTGACACTAACAAATAATGATCAGAGCCAACATCTGCATTTCTCATCACACGAGTGTCAACAACTAAGTGTTTCAGATGTTGATCGTAAACAACAAAATCTATTACACTCTTTTGTCCCAGAGTATGATTTTCCCAAGTGTATGTGTGGACACTCTTGTGGTTGAAAAACGTATTAATACCCACAATCCATTTTCAATGCAGAGTTCAATTAACCTTTCACCATTATCATTCACACCAGGATCATTAAACCTACCCAGAACATTATCAGAAATCCTATTCTGAACACCTACTCTAGCATTGAAATCCTCTGCTATAACAACTTTCTCTTTAGCACCAAACTGGCTCAAAACAGCTTTTAGCTCATTATAAAAATCTTGCTCCTTATCAGAGGGATCTGAATCGCAAGGAGCATGCACTACAACAATTACTATTCTCTGAAGTTTCACTTTCAAACGAATCCAGAGAATTCTTTCACTTATACAGCTGTAATGAATCAAGTTATTCTTCATCTTTTCACTTAAAATAACACCTACACCAGCCTGTTCTCTTGCATTATCCAACACTCCTCCAGACCACACACTTACCATTTCATTCATTTCTGCTATCCCAATTTCTTTTTTTTTTAGTTTCACTTACACACAGCCGATCCAATCTGTACTTATTCATTTTTTCAATCACCTCATTTATGTTTCCATTTATACCTCCAGTATTCTGTACACCAACCTTACACTCACTCAGCCGAGATCTCTTTCTCATATGCCATTTTTCATTTCCATATCATTTCCATGGTGGACCATCCTTCTCAAGTGTAGTAGGTCCACCATATCCCCACACTTGAGTTGTTTTTGTTCTTTGTAGAGTCATGAAAATCATAAAAGTACATCACTGTGGCTGATCAGCCCACAGCTAATGGTTCCAGTTGGTTGTTTCACCTGAGTATTCTGGAACATAACCCAGTGAGTTTGGGTCTTTTTGCCAATGTTGCACAAAACTAGCTTGTACCTCTCCAAGATTCACAGAGGCCCTTGTTACTGCATGCTTTCCTTTATTCCAGTAAAATTATTTTTAATTCCCTAATGAGTGTTTTAACATATCACAGCTTCAGATACAAAGTACAGCTGAATAATTAGCAAACTATGATGACCAGAATTGGCATTGATGTGTGCTGTTGGTTAATCTTTATTCTCCTGTCTTCATGTGGCATCTCCAAAAACTTGTGAATCTAAGCTTGTGATTAATCCCTTATATGTGTAGTCTAATTCATTCTTTAAGGCATCCATCTGTCTTGCATACCTGTTCCTCATTTCCCCATTTAACTTGCTCACAAAGTTTAATTGAAGTATTATATTTCTGTATTCTCATGAATTGTCCACAATAAGCCATTTTTGATTTCCACATTGTTGTTTGAAGGTGGCCTTTAGATCTAACTTGTTTTCTCCTGTACTTCAGTAAAAATGCCATTTTTTATCTCAAGGGAATGTAAACCATTATGTAGCAGGCTATAACTCTTTAAATTTCAATTTGATTAGATGACCAGTTATACAGATTGACCAGATTTTGTTTTGTTACATTACAGCTTCTCATTTTTATCTTCAACAAAAACAAACATTTTGTGAATATATTTTAAAGGGGATTAGAATTCACCGTAAACTTCTTTTAAGTCAGACACTTACATTCATTATGAATGAATTACTTTGAAGGTTAAATTATGTCGCTAATACATTTACACTTATAATGCATATTCCTTTAAAAAAAAAAAAAAAAAAGAAGAAAAATTCAGCAAATTTAAAATATGCTTAGTCTACTATGTATGTTTATTTTTTTGTTATTTTTTGCTTATTTTTTTGCTTATTTTTTGTTTCCTTAACAGTTTTGCTTAATCAGTTGTTTCCTATCCTGTTTGAAAACATATGTAACTTAAGTATTGTATATACACATTAGGGTGGGCCGAAAATGTTTTTTTTTTAATTTGCATATCGCCTAGTGCCGAAAAGTTGCCATTTGGAGATAACAAGAATTACCGAAGACATTTTTTTGAAACCGACCAATATCATACATCTCCGCATGGCACACTAAGTTTGTGTTTTTCCGACCGCATTGGACCACAAGCAAAAACAGATGGAATTTTTTTGTAATTGAAATCGAGTAACCCCTAGTGCAGAAAAGTGTCCTTTAATGTTCCCAATAACAGTGAAAAAAAAGTTTTGAAGTTGATCAATATGGCTATGTTTCCGCACTGCACGCAAAGTTTGCCATTTCCTTCCCACATTTGGCCCGCAGGCCTAGGCTAGGTAAAGGCATCTTGGCATGTAGGGCATCGGAAGAATCCGTAAGAAATTGCACTGTTTTGAGTGCACCATGCGTGTGCATGTGTAGGACACTCAGTTTTCTTTGCAATGTGTAGCGTGTAGCTCTTTGCTTGCTTCCAATGTCAGATATGGAAACAACCCAGAACTCACCACGAGGAGATGGCTACTGGCTACACTTCAAATTCCGCCAACCCTCCCTCCAGCTCAGAATTTTATTTCTACGTGGTATGTCTTATTCGGTAATCTGCTTTACTCGAAAAATGTGGCATTAATTGCTGTGATGCAATTGTTGCTCTTATGAACAAATCTCTAGCTTCAAATCCACACACTGAGGCAGCTGCTTCGGTCACCAGTTTTCATGCAACGTTCCACAGCTTGCGTGTGGCAGGGAAACTTGGTTATTTCTTCGCCAGCTGCGGCAGAAGTTGCGATTAGTCGATCCAGATCTTTGTCTGAGATGTGTTTAGTCAGGGGTGGTTCAGTAAGACACGTTTCAGTCCAATCGATCATCTCATAATATTCATTAGCATCCAAATTTAATTGCGGCACTTCGAATTCTCTTATGACATTATTCATTTGTTGTTGTCTAGCTTTCTTTATTCTTCTCCACGCAAAAGCTCTAATGTGGGTGTGTTCATCCGCAATCATACTTAGCAATATATTCTCTGGGTGACTGAAGAATGAGCTTCTCTTGATCACTGCATCAATGTCGTCGCCACTCAAAACCTATTGCAAACTTTGATCTGTGTTGCCAACTACATAATTAAGGTATATGCCCCGGTCTGGTTTTCCATAAAGAAGAAGCCTTCGTGCACAGAAGGGGCCAAACACTTTTGGAAACTGATCAACTTATCGCGCTTCATGGATTTGAAGTGCAAAGTAATCATTGATGCAATGATCAACAGAAAAATGCATTCTTCAGTCACCTAGAGAATATATTGCTAAGTATGATTGTGGACAAACACACCCATGTTAGAGCTTTTTCATGGAGAAGAATAAAGAAAGCTAGACAACAACAAATATATGAATAATGTCATAAGAGAATTCAAAGTGCCGCAATTAAATTTGGATGCTAATGAATATTATGAGATGATCGATCGGACTAAAACGCGTCTTACCAAACCACCCCTGACAAAACACATATCAGATGAAGTTTTGGTTCTACTAATTGCAACTTCTGCCGCAGCTGGTGAAGAAATAATGAAGTTTCCCTGCAACACGCAAGCTGTGGAACGTTGCATGAAACTGGTGACCGAAACAGCTGCCTCAGTGTGTGGATTTGAAGCTAGGATTCGTTCATAAGAGCAACAATTGCATCACAGCAATTAATGCCACATTTTTCAAGTAAAGTGGATTACCGAACAAGATATACCATGTAGAAATAAAATTCTGAGTTGGAGGGAGGGTGGGCCGAACTGAAGTGTAGCCAGTAGCCTCCTCCTCGTGGCGAGTTCTTGGTTGTTTCCATATGTGACATTGGAAGCAAGCGAAGAGGTACACGTTACACATTGCAAAACAAACTGAGTGTACTACACATGCACAAGCATGGCGCACTCAAAACAGTGCAATTTTCTACAGATTGTTTCAATGCCCTACATTCCAGGATGCCTTTGCCTAGACTAGACTAGGCCTACGGGCCAAATGCGGGAAGAAAAGGGTGAACTTCGTGAGCAGTGCAGAGACATAGCATATGATCAACTTCAAAATTTTTGTTTTTTCACTGTTATTAGGAACACTACAGGACACTTTTCCGCACTAGGGGTTACTCGATTTCAATTACAAAAAATTCCAACCGTTTTAGCTTATGGCCCAATGCGGTCGGAAAAACGCGAACTTAGTGTGCCGTGCGGAGACGTAAGATATTGATCGATTTCGAAAAAATGTCTTTTGTTATTCTTGTTTACCCAAATGGCAACATTTCCGCACTAGGGGATATGCAAATTAAAAAAAAGTTTTTTTCGGCCAACCCTAATACACATGTTCATTATCTCTCACCTAGATAAAATAATAGTTGGAAGCCACAGTGGAATATTGAGGGTTTATAAACCATGGCCAATCAAGCAAGAAGATGGTTCTTATTCCACCTTCCGTCCAGATGAATTACTCTTAGAAGTTCAACTTAGTTTTCCAATAATCAGAATTGGTACTGGGCTTTTAGTGTCGTAAGTAAAAATACTATTTTCCCCAATGTATAAGATGTATAGTGGTTTTGGAAGGAAAAGTTAAGAAATATTTTTCTATATAGTAAACAATGTTTCATACTTTCATTCAGTGTTAAAAAAAAATCTTTTATTGAAGAAATTAAACATTTGTGCCTTATACTACGATATGTGAAATTATCATCTTATACTTGTATGCCATCCTGGTGTTCCTGCATGTTGTCATAGTTCACTAAAGGAAAAAGAAATACTCCTGCTTTGCAACAAATTTCTTCCAGTTATATTTGCCCATTGCAAGATTTTCTGCCCTTAACACATTTCCTTGATCGTTAATGACTGATTTTACACCTTCTGCTATCCTTGCTTTAGGTTTATGGTCTGTGGCCAGAAAGTGCTTTGTAGTCTGGTTAAGAGTCTAAAGCACTTTTAGGCTACTTTGGAAGTTCATTTTGACATAATTTACAAAATTTTGGGGCACCTAACTTTTTTTATCCTAAACACACCACTTTGCTTTTTGATACCTGGGATCAACAGTTTAAATACTTCCTATTAGCATTTTTGAACTTCACTTTTAGTTGGTAAAGTTCGATGAACACTTACTTCACTTTTAGTTGGTAAAGTTCGATGAACACTTACCGCACGTGGGGCTTGGCTTTCAATTCATATTTTCGTTATGTGGATGCGGCACGGGGTTGTTGTTTTTTTTTTCCATTTGGCCACGGTTCACTTCTTTTTTTTTTTTTTCCGTTGGAATTATTTTGCCTCATCACCAAATGAGTTTTTCCTTTGCTGCATCCTCATTTACTTCAATATTTATTCTTAACCCGAGTACTTTCGGTACTACTACTATACCGTCTTCGAGGGGACATTTTGCTCCAACTAGCACGGACCGTGTCAGCTGGGCATTTCGGTGGTTCTCGCGGGCTGCTTCTGTCATCTGCTATCGCTTCTTCTTGGGCGTTGTGGCGCCATCTCTTGTTGGTCAGTGATCTCCTTTTTCGAACTTTTTCTTTTTTTTTGCTCAATTTTAATTAAATTTCTCCAGCTGTTTCTCAAATTATTAGGGTCATTGTGGTTGCAAACTTTTGTCCTATTTTTTTCAATCATTACCGACTCTGCTATTCTGAGGTGTTTTTCGGATTTACAGCTTTTAATGATTTTCATATTTTCGAATTTTGGATATTTTTGGTTATCCAGACAGTATTGAATCAGTGCTGTTTTTTCTTCTTTTTTCTGCCAGTTTTTTATGTGTTGTTTTAATCTGTGTTTAAGCTTATTTTTGGTACTTCCTATATAAGCCATTGGAGGATTTTCAGTAATAGGAATTGAATAAATACCTGCTTTTTCTAACATTCTTATTTTATCATTATTTTTTGTTACTATATTTTTGATGGTATTTACTTTTCCTCCAATTTGAATGTTATGCTTTTTACAAATATTATTAATTTCATTGGTAGTGCCTTTAATGTAAGGAAAACCATTTAAATATTTGATTTCTTTTTATTTACTACAGCATTATTTTTTTTTATTTTCTTTATTACTTCTGTGTCCCATTTTTTTATTAAATGTTTAGGATAACCAAAGCTGCTTGCAATTTTTTTTATGAATTTGATTTCTTCATTGATGAACTGACTATTTTCAGAATGCGTATATGCTCTTTTAATTAAGGTTTTTATACTATTGCATTTTTGAGGATATGGATGTGCTGAATTGTATGGGATTAGGACCGGAACAAATGAACTTTTCCGATAAACTCTGTATAGTAACTTATCTGTGGATTTGATAACATGTACATCCAAAAAGGCTATTGCATTATTTTTTTCCATTTCAACCGTGAGTTCTATAGTTGGATATAATGCGCTGTAACGTTTTGTTAATTTTTTTAATTCTTCTTCGTTCAGTTTTGATAGAATGAAAATGTCATCTACGTATCGACAGTACACTTCTGGTTTTTCTTCCATATGATGTAGGACATTTTCTTCAATTTCGTTCATCACAACCTCAGCATATAGAGTTGATAATGGTGAGCCCATTGGGCCTCCTGAATTTTGTTTGAATATTTTGTTCTTGTATGTAAAAATATTATTTTCATATAAATAAACTAAAACTTTTTTCTGGCAGAAAAAAAGAAGAAAAAACAGCACTGATTCAATACTGTCTGGATAACCAAAAATATCCAAAATTCGAAAATATAAAAATCATTAAAAGCTGTAAATCCGAAAAACACCTCAGAATAGCAGAGTCGGTAATGATTGAAAAAAATAGGACAAAAGTTTGCAACCACAATGACCCTAATAATTTGAGAAACAGCTGGAGAAATTTAATTAAAATTGAGCAAAAAAAAAAGAAAAAGTTCGAAAAAGGAGATCACTGACCAACAAGAGATGGCGCCACAACGCCCAAGAAGAAGCGATAGCAGATGACAGAAGCAGCCCGCGAGAACCACCGAAATGCCCAGCTGACACGGTCCGTGCTAGTTGGAGCAAAATGTCCCCTCGAAGACGGTATAGTAGTAGTACCGAAAGTACTCGGGTTAAGAATAAATATTGAAGTAAATGAGGATGCAGCAAAGGAAAACTCATTTGGTGATGAGGCAAAATAATTCCAACGGAAAAAAAAAAAAAAAAGAAGTGAACCGTGGCCAAATGGAAAAAAAAAACAACAACCCCGTGCCGCATCCACATAACGAAAATATGAATTGAAAGCCAAGCCCCACGTGCGGTAAGTGTTCATCGAACTTTACCAACTAAAAGTGAAGTAAGTGTTCATCGAACTTTACCAACTAAAAGTGAAGTTCAAAAATGCAAATGCATTAATGCACGTTAAAATATAACCTCCAATATCGGAAGTAAATTGATACTTCCTATTAGATTTTTTTGTTTCCCTAACAGTTTTGCTTACCTCTACTTTTTACCAAGGGGCTTTGACTTTGCTGTTCTTACAGTATTTCCACACCACATGGTTTCCTTGCAGAATCAATTGGCATCCCATGCTTTATGAGTGTTTCATTCAATGCTTACAGTTAGTGAGGTTAAATTATGCTATAACCATACCTGTCAGAATTTCACATTGTTTCAGTGTGAGTTTGTTTGTCGACTTGTCTGTGTATCATTTAGGCTGCTGCTTTAAGTCTGTAGTATGGCATCCCTTCATTTGTTTAACACGACTCAGTTTAATAGCTCAGTCAGCACTGCTGATGGTTAAGTTCATGTACTGGTGTGGTGAGTGCAGGCTGGCTGCTTTTGTTAATTGCACTCCAGATATCTCCACCACTTTTAGGTCAAGGGACTTTGTTCAGTGTTGTATGCAAATTTTTGCAATGCTTGTTATCCTGACATCACTAAATGGGAGTGCTTCCATTTGAAATGCTTGAGATACCGCAGAGTTAACCTCAATCTTGAGATGTACCATTTTATGTATCTCATTTCCGCGGTGAGTAGTATGTGTGCCATGTACTGGAATTGCATCTGTTCATTATAGTGATTCTTGGAATTCTTTAAGTTGTTCAAGTTAATTTATAACCATTTTTTGGATGGAATACTATTAAAAAAATTATCTATCAGTCTCAGTAGGCAAAGGGGTATTCTGATAGTCATGTAAAGACATGTTCCATCAGTGACTAAATATTTTAACTGTTATTATGTAAGCATGATTATGTAGTGTAATTTGTAAGCAATACTTATGAGTTCATACAGTTGTAACTTAATTGTGTTTTATTGAAATATTACCTGGGAGCTCAATATTAATTTCAGAAATGGGACAAGCATATATTGGAGACTGTATTTAAATTGAAAGGATACTCACATGCTGAACTTCAGGGAAGAAGAGTTGTAGAACCAACCAGGCACATTCCCCAGTGTCTTACCCTATCTCCTTGTGGTACAGAGCATAAACTGTCTTATCTAGTTGAGAGAAAAAAAGGGGAAGGCTATCAACTACCGACTAACAGGGATAACTGGTCTGGGAAATCTTTGGCCACTCTCTTCAAAAATGTTACTAAACATTAACATGCATAATAGATGGAAGGTGGCCTGCTCAAGTTGCCCTCTTTCCAATGAGTAATCAGAGCAGAAAGCCAAAAACTTAGCTATTAGAACACCAATGTATTGAATGAACTACCAGGTTAGTGTGATGAGATGAAGCTTGCATGTATTAATATAAGGGGAATCAATGGAAAAGGGGTTGAATTAGCCAAAGAATTAGAAAAAGATCATCTTCAATATATGTAAATGTGAGATTAAAAACTGTTGATCAAGTACATGTGACCTTGGTGACAGATTTAACATTATTCTGGTATACAGGGTTTGTATGCCTCCTGGATTTCCTGGAAAACTCCTGGAATTAAATTTTTATTTTCCAGGGCCCTGGAAAACTCCTGGAAAAAATGCAATTTTTAATGACTCCTGGAAAACTCCTGGAAAAAATGCAATTTCTAATGACTCCTGGAAAACTTCTGGAATTTTTGTATTTATTTTTATGCTGAACTAGTTTGGTTAAAAGTTTTGACAGCCAGTGTTTCACCATAAAGGTTAGCTCCTCTCCAGCTCTGAACTGGAGAGAGAGAGAGAGAGAGAGAGAGAGAGAGAGAGAGAGAGAGAGAGAGAGAGTGTGTGGGTGGGTGGTGGGGGGAATGCAGACACTTTCTTGCCTGAACGGGTTGGGTGGGGCCAGCATGGCTGTTGACTGATAAGCATCTCCTGCACCCTACTGGGATAAAAAATATGATTTTCTATCTTCGTGGAATTTCTACAAAACTGATTGAAAATTTAATGCACTTAATAAATTGCTAAAAGGAACAAACCCACCAAATTTCGTGTGAATTGGATAAAAACTGTGAAAACCAGCCAATAAAATTTTTAATCACATGCGGTGGCAGTTTTCCCACTTTAACATCATCATAAATTTTTTATGCGCAATTCCAAAAGTTTTAATTTGATTGTAGTGAAATTTGCAGGGTAACCTTATATGACCCAGTTACGATATCTGTGAAAAATTCAGATCTTTTAATTGAAAATTGAGAAAATATATTTTTCGGCACTTTTTTCTTAGTTAGGAAAGGAAAGTAGCATGTGGGAGGGGCTCGATGTGATGACAAGGAGAAGATCCTCTAAACCTTGATTTTAACTTACACTATTCTTATGGTTACATAAATATTATAAAGCTGTAAATGAGGTGAGGGGTAATTGTAGAAGTGAGATGCGGATGGACTGATACCACTCTTGTGTGTTCCCCAGACTTTTTAATCAGGCTCTTTTATTTTAAACAGTGTTAGTCTTAGGTTAACTCAAGAGTATAGTGAGTTCATACAGTTGATATATAACGCTGAATGCAGAGGCATTTGACTGTTTTCCTTTTAAATTGGTAACAGGAATATTGTTCTTTTTTATTAGTCAGGATAAATTATTGTTGTGTAGTTATGCCAGGTGATAGTGTATATTTAATCCAGCTTGACTGGATAATGTCAAGTTAAGGATTTTTTGCTGAAAGATACTTCTAAGTTTAAAGCGAAGTGCAAAGTATGTGATCGTTGCTTCAATATTTCAAGTACCATTACTAGTCATGTGGCAAGTAAAAAGCACATTTCTTTATTGGCAGCTAAACAAAAGTGAACAGTAGATATCCAAGACTTTTACCAGAAGTCACATGGTGCTGTTCCTATTAAAAAACCTGCAGTATCTGGCATAAGTCTTGAAAATTCGTTTTCCCAAAACGATGTGCTAAAAACAGAAATTCTATGTACGTTGAAAGTCATTACTTCACATTATTCATATAAGTCATGTGAAAACATCCAATCTGTACTGACCTTAATGTTGCATGACAGTAGCATTGCAAAGAAGTTCTCTTGTGGTGAAAAAACATGTGCATATTATTCTGTTTTTGGTATTGCACCATTTTTTATGTCACTTTTAAAGGGAAGAGTCAGATCTCAAGATGGATATGTGTTACTGTTTGACAAGACCCTTAGCAAGGAAACTAGCAAAAAAACAGTTGGATTCTCATGTTAGGTTTTGGGATGGTGGGCAAGTTTGTACAAGATACTTAGGTTCTGACTTTTTAGGACATGCTGTAGTAAAATTCTATTCAAGAAAAGTGTTCTGGCTTAGGTTCTGGTAACTTGCATCAGCTGTCCATGGATGGACCCCATGTCAATTGGAAAGTTTATAATATGATGCTGAATGCATTGAAACTAGACGACCATGCTTCTTTGTTGAATGTTGGCAGTTGTGGATTGCATATTGTTCATAATACTTTCAACAGTGGCTGCAAAATAATGCCAAAACTTGGTGAGACTATTCAAGCATTGTATTATATATTCAAGGACTCCCCAGCTATATGTGAAGACTTTTCAAAAGTGACAAACTGCAACGTCTTTCTGCTAAAGTTTTGCAAACACCGTTGGCTTGAAAATGTGAGTGTTGTTGAAAGAGCTATTGAAATTTTGCCAAGTATTTCATTATATGTCAGCAAGGCTCAGCAAAAGATCCTGACCCTCAAAACAAGTCATTTGATGTGGTGAAGAAACATGTTAAAGACCCACTTTTTCTTGTCAAATGTAATTTTTTTGTTAGTGTGGCTAAAAGTGTTGAATATTTTTTGACTGTTTATCACACTGACCAACCAAGGCCCCCCTTTCTAGCTCCTGACTTATATGGTTTGTTAAAAGAAGTGACGCAAAGATTCATAAAGGATAACATAATGAACAGTGGAATAACTTTTTTACGGGTCTTTTAGAGGTTATTTTTAATGAAAGTTGGTTGTCAAATTTTCGAACTAAAGCCTAGTTCGTGGTGGGCAAGTTTGTACAAGATACTTAGGTTCTGACTTTTTAGGACATGCTGTAGTAAAATTCTATTCAAGAAAACCTACTGGAATTCATTGCAGATGACCTTGCGGAAAAAATAGTATTCCATAATCACAATAGAGAAATACTACTTGGCATATATGAACTGCTCCTATTTTCCTTCAAGAATAATTTCTTCCAGTTTGGAAAGAAATATTACAGGCAAACTTCAGGACTTGCAATGGGTTCTCCACTAGCACCTCTGCTAGCAAATTATTATATAAGTAAACTAGAGGCAAAAATCCTTATACAACCCTCCTTGTTTGCTCTCTATGTAAGGTACATGGATGATGTCCTAATTATAGTAGATACTGTGGACCAATCTCTACCCTCTCAGATTCTGGAAGAATTTAACTTACTAGAGAATACCTTGAAGTACACCCTGGAACAGGAAAAAGACCATAGCATCAATTACCTGGATTTAACCTTGACCTCAAGAGAAGGGAAAATATTCACTCAGCTTTTTAGAAAACCCACCAACACAGGGAAGATGTTAGACTTCTGCTCATTCCACCCTGATTATATTAAATCGAATACAGCGAGACAATTTTTGGAAAAAATTGAAATCCTGGTCTCTTCAGCTTCTCAAAAGATCTTCACAAAGAAGAATTAAAGGAAATGTTGGCAGAAAACAATTACCCCTCCCCATATGTTGAGAAAATATTTAAACAAGTGCCAAAAAAGAAGCAGGAAAAAACCAACTTCAAATTCACCAGCAAAATTACGTACCACAAGGGACTTTTCGAGAAACTGAAAAGGATCGGAGCAAAATATAATATCAGGCTAGCTCCAGATCTTAATAACAAAATAAAGAAATTCTTGCCAGCTTTAAAGCAGAAAGAATTGGACATCCAATTGCAGGAAGGAGTAATTTACTGCATCGACTGTAACTGCGGACTCAGCTATATAGGAGAAACAGGGAGAAGTATTAAGGTCCGAATGAAAGAACACCAAGCAGCTATTAGGAACATTGGGAACAAAACAGGGCTAGACAGACATGTACAAGCAAGTGGACACTCCATAAATTGGGACTCAGTGAAAATAATCGCCCACCAGTCAAACTTAGTAAAGAGAAAACTAGAAGAAGGGATCGAAATAGCAAGAAGAAGAAGTACCACAATTAACGATAATTGCGGATGGTCTCTTCCAATTGAGTGGCAGCAACTACTCCAGTGACATAGTCCTGATGACGAACTAGGCTTTAGTTCGAAAATTTGACAACCAACTTTCATTAAAAATAACCTCTAAAAGACCCGTAAAAAAGTTATTCCACAATCACTATGAATAGAGGTGCCATAAATGCATTTACAACTAGGATAATGAACAGTGTAAATAGTCCTCTTAAACTGCTGAAAATTCAAATAAATGAAACAAATTACAAAGATACGAGTAAAATCATGATTGGTTTTGTTGCTAGCAAATTAATAATGGAACTAAAGAAAAGCCAAAATGTCAGTGACAAACAGATTATGGAATTTAAGTTACAATGTAGGCATATTTTGATCCAAGTTACTAAGAAGTTACTCGAAAAATCCCCTTTACAGTATCCGTTGGTTAGGTTAATGACATGTTTAGACCCAAGAAAGTTTTTGGAAAATTCAGAAGATATGGTTCAGAAGTTCAGCAGGATATTACTCATCCTTGTCAATGCAAAGAAAGTTTTGGAAGCAAATTGTGATAATATCATAAAGGAGTATAGTGATTTAGTACAGGAACTTGTCAATGAAAGGAAGGCTGAGCTCACAAATTTTGATCCAAGAACTCAGACTGGATGAGTTTTACCATGCTACTGTTGCTAATAAGTATAGACACCTTTGGGAAGTCATTAATGTACTTCTGCTTCTATCCCATGAGTAGGTCACTGTTGAAAGAGGATTTTTCATAAATAAACAAATCATGGTGGAGAACTTAAGAGAAGAATCTGTTGTAGCAAGAAGAATTATTGTTGACCATGTAAATACAGCTGGAAAAATACGCGTAGATTATGTTGAATTGTCAAAAGAAATATTACTGAGTGTTGCTGGTGCTTGTCAAAAGTATGTAGCTTACCTGGATGAACAGAAAAAAACCCAGCAAAAGAAATGCATGCAGGGAGAAAAAAGAATGCTGCTAATGGAAGATAGCATGTCTTAAATCAAAGAAGAAAAGACTTGAAACAGACATTTCTGAATTAAAAAATCCTCTGAAATTTATGCTGATCAGGCAGAATCAAAAAGCTCACAAACATTGGTTGCAAAGTCAAATGCGCCGCCCGGTGGTGCAGTGGTATAAGGCGTTGGCCTCTGATCATTCGTCCATAAGGGGTCCGGGTTCGAATCCCGGTCAGGCATGGATGTTGTGTTTGTCTTACGGCACTGGCTCTCTCCCTTCCCTGGAACCAGTGACCCTAAATTAGGGACGGGCGACTGCTTATAGCCCATTGAGTTGCTCATGGTGGTCGTTAAACCTCCAATCAAAAAAAAAAAAAAAAAAAAAAAGTCAAATGCCCTGCGACACAGTGTCAAAGAAAAAGCACTGTTGCTTGTTGCTGATGAACTTCATGTAAAACTCATGCAACATAAGAATTGTTAAAGGGGTAGGGAACGTCCTATCTCTTGAAGTTATGTCTACCTGAATGTACCTTTTTCTTAATGAACTTTTTAGATAACAAAACCCTGTGTCTTCCCATTCTGCCTTTTCCCATTCTGCTTTATTTCCCCTCTCATTTATATTGTGGTCATTAGTGGCTGTAAAGCGGGAAGAGGAAATGTAAGTCAACAACAATTTCCAATCAAACTTTATTCCCATATGGCTTTATATTGTGGCCATAAAACGAGGGAAACTTTACCTGCTAGAAAAGAGAAGTATACCTTTTAAAAGGAATTCACCTGGTTTCCTTCATAGCATTTAACGGCATGTAAATCTGTGTAAGAATTGATCAAGCTCATGCGCACTGCGTATTAATCAGATTTCAGCCATTTTCAACACATTCCTTCAATTTGCACCATTTTTTCCCCATCAAGTTTTTAAGTAAAAGATCGCCTCCTCGGGGTTCCTAAGAACAAAGTAAAATTTCGACGGAATTGAAGGCTTTTGTTTGCATATTATTATGCATTAAGTTTCGAAGAACATACTGAAACCAGATGAAAATTTCCAAAATAAAATGACAAATTTCCGGGAAAAGCACATAATCAAAAAACATATTTTTAGGCACTCGGAACATTGCTTTCTCTTAGCTTTCAAAATAGTTAGACATATACAGGGTGCATTCAAAAAGTTGGTCAAACATTTTCATGTATTAAATTACTTTAAATTTTTAACCAGTAGCCATTTTTCAAAAATATCTAAAAGAAACAATAAATCCAGGTAGAGAAGGTAAGTACATGTTGCAAAAATATGCCTTTAAATGATAATTAACACAGCAATCAGACATCACCGAATTGACTGTAATTACTGTTTCACACGTGAATTAAATCACATGAGAAAACCTGAAAAATTTCATCGCCGTGGAGAGGAAAACGAACCCGCATCTCCCGATTACCCCGCTCCACGACGGTGACATTTTTCAAGTTTTCTGATATGATTTAATTCACGTGTGAAACAGTAATTACAGTCAATTCGGCGATGTCCGATTGCTGTGTTAATTATCATGACATATTTACCACATATTATGAGAAGAATATTTCTTCAACTCTGAATGCATTTAAATATTTCCCTCATACTAAGTAGGCATACAGAAGCATCAGTATTTAACTGTCTGCCATCCATTGAAGGCATGTTACATATTGTAAATAGAAAGTTCGTAGTATTTTTATACAAGTAAAAACAGAATCTGCTTTTTTCTTTCTTTTGTTCCTGGTTCCCCAAAGGGTTGGCATTCCAGCTTTTCAGGTTCTTGTTTCTATCTGTACTACTGGCCACCCAAAATGCAACACCAAGAAGGACACGAGATAGCAAAGCCAGATTTACTGGACACATAACAACAGATACAAAGATGAAACGATTGAGCTTACAGGCCCGTGCGACTTGCAGAACACGCAGACATCAATAGTTCGTGTGGCCCCCATGGCTGGCAATAACGGCCGCTACATGTCGCGGCATCGAACGAAAGAGCCTTTGGATGTGGGTTTGGGGTATGTCGGTCCAGGCTGCTTCCACACGTTGCCACAGTTCATCAGGCGTAGCCGCGGGTGGTGCTTGCCGTGCCACTCAGTTGCCGATCAGCGACCAGACGTGTTTGATGGCCGACATATCGGGAAAACAGGCGGGCCACGGCAGCAGTGACACCTGGTGGGCTGTGAAGAATTGCTGCACGATGCATGCCACGTGCGGGCGCGCATTGTCCTGTTGAAACGTGGCCGCTTTCAGGTCCTGCAGGTAAGGGAGGACTACAGGCTCCAAAGCGTCGTAGATGTAGTGGTGGCTGTTGAGTGTACCGGTGATGCATACCAGAGGGGTGCGGGTGTCATATCCATTTGCACCCCAAACCATAACGCCAGGCGACAGACCGGTATGGCGATGCATAATGCAGGCGTCATACAGTCTCTCGCCGCGTTGCCGCCACACGAGGATCTGACCATTGTGGTGTTGCAGGCAGAAGTGGGATTTGTCGGAGAAGACATTATCGCGCCATTCCGTAGTTCAGGGTCGGCGTTCAATGGCCCACGGCCGCCGCACTCGCCGGTGGTGTAATGTCAGTGGTAATCGGAGCAATGGGCGCCGTGCGACAAGTCCCCACTCCTGCAGATGACGTCGAATGGTACGTGCTGACACAGGTTGTTGCGCAACACACCCTAATTCCTGCGTAAAGTTCGTGAAGTAGCGGTGCAAGCCGTCAATGCCCGCCTCACGACATGCCAGTCCTCTCGTTCGGTGGTGTGCCGCGGCCGGAAATCGCTCACGTCAGTCCGTCCGTCCCTCCCGCACCCTCCGAATCCATACTCGCCTCACTGTAGCTGGATGTCGTCCCACACGGGCGCCGATGTCTAGGTACGATTAACCGCCGTCGCGATAAGCCACTTTTCGTCCTCTGTTGAATTCCGAAATGTGCTGGAATGACTGCCGTATTCTGCGACGAGGCATCGGGAAGCTTCCCACGCACAGGTCCGGCAGCACAACACACTTCCACTACTTACACCCCATCTTCTGTGCACCCTTCTTATAATGCTTCTCGGTGGCGTGTGGGCGCACGTCATTTGCATATGCCCTGCAATGCTAATCGTTTGCATGTCCTCCCACGGGCGACGCGTGCTGCGAATTTCAGGCCAATTGGATGCTTCCTTCTTGGTGTTGCATTTTGGGTGGCCAGCAGTGTAGTTTCTTGAATTCCAGAGTATGGAATATCCTGCCTTTTAGGTTTGTATCAAAGTGGATAAAAAAAAATCCTGTGGAGCTTGGTGATGCACAGTGTCATTATTGAGGTTTACATGATTCATGATCTGTGAAGGCTTTTGGGGTCTTTTACTTTAGCTCAGTGCCTGCTTTCTGATATGTAGGCACTGTAAAAAAATATTGTGTTACAGGGAAGAAAATTATCAGTATTATGCATGTATTTTATTTTGTTTGTTTCAGAAATGCAAGGAAGCATTTTTAAGGTTTTAATGAATCATAATTTCCCATCTTTACTAATGTGTATATATCTTTTCTGCTTTCAGTCGATGTATTGTAAATGTGTAGTGCTGCCCCGGTGGCCAAATGGTCTGATGCACTTCCTCTGACCATTCGTCCGAGGTGGGCGTGGTTTTGAGTCCCATATGAGGTATGGGTGGTGTATTTGTCTGATGGCATTGGCTCTGTCCCTTCTCTGCAACAAGTGGCCCTAAATTAGAGATGTGCGACTGCTTATAGCACTCAGAGTTGCACATGGTGGTTAATAAATGCTGAAACACAAGAAAAAAAAATAAGTAGTAAACTTCACTGTAATTTGCAATATTGGCAACAAAGCTCTGTGATTCTAGCAAAAGTTTGGGCTCCTGGAATTTTTTTACGGACTCCTGGAGAACTCCTGGAATTTATTTTCTGTAAAAGTGTACGAACCCTGGGTATAAGAATTGATTAATCACAGGGTAGTGTGACCTTAGCCTTTGATAACACAGTAGCTGTTTGGTTGGTTAGATGGGAATTGTGAATCAGCAAATCCTCTGGGCTGATTTGAAGCTGAATATAATGGACTAAAATTTTTTGTGGTATATGGACAAGTAAAGAGTTTCAGTTTTGAAGAAACAGATTCCTTTCCCAAGGATTTAGATAGGGTGGTTGAAATTAAAAATCAGAAAAAGGTTTATTATGGGGAATTTGAATAGTGCGGTTGGAAATGTTAACAATAGAACTGAAGATGTAATAGGTAAATTTTGAAAAAAAAAAAAAAAACCCTTGTGCCAAATATTAATGGGAAAGGGCTGATTCTTAGGCAATGCATTCATCATTAATATTTTGGGACACTAAAAATATTCATAAATTTATTTGGTAGGAAGAGGCTTGAAACAAAAGAATAATTATGTCTTTTTGGAAATCTTTTGAAATGTAATTTATGATAGGCCTTGAGATCAGCTGTGATGATTTTTTAAACATACTTTTAAAGTCAGTTGATACACAATTAAGAAGCCCTCTGAGGTATTGAGAAGCATTAGAATCGAGAAACTGAATAGTATGAAAGTTACCAGGATTTTCAGATGTGAATTTCAGAAGATTATCTAAAATTAATACATCACCTTATGAAAACATTGAGGCTGAATGCAAAAGTTTTCAAAACTGTATAATTGAGGCTGCAATTAGGACATGTAGTAGTGTGTAATGATAGGAAAGCTGGAACCTACTGGTGGTTATAGCAGAGGTGAGTAAATCTGTTAAAGAAAAGAAAAAAAAGCTATAGGAAATTTTTAAGCTATAGGTTATCAGCTTACTTGGGAGGCTTACAAAAAGAGTTCTTTAAAAGCAAAGCTATGTGTTAGGAATTCTGATTTAAGTCTTGGGGAAATTTTAGGTATTAGGCTGCAGGGAATGTGTCTGAAAAACTTAGTTGTTGGCACTTGTGTGATTGAGAGGTGCAGATGTTGGTTTTGATTATTAGCACGTCTTTTGTAAAAAAAGATCGTGCTTATGTTATCAGTTTGTCCGTCCGTCTGTAGACATGATATCTCTGCAACTAATTGTCTGATTTGAAAAATTCTGTTTGCATTAGGAAGCTTGAAATGTGCGAATGATGACCCTTCATTTTTTTTTTTTTTTACGATGCACAATTTTGCCGTTAGAGGGCGTAAATGCAGATGATATTGAATTCAAAATACATTTTATTCCATATATTTGCTTCTAAGCATCCAATTCAAAAAATTCTTTTGCCTTTTGATTCCATTCATGTCGAAGACTATTTTAGGTATAGTCACTTTTCCAAGTTACTCATAAATTCTCTGCTAGGGGGCATAAAAGTAAATTGCGTTTCCCCCGACATCTCTGCCTCTAAAGCTCCGATTTGAAAAAAAAAATGCAGCAGATATAACTCCTGATGGGAAATATTTTCCATATAAGTTCTGATTTTTGCTATAAAACGGTTTGGCCACCAGGGGGCGTAAGCCTTAATTTCCGCTTCTGATGTATTTGCAGCAAAATATGAGCTTCTAAAAAAGCTTGATTGCAAAAATTCTTTCCTGAACCGATACTACTCACGTCGACAAACCTTTTTCGGAATATTTTCTTCTTAAAATAATGAATGGTTTCTCCGCCAGGGGGCCTAGATATATATCCAGGGATCGCATTCGTCCTAAAATTCCTAAAATTCCTAATATTTTGTGACCCTCCTTAAATTCCTAAAATTAGACCTAAAATTTGCTATTCATCCTAAAATTTTCGTAAGCTTATTTTTATTAAAAACAACCGTTATTAACGCCAATAAATTTACCATTACGGTAAGGTAAAAAGACCTGTTATTGTAGAAACACAGCCTATATGCTGTGCTGCTGAAGGGAGGGAAAAATGACGCCATCGAGATGCACTTGCTTCGGGGCGGGCGTTCCATTTTTTTTGCCTTCGAACAGTTTTTCGAGAGTAACAAGAGATCTAAGGGAAAAGGGGAGGGGTCATTTTCACCCCTGGTTTGCGCTTTGCAGACGAACTCCGTGGCACGCAGAAGATCGTACTTTATTTTTGTACATGCCTTGTGGAACCTCCTCTTTCTGCTGATGTTTTGTTATTGTAAACCGCAGGTGGGTGGAAGCAAAGAGGAAACATGTGGTCTTTTTCCGTAACCTCCGGTAATGACGATGGGATGGTAGCTGAGTTATCTTGGCAGGCAGTAGAGCACGTGATCATTGACCTTCGATCATGCGTCGGCGACAGCGACCTTCGATGCGCAATATATCTCGGCTCCGACTCGCTTTGACTGAACTTGCGTGAGATGCGTATGATAGTTTCTGGTTTTACGTCTTTTATGGTGTTCTCTGTGCAGGTTCAGTTCTCTAGTGGTGACCTGCTTTTTTTTTTTCATATCTTCTGACATCCTCGCAGCCAAATTTCGGGAAGTTGTCTGGTTTTGCAATATTGGAACGTGTTTTTGTACTTCCCTTTCATTTTCTGGTTAGTAATACAAGTGTTTAAGATGCCTAAATCCAAAACGAAATTTCAAGATGCGTGGCTCGCCAAAGAATTGGACGGAGTGAAGTTGAAAGAATGGTGTTCTGCAACTGAAACAATATTTTCTGCTAAGTGTATATTGTGTTCAGAAATTTTCAATATTTCTAATAGTGGCTTTTCACAAGTAAAAGCGCATCATAAAGGAAAAAAAAAGTTCCCATAACAAGAAATTCCCATAACAATAAATTTGTTAAATAGTGTTCGTGATTCACATAAATTTTATAAAGAGTATGTTGATAAGCTGAAGGAAGAACAATCAAAAAAGGTAAAAAGAAAGGAAGCAGAAAGAGAGGGAAAATAAGGAAAAGCAGCTAGAGAAAAAAAGAAAAGCTGAGTTTGATGACAAAATAAAAGAAAATGATGCAGAAATAAATAGGCTTAAAAAAGATAAAGAAGCCTCCCTAGCAGTAATTCAAGAGGGAACAGAAAGAATGCGAAAAGCTGTAGAAAAACAAAATACTGTTGAAATAGCAGTTGCCTCTAACTTGATCATACAATGTTCAGCTGAAATAAAGAAAACAAAGTAAATTAGTTGTGGTGGAAGCAGAAAAAGATAGGCGTATCAGGAAAAGGTTAAAACAATAATATGAAAAAAGTAATTCAGTGAACAATTGTACATAGTTCTTGGTTTTCAATTACCTTTTTAGGATATTATAATTTAATGTGAAACCTGAAAACTTTCTGTGAAAATCGTGAATTGCTTCTGGTTAAACAGCATATTAATGTTCAAAGTGAAACTTGAATGTGGTAAATATACTTGAATATGATAATAACACGTGAAAAGATAAGAACTGAACATTAGAAGTAAATCATACTTAAACTTTAGACATTAGACGTTATGCAAAAAATTTGGGTGTGAACTTCGACCATATATACTAATGGACTGCGCATTGGCAATAGCTGCATCAAAGCCGCCATGGCTCAAACATTGGGCACGTCATCATCAGACTCCAAATTTCGTGTAAAAATGCTGTTATGATTACTAATTTACATTGCAGAACTTCAGTGTTTTCGGTGTATTATGTGAATGCGCCTCATATATAATGAAAACTCTTCAGGTAAGTTTACTTATGAGCTATATACATGCATGAACGGGTTGTTTACATTTTGTGATTTATAATGTGATGAACATTTGCGAAGAATTTGGAACATGCATTCCATTTTTTTTTCTTAAGTTACTGTATTTTTATATCAATAGCTGCAAGTTTCTGGTTAAGTAATTGAACTTTATTGACTTAGGTATTTAATTCGTTTCTTACCCATGAAAAATCATAGAACTTTCTTTACTATATCGCTCAGAGCAACCATAAGCACAGCAGGTGTAACCCATCTTTTTGACTGTTGTCATGTGATTTTATGTTGGAGCCAGAAATTTTGATGTCATGCGCAGTCTATCAGTATATATGGTTGAAGGGTGTGAAGCAAACTCTTTACAATGTATACAAAGTTGTTTTACTAGATGTATACAAATATACATCTAGTTTTTATTGAAATACAATCCTAAAATTTTCCTAAAATTTTTCTAAAAATTCCTAAAATTCCTAAAATTCCAACCTAAAATTTTCCAGAAGTATGCTATGATCCCTGTATATCTTATTTTTGTCAATATCTCTGCTTCTAAGAGTCGGATTTAAAAAAATTCTTCTTTGTTGAATAGAGTTTCCAGTGCGACATGTTTTTCGTATAATTTCAAAATTTTTAAGTAGTTCATTGACTTTCCGCTAGGGGGAGTAAAGGTAAATTGCGCTTTCCCCGATATCTCTGCTTCTAAAACTCCGTTTTGAAAAATTCTTCCTGCACCGGATACAGCTCCTGGTGGGAAATGGTTTGATTGTAATTTCTAATTTTTTATAAAATATGGTTCGGGATTCCAAGGGACAGGAAAAGACCCAGAAGACCACATGGGAGATTGGTGGATGAAATTCAAAAGCATACGCGATTAACCTGGAGGAGACTGGCACAAGACAGACCGTTGGGAAAGAAACTTGGTGAGACCTTCGTCCAGCAGTGGATTGATAATGGTTGACAATGATGATGATGGTTCGGCCACCAGGGGACGTAAGCCTTAATTTCTGCTTCTAATGCATTTGGAGCAAAATCTGAGCTTCTAAAGGCTCGATTGAAAAAATCTTTCGTGGACTGATACCGCTCATGACGATAAACATTTGAGAATGTTTTCTTTCTTAAAATAATGCACGGTTTCTATGCCAGGGGCGTAGATGTATATCCTTTTTTTGTCAATATCTCTGCTCCTAAGAGTCGGATTTAAAAAACTCCTTCTTTGTTAGATAGTGTTTCTGGTGCAAAATGCTCTCATATAGTTTCAAAATTTTCAAGTAACACATAGACTTTCCATTAGGGGGCGTTATGGTAAATTGCGTTTTCCCCGCCATCTTTGCTTCTAAAATTCGGATTAGAAAAATTCTTTCTGCACCGGATATAGCACAGCTGCTGTTAGGAAGAATTTCTAATATTTGATAAAGAATAATTTGGCCACCAGGGGGCGTAAGTGTTAATTTCTGCATCTCGTGTGTTTGTAGCAAAATCTGAGCTCCTGAAAATTCGATTGAAAAAATTCTTTCATTGACCGATACCGCTCATTGAAAAATCTTTTGAAAATATTTTCTTCTTAAAATAATGCTTGGTTTTTATGCCAGGGGGCATTAAAGCATATCTTATTTTTGTTGATGTCTCTGCTTCTAAGAGTCTGATTTGAAAAATTCTTTCTTTGTTGGAGAGCATTTCTGTCAGGAAATGCTTCTCATATAATTTTAAATTTTTCTTAATGCACAAGTCTGCCACCAGAGGGTGTAAGTTCATGATTATGTATACAGCAATATCTGCGGGACTAAAAACCCGATTGAAAAACATTTTTCTTTGGTCAGATGCTATTAACTATGCAAACTGTGTGTGTATTTTCTTTCCAAAATAGTGAACAATTTTGCTGCTAGGGGCACATATGCTTATTCTATTTTTCTCAATATCACTGCTTTTACATGTGTGATTTTAAAGGTTCTTTCAACACCGGATGCCATTTACCTTGTAGATCACGTAAGGCTAATATATGAAGAATTTTGTAGTTCACAGTTCTGTCGGTAGGTGGTGTTTGTGTACCTCAGTTTGCAGCTGTATCACCATTTCTAAAAACATTATTGAGAAATTTCTTCTTCACTGTATGCCATTCGCTACAACAGAGATGTGGAGCATTGTCCTCTTTAAGTAACGCAAAGATTTCCCACTAGCTGCATAAAGGTCGAACGCTTTTTCCATGAAGAATAATTTTCACATATTTTCAGCTTTTCCGTTTTATGCAAATTTTTTCCTCTAGCAGATGTAGACTTATATCATGTTTCCTTCTATATTTCTCCTTTTAACTGTTTATTTTAAAAATCTCTTCGTCTCTGGTACCTTCCTTCTAGTATGAGAAACTTTTTGTTCGCCATTTGTTAATTTTCGTAACATGTTTTTTAGCCGCTGGTGTAACTAAGTAGATGTTTCTATTTCTGGATGTTTTATCGATTGTTGGAACCAGTTGATTATTTTCCAAACAGGATCCATTGACTTTGAATAGCTTTGATAAATTTAATTTGCGTCAGAACAGATTCAAAAGATGTGCTTATTACATCCGAAAATTCGGTGTCATCTTTCTTGTTATCTGTTACTGTCATGAGTAAAACTGAATGTTGGTTGGAGAAAGAGGAATAGGAAATGGCCTGCGATGGAAAGAATAAAGGTTGCAAGGCTTCCTGAAAAACATCAGCATTACTCTGAAGTACTTAATGAACGACTGAATGGGTTGAAGTTATGTGAGAGGGATGGGGGTGGGGGGTGGGGGTGGGGTGTAAGTGGACATGTTTTTTAAAATCTGTGTTGTCAGTATTGCTGAAGAGGTCTGTGGTGCTGCAACAGTGGGTAACATTATACGTGGTGCCTAGTGAAACAGTGAGATTAAAGGAGCAGTCAAAAGAAAGAAGGAAGCATGTATATCTGGGGATGTTGCAAGGTAGAATTTCTGTGAGGATGAATATCATTGTAAGAATGAAGCAACAAAGCTTGTTCATGAGAGTTAGGCAAAAGATAGGAAGAATAAGGTGGAAAGGCATGAATTGGCATTTTGGAAGATTTGAAAATATTCTGGAACAGTACAGAAGACATAAAGGAAATAAAGTTCTAAGTTGTATGAAGAATAGCATCAGAGAAATTATATGTGAGCCTAATGAGCTAAGTGGAAGATTTGTTGAGAGAAAGAATACTTTTGTGAGTTATTAGAACATGAAAGCAAAGATAATTTTTGAGGCAGTAGCTGATGATGCCACAGCAACAAAAAAAAAAGTGTAGGAATGATTTCAAGAGAAGAGGTTTGTAAAGCTCTAAAATGTCTTCAAAATGGTAGGACTTTGGGAGTAGATGGCATAATTTCTGAGATGTTAAAATATTGTGGTGACTCTGTAATTGACTAGTTAACTGAAATTTGCCAGTTGTGCTAGGAGTTAGGAATGGTCCCTCAGGCTTCGAGGGATGCTGTCATTGTTCCCTTATATAAAGGAAAAGGTGATCAGACTGAATACAAGAACTATCATGGTATCAGTTTGCTGAGTGTGCCAGGGAAAGTGTTTGGAAAGGTCATTATTAATAAGGTATGTCGTCTTATATCAGAGAAAGTGTGGGATGTACAGAGTGGTTTTATGCCTGGTAAGGGTTGCATTAACTAAATTTTTGAGTTACATATGACGATCGAAAAGTATCTGTTTGTTGGTAAGAAAGTTTTTGCTGCCTTCATAAATTTAGAGAAAGTTTATGACCGAGTAAATAGGATACTTCTGTGCAAGGTACTTAATAAATGTGGTATTACTGGGAATGTACTTAATAGCACGAAAGCCATGTGTGCTGGCAGTAGAGCGTGTGTATGAGTGAATGGTGTTTTATTGAAATGGTTTTCTGTTGGTGCAGAAGTTAGACAAGGTTGTATAAAGTCACCATTGCTGTTTAATATATTTATGGATTCATGCATGCATGATGCCAAAATATATAATACTGGTTTATGTCTTGGTAATATCTGTGTTTGCAGATTGCTGTGTGCTGAGATGACACAGAGCAAAAATGAGTTGCAGAGTATGTTGTCCTGGATGTACAAAGTTTGTATGAAATTCAAACTGAGTATAAATAAGGGAAACACCAAAGTTACAGTTTTTGAGGGAGGAACTTTCATACTGAATGCAAGATGAGTCTCAATGGCAGAGATATTGACCAGGTGAATGAGTTTGTGTATTTGGGATGTATGTTTGACAGAGAGAACAAATTAGATGGCAAAATTAATAGGCAAGTGAATTCTTTGTCAAAAGTCATAGCTGCTTTAGGAGAATTTCAAAGGAATGATGGATTCTCAAAAAGGTCCCGAATGGCTGTATATGAAAGGGTAATTGTTCCTACTCTGATGTATGACAGTGAAACCTGGGTGCTGCAGAAGAGACATACGAGTCATTCGTGTGCTGGAGAGATGTTACTTATGGGGGTTTGTGGGAAGACATGCTCTGATCATGTGAGGAATGAAGATGTGTTGCAGATGTGTAATGTGAGGCAAAATGTTGTTAGTAAGGTGGAGACTAATATTCTTAGATAGTTTGGCCATGTTGAAAGAATGAGTGATGAGAATTTATTCAGCTCAAGTGGCAGGAAAGAAAGGTAGAGGAAGGCCAAGGAAATCATGGAAGGACAAGATTCAAGAATGTCTGCATGAGAAAAAGATGAGTATGAAGTACAAAAGGTCTTTTGTGAGACCTGTGATAATTGTTAGTGAAGTTTGAGTGGTGTCCCGAGATTACTGTAAATGGAGATGTTTGATACATTAAGAGTAAGTAAAACATAGTTCCGTCAGAGCTATGAACTTACATCTAGTAGATGAGCTTTCTTTAAGAAGCTAACCTTTGAATCTCAGAGAACAGTTTGTGTGTATGTGTGTGTGTGTGTACTGAAGCTTTTAACTAAATGTTTCTGATCTAACTTCTTTTAACTTAAGTATGGAATTTAAGTATGCAGGGTTAGCAATGGTTTAAGTGTAACAATTCAAACATTTCCTTTTCCATGACATGCTATAGTGGAGAAACTGCATGAAGTAAAAAGTGATTGTCATATTTTATAGCCAGCAGTCTTTGCTTCTGAAAGTAATTTTAGGATAATGGTAAAATGTACTGACCTCGAGACATTGCCATAGTGAAAGCAAACAAATTTCATATGGTATCACAGTCTATAATATGCACTCAAAACGTCTGAAAAAAATATTTTGATATAGTCATGAATGTCAAAATGCAAAATGAATTGTATGAAACGGGGTGCTCCGTGGGAACAATGGCACCCAGAACAGCAACAAGGGCCTCTGTGAATCTACGTGGAGAGGTGCCAGCTAGTTCTGCGTGACATTGGCAAAAAGACCCCAACTCACTGGGTTTTGTTCCAGAATCCTTAGGTTGAATGACCAACTGGAACTGTCAGCTGTGGGCTAATCCCCCACACTGATGTACTTACCTAATTAAAAAGACACAAAGAAATAAAAAAAAATGACTCAAGTGTGGGATACGGTGGACATACCACACCTGAGAAGGATGGTTCACCACGGAATAGACTTGGAAATTCTAAAAGGCGCATGAGAAAGAGATCACGGTTGAGTGAGTGTAAGATTGGTGTATGGAATACTAGAATTACCAAAAATGCATTTCATGAGACAACCTTATAGGTTGTCTTATGTTATAAACGTGCTTTTAATTAAACTATACATAATATCTAAGGTATTTTACCTGATATTGTCAAAGTATTTCTCACGTTGTTTGCTCTGTGAGGCACGTGCTTCCGGCCCCGAGAGGTCTCTTATGTTACGGACCTTTGGTTAGTTATAAAATTTTTTTTGAAGAAACGCAGAGTTCTGAAGACCACATATCATACATTGGCAGCACAAAAAATAGATTAATAAAAAGATTACATCAACACATAAAAAACTGGAACAAAAAGAAGAAAAAACTGCACTTATCCAACACTGTGTTAAACATAAACAATACCCTGATTTTAAAAATATTAAATTACTAACCACCCACACAAACGAAAAAGAATTAAGAATTTCCGAAAGCGTTATAATTGAACAAAAAAAAGATAAAATATGCAACTTACAAGACCCCACCACACTAGACACAGCCTGGAAATCACTTATAAAAAAAAGACAAAAAAAAAGAACATTACAAAAAATTACACCAATAAACATAGGGAAAAAAAACCAAAAAAAAAAAAAAAAAAAAACCAAAAAAAAAAAACCAAAAAAAAAAAAAACCCACCTGTTTCTATGAACAAATAATAATAGCCCAAAAATATTACACAAAAGAATCATACTTACGACTGATACCTATCAACTCATCCAATAGATGGCGACACATTACAAACAAATCACCTAACACATAGAGACACACAATATAATTATACTTACGACTGATTCCTACCAACTCATCCAATAGATGGCGACACATTGGAAACAAATCACCTAACACATACAGGCAGTAAACCTTCCCATCGATTCCCGACATGCAACTCCAAAACTACACACACGCGAAGAACCCTCGTGTAGAAATAATGGCCCGAAGATGGCGGTAAAGGTACTGCAGAAAGCGCTCTCCGTAGCAATAAACCCCGTGTGAGACGTCTCTTCACCCGATGAGTATAACTCTTTCTACTAAAATCTTTTAATTAATAGTAAATTTTAAACATTTGATTGTGCAAGTGAATGAATGTGGAACTGAAAATATGTAACCTTACAGTTTTAATTTACTTCCGATATTGGAGGTTATATTATTTAACGTGCATTAATGCATTTGGATTTTTGAACTTCACTTTTAGTTGGTAAAGTTCGATGAACACTTACCGCACGTGGGGCTTGGCTTTCAATTCATATTTCCGTTATGTGGATGCGGCACGGGATTTTTTCATTTGGCCACGGGTCCGCTTCTTCTTTTTTTTTTTCTCCGTTGGAATTTATTTTGTCTCATCACCTAATGATTTTTTCCTTTGCTGCATCCTCATTTACTTCAATATTTATTCATACCCGAGTACTTTCAGTAAAATTCCTTTACCGTCTTCGAGGGGACGTTTTGCTCCGACTAGCACGGACCGTGTCAGCTGGGCATTTCGGTGGTTCTCGCGGGCTGCTTCTGTCATCGGCTATCGCTTCTTCTTGGGCGTTGTGGCGCCATACAAATTCCTAGCACCCTTTTTCATGAACAACAAGTTCACCATCAAGAACACATATGAATTTATAGAGAAAATTAAAAATGTAAAAACTGACCTAAAGGACTTAAATATGGCAAGCATGGACGTTAAAGCATTATATCCAAGCACTCCTGTTCCAGATGCTATTGAAATTATCATTAAGAAGTTGCAAAATCTTAAAATTTTAAATAACACACAAATTCATGAATTCAAAAAAGTTTTTTAGTCTATTTATATGAAAATAATATTTTTACATACAAGAACAAAATATTCAAGCAAAATTCAGGAAGCCCAATGGGCTCACCATTATCAACTCTATATGCTGAGGTTGTGATGAACGAAATTGAAGAAAATGTCCTGCATCGTATGGAAGAAAAACCAGAAGTGTACTGTCGATACGTGGATGATATTTTCATTCTATCAAAACTGAACGAAGAAGAATTAAAAAAATTAACAAAATGTTACAGCGCTTTATATCCAACTATAGAACTCACTGTTGAAATAGAAAAAAATAATGCATTAGCATTTTTGGATGTACAGGTTATCAAATCCACAGATAAGTTTCTATACAGGGTTTATCGGAAAAGTTCATTCGTTCCGGTCCTAATCCCGTACAATTCAGCACATCCTTATCCTCAAAAATGCAATAGTATAAAAACCTTAATTAAAAGAGCATATACGCATTCTGAAAATAGTCAGTTCATCAATGAAGAAATCAAATTCATAAAAAAAAATTGCAGGCAGCTTTGGTTATCCTAACCATTTAATAAAAAATGGGACACAGAAGTAATAAAGAAACTAAAAAATAATGCTGTAGTAAATAAAAAGAAGTCAAATATTTAAATGGTTTTCCTTACGTAAAAGGTACTACCAATGAAATTAATAACATTTGTAAAAAACATAACATTCAAATTGGAGGAAAAGTAAACACCATCAAAAATATAGTAATAAAAAATGAAAAAATAAAAATGTTAGAAAAAGCAGGTATTTACTCAATTCCTATTACTGAAAATCCTCCAATGGCTTATATAGGAAGTACCAAAAATAAGCTTAAACACAGATTAAAACAACACGTAAAAAACTGGCAGAAAAAAAGAAGAAAAAACAGCACTTATCCAATACTGTCTAGATAACCAAAAATATCCTAAATTGAAAATATAAAAATCATTAAAAGCTGTAAATCCGAAAAACACCTCAGAATAGCAGAATCGGTAATGATTGAAAAAAATAGGGCACAAGTTTGCAACCATAATGACCCTAATAATTTGAGAAACAGCTGGAAAAATTTAATTAAAATTGAGCAAAAAAATGAAAAAGTTCGAAAAGTGAGATCACTGACCAACAAGAGATGGCGCCACAACGCCCAAGAAGAAGCGATAGCCGATGACAGAAGCAGCCCGCGAGAACCACCGAAATGCCCAGCTGACACGGTCCGTGCTAGTCGGAGCAAAACGTCCCCTCGAAGACGGTAAAGGAATTTTACTGAAAGTACTCGGGTATGAATAAATATTGAAGTAAATGAGGATGCAGCAAAGGAAAAAATCATTAGGTGATGAGACAAAATAAATTCCAACGGAGAAAAAAAAAGAAGAAGCGGACCCGTGGCCAAATGAAAAAATCCCGTGCCGCATCCACATAACGGAAATATGAATTGAAAGCCAAGCCCCACGTGCGGTAAGTGTTCATCGAACTTTACCAACTAAAAGTGAAGTTCAAAAATGCAAAAACTTACAGTTTTATTTCTCCAAAATTTTTTTTATAATTAACCAAAGATCCGTAACATAAGAGACCACTCGGGGCCGGGAGCGTGTGCCTCACAGAGCAAACAACGTGAGAAATGCTTTAACAATATCAGGTAAAATACCTTAGATATTATGTAAAGTGGAATACTAGAGGTATAAATGGCTAGATGAATGAGATGATTGAAAAAATGAATAAGTATAAATTGGATGTGTGGTGTTTAAGTGAAACCAAAAGGAAGGAAATTGGGGTAGAAGAAGTGAATGGCATGGTGAGTGTGTGGTCTGGAGTATTGGATAATGTGAGAGGACAGGCTGTTGTAGGTGTGATTTTAAGTGAAAAGATGAAGAACAACTTGATTCACTATAGTTGCATAAGTGAGAGAATTCTCTGGATTCGTTTGAAAGTGAAACTTCAGAGAATAGTAATTGTTGTAGTGTATGCTCCTTGTGACTCGGAACCTTCTGATGGGAAGGAAGATTTCTGGAATGAGCTGAAAGCTGTTTTGAGCCAGTTTGGTGCTAAAGAGAAAGTAATAATAGCAAGGGATTTCAATGCTAGAGTAGGTGTGCAGAATGTAGTTTGTGACAATGATCTGGATAAGTTTAACCCTTTAACGACCATGACCCAAAAATCTTGTATCACTCTGAATAGCATAATGCCCGAAACTGTCTCTTGGTTCACTTCTTTGTAAGGAAATTCAACTGTGAACTAGTGAGGAAAGCAATTGAAAACAACCAAAGCCTAAAGATAGCAAAGGCACATCTCAGTAAGAGAAGAAAACAGATTATGGCACTGAGAAAAGAAGATGGTTCTGTAACAAGAAATAGAGGCGAAATTTTGACAAGAGTGAAAGATTTCTACTCCAAATTATATGAAAGGGATGATACATGTACTCCAGACATCATGAAAGGTACCAGAGTTCTTCCAGTCCTCCCAGTAGAAGTTGTACATGCAATCAAGAACATGAAGCGGGGAAAAGCTCCAGGAGAAGATGGAATTACTGTAAACATCATACAAGAAGCAAGTGGAGAAATCAAAACAGTACTCGCCCAAATTTTCACTCGATGCCTTAATGAAGGGAAGATTCCTGAGGATTGGAACAACGCTACAATGATCCTGCTACATAAAAAAGGTGACATTGAGGATCTCGGGAACTATAGACTTATCAGCCTCCTCTCAGTGGTTTATAAAATCTTCACTAAAGTTCTTTCACACCGCTTAAAGGTAACACTGGGCATGGCTCAACCGAGAGAACAAGCTGGATTCAGGAGTGGTTACAGCACAATAGATCATATCCTCGTACTGAGAGAACTAATTGAAAGAGCGAGGGAATATGAACTTCCATTGTGCATGGCTTTTATCGATTATGAAAAAGCCTTTGATTCGGTGAAACCACCAGCAGTTACAATGGCTCTGAAATCCTGCGGTATTGATGATGCATACATTAATATTATTAATAACATCTATGAAAATGCAAGTGCAAAGATTCGGCTGTTTGAAAATACAACACACATAAAAATTGGAAAGGGAGTGAGACAAGGTGACACCATATCTCCGAAGCTCTTTAATGCCACATTGGAAAATGTCTTTCAATCACTGAACTGGGAAAACAAAGGGATAAAGATTAATGGAGATTTATCTAACCCACCTTCGTTTTGCTGATGACATAGTCATTTTTGCAACTACCCCATCAGAGCTGCAGCATATGATCCAGGAACTTGCTGACAAGAGTAAAGAAGTGGGATTAAAAATGAACTTTCAGAAGACAAAAGTGATGTTCAATGTTTTTACAAGAAATGAAGATTTATCGATTGATGGAGAAAAGCTGAAGATAACAGACACGTACGTTTATCTTGGACAGCAGATATCAAGTGAGGGTCACATTGGTGAAGAAATTAATCGGCGAACAAAACTTGCATGGAGAGCTTTTGGAAGAAACAGCATAATTTTCAAGAGCAATATGCCATTATGTCTTAAAAGAAAAGTGTTTGATCAATGCATCCTTCCAGTGCTTACGTATGGTGCAGAGACGTGGACCTTAGCTAAAAGAGACATACAAAGGCTGCAGACAACTCAAAGAAGCATGGAGAGGTGCATGCTTGGTTTAACCAGGAGAGATAAGAAGAGGAACTCGTGGATCCGAAAAATGACGAGAGTGGAAGACATCATGATCAGAGTTAAATCCCTGAAATGGCAATGGGCTGGACATACTGCCAGAAGGACAGACCATCGATGGACAGCCAAAATTTTAGATTGGATTCCAAGGGACAGGAAAAGACCCAGAAGAAGACCACATGGGAGATGAGTGGATGAAATTCGAAAGTATGCGGGAGTGACATGGAGGAGACTGGCACAAGACAGACCGTTGTGGAGGAAACTTGGGGAGACCTTCTTCCAGCAGTGTATTGATAATGGTTGACTATGATGATGATGATTTGGGAAAATCGTACTCTTGGTCAAAAGAGTGTGATAGATTTTGTTGTCTACGATCAGCGCCTGAAACACTTAGTTGTTGGCACTCGTGTGATGAGAGGTGTGGATATTGGTTCTGATCATTACTTGGTAGTGTCACGAGTGAAACTAAATGTTGGTTGGAGGAAAAAGAATAGGAAGAGGCCCAGGATGGAAGGAATAAAAGTTGAAAGGCTCCCTGAAGATCGTCAGCGTTATTCTGGCATACTCAGAGAATGACGCTAGGAGTTGAAGTCTTGTGAGAGGGATGTAGAAAAGAAGTGGGAATGTTTTAAGAACTGTGTTGTCACTGCTGCTGTAGAGGTCTGTGGCACCACAATAGTGGGTAACAATAGAAGTGATGCTTGGTGGAATAGTGAAATTGAAGAGGCAATAAAGAGAAAGATGGAAGCCTATTTGGGGATGTTGCAAGGTAGAGTTTCTGTTAATGAATATCGCTGTAAGAAGTGTGAAGCCGCTAAGCTGGTTCACCAGAGTTGTAGTATTAGAAACAAAAAGTTCCTCATACTACAAGGAAGGTCAGTAAAGCAAAGGTGATTCTGAGGCAGATGCAGATGATGTCACAGTGAAGGATGGAAGCACAGGTGGGATCTCAAGAGAAGAATTGTGTAAAGCTCTAAAATCTCTTCAGAGTGGTGAGGCTTCGGGAGTTGATGGCATAACTGCTGAGATGTTGAAATATGAGTGACTGTAATTGACTGGTTAACTGAAATTTGCCAGTTGTGCTGGGAGTTAGGAACGGTCCCTCGGGATTGGAAGGATGCTATCATTGTTCCCTTGTATAAGATAAAAGGTGATCAGACTGAATGCAAGAACTATCGTGGTATTAGCCTACTAAGCGTGCCAGGGAAAGTGTTTGGTAAGGTTGTTATTGAAAAAGTACGGGATCTTACATCAGAGAAAGTGTAGGCTGTTCAGAGTGGTTTTATGCCTGGTAAAGGCTGCACTCACCAAATTCTTACATTACGCATTATGATTGGAAAGTGTCTGGCTGTTGGTAAGAAAGTTTTTGCTGCCTTCATAGATTTAGAGAAAGCTTACGACTGAGTAAATAGGACCCTTTTGTGGAAGATATTGAATGGATATGGTGTTACTGGGAATCTACTTAATGCTGTAAAAAGCCATGTATGCTGGCAGTAGAGCTTGTGTACGAGTGAATGGTGTTTTATCAAAATGGTTTTCTATTGGTGCAGGAGTCAGACAAGGTTGTGAAATGTTACCATGGCTGTTTAATATATTTACGGATGCGAGCATGCGTGATCCCAAAATAGATAATACTGGTTTATGCCTTGGTGATATCCGTGTGTGCAGATTGCTGTATGCTGATGACACCGTCTTGTTGGCAGAGAGCAAAAGTGAGTTGCAGAGTATGTTGTCCCGGAAACGCCTCGGTGGTTTGGCCATGTTGAAAGAATGAGTGATGAGATGCTTACTAAGAAATTTTTTTTTTAGGCCAAGTGGTAGGAAAGAGAGGCAGAGGAAGGCCAAGGAAGTCATGGGAGAATCAGATTCAGGAATGTCTGCATGAGGAAAAGATCATGAGTATGAATTATAGAAGATCTTGTGTGCATCGTGTGATGGATGTAGTGAAGCCCAAGTTGTATGTCAAGATCGCTGTAAATTAAGAAGTTTGATATGGCAACAGTAAGTGAAAATTGCCTGGTAGTTTGTATAATATTTGTGTATGTTCCATATGAAAATGCCTGCAAATTTGTAGGGAAGTTATGTTATTCCTCAAGTGAGGAATTCTACTGACGTTTATCATCATTTAGAAATGGGGAATCATAATATATTTGTACTTCTATGTGATCTGAACTGCACTGCAGGTAACATAACTAGCATTGGTTTTTCTAAAGTTTATCAAATATTTTGTGTTGACAAGTGTACTACTACCCTAGTCAGAGCTGTTTGTTATATTTGGATTGTGACTGGCAGATTTGTGTTTAATTTTTTATTCTGGTTAACATATTGAGTTTTACATCATTTGAATATTCTAACATGTTTGAGTAAGAAAATCAAAGTGCTACAATATAACTACTAAATTGCATTTTGATAACACTACATAACATATAACTACTAAATTGCTTATGACCATTCATCCGAGAAGGATCCGGGTTCGAATCCCGTCGGGCATGGATGTTGAGTTTGTCTTACGGCACTGACTCTCTCTTCCCTGGAACCAGTGACCCTAAATTAGGGACGGGCGACTGCTCATAGCCCACTGAGTTGCTCACGGTAGTCGTTAAACACTCAATTAGAAAAAAAAAAAGGAAACAAAATAGCACATCTAATGGTAAAGCAGATAATTTAGTTATCAAATACTAAAAAAGAAAAAGAAAAAAAAAAGATCACTGTAAGCTACACAGTCGTTCATTTTTTATTTGCCTCGGAAAAAAGACTCAAAGGGGCATTTACAGCTTTTTGACGACTTTGAAATTACGAGGTTTGAAGGCCAGTGTGAGTTTTTTTGCCATGGATAACCGTAGTGATCGGCATAATTGAGTAGAAATAATAGATTCATTGGATTATGGAAATCTCTCGAAACATTAGATTACGTCAAAATTCTTCGAATGTAAAAAACCTCTTGATTGTTCCTACGCTGTCTTGATCCAGCGAGTTTATTTGAAAGACAAGAAAATAACCAATCATCACTCGAATTCTCTTGTGCAAAATCGCTTATCTCTTCTCAAGAGTTTCTCGAAATATCTTCCGTGTGGTCGAATAAATCTCTCGCTTGTAGGATTTACTAAACTTGGATTACTTCTACCTTGATTAAGCTAATCGAAAAATCTTTGACATGTTCGTCTTTGCCTAAACTGCCCTTGAAATAACCACTTGAAAGAATAATTCGTGTGTTTCAAAGTTTCAAGTACTTCCAATATTGGATTTCTTTAGTAAAAGTCCGCTATTGAAGGTTAATTTTTTTTAACGTGCATTAATGCAATTGCATTTTGGACTTGCTGTTAAATTGAAGTTCCTAGTTGAACAAATATCAAATTCTGTGAAGCAGATAAAACAGGCCAAATCATTATTCTCAACACAGTCGAATATGAACAAAAAATGACGGTAGCAATAGAAGGATTAAATTGTACTGAAATAAAGAAAGACCCAACTGATAACCAAATTAAATTCTTATCGAGTATAAGAAATCATAGCACATTACCTGATGAAATCAAACGCTCTTTTTCCATCAATGGGAGCAGGCATACCACGTATTGTTGCAAAGATAAAAACACACAAAGATGATGCTCCAATGAGGCTGATTGTTTAAAAAAAAAACTCACCATTGATAACATTAGAGAAAAACATTTACAAATTCCTTGCACCCATTTTCATGAACAACAAGTTCACCATCAAGAACACGTATGAATTTATTGAGAAAATTAAAAATGTAAAAACTGGCCTAAAGGACTTACATATGGCAAGCATGGATGTTAAAGCATTATATCCAAGCACTCCTGTTCCAGAAGCTATTGAAATTATCATTAAGAAGTTGCATAATCTTAAAATATTAAATGACACACAAACTCAAGAATTCAAAAAAGTTTTATGCTATTTATATGGAAATAATGTGTTTACATACAAGAACAAAATATACAAGCAAAATTCAGGAGGCCCAATGGGCTCACCATTATCAACTTTATATGCTGAGATTGTGATGAACGAGATTGGAGAAAATGTGCATCGTATAGAAGAAAAACCAGAAATGTACTGTCGATACGTGGATGATATTTTCATTCTATCAAAACTAAACGAAGAAGAGTTAAGAAAATTAACCAAATGTTACAGCTCTTTATACCCAACAATAGAACTTACGGTAGAAATGGAAAAAAATAATGCAATAGCCTTTTTGGACTTACAAGTTATAAAATCTACAAATAAGTTGCAATACAGAGTTTATCGAAAAAGTTTTTTTTGTTCCTGTTCTAATCCCGTACAATTCGGCACATCCGTATCCACAGAAATGCGTCTGAAAACCTTAATTAAAAGAGCATATACGCACTCAGAAAATATTCAGTTCATTAATGAAGAAATTAAATTTCATAAAAAAATTGCAGGTAGTTTTGGTTATCCAAACCATTTAATAAAAAAATGGAACACAGAAGTACTAAAGAAAATAAGGATGTAGAAAATAAAAATGAAATCAAATATCTGAATGGTTTACCTTACATTAAAGATACTACTAATGAAATTAATAATATTTGTAAAAAGCATAACATTCAAATTGGAGGAAAAGTAAATACTATCAAAAATATGGTAATCAAAAATAATGAAAAAATAAAAATGTTAGAAAAAGCAGGTATTTACTCAATTCCTATTACAGAAAATCTTCCAATGGCATATATAGGAAGTACCAAAAATAAGCTTAAACACAGGTTAAAACAACATGTAAAAAATTGGCAGAAAGAAGAAGAAAAAACTGCACTTATTCAATATTGTCTGGCTAACCAAAAATATCCTAAATTTGAAAATATAAAAATCATAAAAAGCTGTAAATCCGAAAAACACCTCAGAATAGCAGAGTCGGTAATGATAGAAAAAAATAGAGCAAAAGTTTGCAACCATAATGACCCTAATATTTTAAGAAACAGTTGGAGGAATTTAATTAAAATTGAGCAAAAAAAATGGAAAATTTCGAAAAATGAGATCGGGGACAAACAAGAGATGGCGCCACAACGCCCAAGAGGAAGCGATAGCCGTTAACAGATGCAGCCTGCGAGAACCACCCAAAAGCTCTACTGACACGGTCCGTGCTGGTCGGAACAAACGTCCCCTAGATGACGGTAACAGAGTGTTACCGAAAAGTCCTCGGGTAAAAAACATATGAAGTAAACGTGGAAGCAGCAAAGGAAAAAAATCATTTAGTAACGAGGCCAATTAAAAACCAACGGGGAAAAAACTGAAGAGGACCAGCAACTGAATGAAAAACCCTCCATGCCGCATCTACATAACGAAAATACGGGGAAAAAACCAAGATCCACGTGCTGGAAGTGTTCAACTAGGAACTTTAATTTAACAGTAAGTTGAAAATGCAATTGCATTAATGTACGTTAAAAAAAAAATTAACCTTCAATAGCGGACTTTTACTAAAGAAATCCAATATTGGAAGTACTTGAAACTTTTAAATTATTATTTTATTGTGAGAATGTACTGTAAAAATTAATTTAAAGTAGGAGGACCCCCCCCCATACAAGACAATGAAGTTCCAAGCAACTGAAGCTGCAGTTGCTTGAAGTTAAAGCAACCGAAGATTCAGTTGTTTGGAACTTTGTTGTCCTGGGCAGTGTAATGGTTGAATGCTCAAACAGCAGTTGTGAGATGCACATTTGATTCCCATTCCAGGGCAATGCAATTTTCAAGTTTTCTACATGAGAAACAGCAAAAAGTGCAACACTTTTGTGCCAATAATGACATTCAGAAAGATAGAAGTAAAAGCTGCAGCGTGCGCACACATGCACGCACACTCACATGCACACAGAGAGAGGGGGGGGTGAGTTAATCTGTACAATTTTAATTTTGACCATTCAAATTCTTTGTTAGTTCCCTGGGGACTAAATTTTTTTGCCCTATGAGAAAATGTTTTATCGAGATAACTTTTTTGTTTTCAGTTTTATGTACATACAGTTATAATGAAATGTTATGAATGAAACTTTGGTAAGTAAATTTGTCTTGGCAACAGAAACTGGCAGGAAAATACTGTCATAGAGTTGGTAAGGCAGAAAGATTTTTCACCATGAACTTCTTTTTCGAGAAAAAGCTGCATAGGAAGTGGATGCGGGGTCATCCCAATGGGATGACAAGTAAAAAACTGATTTTATAATGTATAACAAAAAAATTGTCATTGAAGACTGCAGTGTGCTAAACAGGTTCAATACAGTTAGTGACCATAGAATGGTGAGATGTAAGATGCACCTCAACACTAAACTTAAACATGGCAAGCTCATAAAACAAACAAAATATATTAGCATGACATAACTTGAAAAGCGTCATAATACAAGGGTCGATCAAAAAAAAGTTTACATGTTTGAGTAGGAGAAAGAATAATTCACCAACCAAGAATGTGTGTGTGTGTTTTGCCGCAATGTGGCAACGGATTTGAAGCACTATTTCTTGACAAAATCACCATAATGTTTCAGACATTTGTCGGATCACATGACCAGCTTATCCATCCCAGACCGAAAAAATTCATTTCCTTGATGATGTAGCTGGTTTGTTCAGCTGTTTTCACGTCATCGTCACACGTGAAGTGAGTACCAGACAGGTGCTGTTTCACGGCAGGAAAGAGGTGACAGTCACTAGGAGCCAATGCCAGGCTGTAGTCTGGGTTCATCCACAGCTCCCATTAGCTGTGGAACAAGTGCTGCTTGGTGTTGGTGGTATGTGGCCTCACATTATCACAAAAGACAATGAAACCATCGCTCAGCTTTCATGCAATTTTTTCAGCGTGGCAGAGTGCCGATCAGCGTTAATGTTGCATCCATGCTCTAAGAAGTCCACCAAAAGCACACCCGAGGAATCCCAGAAAATGGATGCCATGATTTTTCCAGATGATGATGTGACTTTAAACTTCCTCCTTGGCAGTTTAGCAGTGTGTTTCCATTGCATGGAAGCTCTCTTGCTGGTGGGAGTGAAGTGGTGGAGCCACGTTTCATCCCCAGTCACAGTACAGTCAAGAAAGCTCTGTCCGTCTTCAGCGTAACACTGCAGGAACATCAAACGTGCCATCATTCGTGCTGCTTTGTGATCAATGGATAATGAACGTGGCACCCATCTAGCCTAAACCTTGGAGTACTTCAAACATCCACCACAAGATGTTAAACTCAATCCCAGCTCGGACCCAATATAGTGCAAAGTTACCCTTCTGTTGTCTTGAATCATTTTGTCCATATGTGCAGTGTTGATCTCTGTCATCGACAAACTTGGATGTTCACTGTTTGTGTGATATCAATTCTCCACATCATCCCTGCTGGATTGAAATAAACAGCACCATTTTGCCATGTGTTATTGAGACATCACATTGTAACCATAAACTTCGACAAGCTGATGATGAATTTTAGCTGCGGGCATGTTCTTGGTCCATAAAAACCTTATAACGACTCTCACTTCGACCTGAGACCACGTTTTCAACCGCTTCACCATTTTGAAATGTCACTGCATATCTCATGCTGGGCACAGGAGATCACATAGTTGCCTGGAGCACTATCGCCATCTCTCAAATGTATATGTTATCTATGCCACTTGTACAACATTCTGCATTTACTTTATACATGTAACTTTTATTTCTGGTCAACCTATGTACCTTCAAATTGGAATTGAGGAGGTTATGTCTTTATATTTAATAAGTTTTGTGATAAAAAATAAAATAGAATAGCATTTGTGTAAAGTTTTTGCTCTAGTTTTCACATGAAGGCAAAAGTGTAAATTAATGCTTTATTAATTAAAATGAAAATAGGAATTTATCATTTTTTTATTAATTATTGATGAATTATCAATTGTAATTTTATCACTTGATTAGTTCTGATTAATGAAATGAGATTGATTCCCAGTTGATAAAAATCATATGATTATCAGCAAAAGTGAATCTTCATGTAAAGAATTTTTGTTAATTGATAAAAATGTATTTTGAGATAGCAAAAAGTGGTTTAAAGGGAATTCTTTTTAACTTGTTTTACAGCAATTAGCAGTACACCACATTTTCCACTGATTGACAGAGACCATAGGGTACTGGTACTTCTAACTGCTAGAGATTGCAATGCTGTAACACTAGCTGATGACTCTACCTGCACCGTCAAAGTGCTGACTTCGCAGGGAAATGCGGAACTCTCTCGAATAGTTTTTGGGATAGATGATATCCCTAGACGGCGTTCCGACAGCCAGCCTGTCAGTCACCGGAAACCACGGTCTTCTACTCGGACAGATTCGGTCTAGAGACCTGTGGGGATCTGCCTCCCCCACGGGACTGGTACCTTACACCCCCGTGTCACAACCCGTGTGTGCGACGTGCTATGGGCAGTCGGGGCAAGCAACTTTTTTAAAATATCTCATCTCGTGGCCGGGAGATCGCCCGCCAACGCGAGTTTTTTTGGGACTACTGTCCTTTATTTTGAAACTCAGCACAATTACAAAAATTTTTCACTATGAGGGTCTCATGCACCCCTCTCACAATAATTAGACACAAACAAAAATCACACACATTGAAATATTTACATTGTTCACAGCTCTAGGGCCAGAGCTGTGTTGATGACCCCGGGCCAGGGTCGAATCCAACACCTTGGTCAGTCGACCGAGAAACTCATTATTGAGAGTTACGTACCTCCGAGGGTACTTCCATTTGTCAACCATAGTTGACCCGACTCTTTCTTTGCTCAAGTTCCCTAACAAGACTAGGACATGTCTTGCTGAAGCTGGAGTGAGCGACGTCCAACTTCAGTCGGAACTTGGCATTCGCAGCGGTGCAGTTGCTGCAGTTCGGTGCCGCTGCACACCGGTGGTGCTGGTGCCCAACTTCACCACAATTGCCGCACCTTGCATCTGTCTCGGGGCAGTTGCCTCAGAAATGGCCGAACCCATTACACCGAAAGCACCTGACCTCCCTCAAAAATTCCTTTAGACGGAGCACTGACCAACCCAAGTTCAGTGTCTTCCGCCTCACCAAGTGCTTGAAGGCCTTGGGTTCCACGTCTGCCACCCAGTGGACCCTACCTCTTTTGCACCTAATGGGAAAACAGGCTTTGAACCCGTTCTCGAGCTCTGGGTTCTGCCCACAAACCTTCTGCTCGAACTCTTTTCCTGAGAGTCCCTCGTCGACACCGTACACACAATCAACCGAGGGTTTCTCTTCCGTGGGGCCGTGGGTAGTGTGCAATCCTTGGTCAGTGGATTGCTTCTCAACTCCTGGGCAAGGTGGTCGAGCTCCCCGGGATGGGAACACTCCACGGCGACCCCTCCTTTCCTTATACTCCGTAAGCTCTTGACCCCTATCTGCAGTTTTGTTGGGTTCACTGCAGTTTTTAGGGTTTTCTTTGTGTCCTCTGAGGACGCACTCTCAACTGTCGGGTAGACTAAAAGCACGTGTCTCCTGTCTACCGACTTTCCCTTCTTTTTAATCTCACTCGGGGCGGGCGAAGGCCCTTTCGCCTTGTTAGCCCCCTTCTTAGCCACTTCGGCGTAGGAAGCCGCTTTTACTTCGGCTTCGCAACGCAACTCATCCAGCCCGGACAGCTTGCCTTCGAGGTAGGATGCCCGTGCTGCTTGCCCGTAACAAGCGTCTCTAACACTGCTCAGGGCAGCTTTCACCTTCTCTCTCCCTGAGGAAGTGACCCGCGAGTCCGAGAGAACAGACTCAACTTCCCTAGTGAGGACTTGAATGAGACTCACAAACTCCTCGGGTGTAAGCTCCTCGGGTGTCTTGGGATGCGTACCTCCCACCGAAGGTACCTCTGGGCACCCCGCGGACGACCCCTCAAGAGCCCGAGATTCGGGCTGGGGTGTTGTTTTCCCCTTCCTTGCCATGGGCGGAACTGGCAAGGGGGTGCTTACACCCTTCGTGGGCGTAGCGGCTTTAGAGCCCCTCGCCTGGGGAGGCGTCTTCGACAGTTTCCCCCCAGCATTGGGCTCTACCTTCCGGCTGCTCTCGGAAGAGGGGCTAACCCCTTTAGCACTGCCGACAGGGCTAGGTAGTGCTTCTGCCGCTACCTTCTGCGTCCGGGTTGACCCAGACGATTTGGGGACGGGCCCCTTGGACTTCACTCTACCCTTCTGGGTAGTTGGCATCTCTGTGGGAGAGATGTTCTAAGTACTGAGTGGGCACCCGGAGGTTCTCCCACTCTAGTCTAACCTTAGAAACCGGGCGCTCGGGCTTTGGGCGGGCGAGGGACCCTCGTCCGCGGGACCAGTACGGCGACGACGTACCCAATGACTGATGCCAGAGTCTCTATGCGAGCTGATCATTGCATAAATATATTTCTTTGTTTTAAGTTTTCAATTTAAAATAACAATAAATATTGCAAATGTTATGAGGCCGCCCTGGTGGCGCAGTGGTCTAAGCAATGGCTTATGATCATTCGTCCGACAAGGGGTCCGGGTTCGAATCCCGGTGAGGCATGGATGTTGTGTTTGTCTTACAGCACTGGCTCTCTCCCTTCCTTGGAACCAGTGGCCCTAAATTAGGGACGGGAAACAGCTTATAGCCCATTGAGTTGCTCACGGTGGTCGTTAAACCTCCAATCAAAAAAAAAAGTTACGAGTTTTGTGATTCATTGAAATTATTTCAGTGCCTGTACTTTTTTCAGGGAATTGCTAATCATTCCATGTGCTTTGCCAAAATTATGATTCTCTGTGATGGTGAAATTGCATGTCCAATATTTATCTGTAACATTAAAAAAAAAAAAAATGTAGGGCTGGGTTCAAAGGCCATATTTGGCTAAAGAGCACTGTAATAAAAGGAATAAGTTAATGGAAAATCTTTCTTCTTGTGATTGGTTCTTGTGTTGCTGGGGAAAAGTAATCTGTGAGTTTTCCCAGTAACAGCACCTTCTACAGGAAACTGCATTGTGGAAAATACAGCATCTCTGTGATGATATAAATTTCTAGAGACAGCTATAAATTATCACAACAAAATGAAAATGCATTTATTTTAATATTGACTCTTTGTGAAGATCATTTTAGTATATTTCAAATTTATTTTTATTTAAAAAAAAATGCAGGCATAAACTCTTTGTAATGTTTCTTAAAGTGTTAAAACTGAAAGTTGTTGAAATGTGGTTTTGCTACTAATTTAATAGCTTTCAAGAGAGAATGAGTTTTGATTAAAATGCTAATGTGTTTAATATTTGTAAGCATAAGATTGCGTGAATAAACACATTCCCTTCTTGCAACTATCAGGAACCATAGTGCATTACCTACAGAAATCAAAACTGCAAAGGCACCAATTGGAGCAACTACACCTGGCACTTGCACCAAGATAAAAACTCATAAAGAGAATTTACCTGTAAGAATTATAGTATCTAAGTTAATTTCTCCATTAAGAAATTTAGGAAAGATTTTGGTTTACCTTTCTATCACCCATCTTTATGAACAATCAACATTCTATAAGAGACAGGTTAACTTTTATTGAGAAACTAAAGTCAGTTAAATAGGATTTAACTAGTTTTCAAATGGCAAGCTTTGATGTGAAATCTTTGTATCCTTCAACCCGTTCTTGAAGCAATTAAAATCATTATTAAAAAATTAACCAACATTCAAAATTTAAACCCCCAATTGTTACTATCATTACAAGAAGTATTAATATATATTTATAAAAGAAATTTTTAATACTTACCAAGGATTAACCTACTGTCAAAAAACAGGAGGCCCCACGGGATCACTATTATCCACTAGTTTTGCAGAAGTTATAATGAATGAGATTGAGCAAAACACAAACGGGCTACTTATTAAACCTCTAGTATATTGTAGGTATGTTGATGACATATTCATTCCTGCCAATTATGAACCAACTGTTTTGAAAACCTTCGTAAACAAATGTCTGAACAGTATAAAGAAATAACCTTAACTATTGTGAAAATGAAAAAATAATACCTTACCTTTACCTGACCTGTTAGTGATTTAAAATGATAATTACTTAGACATTAAGGTGTACAGAAAACCATCTTTTGTTCCAGTGATAATTCTATCTGATTCAGCTCACCCTGTTAGCCACAAGATAAATAGTTTGTGAATATGGTGCATTTACTCATTGTTCCAAAGAGAAGTATCGAGAGGAAGAGTTAAATTGGATTAAAGCCACAGCAAGAACTTTTGGATATGGTAAATAAACTAATTTTGAATTTAAAAATAAACATAAAAATTGTGCCTTAATAAACAATCCAACATTTCAAGAAATGAAGTAAAAAGAAAATATTTTGGACCTTTTCCTTATATTAAAACAATTACTATGAACTTTGTAAATTGAGTAAAAAATACAATTGTCACTTTGGCCATTCTGTCTTGACTATCAAAGACATGATTGTAAATACTAAATATCATCCTAAACTTTTAGAAAAAGCTATGAAATACCCGTATCTAATCCTTCCATCTCATACATAGTCAGCACCAAAAACAGATTGAAGCCAAGATTGAACCAACACATAAAAAATTGGAACCAAAAAGATGAACCCCCCCACTCCAACCCAGCCATGGTTCAATATTGCGTTAAAAATTAAAATAAAAATCCAAAATTTGAAAATATAAAATTCATTTTGACCCATAAACTGAAAAAGAATTAAGATTTTCTGAATCTGTATCTATTGAAAAACTAAAAAATAAAGTTTGCAATATTCAAGACCCAACAACCTTTCCCAAAGTTTGGAAAATGATAATTAAAGAAGAGAAAAACATTTCAAAACAAAAAACAAAAAAACAAACAAAAGAAAATTCTTTACCAAAAAGGAACAATAAAAAAATAAAAAGATATATAATAATAAAAAAATAAAATAGGAAAAATGATAATAAAATTTAAAAAGAAATAATACAAATAAAAGAAACTAATAATAATCCAATAAATATAAAGTTAAATCAATTTCTAATTGTTATCGAGTCCAATAGAAGGCACTCGAAGAGAGAATCTCTATTTAGGTACACTATCAACAGCGCATGCATGTCTGCACATCTAAACTTGCAGGTGAGGACAAACACTCACCATTAGCAATTCCTTAGAACGCGTGGAACACATGACAACGATGCCACATAGCATGTAGAAAACTCCTGTTCCCTGATAATGAGAAGTCTTATACACTGGCGGAAAGTGAAAAAAGAACACCAAGAAGGAGACGTCTGATACCAATGAAATTTATACAGCATAATAACGGAATACAGAGGATAACGTGATCAAAACATTATGGCAAAATACAGCTGTATTTGCTGGTAAACTGAAAAATAACATTTCCATGTAACATGGTTAGTACGAGGTTGAACCGCCATGAACTGCGTCACACTGTGCAATTATGGCATGGAGTCTGTCGTACAGATGTTGGATGTAAGTTTGGGGTATTGAGTTCCAAGCATCCTCAACCTGGACACTTAAATCGGGGATGGCCGTGGCTGGCCGTGGAGACCGGATAAGTCGTTGTCCCATAAAATCCCACACGTGCTCAATGGGGGACAAATCCGGTGAACGTGCAGGCCATGGAAGTTGTCTCACACCCTGAAGTGCATGTTGCATTACACGTGCCATGTGTGGGTGTGCGTTATCTTGCTGGAAAACACCACGATGGACCGACCTTACAAATGGCACAACAACGGGCTGAATGATGTTGTTGAGGTAGTAGGTGCTGTTTAACATACCCGGTACAAACACTAATTGTGTACGGGAGTGATAGCTGATTGCTCCCCACACCAGGAGACCAGGTGTAGGCCCTGTGTGTCGCTGGCTGATGCAAGAAGGGTGGAGACGCTCCCCTGTGCGTCTGCGAACATGCATATGTCCATTGGAGGCTCCCAAGCAGAATCTGCTTTCATCGCTGAACATGACAGATCGCCATTGCGTTCTCCAGTGCAGACGTTGGCGACACCACTGCAGCCATTCCTTACGGTGGGCTGGAGTCAGAGGTACACATGCCAAAGAGGCACACGTGGACGTAGTTCTGCATCCAGTAGACGGTTGCGGATTGTTCGCACAGTCACCTCAGGTGCAACGGCAGCTCGGATTTGCGTCGCAGTGGATGTTCTGCTTGACAACACCGCTCTTCTTATGCGTCAATCGGTCCGCTCATCAGTCCGTCTGTGACTCCCGGTTCCACGTCTTCTCGTGTGGGAATGTTCCTCGGACCATCTACGCCACCATCGTACCACCACCGATACTTCCTGTCCAATTCGCTCCGCAATACGATGATACGAACACCCTGCCCCGCAGAATCCGACTAGGCGACCTTGCTCAAAGTCCGATAACTGCTGAAATCGTACACGTCTTCCATGTCCAGGCATTGCAGCTTCTTCAGGGTCTTCGCACGTGTCCGTACGCCGACGACTGATTACATTCACTTCGCCGTACTCCTTAAATACCACCGACAATAATTTGCATATTTGCCATGCTGTGGTGTAAGCGCTCACCGGTTGGTCCCAAAATTAGCATCACGCCTACGTAAACTCGACCCCATTAACATATGTAAATTTCATGATCGTCCGCCAGTTCCTTCTTGGTGTTCTTTTTTCACTTTCCGCCAGTGTATTTGTGATGGAACTTCTGTACCTCATCTACCTATAATTAGGTTCATAATTAGTATATCATATAAAAACATAATTAAAAAAAATATATAAGTGTTACAATATTTGGCATCTGAATAACAACTGAATGATGTAAGTATATTCTAACCACATAGTTTTAAGGTAAGTTAAAATTTATCAATAGTAGCATTATTTTCCATAAACCTAAATTATTACTTGTTAAATAATAGATCCTCCTAAAATATATGTATTTGTAGTATAAATAAACAACAGCAAAAAAACTAGGTACAGAACGTTCATATTGCAAATGGACAAAAACATACTGCAAATAGTGGTGCTAATCCTACAAAAAATGTAGAGAAATGTGTATGTTTATTCACACAATCTTATGCTTACAAATATTAAATCTTTTAAGCATGTTAAATCTGCCTAGCAAACGTTTTTAGGTGTCTTTGTATCATTGAATCAAAAACAATAGTAACAAACATGCTAATAAATATAAGTATTTCGCAATATATCGAGATGGAAAAACATGTTGAAAAATGTATTCGTCTTTAGTTAATATTCATTTAATCATAATGGTTTAACTGTTGTAACTTTTTGCATGTTATTTTTCTTTTGCATCAAATGCATTTCTTGATTAGGAAAGACTTTTTTTTTTTTTTTGGTTATAACAGTTGTTGGCCCAGTCGACTGGGCCAAACAACTGTTACATCCAAAAGGTACATTACGAATTTTGTCTATCAAATTTCTTGCAGTTAATTACAGTATTTTCTAATTGAGAAATGCATTTGACGCAAAAGAAAAATAACATGTAAAAAGTTACAACAGTTAAACCATTATCATTAAATGGATATTAACTAAAGATGAAAACATGCTAATGTGTTAACTTTTTTCCAAAATTTAATTGCTTTTGGGTGCAGGACATGTTTTTGCTCATTTTGTGTTTTTTGACTTTTAACTCTTAAACAACTACTTTTTCTTTGTAAAGTGTGATCCTTATGAATGTTTATTTTGTCACTTTGCATTTTGTTTTAGGTCATCTACCTCCATTCATCTGGCAGTTCTTCATCCTTTTAAGATATCTGTGTATTTGATCACAGGTAAATATGGTTTCTTGATGTCTTAAAGTTTATATTAAACCTATTTGATACAGTAGGCCATTATTATTGTGGTCAGTGGTAATTAGAATCAGCAGCTTTGTAGAATCAAATTTCAGAGAACAGATTCAAGTAAAAAAAAAAAGCACCATATTTTATTTTATTAAAATCACATTTGCTGTTATAAGAATTTACGTTGCACCAATTTTAGTTTTTAAACAGAGCCAGCCAGTATTTGGCAAACCACCTTTTGTTATGAAAGTGTCTCGTAAGTTAAAGGAACAAAACAATTGCATTGTCTGCATTTGATCATAGGCAAAGAAACAAATGTCATATTCACTGCTTCTGAATGTATGGGTGCATGAAAGCTCAATTAGAATGATCTCAAGGCCTTTCCTCTTGCTTGAGTGAGCTGCTCAACAGTGTAAATGCATCTTCTTCTGTTTCTGTGTGTTTATTTAATTTGCTGATCTCCTTACTGTGTTAACATTAGTTATCATTGATTGGTACTTGGTTTTTGCATTTGAATATTAAGATCTAAGTGTGTTATTGAATAAAATGTCAGTAAAAGAGAATAGTATAGATCTGAGCATAATTGGAAATTTTTTACTTTGAATATTTCTTTTTATGGGGTTTTACTAGAAAACGTTTTTTTCATTTTTTTGTGAATTTTTGGGGACAATTCATGTGCTTCATCAGGCTTGTTCAGAGGAATTCACTTTCCTTTTGGTTATCCAGTTGCAGTTAATTCCAACTAAACTGCACCAGATGCCTGGATGAGAATTTTCATGATGTCATTGATGATGGACTTTTTCTTCTCTCTTTTAAGTTCTTTAATTTTTCTTTTTATTAGGTTATTTGATGGTTAATGATAACCAGGGTTTCAAAACAGTGGGTGTACACTGATCATTCTGTCCTGGAGACTGATTAAATTCACTGATGAATTTGTTAAGGTGTTAGTTGTAAACTAACTATCTTAAAGTATCATTTGGATGAAAATATTCCAAATACGTGGCGACAGTTAATAAATAAATACATCGCTCTTTCCACGTTTCAGAAACACACAGCAACCGAAAAATTGTTTTTCAGCCGCCGCTGTGGAATCGAACCAACAGAACTCTCGGTATCGCGCCGAGTGCGTTACCTTTACGCCACGGGGGCCAACAATCCACGGTGCTATGTGTATTTTAAAGTCAGCTTCTGACATCATAAATCCGTAAGATGGGCTCAGCTACTGAGACGTCTCCATCTGGTGGGCATTAACGGCACTAGCTATATATATTATAGCAGTTAAATCCAAAGGGTGAGAACCAAGGTGAAAATATTCCAAATACGTGGCGACAGTTAATAAATAAATACATCGCTCTTTCCACGTTTCAGCTGACTTTAAAATACACATAGCACCGTGGATTGTTGGCCCCCGTGGCGTAAAGGTAACGCACTCGGCGCGGTACCGAGAGTTCTGTTGGTTCGATTCCACAGCGGCGGCTGAAAAACAATTTTTCGGTTGCTGTGTGTTTCTGAAACGTGGAAAGAGCGATGTATTTATTTATTATCATTTGGATGATGATTATTCTAGCTTAATTATGGTAGACTTCTACAAGGTGCTACTCAAGGCTTCAACTATGATGCTATTCAATCCACCTTGCACCCATTCAAAATCTTTTATTGGGGATTGCTTAGAACATGATACTATATACAATATTTTTTATTTTCCAAACACATTTTATTTTAGTTTATAACACATTTTAAAAGGGTTGGCTCATTTGAAATATATGAACTGTTTTGGTGTTGGCAGTGAGGTCCTGTAAGAAAACTTATAAAATATTATCAACTTATTGTAGTATCCTGGTGATGTAAAATCATTAACTGTAACTCATGTGAGTAAGTAACATCACTAAAGAGAGAGAGAGAGAGAGAGAGAGAGAGAGAGAGAGAACTTGTGCACAGTAGAAGTATGTAACTATGATGTAGCTGTCAGTGGTGATTAGTAAATTTATTCTTGTGTTTTTTCAGCAGTATTAATGTCTTCTATTGTATTTGACTCGTGCCTCAACCCATTTGGCCTAATACATAATGATGGCAATGAAGATAACTAATGCATACAATGAGTTTGTAATTTCAACTTTATGCTGTCAACCAATCAGAAATCCAAAGTAAGTCAGTTCCATTTCTGAAATATATTCAAGCATAATGACGGCTATCAGATACATTGATTCTTCTGATGAAAACAAGAACAGATTTGATTTATATTGGAAACATCTGGATCAGTATTTTGTTGTGAATGATCTTGAGGAAAATAAGAAAGTAGCTACATTTTTATCATTAGTAGGAGGGAACACATACAAATTATTAGGTAATCTGTTGGAACCAATTCTTCCAAAGGATTGCGAGTATGATTTACTTATTAAAACATTAACAGAACATTTTAATTGTACAACAGTTGTTATTGCAGAATGTTATAAATTTCATAAAAGAAATCAAGCAAGTCATGAAAGCATATCCATGTATATGGTAGAACGAAAGTGATTGGTGTACACTTGTAATTTATGGAAGAGGGCATTCATGATCATTTTGATTGTGCACTATGTAATGAAGCTATGCAAAAGTAATTACTTGCTAAGCAAGATTTACTATAAAACTTAATGAAGCTTACCAAACAGCAATAGCTGTGGAGGCAGCAGAAAGGAACACAATTGATATCAATATTCCTAATGGCAGTGTAAATAAAGACAACAGTAATGTGAATAATACTTATAACAAAAATTTCAGAAAAACTTCACATGCTAGTAACCATTTTAGAAATTTTCATATGAGTAATACTAGCAGTAAAAATGCCTATGCAAAAGTAATGGGGTCAAGAAATTTAAGTGCTACAGATGTGGTGCTTTCACACAATGCCAAAAATTGCAAATATAAAAGTGCTAAATATACTTCTTGCTCAAAAATTGGAAACATTTCATGTGTATGCAGATTGCAAATCTCAAAGACTGAAGCTAATTTAGCAGAAGCTAATTTTTTAAGCCCTTGGAACCTGGTTATCAATAAAAATTGTTCTCAAGTATAGTGTTAGGATTGCAGACCTACTCTAATTTGATAACTCGGCGACTGAATGAATCATCTAAATTAAAACTATAATATAGAGGTTTAAATGATGATGTGGTTGCCTTTACTTAATTTGGAACTCAAAATACTCTCTCAATTCCCTTTCCTTTTAATTAAAAAAAAAGTATAAAACTAGCCTAATAAAAAATATTACAAAAAAAGTTTAAAAATTAAAAAAAATGTACAAAAAAAGTATTTAGTAAAAACTAAAAGAAAAAAATAGTATAATTTAAATAATTAAAAGGTTGGGGACAGTTCCCAATGGGTATTTCATAGTATTCCAACTAGTTGATAGCAACTTTAAAACTGTCTGGAACTTTTCCTATCTTAATCATTACCACAGTACATTCTGGAAATTTGGTTGTCTTCTTGACTGCCAGGTGGTGCTGTTGGTGTCACTGCTTTGAGTCACGTTGGCATTTGAAACGGCTCTGGGAGGTTATGATTGCATCTTTTCCTTTTGGTAAGTTCCTTATTTTTGCTTAATATTTTTTTTAAAAATATTTTTAGGTTTGAATTTTTCCGTTTCTCCTACAGTTATTTGGAGTTTTTCTGCAGTTTTTCCTCTTTTCAAAATTTGCAGGCAATCGTCGAGTATGCCCCATTGTTCAGGCCTCATTTTAGTTTGAATTTGGGCAAGTGCAGCTTTGACTGACTCTTATTTCCCATTCTAGAACTCTCTTTTGGCAGTTTCTTATAAACAGGTTAACTAAATTCAAGCTTTTTGTTTTCCACCTTTAGGTATTAAAAGAATGTGCTTGTAAATAGTTACGTTAATGTAGTGTATGGTTGTAATAGTATTTTTCCTAGGTACTCTAGCATTGTATACTTCTTGTACTGAGTAATTTGGATTCTATAAGTTGTGTGAGGTCGGGCTATGACCATACAGTTTGCTAAAGGGATGTTTTCATTTTTATTAGGTTGCATTATTTTTATTTCTCCACAAAAAATGTTTTTTCCTTTTAATTTTATTTTTAACTGCTTGGGTTTTATTTGTTTTTGGGTGGGTTTATTTTATTTTAATGTTTTCTGATTATTATTTTGATGTTATTGTATCAAACTGGATGGTGCAAAAACCCACACTTTTTGGTCTTTATAGAGGTATGAGAGGTGTTTGATACTGTTGCCGTATCAAACTTCTTCATTTACAGCGATCTTGACATACAACTCGGGCTTCACTGACATCCATCACACGCCATACACAAGACATTTTGCAATGTGGCATTAAAGAGTTTGGGAGATATGGTGTCACCTTGTCTCACTCCCTTTCCAATTTGTTTGTGTGTTGTATCCTCAAATATCTGAACCTTTGCACTTGCATTTTCATAGATGTTATTAATAATGCACGCATCTTCAATACCGCAGGATTTCAAAGCCATTATGACTGCTGATGGTTTCACGGAATCGAAGGGCTTTTCATAATCAATAAAAGCCATGCATAATGGGAGTTCATGTTCTCTTGTTCTTTCAATTAGTTCTCTCAGTACATGGATATGATCTACAGTGCTGTAGCCACTCCTGAATCTCGTTTGTTCTCTTGGTTGAGCCATGTCTAATGTTACCTTCAAGCGATGTGAAGGAACTTAGTGAAGACTTTTTATAAACCACTGAAAGGAGGCTGATGGGCCTGTAGTCCCTGAGATCCTCAGCATCACCTTTTTATGTAGCAGGATCATTGTAGCATTGTTCCAATCCTTCAGAATCTTTCCTTCATTGAGACATCTGGTGAAAACTTGGGCGAGCGTAGTTTCAATTTCTCCACTTGCTTCTTGTGTAATATCCGTGATAATTCCATCTTCTCCTTCTCCTGGTGCTTTCCCCCATTTCATGTTCTTAATTGCATGTGTAACTTCTGCAGGGAGAACTGGGGGGGGGGATTTTGGTAATGGTACCTGTTGTAATGTCTGGAATAGATGTATCATCCCTCTCATACAGTTTTGAGTAGAAATCTTTCACCCTTGCCAAAATTTCACATCTATTTCTTGTTACAGTCTCATCTTCTTTTCTCAGTGCCATAATCTCTTTTCTTCTCTTACTGAGATGTTCCTTTGCTCTCTTCAGGCTTTGGTTGTTTTCAATTGCTTTTTTCACTAGTTCATAATTTAATTTCCTTATATGTCTTCGGTGACACTTTTCCGTACTGGCAAAGTGGAATATATTGAGTCTTGCATAGCTCTATATATTCCACTTTGGGAGTTACATCTTCTTTATTTGTCCTTATCTCCCTTCTCTTTTGCATCAACATTTTTGTTTTTCCTGAAATTTTTGTCATATGTAACTTGTTCCTAGTACCACCTATTTTTGTTCCTGTTTCCGTAAGAGCCTTGGTGAGTTCTCTGTTGACTTCAGAAATATCCACTTCTTCCGATGTCAAACCTTCTAAAGCAGAGAATCTGTTCCTCAGTTCCAACTTGAAGGTATGATGTTTTTTAAGGTTGATTATGTCAATACATTTTGTTTGACTTATGAGCTTGAGACGTTCGAATTTAGTATTGAGGTGCATCTTACATCTCACCATTCTATGGTCACTTCCTGTGTTGAACTTATTTAGCACACTACAGTCTTTGATGACGAATTTTTTGTTACACATAATAAAATCAATTTCACTTGTCATCCCATTTGGATGTCTCCATGTCCATTTCCTGTGTGGCTTTTTCTTGAAAAAAGAGTTCATGATGAAAAACCTTTCTGCTTCTGCAAACTCTATGAGAGTATTTCCATGTTGATTTCCGTTCCCATAGCCGAATTTACCAACCAAAGTTTCATTCTTTTGCTGTTGCCCTATTTTTGCATTGAAATCACCCATAATGATCTTCAAGTGCTGTTTGCCTTTGTTATTTAGATTCCCAATTTCCTTGTAAAATCCTTCAGTTTCTTCTTCAGGATGACTTGTGGTGGGTGCATAAGCTTGAATAATCTGAATATATATATATAATGCATGCCTACCAACAAATTGAGCTGGATGCCAGTGCACAAGAATATTTAACACTTAACACATATTTAGGTTTGGTGTAACCTAACAGACTGCAATATGGTATATAACCAGTGCATATGCCATTTTCCAAGCAGTTATGAATCAGATATTACAAAGATTAAAGTCTGTGATCTGTTTCCAAGGCAACATTCTAGTAACTGGATCCACAGAGCAAGAACATTTACAAAACCTTATAAGTGTTTTCCAGCATTTTCAATAATATAATGTCATATTAAACCTAGGTAAATGCAAATTTATGCAAGAAAATATTGAATTTCTGTGCCATGTTATTAATCAGCTGGGTATACACCAATGAGCCATTACATTATAACGACCTACCTAATAAGCTGTAGGGGGACACCCTTTAGCCCGCAAAACAGCGGCAACTCGGTGAGGCATTGATTCGATGAGGTGGCAATGGGTGTCCTCGGGTATCTGGTGCCATAATGTCAACAGCAGGTCCACCAGTTCCTGTACATTTCAGGGGAAGGGGTGGTGGTGGTGACTTAGCGCGGACCCGCTTTTCCAAGTCCAATCACAAATGTTTGATTGGGTTCATGTCAGGTGAATTTGGAGGCCAGGGCATGAACAGAAAGTCACCAGCATGTTCCTCGAACCACTCCTGGATGATTCTGGCTGTGTGGCATGGTGCATTATCCTGTTGGTAATGGCCATTACCAGCACGGAATACAGTTGCCATGAATGGGTGAACTTGGTTTGCAACGATGTTCAGATACCTGACGGCTGTCAGGGATTGTGCTATTAGGATAATGGGGCCTAAAGTGTCCCAAGGAAACGTCGCTCACAGCATAACACCACTGTCATTGGCCTGTTTTCGCCCAACAGTGCATCCAGGTGCTATATAGCCTCCGTTGGCAATTGGTGTATCCGTGCTCGGCCATCTACATGATGTACCAGGAATCTTGATTCGTCAGACCAGGCCACTTTCTTCCAATCCATGGTCCAATCTTGATGATCTTGGGCCCATTTCATGTGTTGTTGGCAATGATGTGCAGTGAGCATGAGGACCCAGCTGGGTCTTCGGCTATGCAGGCCCATGTGCAGAAAGCTACGATGAACTGTGTGCTGTGACACATTGCCCTGATCACCACTATTGTAGCTGTGGGTGATTTGTCACACTGTGGCCTTGCTGTCGCTGTAAACATTGTGCGACAGTGTGTCTGCTCCCTCTGGCATCAACGACCTGCGGACGACGGTTCGTGGTTTGGTCAACTGTGTACCACTTTTCATACACACTCACTACAGCGGCACGTGAATTACCCACAGGCAGCGCCGTTTCTGAGAACATAGTTCCAAGGTACTGTGCCATCACAATTTGTCCAATATCAAACTCTGATAAATCGGCAGCTTTTCTCATGCTGACCCAAACACTCTACTAACCAAAAACCGGTTCTCGGGTTGTATATATACTGCTCTGTGAACTTCACCTGCACCACCATTTGGTCTCCAGGCAGGCTCATTTCTCTAGGCTGGGGGTGGTCGTAATGGTTCAGTGGTGTATGTCCTACAACCGAAAGAGTAGAAGCAATTTAGGATATTAAAGTACCAACAAGTATCACTGAATTGAAATAATTTCTCAGGTTGCTTAATTACTTTATGAAGTTAATTAAAAATTCTGCAGTGCTTCAATCACCATGGCATAAATTATTACATGCTAAAGCAACATGGAACTGGACAAAAGAGTGTGAGAAGACTTTTGAAAAATTTAAGTCTTTTCTTACATAAAGTGCAATATTAGTGCATTATGATAAAAAGCAACAGCTTACTTTAACCTGCAATGCATTGCCTTTTGGGCTTGGAGCAGTTTTATTACAATGGATAACAAGGAAGAACATTCAATAGCCTATGCGTTCAGAATTTTGACTAAAACAGAATCAAATTATTCAAAAATAGAAAAGGAGGCTTTAGCAATAATTTATGTGTTCAAGAAATTAGAGCAATATTTGTTCAGAAAAAAATTTACATTAATCGCAGATGATCAACCTTTGATACACACAATTGACGTGGATTAGGAACATCAAACAGAAGTCATTGCTCTTTCCACGTTCATAAGTGAGTCACGAAAAAATCTCATCGGCCGCCACTGGGAATCGAACCCAGGTATTCCAGTTATGTGCCGGATATGCTACCACTGCACCACAGCAGCCTCGAATTTCTCCAGACTCGCATATAACTAACTGCCAAATCACATGGCAGGTTGCTTCTTGGAGCCCCGCACAATGCTGGGGATTCATCGAAGATGGTAAGCAACAACTGAACAAATAACTAGGAGGCGAATGAATAATTAATACACCGAATTGACGTGGATTAGGAACATCAAGCAGAAGTCATCGTTCTTTCCATTATAAGTGAGTCACGAAAAAATTCTCATCGGCCGCCACCGGGAATCGAACCCAGGGTCTTCCAGTTACATGCCGGACCTGCTACCACAGCGGCCTCGAATTTCTCTAGACTCACTTGTGGTGCAGTGGTAGCATGTCCGGCGCGTAACTGGAAGACCCTGGGTTCGATTCCCGGTGGCGGCCGATGAGAATTTTTCCGTGACTCACTTATAAACGTGGAAAAAGCTATGACTTCTGTTTGATGTTCCTAATCCACATCAATTCTGTGTATTAATTATTCATTTGTCTCCTAGTTATTTGTTCAGTTGCTGCTTACCATCTTCGATGAATCCCCAGCATTGTGCGGGGCTCCAAGAAGCAACCTGCCATGTGGTTTGGCAGTTAGTTGTATGCAAGTCTGGAGAAATTAGAGGCCGCTGTGGTGCAGTGGTAGCATGTCTGGCGCATAACTGTAAGACCCTGGGTTCAATTCCCGGGGGTGGCCGATGAGAATTTTTCCGTGACTCACTTATGAACGTGGAAAGAGCGATGACATCTGTTTGATCAACCCTTGATTGGTTAGTTATGGTTTTTGAGCGAGGAACTGTTAGTACTGAATGCAAGATAAGTCTAAATGGCACAGTGATTGACCAGGTGAATGAGTTTGTATAAATGGGAAGCATGTTTGACAGAGAGAACAAATTAGATGGTGAAATTAGTAGGTGAGTGAACTCTTTAATGAAAGACGTAGCTGCTTTAGAGAGATTTCGCAGAAATGATGGATTCTCAAGAAAGTTCCGAATGGCTGTATATGAAATTCCTACTCTGATTTATGGCAGTGAAACCTGGGTTCTGCAGAAGATACATAGGAGTCATTTATACGTTAGGGAGATGTGTTACTTATGGTGTGTTTGTGGCAAGACTTGCTTTGATCATGTGAAGAATGAAGATGTGTTGCAGTTGTGTAATTTGATGCAAAATGGTGTTAATAAGGTGGAGACTAATATTCTTAGGTGGTTTGGACTTGAAAGAATGAGGGATGACATAGTTATTAAGAAAATGTTTTCAGCCCAAGTGGTAGGAAAGAAAGATAAATGAAGGCCCAGGAAATCATGGGAGGACCCATACGGATCCACGACCCCTGAACAAGCTCCCACAGTCCACTTAGATTTGATGGAGGGGGGTCAGAGCCTTGAACATCTCTCTCGATGGCATCGCAGATGTGCTCGATGGGATTGAGGTCAGGTGACCTAGCTGGAAGGAAGCGAGGTCACGTCAGTGGAGTGTTCATCCAACCATTCGGATACAGTTTGGGAGCGATGGCACGGTGCATTGTCTTGTTGCAGGATGAGGTCCCCAGTGGGATGTTGAAGACACACAAACGGGAGCAAATGGTCGTCCAGGATATCCCGGTAACATTGACCTGTGAGGAATGATTTCACACGTACCAGGGGCCCCATTTCAGTCCACGTAAACAGTCCCCAAACGAGAATGCCACCCTCACCAGCTTGAAGAGTACCCTGCTGGCAAGAAGGATCCATCGCTTCATGTGGTTTGCACCGTACTCGTATCCTGCCATCCGCATGTACCAACGTGAATCTCGACTCATCAGTCCAGGCTACATTTTCCCACATGTCTAGGGTCCAGTGGCGATGTTCCCGCGCCCATGCTAATCTTTGCACCCTGTGATGTGCGGTCAGCAGCGGTACCCTCGTGGGACAATGTCTTCTGTACCCCATAGCGAGGAGATGGTTCTTGATGGTGTTGCTGCTTACACGCTTTTGTGCACCAGCGTTAAATTGGCGAGTGATTTCTTGCACTGTGGCCCGTCTATCCGCTGTTACAATGCGAGCTAGCCGACGATGACCCCGCTCATCCACATGCTGTTGTCCATGGCAGTTGGCCCTTGCAGGGATGGTTTTATCGGATTCGATGTACTCACGGTGCACCCGTGACACAGTGGCTCATAAAAATCCCAGTGCCTGCACGACTTCCTAGATGGAGTGAACCATTCGTCGGGTCCCGACAATTTTCCCACGATCAAATGTGCTTAGATCGTTCATCTTACCCGTACTGCGTCCGACTCTTACTGATTCCTGTTGCATCACTCCTTATATTGTCAGATCATTGCGTACGTCATGTCGTTTCCGTCTACAGGGCCGCCCACAGCGCCACATTTGCATAACGCCAGCTGTCTCTAATTCAATTGCTCTTCAGTGTATATACATATAGTTTTTCCATATAATATAATACCTCCTATATACTTGTCTTTCAATCACTGAACTGGGAAAACAAAGGGATAAAGATTAATGGAGATTATCTAACTCACCTTCGTTTTGCTGATGACGTAGTCATTTTTGCAACTACCCCATCAGAGCTGCAGAGTATGATCCAGGAACTTGCTGACAAGAGTAAAGAAGTGGGATTAAAAATGAACTTTCAGAAGACAAAAGTGATGTTCAATGCTTTTACAAGAAATGAAGATCTATCGATTGATGGAGAAAAGCTGGAGATAACAGACACGTACGTTTATCTTGGACAGCAGATATCAAGTGAGGGTCACATTGATGAAGAAATTAATCAGTGTACAAAACTTGCCTGGAGAGCTTTTAGAAGAAACAGCATAATTTTCAAGAGCAATATGCCATTATGTCTTAAAAGAAAAGTGTTTGATCAATGCATCCTTCCAGTGCTTACGTATGGTGCAGAGACGTGGACCTTAACTAAAAGAGACATACAAAGGCTGCAGACAACTCAAAGAAGCATGGAGAGGCGCATGCTTGGTGTAACCAGGAGAGATAAGAATAGGAACTCATGGATCCGAAAAATGACAAGAGTGGAAGACATCATGATCAGAGTTAAATCCCTGAAATGGCAATGGGCTGGACATACTGCCAGAAGGACAGACCATCGATGGACAGCCAACATTTTATATTGGATTTCAAGGGACAGGAAAAGAGCCAGAAGAAGACCACATGGGAGATAGGTGGATGAAATTCAAAAGTATGCAGGAGTAACATGGAGGAGACTGGCACAAGACAGACCGTTGTGGAAGAGGCTTGGAGAGACCTTTGTCCAGCAGTGGATTGATAATGGTTGACGATGATGATGATGATGATGATGATATACTTGTATATAGTTTTTCCACCAGGGGGCGTAGATGCATATCTTAATTTTGTTAATATATCTGTTTCTGTGAGTCCAATTTGAAAAACTCTTTATTTGTTGGAGATCATTTTCAGTGTGAAATGTTTCTCATATAATTTCAAATTTTTCTTAACGCACAAGTGTGCCACTAGAGGGCGTAGGTTCACGTTTCCATTTACAGCAATATCTGTGGGACTAAAAACTTGATTGAAAAAAGTTCTTTTCCGATCAGATGCTACTAACTATGAAAACTCCTTGTGTTTATTTTCTTCCCAAAATAATGCACAATTTTGCCACTAGGGGGCACAAATATTTAATTTTTCTCAATGTCTGACGTAAAAAAATTCCTTTAACACCGGATATCATTTACCTTATGAAACATTTTAGGTTTGCGTTTGAGGAGGTTTGTAGTTCATAGTTCTGCCTCTAGGTGGTGTTTGTGTACTTCTGTTTGCTGCTGTATCTCCACTTTTAAAAACCCTATTGGGAATTTTTTTTTTTTTGTACTATTGGGTTGTCGGAAAAGTCATGACATATTTTGGCACCCGATGGCGGTTGGAAGGTTTTGGAAGTACTAGAGGCATGCATAGCTCTGTTATCGCTATGGCAGTCCACAGGTGCCAGTTCTAGCTGCAGTCTAAAAGGAATAGTGAGTGATTTGATTGATTTGCGGAGATTTGACATCAAGTTGAAGATGGAAGACCAAACTGTGCATTTTCGCCATATTTCATTGTTTTACTTCCATAAAGGGAAGAACGTGCATCAAGCTTGTGAAAAATTGCGTAAAGTGTACGGTGATAATGCTCTACAAGAACATCAGTGCCAGCGGTGGTTCGCAAAATTCCGTGCTGGTGATTTTGACCTCAACGATGCTCCTCTGTCCGGGAGGCCAACTGAGGTTGATGACAACCAAATCAAGGCATTGATCGAGTCAAACCCACGTTGCACGACACAAGAGATTGCAGACACATTGCACATCCATCATTCAAGCGTTTCCGACCACCTGAAGAAGCTGGGATACGTAAGCAAGCTCGATCTGTGGGTTTCTCATTAACTCAAAGAAGCTCAATTGATGGCGCGTATAAACATCTGCAATATGCTCATTAAACGTGAGGAAAATGATCCTTTTTTGAAGCGGCTGATAACTGGTGACAAAAAGTGGATTGTGTACAACAATGTGCTGTGCAAACTGTCTTGGTCCCGACGTGCTGCTTCACCTCAAACAACATCCAAAGCAGACATTCATTAACGGAAGGTCTGGTCTCAGTGTGGTTGGTTTTTAAAGGTGTCGTGTTTTTCGAACTCCTACCACAGAACCAAACAATCAATTCGAATGTGTGCTGTTGGCAATTGGACAGTTTGAACAAATCCATCATCCAGAAACGTCCAGAGCTTGTTCATCGTAAAGGTGTTGTGTTCCATCACGATAATGCAAGACCACACACAAGTTTGATAACCCACCAAAAATTGTTGGAGCTTGGATGGGATGTGTTGCCACACCCAGCATACACGCCTGACCTTGCACTGTCAGACTTGTACTTGTTTCACTCTCTTCAACAGTCCTTGCGTGGTATAACGTTCAATTCAGATGAGGCTGTAAATCAGCACCTTGTACAGTTTTTCACCAAGAAAGAGAAATCCTTCTGTGAACGAGGCATTCTGCAGCTCACTGAAAGATGGCAAGAGGTTATCGAACAAAACAGGGATTATATCATTGATTGATCTTTGTTCTTTCTATCAATAAATGACCTTTGCAAAACATGGCTGAAATACGTCATGACTTTTCTGACAACCCAATATATGCCATTTGCTATAATAAAAATGTGGAGCAAGTAAATTTTTTGCTACAATAAGAAGATTCTCTTTAAATAATGCACAACTTTAAAGGTCAAAACATTTTTCTTGCTAACTCTGCTTTTGGGAGACGTATTTGAAAGGTTCTTTTTCCTTAGCATAGCTTTTGCCATGAAGAAAACTTTTCGCCTATTTCCAACTTTTCCATTATGCAAAATTCTTCCGCTAGAAGACATGGAGTTATATCATGTTTCCTTCCATATCTCTTCTTTTAACTGTTCAATTTGAAAATCACTGTCTCTGATACCTTCCTTCTCCTATGAGAAACTTTTTGTGTGCCGCATGTTAATTTTTGTAACATACTTTTTAGCCACTGGTGGAAGTAAGTAACTGAGTTTTATAAGTAGCTGATTTTTTTTGTGTGGCTTATTTTGACCTTTACTGAAATTTGCTAATGAGTACTTTCATGTAAAAATTTGCCATAAAATCAGATTGCTTTCTAATTAATATGAGACACTTAAATCTAGTTGTTTCTTAGTATTTTCTGAGCTAACTAATCACTTTCCATCTGCTATAATTAGTTTTCTAATCATGCCCAGTTAAACTGCCTTGATCATTGATGAATGCAGCTTTACACATAGCCCTTTGGAGTTATTCTCTTTCATTTCATTTTGGAAATTCTTGTGCATACTTTGTTTGCTGGGCAGTACAAATTTAAAATATAGCTAGAGCATCAATATTAGAAGCTTGAGCATCAATATTATGTTGAAAATTCCTTCCCCAAATAGAATGTAACACAAATCCTTGCTCCCACTAGTATTTGCTTAAGAAATAATAATTCCTTTGTTCCTTTGAAAAAGTTTTAAATATTTCACTTATCCTTAAATTTCAAATGTAAGTATTATTTCAAAGTAATTAAATATAAATAGTGTTCTGTTTATTAATTGTGTGGTATGGGCCGCGGGTGGCTTAGTGGTCAGCGTTTGTGACTGCCACGGAAAGGACCTCAGGTTCGATCCCAGGCAGGTACGAATGCTCGATCCACTAAATATCCGCCGTGTGTCGGATGGGCACGTTAAGCCGCCGGACCCCGGGTTCTGGCTCCCCGGTAATAAAAAAGGGCATCTTCCTCCCCCTTTCTACTTCGCTTCCGTGTCACTTTCCTATCGGGCACTCTAGCTCAAATTTCCTAGCTTCCTATTTCTAAGGGTTGTTTAAGACCTGGGGTCAGACACTCCCTTCCTAAAATCCTCTACATATGATCTGATCTGAATTGTGTGGTATATGAAAGCATTTCAAGAGCAATACCACATATAAATTCTAACTATAGATTTTATACCTATATATTTTTGAGTTTTATGGGTTTTTTTATTCTGTAATTTGCTTCAATAATTGAACTGAAAGCAAAGTAGAAAAATAATGTTTTCTCAAAATTAGTATAGTATGATGTATATAAGTTTCCTAGAATTTAAACCTGGTTACATTTTCAGTGACAGTTTTGGTATTTTGGTATTTATCTGTGATTCTTAGTTTCTTATTATCTGCAGCAGACATTATTTTCAACTGCATTCTGGGTCGTTCAGTAAAAAATCACCCAGGAGTGGTTGCTCACACAGTTTTTAAAAATTTCATTTTTGGCCATCTGGAAAGTCATACTTTGAGAGCTCAAATCTGGGGTTTATATTTTTTTAACATCCACCATTTTGGCTTTACAAGCCAAAATGGCAACTGCTGAATAAGAAAATCACACCCAGACAGCAGTTTTGCTTTTTGTAACTGTACAAAAACCATATATGAGAGACAGCTCCAACTAGTCTCATTTTAAAGAGCATAGGTCCATCTATACAAGGAGCACTTGAAGGTGAAATAAACAACTATTGGCTTATACAATCTGTTCATGCTAAAAGAGGCATCTGAAGTTGCCAATTTTTTAAAAATTGCAAAATTTGAAGCTTTGTATCCAAAAAGGGGAAAGAATAAATAATCTGAAACTTTCACAAAATACCCTTCTATGTGTGTACAGAGAGATGCAACAATCCCTACTTGTTTTTTAAAGTACTTAGTTACAGAGAGTCAAAGTTGCAAAAATTCACAAATCATAGTTTAGTAAAAAGAGGGATAATAATTATATAATTTTCAATTAAAATCCAAGAATTATGGTATATGAAAGTAGTAGAATAAGATTAAATAAGAAGTGTATGATTACAGGCCATATGTTTTCAAGTTTGTGGTATTTTCACTTGATTTTACTACCTTTGAACATATATTGCATTTATCAGTACTCTTTATGATATAAGGTCAGGTGATGCGTAACATCACAGCCTCTCCTTGACAAATGTCAACCCCGCCTTCTCGTGGTACATCCTGTTCCCACTAAAGGGGCTCTGACGACCGCCAATAGCGGTATAACTATACCATCGGGATTAGAGGAAATTCTATCCCACACTCACCAACCCGCTTGGCCAGCGTGGTGAGTTATGGCCAAACCCCTCCAAAATGATTCCACAACTTAAATCTTGGCCCTCAGTCTCCGGCAGCTGGAATGTACCTGGCCAAGGCAGCGGCCAGTGCGACATGAAGGCAGAGGGTGCTAAGAATCCCCGGAGGACCGGACTAGGCTGCCATCTGATGCTGACCTTGGCTACGTACAATGGACGCTCCCTATCTTCTGATTCAAGGCTTCTTGAATTGGAAGAGGAACTACAAAGGATCAAGTGGGACATCGTGGGGCTAAGTGAGGTAAGGAGAAAAGGAGAAGATCTCATCGAACTGAAAAGTGGACATCTCTTCTACTATCGTGGGACAGATACTGGCAGAACTAGTGGTGTTGGATTTATAATAAACAAGAAACTGAAGGATAAAGTTGTAGAAGTTGAAAGTTCCTCTGACAGAGCTGCACGACTTGTTATCCAACTTTCGAAAAGATACCAGGCTCAGATTATTCAAACTTATGCACCCACCACAAGTCATCCTGAAGAAGAAATTGAAGAATTTTATGAGGAAATTTGTCATCTAAATAATAAAGGTAAGCAGCATTTGAAAATAATTATGGGAGATTTCAATGCAAAAATAGGGCAACGGCAACAGAATGAAACTTCAGTAGGTAAATTTGGTCACGGCAACAGAAACCAGCGTGGAAATACTCTCGTTGAGTTTGCAGAGGCAGAAGGGTTTTTCATCTTGAACTCCTTTTTCAAGAAAAAGCCACACAGGAAATGGACTTGGAGACATCCAAATGGGTCGACAAGTGAAATTGATTTTATTATGTGTAACAAAAAATTCGTCATAGAAGACTGCAGTGTGCTAAACAAGTTCAACACAGGTAGTGACCATAGATTGGTGAGATGTAAGATGCACCTCAACACTAAACTTGAACGTGGCAAGCTCATAAGACAAACAAAATCTATTGACATAACCAACCTTAAAAAACACCATAATACCTTCAAGTTGGAACTGAAGAACAGGTTCTCTGCTTTAGAAGGCCTAACATCAGAAGAAGTGGACATCTCTGAAGTTAACAGAAAAGTAACCAAAGCTTTTATGGAAACAGCAACAAAATTAGCTGGGTCTAAGAACAAGTTGCATGTAAATAAATTATCAGGAAAAACGAAAATGTTGATGCAAAAAAGAAGAGAGATGAGGACAACTAGAGAAGATGTGACTTCCAAAGTGGAATATATAGAGCTATGCAAGACAGTAAGAAAAAGTATCACTGAAGACGTAAGAAAATTCAACTGTGAACTAGTGAGGAAAGCAATTGAAAACAACCAAAGCCTAAAGATAGCAAAGGGACATCTCAGTAAAGGGAAGAAAACAGATTATGGCACTGAGAAAAGAAGATGGTTCTGTAACAAGAAATAGAGGCAGAAATTTTGACAAGAGTGAAAGATTTCTACTCCAAATTATATGAAAGGGACGATACATGCACTCCAGACATCATGAAAGATACCAGTACCAGAGTTCCTCCAGTCCTTCCAGCAGAAGTTGCACATGCAATCAAGAACATGAAGCGGGGAAAAGCTCAGGAGAAGATGGAATTACTGTAGACATCATACAAGAAGCAAGTGGAGAAATCGAAACAGTACTCGCCCAAATTTTCACTCGATGCCTTAATGAAGGAAAGATTCCTGAGGATTGGAACACCGCTACAATGATCCTGCTACATAAGAAAGGTGACATTGAGGATCTCGGAAACTACAGACCTATCAGCCTCCTATCAGTAGTTTATAAAATCTTCACTAAAGTTCTTTCACACCGCTTAAAGGTAACACTGGACATGGCTCAACCGAGAGAACAAGCTGGATTCAGGAGTGGCTACAGCACAATAGATCATATCCACGTGCTGAGAGAACTAATTGAAAGAGCAAGGGAATATGAACTTCCATTGTGCATGGCTTTTATCGATTATGAAAAAGCCTTTGATTCGGTGAAACCATCAGCAGTTACAATGGCTCTGAAAACCTGCGGTATTGAAGATGCATACATTAATATTATTAATAACATCTATGAAAATGCAAGTGCAAAGATTAGGCTGTTTGAAAATACAACACACGTAAAAATTGGAAAGGGAGTGAGACAAGGTGACACCATATCTCCGAAGCTCTTTAATGCCACATTGGAGGGTGTTTTTCAGTCGCTGAGCTGGGAAAACAAGGGGATAAAGATTAATGGAGATTATCTAACCCACCTTCGTTTTGCTGATGACGTAGTCATTTTTGCAACTACCCCATCAGAGCTGCAGAGTATGATCCAGGAACTTGCTGACAAGAGTAAAAGTGGGATTAAAAATGAACTTTCAGAAGACAAAAGTGATGTTCAATGCTTTTACAAGAAATGAAGATTTATCGATTGATGGAGAAAAGCTGGAGATAACAGCCACATACGTTTATCTTGGACAGCAGATATCAAGTGAGGGTCACATTGATGAAGAAATTAATCGGCGTACAAAACTTGCCTGGAGAGCTTTTGGAAGAAACAGCATAATTTTCAAGAGCAATATGCCATTATGTCTTAAAAGAAAAGTGTTTGATCAATGCATCCTTCCAGTGCTTACGTATGGTGCAGAGACGTGGACCTTAACTAAAAGAGACATACAAAGGCTGCAGACAACTCAAAGAAGCATGGAGAGGTGCATACTTGGTGTAACCAGGAGAGATAAGAAAGAGGAACTCGTGGATCCGAAAAATGACAAAAGTGGAAGACATCATGATCAGAGTTAAATCCCTGAAATGGCAATGGGCTGGACATACTGCCAGAAGGGCAGATCATCGATGGACAGCCGAAATTTTAGATTGAATTCCAAGGGACAGGAAAAGACCCAGAAGAAGACCACATGGGAGATGGGTGGATGAAATTCGAAAGTATGCAGGGGTGACATGGAGGAGACTGGCACAAGACAGACCGTTGTGGAGGAAACTTGGGGAGACCTTCGTCCAGCAGTGGATTGATAATGGTTGACAATGATGATGAGGATGATAGTGATATAAATATCAAAGGTACATATTCATTTTTCGCTTTTATCTACAGCTTGCCCAAGCATTTGCAGTTCAGTTGCTGAAACGAAATTTCTGTGCAAATTGAAGTTTTTCAGTCATTTTAACATGAAAATACTACATTTACCATTAATTTTGTTATTTTAACCTGGCTTTACTCATATACCATAATTCTCGGGTTTTAAATGAAAAATGCATAATCATTACCCCTCTTTTAAGTGTGTTACGATTTGCAAAACTTTGCAAATTTGACTCTCTGTAACTAACAAAGTACTTTAAAAAACATGTAGGGATTGTTACATCTCTCTGTAGACACATAGAACAGTATTTTGTGAAAGTTTCAGATTTTTATACTTTCCCCTTGTTAGATACTGAGTTTCAAACAGGCCCTGATCTACGGGAGGGCACATGGGGCACGTGCCCAGGGCCCCCGATTTTGGGGGGGGGGGGGCCCAAATTTGAATTAAATGTGTACTTAGTTAATGGGAATTTTGTGTGTGTATATTCAAAATTTATTTTTTACTTTTGCATGCTCATGAGTCATGTGTTTATAGATGTGGTACTTACACGCAGTGGGTTTGAGTTTCGAATTTCACGTAAACATGTGGCCATTAATGAGTTTCAGTGGTTTAATAACCTTCAAGTGGCCATTGAGAAGGAGGATCGCTTCCATTGATTCACGTGCCTTTTCTTGCTTTTCCGAACGCACCTAAACTCAACTGATCCTTCAACTTCCTGCACATGGCTTGTGGTTATCGTAACTGTAACCACGAAGGCTTGGTTGTATTTTGCGTTGCGTTTCTTGTAGTCTGATGGAATGTTGAATATTTGTTAATTTTATATATAATCAAATTTAGTTAGTTGTAACAATATATTTAAGTTGAATTATTTAACAGTTAAATTATGTCAAAACGAACATATTTATCAGGCAGTGCTAAACGGAAAGCCAAACAATTGAAACTGAAGTATGATGACCTGCAGCATGGTAGCATTGAACGTTTTGCCATTAAAAAATTGGATATTTCACTTGGTCCCAAAAGTTCTACAAATTCATCTAATTTTACTACTGGTGAGTCTCTTGAGTGTAATTTGTCTTTGGAAGCCAGTAATCTGACTTCAGAATCATCTAGCATCACAGATACTCCTAATTTGGGAAATCTTTTGAATTCATCTAATGAAGAAAGCACAAGTTCCACAATGAATGCAGTGGATCCTGCCTTATGGGGAGAAATTACAGAAGAAATGCGCGAATGCTTTTTGAGCAATCCACCAGTCCAAGATTTGGAGTTGCTGGCATTCACAGGGAAGGATATATGTGGTAAAAAACGTTTTCTAACAGAAGGTAATTTTTTCAGAATAAAAAAAAAACAATGAGAAGGTAAAACGCAACTGGCTTCTTTTATCCCCATCAACTTGTTTACTATTCTGCTGGATATGCAAATTGTATGCTAGGAGCACTACAGCATTAGGATCCACAGGTTTTTCTGACTGGAAGCATGCAAGTGAACGTCTTACAGAGCATAAAAATTCACACATACACAGGCAAGCAGTATGGGACTATTCATTACGCATGAATGCTTCTGCACGCATTGACTGTCAGATAGTTATGCAGTATCGGAATGAATCCAAGTACTGGCAAGATGTTTTGCATAGAGTTGTTGCAACAGTTAAGTATCTCTCATTTCGTGGGTTGCCAATGTATGGTGATGATGAAACAATTGGATCAGTTCAGAATGGAAATTTCCTGGGCTGCTTAGAATTAATTGCAGAATTTGATCCATTCTTAGCTCAACACTTGGAAAAATGTGGGAATCCAGGAAGTGGTAACACCAGTTACCTATCTTCAACATGTGTGGATAAATTTGTTGAATTAATGGCTGTACGTGTTTTTAATGCCATCACTGATGAAATAAAAATGTCAAAATATTTTTCTGTCATAGTTGACTCTACTCCAAATATTACACACATAGATCAACTGGCTTTTATCATAAGGTATGTCAACAAAGATTGTAAAGCAAAAGAACGGTTTTTGACATTTATTCCATTCCATGGACATACTGCAGAACACATTACAAATACTACGATATCTTTTCTACAGGAGGCTGGCCTGGATATTATGAATGTCAGAGGCCAAAGCTATGACAATGCCAGCAACATGTCTGGGAAGTATTCTGGTGTTCAAACACGCATTAGGGAAATCAATCCACTAGCGGAATATGTGCCATGTTCTGCTCACACTTTAAACTTAGTTTGTGTGAATAGCATAGATAGTTGTGGTAAAGTTCTCTCTTTTTTCACATTTTTGCAAAAACTCTATACTTTTTTTCTGCATCAACTCACCGTTGGAAGATGCTTCAGGAGAAAGTCCAGGAAGCACATGGAAATTCATCACTCACACTGAAGAGTCGGTCAGTTACCAGATGGTGTGCAGATGCTGCAGCTACACGATCAATGTGGAAAAATTATCGTGAAATAGAGAAAGTTTTAGTATTTCTGTCAGAAAATGTAGATGATTCTCCACAAACAAGAGATGAAGCACAATCATTGCTGAAGAAAATGCGAACAATGGAAATATCGATCAGCACAGTATTTTGGGACACAATACTTCAGAGATTAAACTGTGCAAATCAAACTTGCCAGAATCCAAAAGGAAATATTTCTGAAGTACCTAAAATTTTCCAGTCATTAATTGAATTCATTCAGTTCGTGAGGGAAAATTTTGAAGTCTATGAAGAGGAAGCTAAAACATTAGTGTCTGAAAATGTGCAATACCATGGTCATGATTCCCGAAGAAAGAAAGTGCCCAAGAATAAACACCTAGATGAATGTAACAGTGAACATATAGAACTCAGTGCAAGGGATATATTTAGAACTCAGGTTCATTATGTGCTTTGTGATGCTTTAGTCACCCAGCTTTCAAGCAGAAAAAGTGCTTATGAAAACATAATGAGAAAATTTGAATTTTTTACAAAAAAATCAAGATCTGAAATTTTTGAAGGGGCAAAAACATTGCAGGAATACTATAACAATGACCTTGACGACCAGTTTGCAGATGAGTTTTTGCAATTCTCCTCAATGATGGGGGAGCATGCAACCATTCCCCAGATGCTGCAAACTTTGAAGGTAAACAATTTAGAAAGCCACATTTCCGAACACTGAGACTGCACTTAGAATGTTCATGACATTACCGATTTCAAATTGTACAAGTGAGAGATCATTTTCTTTGCTGAAAAGACTTAAAAATCCCTTACGATCAACCATGCGACAAATGAAACTGGCATCATTAGCTCTGCTGTCTTTGGAGAGTGATGTGACACAGTCTTTAAATTATGATTCTCTGATACATGACTTTGCATCTAGGAAATGTAGAAGAAAAATATTCAACCCAACTTGTTTCGTCCTGATATAGGAGGTAAATTTTCAATTGTTTTTATTCATTCCTAAAAATAAAGAATAGTAACCGAGTTATTACAAATAAAAAGATCTGGTGCCCAAACACAGCACTTTGTCATCGTATTGTCAGTTTTGTTTGACATTGGACAATTTATACATTCATGTCATCATGTGCTCATTAGATTTTGGTAAAACTTGGGTAAATGTGTAGTTTAGTGTGGTAAATTATTTGGTCGGAACAGTTGTAAAATTTCTAAAAAGTGTGACGTACAGATTCTAAAATATGGAATTTAAGGGGAAATGGTGAAAATTTTTTATCGTTAGAATGAATATTAAAGATGTTTACCGAAAAACTTGAACTCCAAGTATGACGAGTCAGCAGACGCTGCGGGAGGCCTTAAACAACGCTGAGGCGTTGACATGAAGCTGTGCTCCGTTGAAAGGAAGGATCGCTGCAGCCAGGACATTCACGGGCGGAATAGTACAACAGGAACCGGGTACGTTGTTGTCAGGAAAGAGTGTAGTGCTATGCAACAGAAAATAGTTAATTTCAGTGTCAGTTCTTGACATCGCAATCAGACAGTTTCTTGTTTTTTTCACATGGGATTCATTGATGCTGAATGTATGAACTCATTTCTCCGTGCAATCTTTTTTTTTTTATTTAGTAATCAAACTTTCACTTTGAGACTTGCCATCTAACTTCCATTAGAGAGAATGCGACACCTACTCTAACGCTTTTCTAGAAACAAGAAAGGCATGTGCATACTTACTATTTCGTATCACGGAATTACATGCCAAAGAACGAAGACAGTCTCTGCATGTTTCTTTAAAAAGTGAGACAGAAATTACAAACTATATTCTTTAGCGTAGCAGTATATTCTGTTACTCTTTCCTGATAAGAGCGTACCTGATTCCTGTTGTACTCTTCTGCCCATGAATTCCTAGCCGCAGCAAACCTTCCTTTCAACAGAGCAAAGCTTCAGGTCGTGGCCGCAGCGTGTGTTTACTCATCCTACTAGGACTACTTGGAGGTAAGTTTTTTGGTAAACATCTTTAATATGCTTTTTTTTTTTTAATTTTACAACTTTTCTGACCAAATAATTTAGGATGTCGAAGTACAACACATTTACCAAAAATTGAACTGGACTAGGTGTTCCCCTCAGCTTTTCAGATTATTATTATTATTGTTATTATTATTTTTTTTTTTTTTGTGTAGAAACCGGGAAGCTGGAAGTAGAAGTTCCCATAGCACTTTTTCAATTTTTTATGCAGCTTCACATCTCTATTTATGAGGAAGTCCAGTGGAGGTCACCATGGATTTTTTTCTTCTTGTTTTAGTTCACATTTTTTGTTGGATGCATTGTTCTCATGTTCTAGACACAAGAATCAGTACATTGCAAGACCACAATATTCACTAAAATTAAGATGTCCATCCATTTTGTCATAGATATATTGTTATAGTTAGAGTCTATGGGGGTCATTAACACCACAAACTACAAATCAACCAGTTGTCCCCGCACAGCCAGAGTTGTATAAAAATAAAATGTATCTGCGTACACAGCTATTGAAACAGAAAACTCGCTGCCAACCCGCAAACCATGATAACAATAGAATAAGATAATTTAAAGAAAAATTAATAAAACAAATAATTATTAGAACATTATAGATTCCAATGAGGACAAAATAGTATCTAATTGAATGTGCAGCAATGTGTGTAAAATGGACTTTTATGGCAAAATATTAAAATATTGGACTACGAACCTCATAAAAACAAGAGATTAATTAAAGAAAGTTTTTATATCCAGAAAAACAGTTCTATCAATGAACCTTCAAAAATTATAAATATGATTTTCAACAAGTTAATTCAAAAATACTGGACTTACAAAATGCATAAGGAAATATTTTTTATTTAATTAGCAACTGAAAGAGGAACCTGGCAATAAAATTTAAATTCTGTGTAAACAAAACTTTTAATACAGTTCGTATACATTGAGAACAGGCCTTGATAAAATCTAGAGGCCAGAAATGTCTGTAAAAACAAAAGAACTCAGAAGATGTGAAAAATAATTAAGTTCTTCAGTTAAAATAGAATTAAGTACATTAATCTGAGTAAAGCATTAAGTAAGTGTTTTAATTGCTGTATATAGGCCCAACATTTTTTTTTTTAATCTACATGCAAAAACTATCTGCAAACCTGCTAATGATTTGGAAACTATCAGCGTATGCATGTACATCTGCTACTCTGCACACAGTGACTATTATTTGGTCGATAGAGAATAAGGAGGGGGCCCTGGGCCTTGCATGTAGTAAATCGAGCCCTGGTTTCAAATTTGCGATTTTTGAAAAATCGGCAAATTCAGACCCTTCTTTTAGGCATGAAGGGATTGTATAAGCCAATAGTTATTTGTTTCACTCAAAGTACTCCTTGTAGGCTAAAAATAAGCCAAATACCATTTTGTTTTTCGATTCCCTATAAGAACTGTAATGGATCAAAAACTAAAAAAAAAAAAAAAAATCAATTTCAATCTTGAATTTCAGTTAATGATTTCTTCTTATTATACTAATTTTTAGTAAATATTTATATATTCCCTTTATAGATGGACCTATGCTTTTTGAAATGAGACCAGTTGGAGCTCTCTGTCATTCATGCTTTTTGTACAGTTAAAAAAAGTGAAATGGCTGTCTGGGTGGGATTTTCCAACTTGCCTGTGGACATTTTATTTTGGCTTGTAAATCCAAAACGGTGGATGTTAAAAAAAATAAACCCCAGATTTGAACTCTCAAAATATGACTTTCCAGATGGACAAACAAATGAAATTTTTTTAATGTGTCAGCAACCACTTTTTTGTAAATTGGGTGATTTTCCACAGAATGACCCTTCTGTATTAAGTTTGCTCAAGCATATAAGGAGTTGTTTGTTGTAGGTTACAGGTTGAACAGGCCTATGGTTTCACTATATTGTAAGTAGAAGCCTTTGAATCATATATCCTGGAAAAAAGTCCTAGAAATCTCGTGGAATTCTGTGATTGAAAAAGTGTATGAACCATGGATAAAGGAGCAATTGCCACTTCTGAGTCACATATTTATCATAGCAGGACCTATGGACAGCTTATTGTATTAATAGTTGGTAAGGGCAACAGCTGATACATTACTATAATATTTTGCATGCAATTATGGGAAATGATACAGTAATGTATCAATGCAGTTTGGTGTAAAATCTGTCCACAATTTGTGACAGATTTTGAAGAATTTGAACCAACTGTTGGATTATTTATATTGTTCAGGGAATTGTCCACGTGTGCGGATAGCTTGCTTTGGAAATGAATGATGTGAAAGAATTTCTAGCTTCACACAGTGAAAGACTTAGCATTGAGGACTTCATTGAACTGGAAGAAATGGTCAAGAAAAGAGGCTTACACGAAAACTCAGATGAAGAAATTCTACCAAACCTCAACCAGGCCTGCCAACCCTCCGGGTTTAGGCAGGCAATGCCAGATTTCATTACATTTCCTGGAATTCCGGATTATAAATTAATATTGCCGGATTCCATCATGATTTCCGTAGCGTAAATTAAAAAGTAACGAGGAGAAAAGTGTGTTCTCCGATGATTACCATAGCGTAAATTAAAAAGTAATGAGGGGAAAAGTTCAAAGTTCTCCGAGGCATTGATTCATTAACGGAGAAGCGACCTTTCCCCTCTGAGTCAGCAGTTCTGCTCTGCCATTGCACGGCCCGACTCGATGAAGCTTGGCGGTCTGCCGCATGCGCAAAAGAACAATGGTTCATCAGGAATCACGCCCACTTTTCTAGTTCTAACCTTTGACGTCTTGGGGCGCTGAAACCCTACTGCTGTTCTCATCTATCCACGCGTGATTCGTAAGTAATTTCTAATACACATGGAGGTTTACTTACTCATTTCTGACTATTTTTTAGTTTCGTGTGTGTGAATTCTTTTCATTTTTTTTTTTTTGCTAGAAGCATATGATTTACTGCTGCGTTCCTTTTTGCTCATCTGAGCACGGAAAAATTAGTGGACAAAAGAAACAAACTGTTATGGCAATGTGCTACATCTAATGCCACGCAGTACTGCTCCTTGTGAGCGTGGCTTTTCAGCAATGAACCTCAAAATGAGTAATCGGGCAGGTCTGAATAGTGACACTTTAAATTACTTAATGATGATCAGATGCAATGGCCCTTCAATTAAAGATTTTGATCCTCAAAATGCTATTTGATTGTGGTGGGCAGATACCTCTGATGGAAAGATCAGACATGGTACGTACATATCAGCGGTAAACTGTATCAACATTATTAGTGCCGCTTTATGTATATATATTCTAGCTTTTGTCCCTTTGTTTTAAATATTATTAAAGAAATTAGACATCTAACTTCAATGGCCTCTCGAAAATAAATTATGTACGTGTAAATTAAGATAGTAATGATATTACAGCACTGAAAATAAATTGTCAAAATATAATTTTGGAACAAAAACATATGCAATACAATCTAATGTTTCTGTGCAGTAACTGCTCTGCATCTGTTTTTATGAAGTAAATGGAAGAGGGATCTCTCATTAGAAAAGGAGAAAAATATTCACCCATTTAATTTCATAGAAATATAAGTAAAGAAGTTACTGATTTTTTTTTATTTTATTTTGCATGGCCAGTAGATTTTGGCTAGTAAAATTTTTATTCCACTAGCCACATTGACTAGTAAAAATTTCAGCAGTTTCGCAAGGGCTGATAGTGAATAAACATAAACACACTTTTAGCAAAATGCATGTACCCACCCCCACCCCAACTTTCCTATTCCTAATCAGTAACGGTCTTTATTCAGTGCAATTTGACTCCTCTTCAGTTTCATTTTATTTGAAATACTGTTCTTCTGCAGCATTACTTTTGGTTGTAGATATCTAATATATATATTTTTTTCTCCCCTTAACAAGAAACCCCAAGAGTCAGGAGTCAGCTTAAAGTTTGCAAGTTTAGCTTTTGTGGTTGGATATTTAGTGAAAGTTATTGACAAAAGAACAGACTGCCTCTCCTGCTTGGAAAAATTGGCTAACTGTAATTGCGTGGCACCCATTCTTAATTTAATCACAAATCAAGACTGTGGAGGACTGACTTACCCAACATCAGCAATTATTATAATCCTTTCTATCATACAAGATTTTGTTGAAAAATCTCTTCCATATTTGCCACAAAACTGTTTGGTGCAAAATTTATCGACATATATTCTTCCAAAACTGGAAAAATGCCCAGTTTTAAAATGCCATGAAGAGGATCACAGTAAACTAACCAGCAAGTTAATTTGCCAAAAATTTCTTCCAGTCCTGCTTTTAAAGCTTCTCTTTAGAAAGTGTTTGTTAAGTGTCTTCAGGAAATAAAGGGTTCCTTGTAATGAACTGCGCTGCTTTCTTTAGATGTGTATAAGTGATATTCAATGAAATAATTATATCAGGTTAAATTTCAAAGTGCACGAAAGCAAATTACCATGTTCTGTGCGGCAAAACACAGATATATATATAGTATAAAACTTAGTTTTAACATCCACCAACAGGGTGTTAAAATTAAGTTTTATTACTTTTAATCTTTAATTCCCTAAGGTAATGCTACTACTTATGGCACACTGTTGGGCCAGAAATGAGAATATTTCGAACTATTAAACTGACGGTGCAAAAAGATTTCTTAACTGAAGATAAACCACTTTTTTCATCTAACATATTCAGAAAATTGTTTTGTTAACTTGAATGTCCTAGATAGTGTGTGTTGCAACTTTGGAGCAGGGGTAAATATTAGAGATAGTAAGAAAAAAGTATTTGTGAATGTGAAACATAAGTAAAACTAAACGATATCATGTTCGACTTCTTGTCGGTATTTTATTGGAAAACTGAAAATATAATTCCCAATTCGATTTTGCTTATACATGAAAGATTTCAACAATTTACTGAATAATATTATAATGTAGTCAGTGAATTATTTAATCATTATGGAACATCATAAATTAAAAATAAAGCATTTGCCACTAATAAAAAAAAATTGAATCCATTTATGTTTTTTCATCTTCATCTTTTCGTACTATCGTGTTACACTACTTTCCTATTTTTTCATAATTTAAAAAGTTATTTTGTTTAGTCTAATTTTTACTAATTTTTTAATTTTAAATACCTTTTTCATGAACCTCTTACTAAGTACACTGAAGAGCAATTGAATTAGAGATACCTGTCTAGTAACATGTAGCATCACCTTTCGCCCTGATGACGGCGGCGATTCGTCTTGGCATGGACTTGACAAGACACCGGAAGCGTTGGGAAGCCGTACGGATCCATGACCCCCGAACAAGCTCCCACAGTTCACTTAAATTTGATGGAGGGGGTCAGAGCCTCGAACATCTCTCTCGATGGCATCGCAGATATATTCGATGGGATTGAGGTCAGATGACCTAGCTGGCCAAGGAAGCGAGGTCACGTTGGTGGAGTGTTCATCTAACCATTCGGATACAATAAAGGAGCGATGGCACAGTGCATTGTCTTGTTGCAGGATGAGGTCCCCAGTGGGATGTTGAAGACGCACAAACGGGAGCAAATGGTCATCAAGGATATCCCGGTAATGTTGACCTGTGAGGGATGATGTCACACATACCAGGGGTCCCATTTCAGTCCACGTAAACAGTCCCCAGACGAGAATGCCACCCCCACCAACTTGAAGAGTACCCTGATGGCAAGAAGGATCCATCGCTTCATGTGGTTTGCACCGTACTCGTATCCTGCCATCCGCATGTACCAACATGAATCTCGATCCATCAGTCCAAGCAACATTTTCCCACATGTCTAGGGTCCATTGGCGATGTTCCCGCGCCCATGCTAATCTTTGCACATGTGCGGTCAGCAGCGGTACCCTCGTGGGACGATAGCTTCTGTGTACCCCATAGCGAGGAGATGGTTTTGGATGGTGTGGCTGCTTACACATTTTTGTGCACCAGCGTTAAATTGGCGAGTGATTTCTTGCATTGTGGCCCGTCTATCCGCTGTTACAATGCGAGTTAGCCGACGATTACTCCACTCATCCACACGCTGTTGTCCACGGCAGTTGGCTCTTGCAGGGATGGTTTTACTGGATTCGATGTACTCACGGTGCACCCGTGACACAGTGGCTTGTGAAAATCCCAGTGCCTGCACGACTTCCTAGATAGAGTGACCCATACGTTGGGCCCCGACAATTTGCCCACGATCAAATGTGCTTAGATCGTTCATTTTACCCATACTGCGTCCGACTCTTACTGATTCCTGTCGCATCACTCCTTATATTGTCGGATCGCTGCATACGTCATGTTGTTTCCGTTTACAGGGCTGCCCACAGCGCCACATTTGCATAATGCCAGCTGTCTCTAATTCAGTTGCTCTTCAGTGTATATGTAGAGTGTTCTAAAAGGTTATTTCTAAATAAATTGTATACTTCCTGTTGCAAGCGGAAACTCTTGTGCAGGCTCCCACCTTCTCAGTTGGTTGTCTGATCTGTGTGGAAGGAAGTGAAAGTGGCATTTTTAAAGGATCCTTACTTGAAGTTAAATTTAAAAAATTAAAATAAAGTATCTATTAAACATCTTAGTTTACTAAAAGAAGGATTGAATGAGTTTCTGAATGGAAAAATAAAGTAAAAGATTAATAGATTCCTTAACAGTCCCTCATGCGTCGGCCTTTTGTTAGAGTCGGACATGAGGTATAAATTAAAGAAACAGAAGAAAAAAGTATTTGTTCTGAATAAATAGATCAAGATCTGTAAACTCAATCCAACGAGGTTGTCTTATTTATTAACTTTTGGGGGGAGGGGGTCTTTCCAGTGCAAGTGGCAAAATTAAAACGGAATTTCCGTTTTTATTTAGCCATCAAAATAGCTTAAAATCGTGTTGTTAAACACCCCCCTCCCCGCAAGTTTCATTGCATTTGGTTTTCACTAATGGAATAAACGTATTGTATCACTTGCCCTCGAAACCCCTCCCCCTAAAAAGTTAATACATAAAAAAAACTTATAACATTGAGTTTACATGTTGGTTAATAATAAAAAACAACCAACCATAGATGATTAAAATGGAAAATTTTGGTGTAGTAAAACTGTATTCTTCATGTGATCATCCTTCGGATATTTCACCCCCCCCTTTTTTTATCTTTGATTACATAAATTTAGTTTTGTATATAATACGTTTTTTTTTTTCTGTCAATTGTGATTCATTTTGCAATGAAATTTCTTAGTCTTTGTTACATTGTATGAGTTACTTTAACTTGATAAAAGTTTTTAGTAAGGGATAACTTTTCTTTATTAACATTTAAATGGTGGTACCAGATAGATAAACATACTATTTACTAATCTGAACGAGTACACCATGTTTGTTCATAAGTTATAACCGAAGAATCGTAGATTTTGCTATGCAGCTTTGCTGTGAATTCCACTCATTATATTACATTATAATATGTAGTACATTTTTTTTAGCTGGATGTATGTATCATATATGTGGGCATTTTAATCCTAACCCCAAAAATTCCCTTCAAAAACAATGCTGATTTTAATTTTTTTACTTAGCTCATGTTTTACTTTCTATCTGATGCAATGCATAACAACTGTGGAAAATGCGAGTGAACAATTGGGTTGCAGCGCCCCATCGTCTCTGTGGCAAGAATGGGAACTGTAAGATGATTCCTGCTTTTTTCCCTGATTCGACAGGCCGCTAAGAGCGAAGCGTTACCGCTCACTCGATCGAGTAGGGCCGTGGCCATTGGCAGTGATGTTTACTCTTCTGTTCGCTAATGATCTCTGGCGCTGCAGGAACAGGCTTGGTGTTGGGTGGAACCGTATATTTTCTACCGGACCTTACGAGCGCTGTGTCACGCGATGATGTCATCTTTGACTCGCTGGCGTCGTGCGGTAGCTCTCTTTCTACGGGAGTGCTTTTTTTTTTTTTTTATTGCAGTCGCCCGTCCCTAATTTAGGGTCACTGGTTCCAGGGAAGGGAGAGAGCCAGTGCCGTAAGACAAACACAACATCCCTGCCTGACCGGGATTCGAACCCGGACCCCTTACGGACGAGTGATCAGAGGCCAACGCCTTAGACCACTGCGCCACCGGGGCGGCGTTTTTTCGTTTAATTTGAAATATAAATGTCTAACCTTTATTTATTTATTTATTTTTTTGATTGGAGGTTTAACGACCACCGTGAGCAACTCAATGGGCTATAAGCAGTCGCCCGTCCCTAAGGGGTCCGGGTTCGAATCCCGGTCAGGCATGGATGTTGTGTTTGTCTTACGGCACTGGCTCTCTCCCTTCCCTGGAACCAGTGACCCTAAATTAGGGACGGGCGACTGCTTATAGCCCATTGAGTTGCTCATTGTGGTCGTTAAACCTCCAATTAAAAAAAAAAAAAAAAAAGACCACTGCGCCACCGGGGCGGCACGGGAGTGCTCAAGTGATGTGCCGAGTCCAGAGTTCGTCAAAGTGCGTAATTACGCGTCTAGTACGTATCAAAATTTTACCAACGCGTAAAAATAGACATCGAGAATTTTTCTAGATGCGTAAAAAAATATGCATCGGAAACTTCTCTATGCGTAAAACTACCCATCGGGAATTTTTCACCACGCGTAAGACTACGCATCGGGAATTTTTCTCCGCGCGTAAAACTACGCAGCAAATAATTTTACCAATTCGTAAAACTACGCATCGGGACGGTACTTCATCTTTCAGGAACGGAAGTAAACGAAATAAAGATTTTTTCTGTAATCGTAATTTCTTTTTCCTGTGATGTAGCCTCTGTCCAGTATTGTTATATATCATTTTATTCCATAAATATTTGTATTTCAGTTCGAAAATGGAGGAAAAATTTCCGAAAACGGAAATTTGTCGGCGAAAAAATGTCGTTGTAATCTTTAGTCATGAGAGTGCGACGGCTTCAAGGAATTTCTCCTTTTCCATCATAATTTGAGTTATCCTCGAGATCAATGCATAACAAAACAAAAAATGTTTAACAGAATTTTTTTACATTTTTTATATGCATTAATGTAACATTAGTGCTTCAAATTATGTCCATTGATATTTCAAACATACGAAAGTATGCTTGCAGGATTCTCATAGAAAATTGCAGGATTTTTCTCTTCATAAGGTTGGCAAGTCTACTCAACACACTCTACTAACAAAAATCCAAACATCTCAGCTTACATGTTAGCAAAATTTAAAAATTGTGGTCCTATTGCTGGGTGCAGTTCTTCAGTTTCCTATAAATGTTAACACTTTTTAAATCCTTGTTTTTAAGGTAAGATTAAGTTTTAATGAATTTTAATTTAAATATTTTGTTTTGATTCAAGATTGAAGCTCATATCTAGGTCTAAAGCATAGGCCAGATATTGCTAACATTCCAGATATGTATTGCTTACCTCATAGGTAAGCAATACATATCTGGGATATTCCAATATTTTGTTTTGCTTAATTATATTTTTCAAGTACGGAAACACCGCTGAAATTACGGAAAATCGCCATTTGATTTAATTTTCTGAGATAGAAAGCAAATTTTCATCAACTTAAAAATTTTTGTTGGTTCTTTAAGTTTTTCTGGGGGAAAAAAATTAAATGCTACATTCAGGGCTGCCAGACCTGCGCCAATTGCGCCAGACCGCGCCAAAACGTTGTTCTTGCGCCATTCTGCTAAAAAATCGCCATTTCGACGAAATCTGCGCCAATTTTGCGCCAAAAGTTAAAATTTACCGGTCATCGATATTTTAGCCTTATCTTACGTCATTCGAAATCGATTCAGCGGTTAATTCGTACATGAGATTCTTCCGCGGATTCGCGGAGTCCCCTCTGTTTTTTTTTTTTTTTTTTGTCATTTTCGAGATCGATGCAAAAGTGAAGAAATTTTCGGGATATTAGTTGGGGGGGGTCGTATTCCGTCTGGGGACGTTGTTTTGTCTTTTTAAACGTTCGGAAACGGAAGTTAAACGAAGTGCAGATTTTTCCCGTAATCGTATTTTTTTCTCTCTCGCGATGTTGCTTCTGTTCAGTACTGTTAAATATAATTTCAGCTTGAAATTGTAGGCAACGATTTCCAAAAACGGAAGTTAGGCCGCCCGAAAATTTTCCCGTAATCTTCGGCGACGAGATTCTCACGCTGATTCGAGGAATTCCGTCATTTTTTGTTATCATTTGGACCATGTACGAAATCGATGCATAACTGAACTTAAATTTTGGGAGGATTGGTGGTGGCGGCGGCGGCAGCGGGGGGGGGGATCGTTTTCTCCGTCGGAGGACGGAATTTGAATTTCATCCTTCGAAAACGGAAAGTAGACGGAGGTAAGATTTCTCTGGTAATCGTAATTTTTTTCTCGCGATGTTTCTTTTACCCAGTATTGTTAGATATCATTTTATTCCATAAATATTTGTATTTCAGCCTGAAAATGTTGGATAAATTTCCGAAAAGTGAAGGCTTGAAAAACCGTTATTTCAAGCCATGTTTCCCGATTCAGTGATCACAAAAAAATATTCGTGCGGAAGAACCAAGGCTACTGCACTAATTCAGCACATGGCCAGTGTTTCTACAAGTAACATCGTATCTGAAGTTAAAAAAAGTCCTTTTTCTCTATCTACGGACGGAAGTAATGATGCTCAAGCATATAAAATGTATCCCATTACAATAACATATTTTGATGAAAAAATAGGAAAAATTAAACTGTTTTGTTATCATTGGTTGAATCAAGTAATAATACAGGTGAAGAAATATTCAACGTTTTGAACAATGAGTTTGTTAAAAAAATATCTCGTGGAGCAACTGTGCGTCATTTTCCTGTGACAATGCTAAACACTATCATAGGTCAAGTAAAGGGTGTTGTTTCTCACATAAAGAAGGTTCAGCCTGCAATCATAGTGCAGCAATGTTCATGCCATTTAATAAATTTAGCTGCACAGAAATCTGCTACTCAACTGAAAGGATTTAATGTTGAGCAGTTTCTGATACAGCTGTCCTTTTTTTTTTTTTTTTGGAGAAAAGTTCAAAGAGGAAACACAATCTAAAACTGAGTCAAGCTGTTTGTGGTACTAAACCACACAAAATTCTAAAGCATGTCAATACTTGCTGGTTATCACTTTTGGAATCCATTGACAGAATTTTAGAACAGTGAGAGGCTGTAGAACATTATTTTAGTGACAATGAAGAAGCTAATTCACAGTATAAGAACCTTGCAAATATGATTGGAAATCCTTCATCTAAACTTTGTCTTTTTTTATCTGCTACTCTTCCTTTGTTTACATCTGTTAACGTGTTCTTGTAGCAGGAAGCTCCGCTTGTGCATGTATTAAAAAGAAAACTTCATAGTCTGTTATCTGAATTGGCTTGTACGATTTATCAAGCCATCAGCATTTGATGTGTCAGCAACATCTCTTGCAGATGGAAATTTTGAAAGAAGGAGAAATCAAAAAGAAAACTGTGATCTCGTAATTGTGTCAAAAGCGAGATCTTATATAGGCACAACTGCAGATCTGAGTGAAGACACAGTGGCTACTTTTTATTCTGAGGTAAGGGAATTTACAAGGCAGGCTGCAATTACATTTTAAGAAAATTTCCACTTAATGATGAATTTCTGAGTCATGCTGAAATTGCAGATGTAGCATTATTTAAGGCAAAGTGTTTCTTTTGCATCAGTCCAATATATGTGTTCCTTGTTTCCAGTTTTGAAACCAGAAGAATCTGACAAGGTGGAATCTGAATTTAATACCAGTTTGAAAATTTTAACTGTGCTGTTACTTCTGGTAGAATGGATGAAGTGTGGCACAGAGTTTCTTTAATGAAAAATGAAAGTGGCCAGTTAAAGTATGAATCATTAAGCAAAATTATGAAAATGATTTTAATAGTCCCTCAAGCAATGCAAGCACAGAAAGAATTTTCAGTATTATGAAAAAAAAAACATGAATGATTCAGACCTAATTTAAGTTGTCATGTGCTGCCTTCTTTATTAGTAGAAAAAATAAACAGCATTGCACACAGTGAACTATGCTATCAGAATAAGTTTTCGCAAATTGAACTAAGGAAGGCCAAGATGGCAACTACAGCCAGTTTATCATAATAATTTGGAAACATTCCAAGGAATAATTTTTCTTCATGTCCGGAGGTAATTTATTATATTTTTCTGGTAGACAGTATTTTAAATTTTTCCACTAGCAAATTATTTTTTATTGTATTATTATTATTATTTTGTTAATAGTTCTGACAGATTAAAATTTGTTGCTGTGTTAAATACCCAAATTTGCCGCTGTAGACTGGATTACTGAAAATTACTGAAAAACAAACATTTGTTACTGAAAATTACTGAAAAATGAACATGTTGGTTACTGAAAACTACTTTTAGAGGTTGGCATCTATGTAACCGATCAATATGGGGAGATGATATCCATTATTGCCCATTGTCTGTTAAAACTGAGTAAGGATGAAGTGCCAAAAGTCATGGGGTACATACCTAGTATTGTGTAGGATCTCCTCTAGCCTGGCAAAGTGCAGCAACTCGACTTGGCATTGATTCCACAAGTAGTCAGAAGACTTCTGGAGAGATGTTGAGCCATGTCATCTGAACAGCTGCCCACAGTTCCCTGGTATTTGCAGGTGCAGGATCTTGGGTGCAAATGGACCTTTCCACCACATCCCATAAGTGCTCTATTGGGTTCATGTTGAGCAAATGTGGTGGCCACACCATCGATCGGAACTGTCCAGAATGCTCCTTGAACCAATTTTGGACAACTTGGGCCCAATTACATGGTGCATTGTCTGCCTGGAATGGGGTACATGAAGTCCACGAAGGGCTGAAAATGGTCACCCAGCAGAGCAACAAAGTGATTACCAGTTAATGACATATTTACAAGGACCAGAGGACCCAAACCGTGCCACATAAAGACACCCCACATATGTATGGAACCACCACCAGCTTGCACTGTGCCTTGTTGACAGCTTGGGTCCATAGCCTCATGGGGTCTGCACCACACCTGAACTCTACCATCAGCTTGTAACAACTGGTAGTGTGACTCATCTTGTTGACAACTTGGGTCTGTGGCTTCATGTGGTACATGAAGTCCATTAAGGGCTACCACCTGGAAAATTACATTATTGTTGGGGTACAAGTCCATGAAGGGCTACAAATGGTCACCCAGCAGAGCAACGAAGTGATTACCAGTAAATGATGTGTTTATGTGGACCAAAGGACCCAAAACCGTGCCACGTGAAGACACCCCACACATGTATAGAACCACCACCAGCTTGTACATTGCCTTGTTGACAGCTTGGGTCAATGGTCTCATGGGGTCTGCACTACACTTGAACCCTGCTGGGTGACCAGCTTGTAACAACTAGTAGCGTGACTCATCGAACCACGCCACATGTTGCCAGTCTTCCAGGGTCCAATTACCGTCTTCACAAGCCCAGGTGAGGCACTGTGTCCAACGTCGTGGTGTTAAGAACCCTGTAGGTCTTGTGCTACCCTGTAGGTCTTGTGCTACACCCCATGGACACTAAATTACACTGCACTGACCTGATGGATATGTCTCTGGTACCTCCTGCATTGAATGTGGATGTTATTTGAGCCAGTGTCACTTGTCTGTTAGCATGGATAATCCTGGTCAAATGCTGCTGGTTTTGGTCATTCAGCACTCGTGTTTGGCCACTACGGGTGGTAATGCCTTATGAGGTATTCTTGGTACACACATGACATTGTGGATCAAGAAATATTGAATGTTTGCACAAATTCGGAAATTGAATGTCCCATCCATCTGGCTCTCACTACCATTCCTTGTTCAAACTCCGATAATTCGCGTTTGCTTGCTATAATCCTACTGGTGGTTGTTCAACCTAACTCATGAAATTACACTTTGCTGCTGATAAAATTTGTGGCATACGTCAAAGCCTTTATATGATGGCAGTGCCAGTTAAAAATTTACATACTGCTAACTTATGACTTTTGCCGTTTCAGTGTATGTACACTATTGAAAAAAGCAACCAATAAACATAGACTAAACAAGACACCCAGTAAACAGAAAAGCCCACAAAATACTATAAACATTGTACTAAATAAAAAAACATTAACAAAATAAAATTGTGTTTATATTTTGCAGGTAACAGATGAACTTGTTGGGTGGTGATCTTAGATAGGGGAACTGTTCATTTTGAGCCAGTGGAGCTGATGCTTCACTAACAGTGACACCCCACTTGTAGAATGCTGTGGTGAATGCAAAAAATCAAGTAGGTTTATCAGCAGAAGTAGACTCAACAGCAGGAGTGCGGTCTGGAACAACTGGTTTAAAAAACAAGTTGAATTTTATTTGTTTACCCTGCTGATGCTGCCTCCTTAAATAATTTACCTGAATGCCCTAAAATGTTCATAATAAGGATGCACTTGTTCTGAGTCCAAGTCAATGAAGGAGATAATCATATCAATGGATTCATATATGCCAGAGAGTTTTGGTTTAATAGAGCCATGGGTAATCATTGATGTAAAATACAAGGCAGAAACATTACTAAACACTGTGTAAATAGGGTAAACAGGATGCCCATGCAACAAATACTAAATACAACTGGGGAAAGACTTGTGGCACTAAGTACCTAGTGGTCACTCCATGCAACAATGGACTCAGTCCAACAATGGACTCAGTCCTTTATCCCTGATATGGGCAGATGCTTTGGCAACTACTTATGTTTTTCATCTGCTATAACTAAAATCCATTATAAAGATGTCTGTAATAACCAGGTTTGGGTGTATTTGTTTGAATTTTTTTGAAATCATTTTGTGTAAGCACAAGAAATTTACCCTTGCAATTTCCTTATCACATAATCAAATTCTGTGTTTAGTCACCAATTAAAGTGCTTGAAGACCTACATTGTTTACAGAAGCAATAAACAAGAAAAGTTTTTTAGAATCAAGAAATGTTCCATAAAGTCAAGAAATTAGGTTGTATATGGTAGACACCCTGTAGGTGGATATGGATTTATCTTGTTTTGAAAGAACGAGAGGGATTGATGGTGTTAAATGGGCCATTAGTGATAGAGGTAGTAGTTTGTCTGAGGCAAAAAATCTGACAACTGACCTAGGGAAATGGAAAACATTTGCAGGTAATCAATATTAAATTTCATTTTGATTTTAGTTTTTATTTGAATTTTCTGTGTTCATAGTTTATCATGTTGGCATTATGAAGCTGAATACCTTCGAGTATGCAGGTGTGATGGAATAATGAATGAATGCTTCTAGAAGAGCCCATTTATTTGTAAGTGTTTCTAGTAGAATCCCTGTGTGTGTAATTATAATTGTTGTCTGTCACGAGGCAGATTTTCATCAGCTAAGTTACTGCTTTTGTTTTTCAATTTTCATTTTTAAATAATGCTATAATTTTTAAGAATCAAAGCCACACTCCAAAAAAAAAAAAAAAAAAAATCTTGTATTACTGACCATGCATAAAATTGATTTTGTTGTTCTTCTGTAAATATGTAATTCAGTAAGAGATGTTTTTTTTTCTTTTTTTCTCTAGCTATACAAGGTACTGTAGAGCACGGAACACACTATCACTTGTCCTTGGCATATGAACATAATTTACAGCGTCATGCTTATAATTTTGTCATTGGCCCATTTGGTAGTGTTCAGGGTATGTTGTTTCATGTATACTTCTGAAAATTAAAATGAAGTACATTGTGTGTAATGTTGTGGGGGATTTGTAACTTTGCAGTTTTCATTTTACAATGAGGTTGTAGCACAGAAAGGAATTGATCTGATTTGCATATACTTAATGACTATTTCCCTCCAGTTTTCTGTGATTGGTGTAGTAGTAGTACTAATTCATAAGTGCTTCAAAAATTGTGTGCATTGTTACTGTGTATTATTATAAAGTATTCAGAGTTTTACCTTCTTGTTAGGATAAAAGTTAATACTCTGAATACTTTGTATATAGAGTCTGAGACATCACCTCCTGACGAAACAAAACATTAATTCCAACTTATTTTAAACTTTAAGCTGATGAGAATATTTAAATTCATCATCATCATCATGTACATGTTTAGTCACCATTTTTTTCAAGTGGAGTATAAACATAAATACAGTTTATACTCCACTTGAAAAAACTTATTTGCAGTAAATTTACTCTTTCTCTCCACTACAGGATTTTCTGCTACTGCCACATTGCTTCCTCAATGACTGATTACTGATTTCACTTATTAGATATTTAGCACCATTAATAGTAACACTGTTACATCAATGTATATTACAGGGTGATCCATTTAAACCAGTACCCTGAAAAAACCTTACATTTTTGCAAATGATCGCGCAAGGAACTTCTTCTTTTTTTCAATAGAAGCAGCAACTCCTGGAGAATGAAAACCGCCACCGTGAAGAAGATTGTTAACCGTAACTGTAACTCAGCTCGGGATTTGTTTGTTGTTGTGTTATCATTCACTTGCGTGCATTCGGAAACATGCAGTACTCTGTTCCAGAGCGTGTTTTTTTTGGTGAAATCGTATTGGGTAACCAATTCTGTCATCAAAATGCAACGAGCATTTCGAAGAGAGTTTGGAGTTCGAAGAGTGCCAAGGAAGTCAACAATTCTGTCGATGGCAAAAAAACTGGAGGAAACCGGTTCTCTTCTCAGCGGTAGCGGTAGACATCACCCTCTGATACCCCAAACGCGTGTGGACGATGTTCGGCCACGTTTACTTCAATCTCCGACAAAATCGTTGCACAGATTAAGCCAACAGACAGGATATTCATACGGAACTTGTCAAAGGGCAGCAAAAAAAGCGAATATTCGACCATTTAAAGTGCACGTAATCCATCAGCTGCAGGAACTGGACAAGGGAAAGAGAGTAAGTTACTGCAAATGGTTTCAAAATTTTCTTAATTTGCGATCTGATATTCTCTCCATCACATGGTTTACGGATGAAGCCTGGTTTCATCTGTCAGGCTACGTCAATTCGCAAAACAGCAGATACTGGGCTGCCGAAAACCCACACGTTATGTGGGAAACACCGATGCATTCACAAAAGGTTGGTGTATGGTGTGCGGTTTCGTCTACGAAAATTATTGGCCCCATTTTTTTCTCTGAGACTGTCAACACTAACGTTTATTGCTGCATATTCAATGAATTTGTGGAACAACTTGATGACACGGAATTGACTGAGGGCAACTTTCAGCAGGATGGCGCTACATGTCACACGTTGAAAAGTCTCAATGGAACTCATAACCAGCTTCTTTGATGACAGATTAATTTCAAAAAACATATGGCCTCCCCGATCTCCGGACTTAACTTCCCCTGACTTTTTTTTATGGGGCTACTTAAAGGATAGAGTTTACAAAACCCATCCAAAAACATTGGATGCATTGCGTGAAACAATCACGACTGAAATTGGCAATGTTACTGCTCGTACTCTACATGAAACATCACTGAATATGGTGCGGCGTGTTCAACTGTGTTTACAAGAAAATGGAGAACAATTCCAACATTTGCTTTGATAAAATGATTCTCCAATACCACATGTATAATTCTTAACTTACTGTCTGATTTTGTTGTTATTTATAAAAAAGTTATAAGTAAATCACATGGTACTGGTTTAAATGGATCACCCGTATATTTATGTGGTACGTATAATGATAACATATGTTTTGTGAAATAAGCCAAGGTTATCTCACGATTGATAACTCTGTTACTCATAATATTAATGACTTCATGGCTGTATACGAATATGCAGCCACAAGTTACTGTGATATATATGCACTGGTATTAATGTTTACAAATCTGACTAACTCAAGTTTTCATCACATACCATTGCTTGATGTTAAACTTCCCACTTCATGTTGCCGTCGTCATCAAAATCTTCATGGGTCCATAGTTACTTTGAGGGCTCTTGGATAGGCGATGTGCTGTGTATTGCAAAACTTCAGTTGAATAAAATTTTGAAAAAAGACAGTACTCAGACCTGATTTGAATTTCTGGACATGTGAAACAACATTGATGTTCTAAAAGCAAATAATGAGGAAATGAAATGAAATTTAAAGTACCAATACAGGATTTGAAGTGAACAAGGTAAAATTGAAGGATATGAAGCTATAAATTATCACAGACCCTTGGCTATGTTTGCCAATCTAACATTTGAAGTTGTTAAAAACATTGATATTCTTAAGAACAAGCGAATGAGGAAATGAACAAAATGAAGTTTAAAAGAGTTGAGCACAGTAAAATTTCCTAAGGGAAGCACAAAATCTCTTATCACAGTTCTATGGCTATGCCTTTTGCACCCCACATTATCGGTGTCATCCTCAGTGGTGCTCACCTCTATCGCTGTTTGTACCCAGCGCTTATTGCTATGGCTTTCAAGGCTGACTTGTCTCTGGTCTCTTTCTATCTCATCTGTTTTGCTGTATTGTCCCCGAGCATGTGTGAGTTCGTCCAATGCGATTTAATTGACATACTGTTGATCTTTCCCATATTTGCTTTGCTGTTGCTGTCTTCTACCGTCTTCTTGTTGGATTAGATATTTCCAGGCATAAGAAAGTTTGTATGGCATATTTCTGTTACAGTTGTATTTCCTGGTTTGTTCTATGGTCTGTCATGGCCTCTGCATTTAAGATTTGCATATGGTTTTGATGACTACAGATTAGCTTGATGTCTTCCCATGCAGGCGAAGCTTGATTTTCACAGCAATTTTGTATAAGAGCGGTTTGCCTTCATTTTTGATTCCAATCTTTTAGGTGCTGTGCAATTCAGGTTTTTAATCTCCACTTAGTACTACCAATATATGCACTTGTAGATTGGTTATTTTGTGTCATAATTGGCAATTCACATACACCTGAGCTGTCCAATATCAAAGTTGTGCTTAGCCTTTTTACTAAATTATCAGTGGTGTCCTGTACGTGATCGGCAAATGTTAGGCCTGCTTGTTTACATTATCTTTTTAATATGTTAGATATTGGGAAATAGAAAGGGATTTTACCACAGTATTTTAGTTTTTTTTTGTTATTGTATGTAGGTGATTTATTTATATTTTGTTTGATCTCTTGAGTTAAAGAGTTGATCAACTGTATGTTCTATCCATTTTTTGTTGCCAAAGTTTTAATCCATTTCATTTCTTTATTATATTTTGTTACATTAGATGAACATGTAAATGCTGTGCGAATGTAGGATCTAAATGCTGCAATTTTATATTTTTTGGGGTGGTTTGAATTGGTTGGTATTATATGTTGGCTTTCTATACACTTCATAACTAATAGAATTTTTATTTTTATTATTTGTGAATAATATATCAAGAAAAGGTGGGGTTTTTTTTTTTTTTGAGTTCTTGTGTCAGCTCAACAGATGGATAGAAATCTGTATATCTTGTCTGAAGACTTCATCAAGTTGTCAGTGGTCAATGTAAATGCCCAGAAATCTATATCAAATATGTTGATGAAATTTTTGTAATATGGAAATATTCCATTGTTAACTTGATGAAGTTTCAGCAAGATATACAGATTTCTATCCATCTATTGTGCTGACATAAGGACTAGAAAAAAACAACCATCTTTCCTTGATATATTATTCACAAATAATAAAAATAAACTTATATCAAAACAAGGTGTGCAAGTTTTGAGGTGGAACCACATATATATGTTTCAAATGTCAAGTCTATGAACATTACCAACAGTTTTCCCATGATACTCCATCAAGTTTATTGATGCTGTGGTGCATCTACCACAGGATGTTTGTATTTAGCAGTGCACTTTTTAATGATATGGAAAAGCATGCAACTAATTCTTGGGATTAGCTGAAGTGGAAGAAGAGAAACAAATCAGAGTGAAAACACCAAAAAACATCTTGTGTCCTGAAGCTAAGAGAAATATTGTTCTTTCTCTTTTCAGACAGCTCGTTTTGGCCTCTGTTGTGAAAGCTTAGCAACATAGTTTACAGGTAGATATGAAAATATCAAGGGCAGTTTTTCATAAATATTGTTGAACTTTGTCTAGCTGTTTTAACTGTTGCTGCTTTAAATTTTCCAAGTTACGAGTATATGCTACTTTTATGCCTGCTCCAGTGTTCATGCCTATTGTGCTATAGGAAGGTGCCTGCAGTGGCAGTGCTTATCTGTGAGCGTTTCACGTAAGTGGCTTGGCCTAAGTGTATTCCAGACCAGATAGTCAGCTGGTTAAAAAAAGTGTACCAGCTATAAATGAAGAAAATGAGGCCCAAATAAAACCAGTATTTCAGTACTCACTCAGTATTTGCAAAGTTTGATTTTATACCCTTGTGAACTCTAGAACCACCTTTTTCAAAATAAATGTAGTATATGGATAGACTCTGTAAATTAAAAAAATCCTGCATGTTAATATTTAGATTTACATGATGTATTTTGAGTACCTTTTAATTTTAGACATGCTACTGATGTACTGAAAGTCTCAGAGCTATTGCCTTTTTACCTGCCTGAAGGGGAAAATGTAATACTAAAAAGTCAATCCCAATGTCTCCAAAATTTGCAGTTACATGCTATACTCCAGGTCAGGTGCTGTAGAGGTCGTTAGTGTGTTAAAACATGTCTGATGAGCCAAGTGGTCTATCGTGCAAAGATGACATATCACATCAACGAATGTGCAGTTTTTTTGCGTAATTGCAGTTATACTATTTATAAACAGGAGGATCAATTTAAATGGGATCACCCCATTAAAAACTTGCATGTTATAGTACCATCCATTATGAATTTCTAAGGACTAGTTAGTGACAGAGTGGTGAAATATATGTGACACATGGAGTGGGTAACACCAGAGGTGGAATTAGAGAAAAACACACAGAGGCAATGCACGGGCCCCCACAATTCTGGAGGGCCCCCCAAAAAAGATTTTTATTTTGTTTTCATTATGCTTCTCAAAAAAGAAAACAAGAAAGATGACACTGAACTTTCGGTTGTAGTGAGCACATCTTTTGAATCCTTTCCACCTCGAAGAAAGTATTTCAAAGTTATTCAATCAGTGGAATCCATTACAGAAAATGAAAAAAAAAAAATCAACGACATTTATACAATTGATAAAACATCTAGAAGCAGAGACAGTTACTTTCCCCCACTACCTGTTGAAAAGTCTGTCATGAAAATTAACAAATTATGCTAAAAACTTTCTCTTAACTGAAGGAACATAGCAGAGGCAAAGCAATTTTTATATCAGTTAAAAGAACAGATATAGAGGAAAACATGATCTAACTTTACGACCAGTAGCAGAAGAATTTTGAATAATGGAAAAGTAGGAAATATGTAAAAAGTATTCTTCACAGCAAAAGCTATAGGAAAAAGAATTTTTCAAATGTCTCTTGGAATCAGTAATAGCAAGAAAAAGGTTTAGACATTTCTGCCCCTTTGGTGGGCAAACTGTGCACCATTTTAAAAAGATATTTCGTGTCTTTACTTTAACAAACAGCTTACAATGAAAAAGAAATTTTTCAAAAGGATTTTTAGAAGTGGAGATACAGCACCAAACAGTACACACCAACACCACCTAGTGCCAGAACTGGGAACTACACAACTTCACGAGTAGAGGTAAAGTGTTTCACAAAGTAAATAGCATACAGCATTCAAAGAATATTTTAAATCGGACTTCTAAAAGCAGAGACATTAACAAAAATAAATAAGACATCTGGGCCCCTAGTGTGAAAATTATGCTCTATTTTTGGCAATGAATGTACACAAAATGTTTTGGCAGTTAGTAGTATCTGACCCAAAGAGGATTTTCCAATCAGGTTTTTAGATGCACAGATGTTGCTGCTAACATGCTGCAAACGGAAACATGAACTTACGCATTCGCAGTGGCACATGTGCTCATTAAGAAAAATTTGAATTTATAGGTTTCTTCCACTATCCAAAAGTAGAGCATTCTTATGAAACCTTTTGTAAGCCGAAATGGTGTAAAGTGAAGGAGCAATTACCATTAATTTATATGGGGAAAACTTTTGAATGTTCCCAGACCCAAAAAATAACCAACCAAATCTCTCTCTTGTACCCCAAATGACACATAAAACCTAAAATAACACTAACATATAGTAAAAGCATGATATGATAAATACAGAGCCTGTATGAAAATAATGTATGTGCAAGTGTAGTTTCACTTACCAGAATCGGTAAGTGAAACTACACTTACAGCCTGAGAGGTAAGTGAAACATCACCTCTTAGTCTTCAGCACAGTTGGAAGGCTAAGAGATGGTGGTGTGTTAGGCTGAGTCATTGGATGTTTGGGTGGTGGGAGGTACAAGAGACTGGGATGTAAGAGAGAGAGAGGGTCATTTATGAACATCTTGTCATCATCTGAATCCATCAGGTCAGGCATCACTAACATCCGCACCTTCTTCTATGCCTTCCTGCCTTGCTGTAGAAGGTCGAGGTTTGTCATATGCTGTGGCTGATGTGGAAGGCTTGAAATATGACAGTATGCTTGACTGCTTAGTCTGATTCTATCATACAGTTCATTGTAGGCTCTCAAAACATCCTGCAAACCTGTCCCGAACTTACATACATACATATCACTAAGCTGTTCTCTGAGATTCAGAGGTTAACCACAAAGAAAGATAATCCACCAAATAGATGTTTTGTTTTATTATTGTATTTTATTCACCAGATAAATGTTTTAATTATTTATTGTTGCTGTATCAAACTTCTCCATTTACACTCCATTTGCAGTGATCTTAGCACACAGCTCGAGCTTCACTGACATCCATCACATGACATTCACAACTTCTGTACTTCATACTCATAATCTTTTTCATGCAGACATTCCTGAATCTGGTCCTCCCACAATTTCTTTGGCCTTCCTCTACCTTTCTTTCCTGTCACTTGGTATGAAATTTTTTTCTTAGTAAGCATCTCATCACTCATTCTTTCAACATATTCAAACCACCTAAGAATATTAGTCTCCTCCTTATTGACAACATTTTGCCTCACATTGTACTTAACTGCAACACATCTTCATTTCTCACAAGATCAGAGATTGTCTTGCCATAAACCCCTCTTAAATACTGCATCTCTCCTGCACACAAACAGCTCCTATGTCGCTTCTGTAGTACCCAGGTTTCACTGTCATGCATCATAGTAGGAACAATTACACTTTCATACACAGCCATTTGGTACCATCTTGGCAACCTAGCATTCATGTGAAATCCTTCCAAGGCAGCTATGACTTTCATTGAAGAATTTACTCGCTTACTAATTTCACCATTTAATTTGTTCTCTCTGTGAAACATGCTTCCTAAATACACAAACTCGTTTACCCGGTCAATCACTGTGCCATTTAGACTTTGCATTCAGTACTAACAGTTTCTTGCTCAAAAATCATAACTTTGAATTTCGTACTCACTTTGTACATCCAGGACAACACTCTGCAACTCACCTTTGCTCTCTGCCAACAGGATGGTGTCATCAGCATACAGCAATCTGCACACAAGGATATTACCAAGACATAAACCAATATTGCCCATTTTGGTATTACGCAGGCACACATCCATAAATATATTAAATAGCTGTGGTAACATTACGCAGCCTTGTCTGACTCTTGTACCAATAGAAAACCATTTTGATACAACACTATTCACTCGTACATGAGCTCTACTGCTAGCATACATGTATTTCATGCTATTAAGTGGATTCCCAGTAATACCATATTTATTCAGTATCTTCCACAGAAGTATGCTATTTACTCGATAATAAGCTTTCTCTAAATCTATGAAGGCAGCAAAAACTTTCTTAGCAACAGACAGATACCTTTCGATCATCATGAGTAATGTAAAAATTTGGTTAGTGCAGTCCTTACAAGGCATAAAACCACTCTGAACATCCCACACTTTCTCTGATGTAAGACCTCATACCTTATCAATAATGACCTTTCCAAACACTTTCCCTAGCACACTCAGCAAGCTAATACCACAATAGTTCTTGCATTCAGTCTGATAATCTTTTCCCTCATACAAGGGAGCAGCGACAGCATCCCTCCAATCCTAAGGGACCATTCCTAACTCCCAGCACAATTGGCAAATTTCAGTTAACTAGTCAATTACAGAGTCACCACCATATTTTAACATCTCAGCAGTTATGCCACGTCCTTACCATTCTGGAGAGATTTTAGAGCTTTACACACCTCTTCTCTTGAGATCCCTCCTGTGCTTCCATCTCACTGTGACATAATCTGCTTCTGCCTCAGAATTGCCTTTGCTTTCATGATCTAATAACTCACTGAAGTATTCTCCCATCTTTCACTTAACTCATTGGTCTCCCATATAATTCCCCCAAACCTATTCTTCACACAACTTGAAACTTTATTTCCCTTATTTTTCCTATGTCTTATGTCCTTCTAGAAAGTTTTTCTGTTATTCCAAAAAGCCAATTCATGCCTGTCCACCTTTTCCTTCCTATCTTTTGCCTTACTCAGGTGAACCAGCTTAGCTGCCTCATTCTTCTTACAGCGATACTCATTATCAGAAACTCTACCTTGCTACATCCCCAAATGTGCTTCCTTCTTTTTCTATACTGCTTCTTTAATCTCACTATTCCACCAAGCATCACCTCTAATGCTACCCACTATTGTGGTGCCACAAACATCTTTAGCAGCAGTAAACAACACAGTTCTTAAAGCATGTTCACTTCTTTTCTACATCCCTCTTACATGACTTCAACTCCTTCAGTCATTCTCTGAGGAAATCAGAGTAACTCTGACAATGTTCAGGGAGCCTTTCAACCTTTATTCTTTCCAACATGAGCCTCTTCCTATTCCCTTTTCTCCAACCAATATTCAGTTTTCTTTGAACCTACATCCCATTTAAAATTAAATACTGTTTTGCAATATTTGTAACACTGTAATTTGTAGCAAAAATCTCATGTAAGTGCTTTACATTCAGTTCCTAGACTACTTCACTTTTGGGCTGTTCACTATTGCATTCAGTTTGTTTGTATCCTTTCCTCTTGGAATTGCATCAGTTCTTGGTGATGTGGGATGCAAAAACCTCTTCAACATCATCTTAGTCAACTTCCACAAACCCAGCCTTCTTAGCCAAAATTACTATTGCTGTATTTGTTGTTCTTGGTTTGAAGCCTTTAAAATTGTTCACTGCTTTGGAACACAGTTTTCTCCAAACGCCATTTGTTATAGAGGCTGTTAGCCTATCAAGAGCATCTCCAAGGTTGGTGATTGCCAATTTTATATTGTTCTCTTTCCAGATCTCTTGCAAAGATGCTTCAGAGTTGTCCTCTCTGTCAGTAGCACTTACAGTAAAGTGCATCACATTTTGTATGTAGTAAGCCTTAATTGTGGCTATTAGGCCTTAGTCACGTGGTTGCAGCAACAACATCATATTTGGCGGCAAGAACATACACGAATGATTGGCATGGATGCTGCTACTATAACTGCTCGGTGTAAAACAAAAGCTGAATGCTATTTTTGCTATTTGCCTCTTTTCATAAAAGTGAAAATCCTCTTCAAATTTCTTTTGTTTAGCAAAAACAGGTACTAATGTAGGTTTTTTGTAAAAGTGAAGTGGTGTAAAGCGAACTCTTTTGAAAAGCGGGGGATACCTGTGTATGCAAAATATTTTGCACCCAAAATGCTTTCCGACAAAGAAAAAAATTTCAAATCAGATTGTTAGAAGCAGAAATACTGACAAAAAAAAAAAGATATGCATCCACACCCCGGTGGAAAAATTATGCACAGTTTTCAACACAAGGTATTCTAGAAACCTTGTCATGGTGGGTGGTATCTGACTGTAAAATAATTTTTAAATCGCGCTTTCAGAAGCGCAGATATTGCTGCAGATGTATCAGAAACAAAAAAGGTATAACAGCCCTAGTGGCCAAATCATTCTTTACAAAAATTCGAAATTATATGCTAAACATTTCTCACCAGGAGCTTTGAGTGATGCCGAAAGAATTCTTCAAATCAGACTTTTAGAAGCAGAGATATCAGGGAAATTACAGTTTAACTTTATGTCCATAGTGAAAAAACCATGCATCACTTGAAAAAGAAACTGCACCCAAAATGTCTTCATTATAAAGAGTATTGAATGGAAGGAAGAATGTTTTTTTTTTTAATCAGATGTTCAGAAGCAATTTTATTGAATAAAATGTATTTTGAAGTCTATAGCATTTGCATTTATGCCCTCTGGTGGCAAAGTTGTGCATTGTAGAAAAACGGAAAACAAGAAGCATCATTCTCACATTTCAAGCTTTCCAATGCAAAAAGAATTTTTCAAATTGAACTAATAGTTGCAAATATAAGGTGTCCACAGACAGACAGACAAACAAAGTGATAACATAAGCATGATTTTTTTCTAGAAAAGACATGCTAAAAAGCCATATAGAGTGAGAGATAAATTTGCTGTTCTAAGTTTTGGAAGTATGATTCTGTCTGAACTCAAAATACATAATTTGTTATTTTGTGAGTAATATTACTTTATATTACTCTGCAACTGAGTTTAGATTGGGCTGTTATTCGTGGCAGATTCGCTTGAAATGTAATGAACATTTGGCTCTTTTATTCGGTATATAGTATAACTGCCCATCTTTCCCTTAATTTTTTCTTCATTCAGTCCAGTTTAAGAGGCAATCACAAGACTATTACCATTAGAAGTAAAAGGGCATTGGAAAAGCTGGTTTTACAATAGGCATCATCCCCATTTGATATCATCCACATCTAAGCCCTTCAGTGGGGTGGAATCTGATGATATGTGACAGCAAATCCCAAACCACATGTAGCATAAATATCAGTTAAGGCTGTGCCATAAATTAATCACATGCAACATGTTAAATGATAGTGCTGTGCTTTGATAACCATCCTTATAAAAGTTCCAATATTTATTCCTTAACGATTTTCTCATTTGTAACTTCTGCTTTTTCCTCCCCATCAGAGGGTATCACAAAGCCTCTGAACATCAAATCTGAACATCAAATTTCATCTTGACAGATATAATACTATTTAAGATATGGAGCGCGTGCACACACACACACAAAATAATTGAAATTAGTCAAATCACGTTAAGAGAACCCAAAATGTACATTGCTGTTAAAATTTCGAAGTCGAATTGTTTTGCAACTTTCTGCTTTCTCAATTTACTTTCACATTTATTATATTTTACTTCATTTTACTTTCACAATGAAAACAAGGGAGGGGATGCAGCAACAGAAATGTTATTTTTCAAGGATGGTGGGCAAAGTGAGGGGGCCCTCAAACTGATGTTGTGTGGGGTGGCCTGGGAAACTAAATCCACCATTGGGTAACTCTAAACCCATGACTCATTTCTAGTGTTTACCGGTATGATCTTGCTCATCAAGAAGGTGTACAATGTGTCTACCTCTTAATACTTTGTGTTTCTATATATTGAATATGTTGTGTGGTAGTCTTTTTTGAATTTCCAGGAGATATGTTTTGGGAAGTTCCTTGGCACTCCAGTGCCAACAACTTGAAAAAAAAATTAACTTTTTCAAGTGGCGAAGGAATAATTAACAACTGAGAAAATGTGGCAGGCAGTCACATGTTTTGTTGCTGAACCTTAGATTATTTTGTTTCAAACCCCTGAAAAAAATCTTTGCATAAATTAACCTGTTTGGAAAAAGTATGCATAAGCAACTGAACTATTGTACTCCATGCCTATTATGTTAGCTGGTTTATGAGTTGTGGGAGCCAGATAAAGAAGCATGAGTGTATTTATTTGAGTGGCTGAAGAATTTTGCTAACTAGAAATTTGACGTTGTATTTTATACATACATGAAATTCTGCCGCAGATTCGATGAATTTCGCGTTTTTCGTCGTCATTTGGGTCATTCTCAAGATCGATACAAAATGAAGATACTTTGTCTTAGATTAATGGGTGTGTGTGTGTGTGTGTGTGGGGGGGGGTCCATTTGGGAACAGTATTTCGTCATTCCGTCTTCCAAAACTTTCTAAAACGGAAGTTAAACAGAGTCAAAGAGTTTTTTCGTGTAATCGTAATTTTTTTCTCACTATGTTGCCTTTGCCCATTATTGTTGAATATCATTTTATTACATAAATGTATGTATTTCAGCAGGAAACTGCATGCAATGATTTCCGTAAACATAAGTTAAGACGGCGCGAATATTTTCCTGTAGTCTTTAGGCATTAGATTCTTCTGTGGATTTGAGGAATTCCCCCATTTCTGTTATTATTTGGAGCATTCTCGAGATCAATGCACAACTGAACACAACTTTGGGGAGATTTGGTGGTGGGGAGTTTCGTTTGAGGACAGAATACCATCTTTCGAAATCAAAAACGGAAGTTAGACAGAGGCAAGATTTCTCCTGTAATTGTAATTTTGTTTTCTCTGTTGATCTTTTTTTCTGCCAAGTATTGTTGTTAAATATTCTTTCATTCCATAAATATTTGCATATCAGCTTAAAAATGGGGAAAAAAGTTTCCGAAAATGGAAGTTGGATGAAACTAAGATTTCTTTCGTAATCGTAATTTTCCCCCTGCAACGTTCTCAATGTTCTTTGTTATTAAATGTTACTCCCCTCCATGTACAGTGAGGGGCACTATGAACTTCTGCCATAAATGTTTGCATTTAAGTTTGATAAGGAAGGAACAATTCGTAAGAATTGTTGCATGGTGTTCAAAGTATTCTCGAAGTTATCTAAAATAGTGAAAGCTTTGATGTCGTGCATTCATGGTCTTCAGGCTGAAAGTTTTTTGGGCATGATGGATAAAATTGTCATCTGAGGGAATAAGAAGAAAAGGAAAGTAACAATGAAGAAATGGGAAGAGAATGATATCAACAGAAAATAAAATTATGCAATGAATGCTGTGCAGCTGCTGAGTCAACAAAAGACAAACATGGCTATGGAACTGGTTGAGAAGAAAGTAATACAAGAGGAAACTTAAACTTTTGTTGTACCAAATACAACTACAAAACAAAGCAAAAACAACAACAACAAAATACTGCTTTTGAAGTGAACAATTCCATCTCTGGACTGGGACTCCTTAAAAGTGATCAAACATCAATCCCACGCAATTATCCGGAAATTAGAGGAATCCCTGGAAATTTACATGACACAAGGTGGCAACATCATTGACCATGCTGGATGGAAAATCCATTAGGCTTGGTCGCTAGACCTGTGGAAGTAGTAAGACGCAAGAACTCCTGACAAAGGTCTAGTGTATAGATCGAAAATTTGAGAGGTAATGTACCTTAATAAATTTATCCTCGATAATTCCCGTTAAATATTTATAATTCCATCTTGTACTGCATTATATTCACACTTTCTTGTCACACATTCTGATGTTTCATCCAGTTAAAAAGTTGAACTTTTTTGTTTTTGGTCAGTCTCATGTATGTTTATAGTGACAAGGTTTATTCCACTTATCTGTGCCTGTGAACTCAAAATATACTGTGCAAATACGGAATGTGCATAACTAGCCTGAATCTTCCCAGAAACTACTTCTTTCTATGGAACTGTATGTATGGTGTACGATGTTGAGAAAGAATATTATTGGTTTGATTTTTTTAGGACAAGATAGATGTGGAGGTCTACATAAAATTTAATTATGAAGTTTAGCACGTGTTAGTGGTGGAAGGGTAAATTTTTGTGGTTGTAGTGGGATGGCACTCCAGCATGTACAGTAAAGGGCACTATGAACTTCTTTCATGATTTTTTTTTTTTGGTGTACTCTTTTTTGTGTGTGTGCCCTGTGGGGTTCTACCTCATCATTCCCCAGACATGACGTCTCTGACTATTTCTGTGTGGTATATCTGAAGGAAACGGTGCACTTGGTCAATCTAGAGATACTTGATGACTTAAAACACATGATCAAAGCCTACTTTTAAACTCTATGTTAAATAATTTGTAACACATTATGTAGTATGTACTACAGATGCAAGATACCAATGGAGGACATTTTACAACAGTTACGATGAAGTGTGATAATTGTCATAGAGAATAAATAGGTAATTGTTTTAATAGTTCTTTAGCATAAAAATAAATGTTTAAAAATGCCTATTTATTCTCACAGATCCCACTTGAACTGATTGTGCTGTATATTAATTTTGTGTGTTGTGGCAGCATAACATAAACTTTAAATGGTTTCCTCGCTCTTATAATTAATTGTTATTTTTCTAAGGGCACTGTGCCATTCTAAATATAGAATGAATGAAGCAAGAATGCTACGCCTTATTTCATTAAAATTATTAAGATTAACTTGAGGTATTTAATTTAAAGTAGATAATGACAACCGGAAGTGCTTTGAAGCTGATAGCATTTCTTATTCTTAAGGTGCCTAAGAAGTGAAATATGAGCTTCTAATGCCCAATCAATATGATTGATTTGAGGATCAAGATCATACTGCTTCTGTGTGAATAACATAGGTTGTTATGCTGTGAGTATAGGTTGATAGCTCTTATAAAGTGAGTATTCACTATCTTCACACAAAAATATTTGAACAACAGTAATGTTGAAGAAATTGGTTATTTATCAAGGAAATGAACCAACCTTTGCCCTGAATAACGGCATTGATCCTTTGTGGAAGATTTTAGATCAATTTGTGACAGTCGAAAACTAGGATTATGTGCCATTTATTTTCCACGCATCCATGACCGTAACAATGGAAGAGGTGCATTACGGTAAAACCTCTATTAATGGACATCTCCAAACAATGGCAACCTCCAAATACCGGCAAGAGTTAACTGCCGCAGTAGGATTAACATTAGCAATAACCGCCGAACAACAGGACCTCTTAACAATGGTCAACAGACCATTGTTAAGTCTGTCCTGAAGAGGTCTAATGGACACTTGTCCATAAGGATTTTACGCAGTTTCTTTGGCTGGAGGTATAAGAGGGGGACAAAGAATGTTGCTTTATGTGCATTACGGTGGGTATAGTGGAATTCTTAAGCAAAAATAAAGGAGTAAAAGTTTAATTTGACATTGCAATAATTACTTAAGGTGAGCTTCATATCCCATGTATGTTTTAGCCTCCCCCTTTTCCAGGGGTTGTACTTGTCCTGAAATTCCTGAATTTCTTGAAAAAAATTAAAATGTCCTGAAATATAATTATCTATCCTGAAATTTTTCAATTTTTATTAATCTGCTTTTGTTACATCTTGGCATTTCGTCGCGCTTGCACTGTGATCATATTAGCGAAGTGTTTAAGCAGCGCAGAGAGTCCCTTCTTCCTGCCACTTTACAAAACGCAACAACTATACTGACAATTCGTAGAAGTCATTATAATATCTAATTAACCTCGCTTACCAGGGCAATTTTTTTCCTCAGAAATACGAATTATACACATTCATAAGCGTATTGACTTCTGACACAGTTAACATGTTTTTAGGTATTTATTTTTATGCAGAAAGCTTAGAAAATGAGCAATGTTAGCATTTGTTTACATGCTGGCATAGCGCCTCTCGAACTTCCGGTGCTTGGCTTCTGCCTGTCTCAGCGCTGGCTGCTGCTCATTCAATCGACTTCAAACATGGCGGTGTCGGAAGCACTCTGCCAAACTCTACCCCCTTCTATCTCGCTGTCGCTACCTCATTTGATGAAATCATTGGTACTTTTTGGTGCACTTTTTAATCTTGTATGTGGGAACGAAGTCTTCATTTTGTTTAATTTAAACAAAAACTTTTAAACTTCGACTTCGGGCGCATTTTCGCTTGTGATATCATCTACATTCCATGATGGTGTGATGCAGTTGTGTCTAGACACTCGTTCGATTTTGATATCGTAAAGAGGCTGGTCTGTTCTGTTGCCGATGGTTATATGTTTTAGTTGTGTGTATAAATTATTTATTCAATTTTTACTATGCCTAGAAACACGAAATTTTCGGCACTTTGGCTAGAGAAAAAACTGGAAGATGGTGAACTGATCGGTAGTTGGTGTCAGGATTGCAAAGATGATCAGTATTCTGCATACCGTAAAGTTTGTGATAAGCGTTTCCGCACATCAAACATGGTATTCCCTCAGCTTGTTTCTCATTCGAAAAGCCAAAAACATCTAACTAGAATGAGATCTGCTGCAAATCAGAGTACTTTTGGTGTCGCAGTGAGGGATAATATTGACAGCTCAACATCGTCATCCGAAGCCCCACATACTCCTCTTCTGCAGCTGACAAATAAAAACAAATTATGGATTCCATCAAGCTTAAGCAAAAAACCTGTAAAAGCTGAAGCATTATTAATATTAACAGCAGTAAAATGCAATTATTCGTTAGCATCTATTAATGAATTGGGGAAAATTATGCCAAGTGCTTTTGAAAAAAATATTAAACTGTCTGATGCCAAAGCAAGATACATGGTAAAACTTGGTTTAGCCTTTTATTTTTGCCAAAAAAAAAAGAAAAAAACATTCTGACTTGTTTCAAACTTCAGCATTTTTTGCACTGTATTTTGATGAAACTTCTACAAAGCAGGCATTCCTGCCAAGTATTCTGGATTTCCCGGAAGTTTTACGGATTTTTGGGTAGTTTTACGGCCGGAAGATAGTTTCTTCTGAATTTTCGCCAGAATGTCCCATGAATTATTTTTTATTGATGAAAATTGATATTGCTGTTATTGTCGCTTAGTGTAAACTCCTGTTTTTGTTTTATTATGATTTCATAGCGATTGAACCTTATGTTATCTCATGTTTCTAGCAGTAAGCGATATTTATTTATAGATTGCCCCCTCCCCCTCTATCCAATCCTTCCAAACTTCCTCTCTCTCAGTGTTGGAATAGCTGCGTTAATTGCGCCAAAATGCAAAAAAATTTTAATTCTGCTACGTGCAGAGTTTGTCAAAATGCGTAATTACACATTTTAGTATGCATCAAAAGTGTGTTTACGCATCGAAATTTTACCAATGCATAAAAATACGCATCGAGAAATGCGTAAAATATATGCGCCGAATAATTTTACCAATGCATAAAAATATACATCAGGACGGTATTTTGTCTTTCAAAAATGGAAGTAAATGAATAAAGATTTTTTTCATAATCGTAATTTCATTTTCCTGCGATGTTGTCTCTGTCCAGTATTGTTGTATCATTTTGTTCCAAAAATATTTGTATTTCAGTTTGAAAATGGAGGTAAAATTTCCAAAAATGGTAATTCTACAGCGCAAAAATTCCCCTGCAATTTTCAGGCATGAGCACGCAACAACTTTGAGGAATTTCTCCTTTTCCGTCATAATTTGAGGTATCCTCAAGATCAATGCATAACTGAACAGAAATTTCGGGACAATTGGTAGTGGTGAAGGATGTTTTCCGCCTGAAACTTTCGAAAACGGAAGTTAGATGCAGTGAAGATTTCTCCCGTATTCGTATTTTTATTTTTCACGTGATGTTTCCTCTGCCTAGTGTTGCTGCTAAATATAATTTTATTTCATAAATATTTGTATTTCAACTTGAAAATGGAAGGAAAATGTCTGTAAACGGAAATTGGATGTAGCAAAGATTTCTCCCGTAACTGTAATTTTTTTCCCCAACTATGTTCCGAACATGTGTCCTGTATTCTTAAATATCCCCCCCCCGAAAAAAGGTTTGCATTTCAGTTTGATAAAGGGAGAGGGGGAAGGGGTTCGAAAACGGAAGTGACGAAGTTGAAAATTTGTAAGAATTGATGCATGGTGTTCAAAAGTATTCATATTCTCAAAGTTACACTGTTCATCTTTTTTCTGGAATAGTGAAAGCTACCATGCATTCATGATGGATAAAATTGTCATCCAAGGGCATAAAAAAAAAAAACAAAAAAACATATTGGGTCTTGTCATTGCTTAAATGAAATCAAGTTATTTCTAAAAATTGCGTCATTCAATTAAAAAAAAAAAAGTACAAAACCTTAAAAATCATCACAATTTCTAAACTTCCTTATGAGTGACTGATACAGAAAAGAATTGAAAACAAGTATCATCAAACATACAGCTAACACACCCTATACATTGCCACTATCATAAAACATACAGCTAACACATCCCATACATTACCACTTTCCCCTAATAATGGATAATCATGAATTAACAGTTCTGGTGCTATCACAAATCTTGATTTTGGAAAATTTTGGTTGGCAGGTATGAAAGCAAGTAAAAAAAAAAGCAAATGGATATTTATATTTCCTATTGGTCAGAAAAATATGAAAAAGTTGTGACATTCTACTGCGATTCATTCTGTTTAGACCATGCCGATGCTGAAACAATTTTGGAAAAAACCTTGCAATTTATTTCAGAGAATGGACTTCACTTGGGATGACTTCTGTAGTGTTCTATGGATGGCCCTAATGTTAATTTATCATTCCAAAAAAACCCTTAATTCACATCTAGCTGCTCAAAATCTAGAAAATTTAATTGATGTTGGTTGGTTTATGCACTGTGCATTACAAACATGCTGCTTGTTTGTAATGCACAGTGCATTGAAAAGGCATCTCGGAATTGAATTGCTATGTAAAAAAATGTTTTAGATATTTTTCAGCGGTTCAAAATGTCATCAGCTAGAAGGGAAGATTTCCATGAAATACAAAAATCTGTTCTTGTAGAAAGTGTAGCCAATCATCTATTCCAGAGCAGGCACGTGGAAAATAGGTGGTTAACGTTAGGTCCTGTTATGTGAAAGGATTGTAAACAATATGAAGTTTGAAAGGCAAATTTGGTATACAAAATTGTAACAGAGGTGATATATATATTGTTTCAATGTTCTGAAATTTAAAAAAGTGTGTGTCCTGAAATTTTACTTACAGCCAGTACTACCCCTGCTTTCTGCATGTTAGGTGGGGGTGGGATGGTGTCTTAAATGTTGCCCGTTGGTGGTGGTGTTGAGTGGTTTTGTCCCTGTGGGGTCTATTTTTGTGTTAGAGTAATATAATGCTAATTACCTTTCAACTGGCTTATAAAGACCAGGGGTCAGTCACTGCCTTCCAAAAATCCTTCACATGATTGATTGATTGTAAAAGCTTTGCTAGGGCCATACAATTCTAGTGAGCAATGTGGGAAGATGATGAGAAACAATCGTGCATTTAAACTGCAAGTCACTCTCATTATTTATTTTCCTGCTTAACAAAATTCAGCTGTAAACAGTCAGTTTTACTGTTCTTAATCTGGAAAATGTCGCTCTTGAACTAAGTTCAGTTTTTTTGTAGGCTAACACTTGCATTTGCCTCCTGATCCCCGCATTACAGATGAGCATGGGCCCGGGCTATGACAAAAATCCCGGAAATGGATCTAGCTCCTGGTAGGCTCTCTATCAACTAACCAGAAATCATGAAAATAAAAGTACATCAGTGTGAGTGATCAGCCCACAGCTAACAGTTCCAGTTGGTCGTTCCACCTAAATATTCTGGAACATAACCCAGTGAGTTGGGATCTTTTTGCCAATGTCACACAGAACTAGCTGGTACCTCTCCAAGATTCACAGAGGCCTTTGTTGCTGCTCTGTGTTCTGTGATCAGACTGAATGCAAGAATTATCTTGGTATCAGTTTGCTGAGTGTGCCAGGAAAAGTGTTTGGGAAGGTCGTTATTGATAAGGTACGAGGTCTTACATCAGAGAAAGTGTGGGATGTACTTAGTGGTTTTATGCATAGTAAGGGCTGCACTAATCAAATTTTTGCATTACGCATGATGATTGAAAAGTACCTGTCTGTTGGTAAAAAAGTGTTTGTGGCCTTCATAGATTTAGAGAAAGAGGACAGTGTAAATAGGACTCTCCTGTGGGAGGTACTGAATAAATATGGTTTTACTGGGAATCTACTTAATAGTGTGAAAGCCATGTATGCTGGCAGTAGAGCATGTGTACGAGTAAATGGTATTTTATCGGAATGGTTTTCTATTGGTGAAGGAGTCAGACAAGGTTATGTAATGTCACCCTGGCTGTTTAATATACAGGGTGTCTGATAATTATTTGGACACATTACAAAATTATGTGCAAAAAAACTATGAGCATTGTCTGTTTTTCTATTTCACGTATTACTAACACGGTTCCTATATTTTTGTTTTGCAGAATTGTTATTCCCAGAATCCGATAGATGGCGCTAGGTATGGTCTGATGAGGAATGTATGAGAAATGCGCAATCAGTAGTCATGTCATCCATACAGCAGAAAGCAATGTGTGTGTTATGGCTTACGGAATTAAAGTCTGCCATTAAAGTTAAAAGACGGTACCGTTTAGAGTATGATTGTAATCCTCCGTCAACGAATTCAATTAAGCGGTGGATGAAACAGTTTAAAGAAACTGGCAATGTGAAACATTGCAGAGGAGCCGGTAGGCCTAGTGTCAGCTGTGAGATGGTTGACCAAGTTAATGAAAGTTTCTGACGAAGACCCAGGAAATCCGTTCGTAAAGCAAGCAGAGAACTGGCGTGCATTCTGAAATCGACAGTTCATGATATCTTGCATAAGAAATTAAAGTTTCATGCTTATAAAATTCAAATAGTGCAAAATATGCATGTAAATGATCACACTCTGCGATACGATTTCGCCGTAGATATGCTGAATCGAGTGGAAAACAACGAAAACTTTCTTAGTACTGTAATTTTTAGTGATGAATTCACATTTCATGTATCAGGTATTGTGAATCGTCACAACTGTAGGATATGGGGCAGTGAACTGCCTTATGCTGCTATTGAACTGGAATGTGATTCTCCAAAAGTTAATGTGTGGTGCACCCTATCAAAAAGAGAAGTGATTGGCCCTTTCTTCTTCTGCGAAAGAACCATAAGTGGCGACATTTACTTGGATATGCTAGAAAATTTCGCTATACCCCAGATCAAAAGATATGACAACGTCGCTTTCCAACAAGCCTCCGCATTGGTCAATGTATGTACACAGGGCTTGGGAGATAAGGGCTGGTCCTTAGCTCTCCACCCCCTGAAACACGCAGGCGAAGTTGATGACGTAGCTGCGCTGGCTCTTCGGAAGCCAAGAGCCACGAGGAGCTGTGCTCTAACGGACCACCATAGGAAAGGCACCTTCAGTTAATGTTATTACCGTATTTAACAGAATACAATGTGTCATCTATTGCAATGCTCACTAAAATATTAGACTCTGCCTTTTTCGGAAATAAAAGTTAAAGATTTTGAGTCTTAAAATCTGAAAACATTGATGTAATAATATAAATGCGATAATTTTAAACGAACAATTTCTGTCATGCATGCGTTTTCTTTAAAAAAGTATTTTGCTTAATATACTACCCCTATTTTTCTGATGTCGAAAACTCAGCGTATCTTTTTTTTTTATTTTTTAGTAATTCCCTAGAATTAGTGGTTTAAAAACTTTTTCTCTCTCCCAAACATTAGTTGTTTAAAACCTGTAAGACACGGAAAACTACTGAGTTCTTCAAACTCTGCAAAAGTAGTTCAAACACTATGTTAATGTATAAAATCAAAATTATTTACTTACATTTTATATCCATCATGATTTCTGAAGTTCACTGCGTTTAAAAAGGGGTGAACAAAATTTACTTCATGAAGTGAAGATATGTTCCTTATTGCACAAACTGGAAACTGTTTTCTTCATTGCACCAAATGTGAACGTTTGAGTCAATCAATTTTTTCATTTTCTGCAGAGCTTTCCTGCGCGGCACTAATAGTAAATTTCTGTTCAGAAAACGAATTTGAATAAATGTTCGGATTCTGCAAAACAGACGAATAGCATCTTTGTTGACAGATGGGAAACGTTTTTCTAGCTCATTTATGAGTTCCTGAATAACACCTTTTCCTTTTCTAAATGTCCTGCCATGAACTGCGCAGAAAATCTGTTGAAACTGTTTCACAGTATTATTCCAAGAACATGATGGTACTGTCAAACCGCCAACAGATATTAGTTTTACCCAATTATCTTGAACAGAATTAGTATCGGGGCAGTTTTTAGAAATAGTTCCTAAAGAAGGATCTTTATCGCGAATGCGATATGCTATGTATCCAGCTATGTAGGCCATGGCTTCCTGCTCAGAAATGGAGAGTTCTCTTGACTGCTCGTTCAAGTCAATCTCCCAAGCAATTGGAGATGCGTCTTCAAAAAATTCAAAGTTCATATCCTCACAGCTGTTTTCGGTCAAAGTCATTGTCACCAGATCCTCTACTTCTTCATTTCTGAAAGCATTTTTCAGCTGTTCAGATGTTAAATAAACACCCAGGCTCTTAGGAGTTTCTGATTGGGATTCAGTCGTATTAACTTTTTCGTTAAAAAACGTAAATAAAAATCAACACTCAGTGTACAACTTAAATAAAACACAACGTGAAACAAATACTATAAACCAAGAAAAGACGTGGGCGTACAAAACCAATAACAGAGGAAAATTGGATCCTGTAGGCAGGTTGACAAACGAACTCGGAGAGCAGGCCAGCGTGATGACGTAGAAACAAGTGACCTACCCATTTTCCACCCTCCCTTCCAGACATGGGTCGGCATTCAGTCTCTCAAAGGGACGGACTAGCCCTTCCTCTGTAAAGCCCTGGTGTGTACATAAGTGCCTAAATGAGCATTTCCCCAACAGATGGATTGGGTGTGGTGGTCCCATTCCGTGGCCTCCTCGCTCTCCAGATCTAACTCCATTGGATTATTTCATGTGGGGTTATGTGAAGGATTGTGTCTATCAGATGCCTTGTACTGATTTGCTGAGCGTGTCTATCAGACGCCTTGTACTAATTTGCAGGAACTGAAGCAGTGTGTCGCAGCTGCTATTAATTCCATAACTCCTCAGATGCTTGCCAATACATGACATGAAATCAAGTATCCCTTGGACATACTACGAACAACCAAGGGATCTTACATAAAAATTTATTAACTTTTGTAGTTACATTGTAAGTTAGTACAGTCAGTTTCTTTCTACCTGTTTAATGTTTTGTTTTATATAATTTTGTAATGTGTCCAATAATTCTCGGACACCCTGTATTTATGGATGCATGCATGCGTGATGCCAAAATGGGTAATACTGGTTTATGTCGTGGTAATATGTGTGTGTGTGTGTGTGTGTGTGTGTGTGTGTGTGTGTGTGTGTGTGTGTGCAGATTGCTCTATTCTGATGACACAGACCTGTTGGCAGAGAGCAAAAGTGAGCTGCAGAGTATGCTGTTCTGGATGTACGAAGTTTGTATGAAATTCAAACTGAGTATGGATAACGGAAAAGCCAAAGTTATGATTTTTGAGGGAGGAACTGTTCGTACTGAATTCAAGATAAGTCTTAATAGCACAGAGATTGGCCAGGGGAATGTGTTTGTATATGGTTTAAAACTCAGGCTTCACATGATAATAACACATAAACATATAAAATGAGCAAAACACACAGAGTCATGTACAGTAAAAGGTTCGTTTGGCGGTAGCTTTCGGTCTTGGTGAACACAAAAAAGATGTTTCCAATGGTCTTCCAAAGACAGCTTTATCTGCACTAACCCTTGAAGACACCTCTGCAGTTCCCATTTGGAAAGAAACAAAAAAAGTTGCCCCTTTCATCAACAAGGCATCTCTGCATTTCCAAGAGAGCACTGAAATTTTGTTCACCAAAAACTGCAATTCAGAGACCCCTCACCAAATACCATTTATTTGGATCTCTCTTCTAAACTGGCAACATTTCCAACACCCCAACTTAATTTTGTAGTTCTGGCAACCAGCCCATCCAGTCGATCGCGGGGGATCAAGGTCGTAGGATGACCGAAAGCTACCGCTAAACGAACCTTTTACCGTACGTGACTCTGTGTGTTTCGCTCGTTTTATATGTTTATGTGTTTGTATATTTAGGAAGTACGTTTGACAGAGAGAACAAATTAGATGGCAAAATCAGTTGGCGAGTAAATTCTTCATTGAAAGTCATAGCTGCCTTAGGATGATTTCACAGGAATGATGGGTTCTCAAGGAAGTCCCGGATGGCTGTGTATGAAAGTATAATTTTTCCTACTCTGATGTATGGCAGTGAAACCTGGGTCTGCAGAAAAGACATACGAGTCATTCGTGTGCTGGAGAGATGCCTTACTTATGGAGGTTTTGTGGTAATACACGCTCCGATTATGTGAGGAATGAAGATGTGTTGCAGATGTGTAATGTGAGGCAAAATGTTGTCAGTAAGATGGAGACCAATATTATTAGGTGGTTTGGCCATGTTGAAAGAATGAGTGATGAAGTGCTTACTAAGAGAATTTATTCAGCCCAAGTGGCAGGAAAGAAGAAAGGTAGAGGGGAAGGTCAAGGAATGGAAGGACCAAATTCAGGAATGTCTGCATGAGAAAAAGATTATGAGTATGAAGTACAAAGGGTCTTATGTGCGGCGTGTGATAGATGTTAATGAAGCTCGAGCTGTGTGCCGAAATCGTTGTAGATGGAGACATTTGTGATACTCCAACAGTAAGTAAATTCTAGTTCTATCAGGTAAATGTGTACTTTGCACATTGTCTTTCTTTGAGGAGCTAACCTCTGAATCTCTGAGAACAGCTTAATGATATGTATGTATGCAATTATTTGGTTATAGTCTTTCTTTTGTTCTTTGCCTAAAATTCCTTATTATTGTTTATTGTGTAGTTCGTGCACACATTTTGTAACTCAAAAACGTCTGTGAGTGTTTTAAGTAACAAGTATGTATTTTTTCCTAGATATGATAAAAAGTGAAAGTATAAAGTTTTTTGGCGACTAAAATTTAAGGTTCTTCTAGCTACTCGTACAATATAAAAAATGGGAATTTTTGGTCATTCGGTGAAAACTTGAAGGTGAGCCAAGGTAAACGAATTAACTTGATATTATACTGCAGAAAAAAAAAGGACATTTTGTTTCCTGAATATGATGCACATAATAATTCTCCCTTTTTTAGGGGGTGGGTCGATGTTAACGAGAAGCACTAACATTCTTATCTGATGATGAAAATATAAATAGGAGTAAAACATAATATGCTTCATTTTTTCCTTATTTAGATAGGGAAAAGTTTCACAAATGTTCAAACCCATGGCAGTCATAAATACTGATACACCAGATGGATCCGGGCTTTGAAAAAGGAGCCCATGCTTATCTGTATCCTGCATCACTAGAGTTGTGGAACACATCTGTCTCTAATTCAGTATTGATTTTCAGGATTTGCTAAACCCAACTGATTGATGAATTGTTTGGCATACAGAAACTATTTTCCCGTGGGCTGTGTCACTTTTCAGGATGACTTTTTGTCATTCGCAAAAAGCACATTTTTCTACTGTTTAAATTCATGAGCTCTTGCACCTTTAGAAAAATGAGTGAAAAACAAAACAAGTTTTTGACATTAGCTGAAAAGAGAGTGAAAAGGAATGTGTTTGCCACTTAGCTGAATGTTATGATTGTGGAAGAATGCAAATTAGTAATGTACTGAAAAAATGATTAGTGCAAAGGTTTCTGGGAATCGAAGGAAAGATGAAGTTAATGAGTTAGAAACTGAAACTGGCAACTGAAACTTGCAAAATTTAAATGACATTCAGACTTTTGCACTAAAACAGAATGACCGTGATTTGTACATGAAATTATCAGAGGTTATTGTATTTGTTGACAAAGTAATTATCATAAAAAAATCAAAATAGTCATTGATAAGAAATTTCTTGAAATAAATCCTCATATCATCATCATCATCGTCAACCATTATCAATCCACTGCTGGATGAAGGTCTCCCCAAGTTTCTTCCACAACGATCTGTCTTGTGCCAGTCTCCTCCATGTTACTCCCGCATACTTTCGAATTTCATCCACCCATCTCCCATGTGGTCTTCTTCTGGGTCTTTTCCTGTCCCTCGGAATCCAATCTAAAATTTCAGCTGTCCATCGATGGTCTGCCCTTCTGGCAGCATATATATATATATATATAATAAGCAAGTTGAATAAACTCACGTAAATGTACATACTTTCCGAAAGACTATGTAATAAATAATTACATACATTAACTAGCTACAGATATTTACGCATCACAGTAATTCTAACATAATATGCTCATTATTTTATTTAACATTTGGAAAAATCATTGCCACCATTTTGTATGTTCTTCATTTTCATGCACTTACTCTGCTTTCATATAAAATATACTGACAAACACCAATAACGTAGGCCTAACCTCCAAACAATGGCAATCTCCCAATGGTGGTCACTTTTTTCTGGTCTGATAGGTGACAGTTATTTAGAGGTTTTACTGCATATGCCTTGTCCTGATCTGCCATTCTAGTTTGTGTCAGTGATGTATTCACATCAGGATTCTGGGATGGCCAGGCCAATTCTTGAACTGCATCTTCTTCAAACCAGGTGTTTACAATATTGGTTTTATAGCAAGGAGCATTATTGTGCTGGAACACATAAGGCCCAGTTCCATAAATTGCCGAAGAGTTAGCCAAAATATCAGTATACACCAAATAACTGAAACATTATAACCAGCATATCTTGATGCAAATCAAAGCACCTGCGGATAAACAACAGCATGTGTGAAGGTCATGAAATGGTGTAAATAACACCTAATACTGAGCTCTGTTAATCTGTGTTATTCTTGTTCTTCAGATAAGAAAGGCAGCAGACTTAAGGGAGTTTGACAAAGACCAAATTGCAATGGCCGGATGACTGGGTCAGAGCATTTCTGAGATGGCAAAGCTTGTTGGGTGCTCACAGTCAGCCATGGTTAGTCCCTTCAAAAAGTGGTCTAGGAGGGAAAAACCACAAATTGCTGGCAAAGCATGGGCCGACTGTGGCTCATCAATGCTAGCATTGAGTGAAGGCTATCCTGTGTGGTACGAGCCAACAGAAAGGATACTGTGGCACAACTTGCTGATAATTTGAATGCTGGTGACAGGAGTAATGTGCCACTACACACAGGGCATTGGACCCTGCTAAAAATGAAGCTGTGCTGTGGCAGGCTGCTTCGAGTGTCTATGCTAACCTCGGTTCACTGCTAAAAGTGCCTACCATGGGCACAAGAGCATCAAAAGTGGATCTTAAATGATTGGAAGAAGGTTGTCTGCTCTGATGAATCTCATTTCCTATCGTATATGTGGGCGGGTGGGTATGTTTGTATTGTTCACCTGGGGAAGTGTTTGGCACCAGGATGCATCATGGGATGAAAACAATCAGATAAAGGAAGTGCAATGTTTTGAGCAATGTTCTTCTGAGAAGCCCTGGGTCCAGTCATTTGTGTGCAGGAAACTATGACATCAGCCTCCTACCTAAACATCATTGTAGACCAGGTACATCCTTTCATGGCAATGGTATTCCCCTCCAATTGTGCCTTCTTTCAGCAGGATAATGCACCATGCCACACTGCCCTGATTATTTAAGAGTGGTTCACAGAGCATAAAGAAGACTTCCAGGTATTGCCCTGGCCTCCAAATTCCCCAAATATCAATCCAGTCAAGCATCTGCGATTTGTTTTGGAACAGCAAATCTGATCTGCGACAGCTCAACAACATAACTTACTAGAGTTAAAGGATCTGCTAGTAATGTGTTGGTTCCAGATATCACTAGACACCTTTAGAAATATAATGTAGCATCCATACCTTGCCAGGTAAGAACTGTTTTGGTGGCACATAGACAACCAACATTGTATTAGGCAGGTGGTCATAATGTTTTGGTTCTTTGTTGTATAACAGTGCTGAGGGTGTGTAGCACTATGATGAGTGGTCCCAGTCCAGATCATGAGAAGATGCCCACACTCTAATACCCAGGGTGCGCACACGTGCTTGAAAACCTGGAAAGTCCTGGAAAATCATGATTACGTTTTCAAGGCCTGAAATATCCTGGAAAAACGGTGTTTTTTAATGCTGTCTTGAAAAGCCTTGAAATTTGAAATTAGTGCTTAAAAAAATGCCCTTTTAGGAAATCATGTTACTGTTACCCCTTCATTTTTTAAAGTTTCTCTCCTCTGTTCTCAAAGAAACCGCCGGCAATGGTGGTGTTTCGGACGTGCACCAAATCCTAATTTGGCTGGGGAAAAAAAAAGAAAAAAAAAGCACGACTTCCAGTGCAATAAAACTGGATGATTACTAGTAGGTCTGTTAGGAAGGGAAGCTTGATGTCCGTCCAACAACTGCTGAGAACGGAAGGGGAAATAAGAGGCATTTAGCATTTGCAGGGGGGTTGCGTATGTACCAAGTCAGCTGGCATCCACCAGTGAGGAGTATGCCTGAACAACACATTCATCTTCTTCTTGTTTATGTGCATTCCCAGCCCTCCCTCCCCTCAAGAGACTTCTGCTACTTATGATAAAAAATAAGAAAACTATCTTTGCGAATTTTTCACGAAAGTGGCTGAAATTTTTACATTCACTATAATTGAATTACAGAAGCTCACTTCCAAAATTCCAATTGAATCGGTTTAAAACTTAAAAAGTTAGCATTGGTAATTTTTATTATGGACAAGTATGTGTGCCTCTTTGGACAGAGTAAGCCTCGACCAGAAAGGGTGTTATCATAGCAATGGTTGATTGACAGCTGGGATCGCTGATCTGAAGCCCTTGGTTGGGAAGAAAGCAAACACCTGTTTATCACTTCCACAGCTCAAAAGGACTAGGAGAAAATTTTCAGAAATCCATTTTTCCGAATTTTGAAAATAACACAATAAAATTTTTACCGTGGTTAAGATACATAATAAAGTTCTAGTGTAAATTTCGCCAAATTCCGTTAGGAACTTTAGCAGATGAAAAAAAAAAAAAAAAAAAAAAATCTTCCGTTGCATAATCGGATTAAAAAAAAAAGAAACAGTAATTATAAATTACGGGAAAAGCCAGTGAATTATTTTTTTTAGATGCCATAGTTTATTTAAACAGAGTGATCCTTAAATTTTTTCTGTGATGATATGGACTCTATTTGAATTACAAACATACATTTTTATTCAGACGTCTGAGTTACTGTTTTAATAAAAAAATCATTTATAATTAAAAAGTTTTCAATGGATTTAAGCGAAATTCAGCAGATAAACGTACTTTAGTAAATTGCAACATCATGACGTAAATTTGGTAATTTTGTCGAACATTGGGGAGCATTTTTTTTTTTTTACATTTTCTATTATATTTAGGGTGAAGGAGGAAGGGTGCAACTTGACAGTTCAGTGAGCTGCAGGTGGTGATTTATGGCGATGTGCCAAATGAAAAGAAGCCGTTCCATCAGGACATTCCAAAGGTTGTGTGTGTGCGTGGACGCGTCCTTCTGCTGTTTGATCTTAATCGGAATGTTTTTGTGCAGGGGGGGGTGAGAGAAATATCTGTTTCAGCTTTACGGCTTTCACGGTTCATGGCTTTTTTTTTCTTGGTAATAAATAAAAATCATAGTTGCTGCATTCACCATTATTCCATATTTGCATTTCTTGAATATAAACAGCAGAGAATCAGAAACATTGTGTTGGGCGGGTCTTGATGTTCTTCATTTTGCATCTGCTGAATTCAGTTCTGTGGGAATAACAAATGACTTATACTGTGAGTATAAACAACTACATATTTTTGAGCTGAAAAAATAGGTCTACTTGTACACAGTGGCTAACGTGTGAACTCAGATGAAGACAATCAGACATACAGACGTCTGATTCCATAAAAAAAAAAAAAAAAAAATCAACGTAGTTTTTTTATTATGCACTACAGGTAAAAAAGCAAAAACATGTTTTTAAACATTATAAAAGGAAAACGGATTTTTGAAACTCATGACTTGATGATCTTAATTTCTGAAAGTTTCTTTTTCCACATCCTTTTTTTTTCAATTACAATACATTGTAACAGGATACTGTGTGTTGTATCACTTAGTGATATGGCAGATTTTCGGTCGCCGATATCCGCGATCGTAAGCGGTAGTTGCATTGCGATTGGTGATGATAAGATAAATACTGGAGTGATGTAAAATGTTGCATGAACTAAAAAAAAAAAAAATCGTCCCCCCTTCCCTTCCCCCCAAACTTTTTATGCAGTCATCATAGCTGATCAACCATTTTATTCCATGAACATCAGCACATTTCAATCATTTGAACATTGGGGGTAGGTGGGGTCTGAAGGAATTAATTTCACGTAACTAGCGTGATCAAGTTACCTTTATTCGTGCTTAAGCGCCTAGCGCAACGAAAACATGCTAATTTTGGACAGTTCTATTCCCTCCCCTCTCTACCATCCCTAATAATTGAGAGTGCATACTGTAGTTTCAAATATTCTATTTATGAGCTAGTTTTCGCGCTGTTCATTATGTTTTTATTTTCGAAATTATTAACCCTTTCGAACTATGGTTGCAGAAACGTTTATGCTTTGGGTTTGTCTGTATGATAATTCGCATGAAGCAATTGGATTTCGGCGAAATTTTAGTATGCTGTTGGGTACAACCTGGAAACCTACCCTGTTGAAAAAGGCCAAGACATAAGAGCAGTATTCGTTCTCCAAGCTTAAGAATGTTAACTCACATAAAATCTGTTTGATTGCAACAAAGTTTTGGTATGTTATCAGGGAGGAGAAACCTACCCTTGTAGAAAATGGTCCAACTTGAATTCAACGGTCAGGGCCTAAGAACAGAATTTGTTCTTTACAATCTTGTGCTTGATAAACTTGATCCATTTGCATAAAGCACATTCATCCATTTGCATCTTTCATCATTTTTATTACTTAAAACTGAAATTACTTTTAAAAAATAATTTGAACATGATACTGTAAAGCGTAATAATCATCCTGGAATTTTTTGTATGTGTCCTGGAAAAGGCCTGGAAAGTCCTTGAATTTTTCCCCCAAAAGTGTACGAACCCTGAATACCTCCCTCGCCACTTCATTGTTGAGACATTGCACTGCAGTAGTTGTCACCATGTGGGCATTCTCCAAATCCAAATTCATCTGTCAAACCTGAGCAGCTGCCCTGGTAAAGGAATGGTTTGAAACATTGGCTTCTGACTACTCTTCTGAACTGGGCCTGGGTTTGAGTCCTGGATGAGGCATGGGTGGTGTGCTTGTCTGATGGCACTGGCTCTGTTCCTTTCCTGGAACCAGTGGTCCTATTAGGGATGGGTGACTGCTTATACCCCTAAGAGTTGCTCATGATCATTGTTAAACCTAGAAGCAAAAAGAAAAAATAAGAGACCTGAACACACAGAGAGAGAGAGAGAGAGAGAGTTCTGGGGTTCACCATTCTATAAAACCTCTTTCAATTGTTGCATAGTAAGAGAACAATGAGTAAGTGACGTTTCAAGCTATGTTTGGCATTTGTTGGGATTATGCTGGGCTTGTGAGCTGCAGCTCTATCATGAAAATTGTGGCTGATGCAACTGCCTGCAGATTATGCATGCTGTTAAGGACAATCCTGATGACATCTGGAACTCTGATATCACATTTTCTAAGGATGTCTTCAAGGAAAATTGAATCATCCTCTTCACTGCTTTATGATCCTTGTCCATTAATTTTCATGACCTTCCTAATCAGTTTTTAACTTTTGCTTGAACTTCAATCTCCCGTCTTTTTACAATGTCAGCTACTGTTTGTTTCAGAAGGTCCAAACCTTTTGCTGTAGCACACACATAACAGCAAATGACTGACGTGGCATCTGATAATCATTGGAACTCTGTAAGGTCCTTACCGGGACTCATGTTGGTTACCACTGGTATCTCTGCATTTCCAGTATGCGTTTATACCTTTTCTTTATTTTCATATTAGTAGCTTCTGTTATTCACTTCATTCTGGTGAGTGTCCAAATACTATTTAGAAGATAGTGTATCTAGCATTTCTTATAGGTTCATGTAGTTTTTGTGGCTTAGTTATGCTTGAAATCATTGTTAGTCTTGACTAGTTTAGTTTTTTAGGCTAAGTGTGCATCATACCATTAACCTCAGAATTTTCCAAAAACTTCTTTTAAAATGCATAGTATACACTGATGAGCATTACATAATGACCACCTACCTAATAAGCTGTAGAACCCCCTTTAGTCCGCAAAACAGCAGCCACTCTGGAAGGCTTCGATTCGATGAGGTGGCGATAGGTATCCTGGAGTATCTGGTATAATAATGTCAACAGTAGGTCCTCCAGTTCCCTTACATTTCGGGGTGGTGATGATTTAGCGTGAACCTGCTTTTCCAAGTCGAACCACAAATGTTCAATTGGGTTCATGTCAGGTAAATTTGGAGGCCAGGGCATTAACAGAAAGTCACCAGCATGTTCCTTGAACCACTCCTTGACAATTCTGGCAGTGTGGCATGGCACATTATCCTGTTGGTAAGGGCCATCACCAGCAGGGAACACAGTTGCCATGAATGGGTGAACTTAGTCCACAACAATGTTAAGATATTTGATAGCTGTTAGGGATTGTGCTATTGGGATAATAGGGCCTAAAGTGCCCCAAGGAAACATCGCCCACAGCATAACACCATTGCTACCAGCCTGTTTCCGCCCAACAGTGCATCCAGGTGCCATAGCCTCTGTTGGTAATCGGCGTATCCGCACTTGGCTGTCTACGTGATGCACCGGGAATCTTGATTCGTCAGATCAGGCCACTTTCTTCAGTCAACCACAGTCCAATCTTGATGATCTTGGGCCCATTTTGTACGTTGTTGGCAATGATGTGAAATGAGCATGGGGACCCAGCTGGGTCTTCCGCTACACAGGCACATGCACAGAAAGCTGTGACGAACTGTGTGCTGTCACACATCGCCTGATCACCACTGTTGTAGCTGCAGGTGATTTTTTGCACTGTGGCCCTGCGGTCACTGTGAACAATGTCTCTGATCCCCTCTGGCATCAATGACCTGTGGACGGCACACGGCTGGATGATGGTTCATCATTTGGCCATCTGTGCACCTCTTTTGATACGTACTCACTACAGCAGCACGTAAACAACCCACAAGCCACGCCGTCTCCGAGGCGCTGTGCCGTCACAATTGGTCCTTTATCAAACTCTGATAAATCGGCAGCTTTCCCCATTCTGACTCTGAACACTACTAACCAAAAGCGGGTCCTCGGGTTGTATATACAGTATACAGCTTTGTGAACTTCACCTGCCCCACTGTTCGGTCTACAGGTGTGCTCATTTCTCTAGGCTGGGGGTGGTCATAATGTTATGGCTCATTGGTGTAGATTACAGTTCATATGTCATTTTCGATGTGCTTCTAATTCCTAATGCTATGCTCATATCTCTTAAGGACGTAAAATTATGGTCCATTACAATATGCTACATAGCATAAACTGAAAAAAGCACTACATTTTTTACTGGCATATGTTTCACATACATTATGCTCATATGATAAAATCTTTTAGTTATAATGACTTTACTAAAAGCCAGAGAAATTTATTTGTATGTGCTTTTAAATTAAACACAGTGCAATTGCTATATTTAAGTGTGGATTTTCATTATTATTATTATTATTATTATTATTATTATTATTATTATTATTTGATTTTCTGATTTATAGCAATGGCATCTATAGTATGGTTTATTTGTCAGTACGTACACTAAGTCAAATAAAAACATAGTCAATCGTGGTTTAAAAATTGTCGTATGATATGACGTGTCGAGATCACTGCCTCTTGGATTTTGGGCCTTAGGTTTTGTAGACCTAAAGCATCAAGCTGAGTTTATAGGAGTCTGAGGAGTTATACCAGTTGCAGAGATAATTAGTGGACATATATGAACTGTTTTCAGCTTCCACATCTGTTTAATCTCTGTAGCCAGTTCAACATATTTGTTGATATTTGTTGCATATGTATTCTGAATATTATGATCCAGCAATACCAATATGTTGATACTGACTGCCCCTTCTGCCTTTTGTCATGTAGCACTATGTCTTAATGATTAGCAGAGATGGTTACATCTGTTTTAATCTCATGGTCCCAATATAATTTCACAGTTCTGTTAATTTCCTTAAGATCTGTTTTAGACCATCTGATGATACCAAAAGAATAGGTCAAAACTGGGAGCACAAAGGTATTAATTGCTTTCACCTTATTTGCTATGTTCAGGTATCTAGTACTTCAGTGGGTTGATATTTATAGTATGGTACTTCTAGTATGGTACTGATGCCGTATGGTATTTATAGTATGGTACTGATAGTTTTGTACTGTGTGCTAATTGTTGATGTATCATCTTAGCAAAATTATTATGTCGCTGCATATAATCAGCATTTGTTAGCGTGGTGCACCCCCGCGGATGTGTTCAGTGGTCTCACTTCATATACTGCATCTTCTACATTTGTCATTTTGCAGGTCTTCCTTCAAAATGTATTTTCTATAACTTTTGGTTGCAATCACTTTGTCTTGAATAGCCATCATAAATCCAATAATCTCTCCATATAATTTTCCTCACTTCAGTCACTGGTTTGAGGCCTTGTCAACTTCTGGCCTGTCTTAACTAGTTTAGGTGAGCCCCATGAAGTTCTTTTTGCTTCCATTTTTGAATCTAGCCATCCATAGGCGGCTCCTCTATTTTGGCATCTGGTTTACTTAACATTAATGGAGTGCTCTCTTTGTCTCTAGTACATATGACATCAAACTTATTATTTTCATTGCATTTGGAGTGAAAATATTTCCACAGTGAGCAAATTTGTGCATTGTGAATGCATTTTGTATCAAGAATGCCTAATCCTTCTGAGGTGAAAATGCCTAATCCTTCATGATGTGCTCTACAGCTGCCTTTGGATGTCTTATTCGATGTTTAGTCATTCCTGATTTCACAATTCTGTTAATTTCCTTAAGATCTGTTTTAGACCATCTGATGATACCAAAAGAATAGGTCAGAACTGGGAGCACAAAGGTATTAATTGCTTTCACCTTATTTGCTGTGTTCAGGTATGTCTTCACGATCATTTTAAGTCAATGCTGGATATTACTTTTTGAATTATTTGTAATTTTACTGTGTTTGATTCCATGTGCCTGAAAAAATCCCAGGTTCTTGTATCCATTTTCTGCCTTCAAATTTTCAGTTATTATATTGTTTTCGATAGAGAAACCTTCAGATTTTAGCAGGTCTCCTCTTTCCATATACACCACCAGAGTTTTGTCCTAGCCAAAGTCCATATGAATTGATCTGCTAAACATGTCAGTAGTCTGTAGAAGCTTATTCAGTTATATTTTGGAAATGCTATATATCTTGAGGTCATCCATGTATAATAAATAATTGATGGTATGACTTTGTGTGCTGGTCCTTTTCATACTGAATCCATATTGCATGCTGTCTAGTATGCGACTGAGAGAATTAAGGCCTGTGCAAAACCGAAGTGCACTGAGAGAGTCCCCTTGAAAAATACCTCTCCGAATTCTGATATTTCTAGAATTGATCATTGTCATTCCATCTGATATATAGAAATTTGTTTGCCACTGACGTGTGGCTTGTTGAAGCAACTAAATGACCTTATTGTCCACTTTATATATATATTCAGTATTTCTATAAGATAACCATGTGGAATTGAATCAAATGCTTTCTTGTAGTCAATATAAACCATGCTGAAGTTTCTTAATAGCATGATCCACCACAACTATATCAATAATCACTTGATTACTGCATCCCTTAGATTTCCTATATCATCCTTTTTTGTTCTTCTGTCATCACACTATTATCTCTTTTAAGTGATTATTGTTGGCAGACATAAATAGGCCTATATTTTGATGGAGTTGCTGTATTGTTGTCTTTTAATAAAAGAAAGGTTTTTTCTTTTCTACAGAATGTTCAAATATTTTATTATTATTATTATTATTATTATTATTATTATTATTATTATTATTATTATTATTATTATTATTATTATTTTGTTCCAATATTTAATTGCCTCCATGAACACAAGTCTGGAAGAGTTGTCCATTCCTCATTTATGGCTGCTAGCTCAAGGAAAAAGAGTCAGCTTGTACTAGTAAGGATGAATGCAACACCCATGTGCTACTGGGGATGCAAACCCAGTACTTTGTTTTAACAGATACTAGAGGCCTTATCCTGAACCACTTGACCAGCAGGTCAACATTCAAGCTGTGCACACCTACAGTTCTTTTTTCTGTATCATGACCAGAAAACTAATTTCCTATGTTTCAATTTATTTATAGATCTCTTTTACCTGGTATTTTCTCAGTAAATAACATTGGATATCCCAGTTTGAGAATATTGGGATTCCATAAAAAGTTCAGTATCCTTGTTAATGGAACTCATTCATAATATTTGTCTGTGCATTTTGAGCCATACTGTTTAAAAAAAAACTGTTTCTCCCTTTATAATATTTATATGCAAAGATCATAAAATTCTGTTTGTTATAGGTAAAGATCTTATCTGTGTACAGTCATTAGATGGAACTCTTATATTTTTTGAGCAAGAAAGTTTTGCTTTTAGCAGATTCCTTCCAAATTCGTTTTTACCTGGTCCACTGATTTATTTAAAAAAACTGATTCATTTGTCACTGCTTCTGGCTACCAACTTGAGTGTTACAGGTAAGTAAAAACATTTAAAACTACTCTATTACATTTATTATATATCTTGTTTGTGAATGTTACTTCTAATTTCTAGAAATGCTTTTCATTAGTTCATTGCTCTCTGTATGAGGCACTAGTATGTATCTTACAATCAGTGTGGTATCTAGAGTTTGTATACTGTGTACAGTGTGTAATAATTGTAGGTGCACAATCAAGATACTGAAGTCGCGGATCTTATCATCTGTTATTACGACCATACCTGTTACAGCTCGATGCATCGGATGTTTATATTCATCATACTAGGGTTTAGAACATTTTTATTACACTAACACAACACACAGCAAAATGCAAAGATACATACACAAAATCCAACGCACACCACAATCCAAAACACAAGACATATCCCACAGTTACGGGTATCAGAAGAAACACGATAACGATTACGATGACAACAAAATACCCAACAACACCCTCCTTAATTCGTCATCATTGTTAATAAATGTTGTTCAGTCATAATTATCAGATAGGCAAATACCAATGTTCATCATGTAATGTCTCAAAACATGCCCACTTAAGTTCTTGGTCATTATATGTGCTTCTAGGTCTGTCATGCTTCTGTGTTTCCATTCAATTTCGCCCTTTTCAATGTCATCTTTGATAAAATAGTACTTTCTGTTTATGTCTTGCCCACACACTCACTTTTAGATTTTTAATCCAGTCTATTAAAGCTTGGCTATCTGTCTCAATGATCGTTGGCTGTTTTATCAAAGACGTTTCTCCCATTTTCTCCAGCAGAAAACTCGTCCATTTCACTCCAGTTACACAGCCACATGCTGCAATCAGTTCAACTTCCATTGCAGACATTGTTACTAATTTCTGTTCTCCCTTTTTCCTGCTAACCAGGGATTGTCCTAATTTTATTAGGTTTCCACCAAATGGCTTTCCATCTGCAGTTGTACTCCAGCCTGCATCTGTACTGGCATTTAACACACCATTCCCTTTTATTTTCAGACAATATCTGTAATTTCTTTAAGGTATCGTAGCACTCTTTTCAACGCAACCCAATGTATTTCTCTCGGGTTTTTATTGTATTGTGACAGCTTACTGATGTTATAAGCAATATTAGGTCATGTTCCGGTTGCTAGGTACATGAGAGATCCAATTACTTCTTGATATTTCTGTTGTGGAAATTCTTTCAATTCACCATACTTATCCAAAAAATTATCACTCTTTTAAGCCTTGTGTATTCACAGGTTTCACAGGTTTGCAATCTTGCATTCCATATTTTTTCAATACTTTTAACAAATAGTCTTTTTGTGACAATCTAATTTCATTTTTCTTAATTTTAACTCCTAGAAACATGTAAGTATCAGTAGTTTCTTTGATTTCGATATCTTCACTTATTATTTTGATTATTTTGTTAACTGTAGTATCAGAACTAGCTACAACCATAAAATCATCAACATATATACCAATATGCACATATTCATCACCTTCTTTCCAAGTGTAGACAATGGGTCTGATTTTAGGTTTTTTAATCCAGCCTTTTCTAGATTACTGAATCTGTCATACCAACATCTGCCAGATTGTGGTAACCCATTGATGCTTCATTTGATCAGATACACCATGTCTTTTCCTTTCTCATATCCTGGGAGTTGTTCCATATAGAATTCTTCATTTAGTTGACCATTAAGATAGGCTGTTTTGGCATCATAAAATTTAATAACTGAATTTCTATTGGTTGCTACTGTTAGCAATGTTCTTAATGTGTCCCATTTCATCACTGGACTAAAATTTTCTTCAAAATCGATTCCTTGTTTCTGTCCACATTCAACTGCTACTAGTCTAGCTTTGTATTTTTTTATCACCTTCTGTTTCTTCTTCTGTTAAGTATACTTCATAATCAGCATATTTTATTGGTATTCTTTTATTTTTTGTTGGTCGTCCTATGTTATCAGATGATTCTTCCCTAGATTCTTCATTATTTGGAATTTCCTCAATGACATTTTCATCCTCAGGAGAAGGAACATTGTTTTTGTATGATTCTGTTTGATCAATTATATATTCTTGGTCTATGTAATGTGGGTTTTTTTTCATTTGCTTTTCATTTACATTGTATCCTTTCTCTTCTTCATCAAATATAACATTGGAGGTTTCATATACTCTTTGTTCTTCCATATTATAAATTCTATAAGCTTTCCTCTCCCTTGAATATCCTATGAATATACCTCTCTGTGCCAATTTATGTCTCTTGACATTATCCACCTTAACCTTATAGTAAGCAAGGCATCCAAATGTCCTGAGGTGTCTAACAGATAGTTTTTTGGAATTCCATAGTTCCATCAGGGTGTTGTCATTCCTGTTTTTAGTCGGTGTGATGTTGTGCAAGTACTCTGCTGTTGCCACCGCTTCTCCCCAAAAATCAAGTGGTAGATTAGCATCTATCATTAATGTTCTTGCTTTATCTAGCAAAGTCCTGTTTGCTCTTTCTGCTATTTCATTACTCCTGGGTGAGTAAATTACTGTCTTCTCATGCTTAATTCCTTTTTGTGATAAATAGTTCTCCATATCATCATTTATGAACTCTGACCCATTATCAGTTCTTATCTTCTTTGCTTTAGTATTTAGTTCATTTTCCCTTCTGTTTATAAGTTTCTGTAGTTTATAATTTGCTTCATTTTTTGTTCTCAAAAAATCTACAAAATATCTTCTTGTGTATTCATCAACTACTACCATCATGTATTTACTCCTTCCTAGGGTTACGTTAGTACCTGGAATGGACCACACAAATCGATATGTAAACATTCTAATGTACTTTTTGTCCTTTCTATAGGTGTGTTGTTTCGACTGAACAACGAGGCATTTTTCCTCTTATACATGGTTCACAAATACCTACTTTTTTATCCACTTTACCTAAACCTCTGACCATTTGGTTTCTGTACATCATGGATAGCTATTCATGGTTAATATACCCTGGTTGTTTGTGCCATAGTTTGGTTTGTATGAATTCTCTCTTGTTTGAAGGCATTTTTCTTCTTCCATGACATTTTTTTCTTTTGGCATTAATTTTACAATAAACATATCTCCTGTAAACTCCCCTTGGCATACTAAATTCTTTTCACCATCATAAATATATGCCCCTTGTTTATTCAGCAAAACTTCATTTCCATTTTTACTATACTTGGGACTGACATCAAATTTCCTCTCAATTTTGGTACATACAATACATTTTTCAGTCTAATATCTTTGGAATTTTCTTCAGTATTTGCTATAGCACATGTCACCTTTGCAAAGAGCTTGAATGTCTCTATTTTTTTCTGCAATATTTATGATTATATTCTCTTCCTTTTTATCAACCATCAGAACATCAGTATAAGTCATGTGAGGCATACATGCAGAATCCACGTGCCATTCCATCAATTTGTCATTTTTACAAAATTGTTCACTTGTTGATAAAGCTAATTCTCTGTGGTTACTACCTTCTTGTTTCGGTTGCTCTCTTATTATATTTGCTTGCTCACTTCTATTATTATTCTCTTTTTTTGTACTTTTTGTGTATATTTTGAAATTTTCTCCTTGGGTCCTTTTATCATTTTTCCTATACCAGCAATTATTTTACAAATGTCTAGGTTCATTACAAATATAACACAGTTTCTGTCTCAGTTTGTATTTCTCATAAACTTTGTAAGCTTTGGAATCATTTTTCTGCTCTTTTTGTTTTCTTTCAAAATCAAGCAAAGTCTGTCTGAAATCTGTAAAACTGATACCTCTATTGGCTGTTAAAGCTATTACAACCATCTCATATTTCTGAGGCAACCCTTCTACTATATATCTAACTTTAATAATTTTTTTGCAATTTCCTCTTTCTGAAATATTTTTGCCCAGTCCCTTTATTTGTCTGGAAAGGCCCTGTGCTCTTGTTAAATATTCTTCAATACTTTCATTGTATCTCTTTTATAATTTTGTTAATTCTAATACCAAATCCATTTTTTTATCTTCTGCAGCACCCTCATATCTTATTTTTATGGTTTCCCATGTCTTTAAAATGATATTCTAAAGCAGGATCATACTAACTATTTACTTCAAGAAGCTCTAAGTAATTACCTCTGTTTACAGATGTATTCGATTCGTCATGGCCTCGAAGTGGTAATTCTTGCTTGGCTAAAAAACATACAGCATCTATTAAGTTTTTCCATCACAGATTCATCCTTGTTTCCAAAACTGATGATCAATCATTGTTTCCAAAACTGTTTAATTGCAAAAGGCATTTAATGTGATTTCTGGATTTTTCATGCCTGTTTACAGCCAAAATAAGTGTGTTTAAATTATTGAAACCACTTTTTGACCAAACTTCATATTCTGTAGAAAATAACAGACATGGCCAGCAAAAAGGTATGTTTAACTTATTCAAGCCTGTTAACCAATGCATATTTTTATATTGCATGATGTTAAAATGCCTAACATATTCTTTATTTTTTTCTTTATGTTTAATTTTGAGATTTGGAATCAGTGGATGAAACTTGCGTTTTCTTACAATTTCCTTTTTTTCTAAAATATTTGTTCTAGAAAAAGATTTTGACCATAATTCACTAATTAAACAGATGTTTTTTTCCTATGAATATATTTTATTTCATTTCGTTTATTTAGTTGTCGCATCAAGATACATAGCATATACAGTATATTAACGTAACTATTAATGATTGTTGACAACTTGAAACAAAGAGGGAAGAGGCCATTAGGCCTAACATAGCCCTCTTCTCCCTGAAAGAAATAGTTACCAACACTAAGACAAACCAGCCTGCAACAACATCTAATTACATTAAGAGAATTAGTCCCCCCACCCCTCGCCATAGTCCGCCTCTCCACCATTAACCTCCCCCTCCCCCCAATATTTCTCAGTGTCAAAACCAGTCCAACTGACGATAGTTTACATAATATGAGAAAGTGAAACACATACATAAGATCTCCATCTGATATCAGTATTACACCAAGTTGATTCCTGAGTTAATTTCGATTTGAGATCAAACACTCCCAGATCCGGACACTCAACCAGAGACTATAGACTTTTAGTATAAAGTGTCAATACATTTCATTTAGCATTTTCTGTGATTCCTTCCAAAATTATTATTTATTTATTTAAATTTTTCCCATAAGACATAATTTTAGTTTTTTCTTAAATAGGTCAGTGTTTACAGATCTTAAGTCAACAGGCAAAGAATTTCACAATTTAGGACATACATGTCACATATCACTAAGCTGTTCTCTGATATTCAGAGGTTAGCTCCACAAAGAAATACAAACCACCAGATAACTTTTACTTACTGTTGCTGTATCAAACTTCTCCATTTACAGCGATCTTGACATACAACTCGGGCTTCACTCACATCCATCACATGCCGTACACAAGATCTTCTATACTTCATACTCATAATCTTTTTCTCATGCAGACACTCCTAAATCTGATCCTCCCATGACTTCCCAGAGTAGTTTATATTCATTTTAGCAGATTCCACCTGGGGAAACACTGGAACAAGTTTTGTCCTGTTTCTAGTTTCATGTTGATGTGTATGGATATTTAGTGATATTAAATCATCTTATTTCCCGAATGGCTGTGTATGAAAGTGTAATTGTTCATACTCTGATGTATGGCCGTGAAACTTGGGTACTGCAGAAGAGACATAGGAGTTGTTTGTGTGCAGGAGAAATGCATTACTTAGGGGGGGGGGGGTTGTGGGAAGACATGTTCAGATCATGTGAGGAATGAAGATGTGTTGCAGTTGTGTAATGTGAAGCAAAATATTGTTAGCAAAATGGAGACTAATATTTTTATGTGGTTTGGCCATGTTGAAAGAATGAGTGATGAGATGCCTACTAAGAAACTTTTTTTCGGCCCAAGTGGCAGGAAAAAAAGGCAGAGGAAGGCCAAGGAAGTCATGTGAGGATCAGATTCATGAGTGCCTGAATGAGAAAAAGATTATGAGTATGAAGTATAGAAGGTCTTGTGTACATCGTGTGATGGATGTCACTGAAACCCGTGTTTTGTGTCAAGATCGCTGTAATTGGAGATATTTGATATGGCAACAGTAAGTAAATAATCAGTTAAAAATTTATCTGGTGGTTTGTATTATCTGTTAAATGTTTATTTGTCAGATGATCTTTCTTTGAGGAGCTAACTTCTGAATACCAGAGAACAGCTTAATGATATGCATGTTATAGAGGTCATTTTTTATTTTTTTGAACATAATTTTACCCAGGTTGTAATCATATAGTTGTTTTACGGTAAGAAAATTGTAATCGTTCAGATTTACTTTAGTCCATTTAAATATGTAGGATTAATAGTTATTATGTAATTTTAAATCTAAATCTGTATTAATCTGATATATTTGTTTTGCAGCACTTGAAGTTTGTTTATATTGTATTGCGTCGTTTTGCCCCAAGATGCAATAGTTAATGTGCCTTTGAATTAGTGTAAAGTATAAAAGTATCATTATTTTTGGGGATAAATTTTCAAGAGTATTACTGACAAACCCAATATTTTTGGATATCTTATTATATACTTTTGAATATGTTTATTACATTTTAAGTCCTGTTAAATTATCATACCTAAGTAAGTGTGTTTTTGAGTAACCTCTATAATGGTCCCATTTAGCAGTACTGTTTGTTTCAATAAGTTAGGTGTTGTTCTTTTAGAAAAAATCATTTATTTAGTTTTGTTTGTGTTAACTACCAAATCGTTTGCAATTAAGCCAGTTAGTTGTTAACGAAAATTGATTATCCATGCGAAGTATAAGTTCATCTATGTCATTACCATGTATTAAAATCATTGCATCATCTGCTTATAGAATGGGATCAGCATCCTTTAAGGCCTCAACAAAATCATTAATATATAAATTAAAAAGTAGTGGGGCTATTATCGAGCCCTGAGGGACCCCAGAAACGATATTTTAAAAATCAGATTTAGTGTAATCAATTTGAGTAAATTGTTTCTGTTCTGTTAAATAGCTTTTAAATAAATCATAGGTGTTATACAACTTGAAATATTTATTCCATATTGAATGGTGTAACAATTTATAAAACATACAACGACTAAGTGCCGAGCTTTCACACTCCAAACGGGAGGCTTTTTCAAGGCCAGTGAACACAAGAATAATTTCGGGAACGACAATAATTTGAAATCTTGGAGCGCGTATCTACTATGTGTCTAGGTGATATTGCGTCTCGCGGAAGGTGGTGTCTCGTGACCTACCTTTCAAACATTCTGTCTCATTTTCCTCCTTAATATTCTATGTCAGTAGGATCTTCCACGCAGCCGAGAGTTCGACGGAAGGGCTCTCATTGTAAATCATAGGTGGTTCCCCTAATTCCAATAGCATACAATTTATTAAGTAGAATTCCATGATTTAGAGTATCAAATGCTTTTGATAAGTCAATAAAAAGTGCCAATGTAATTTTGTTTTGTAAAAGGTTTGTTTGAATTTTATTTTGCATATATAGTAAGGCTGTTTCTGTTGATTTGTTTGGCAGAAATCCAGATTGGTTGTGATTTAAAATATTATATTTTTGAGTGAAAGAAAATAATTTAGTATAAATAAGCCTTTCAAGTATTTTTGCAAAGATAGATAAGTTTGTTATTGGCCGGTAATTGTTTAATTCACTGGCTGAGCCACTTTTGTATGGAGGAAATATTGAATATACAGGGTGTCCATAAGTCTTTCTCACATTACAAAAATTAACATAAAAAAATGTATTACAGTTACAAGAAAGGGATTGCGCAACATTGATGGTACACAAGTAAAGTTTTTTTTCCTGTGTCAGTACACCTCCACATGGGTGCCATTTGTGGCCCGGAGGACATCTAAGCAATATTTAATTTAACGCTATGTTTTGTTTAACAGAGACAGAACCAATGACGTCCGTTATTGGTTCAGTAGAGACAGAACCAATGACGTCCGTTATTCTGCTCTTCAACGTCTCAACATCCGGAACACTGCTAGAGTAAACTTGATCTTTCACATAACCCCACAGAAAAAGTCTAGAGGGGTTATGTCGGGTGATCATGGTGGCCATGTCATGGAACTGTCGTGGACAATCCATCCGTCAGGAAATGTGGTATTCAGGAACTCACAAACCATTATTGACCAATGTGGTGGGGCACTGTCTTGTTAGAAAATAACTGAAGGTTGGAGTGCATACAACTGAGGTGCTACAAAAAGTTTTAGCATGTCCCCAGGTACACATCACATGTTATCTAGGGCTCTGTAAAAAAGAAGGGTCTGATGATTCTGTCATGCATCAGGTGTGGCCTGATGCATGACAGAATGTCTAGTCACATCATTCACTTTCAGGCTATAGCCCTCGGTTGTTCGATGACAGTGGGGATTTTCCGATTCGCACATTGTGCCTATTTCCTGTACCAGAGATGTGGAGTGTGGCTTCATCTGAGAAATAGACACGGTGCAGATAATCACTATCATAAGCTATGCTCTGCAACATCTCCATCGCAAATGCTAAAAGGTGATGCTGGTCATCAGGCTGAAAAGCTTGAATGATCTGTACCTTATAAGCATACAGGTGAAGACATTTGCGTAAAAATTTGTGAACCGTGGCATGGGGAATCCCAGTTTCCAGTGAAGCATGACGAATGGATTTCCTGGGGCTTCACAGAAATGTCTCCTGAACAGCTGCTGCTGTTTCTTGTGTAACCTGTGGTCAGCCCGCTCGGGGTAGATTGCCAACACTATCTGTCACTTTAAACTTTTCATACCAAGCTTTTATACTTTTTTGGTCCGGTGGTGATCGTCTGTGCTCTTTTCTGAAATGATGCTGGACAGTAATCACCGCTTTGGTCTCGTGGAACCACAGCACGCACGCAACTTTTTCTTGCATGGAAGTGATTATCGGTGAAATGCTCCTCTTATTCAGCAGTAGCGCTCACCTGAAGAACAGAAAAAAACTTTGAGTGCTGCTATATTATGTTGCCAACCATTTTATTTTAACTTACATAGGTTTTTTTTATATTAATTTTTCTAATGTGGGGAAGACTATGGATGATACCCTGTATAATTCTGTTTCAGAATGAAACAACAAACAATGTCATATCAATGAAAAACTCATGCTACACATAGCAGAATAAAAGTTACTGAGAAGCTACTTCTCTTACACATCAGGTGTGTGCTATCAGTTTATTGTAGTGACCCTGACTGAGCTGCATGCACAATCTTGGATCTCATCATGTCGTCTGCCTTGCTGGAAGCTGCTAGTATGGGAGCTACATACAGAGCATCAGTGGCATGGTGTGCTTTCACAAGCACAAACGTATGCACCTCGATGTTTTATTTAAAAACAAACAAATGTCTTATTTAATAGATTAAATGCACAGTTTTGTATTTCTGTTGTTATTAGTACTCTTAAATGAAAACGTAAAAATGCATCTCAAAAAGCACAGAGCATGCACAGCAAGCTTAGCATGCCTGAAGATTCGTGCCTGGTTTGTATAAGGTCAGTATTGTGTGATTTATTTCCTTTCAAAGTTGTTGGCTAAATGCGTTTGGTAAGAGAAAATTGAAATTTTAAGTGAAGTGGGCTAATTTTCCAAGTTACTCTTATTTAAAAAAAATGTGGCTTTATTTTTCAGCCATAAGCTTTATGATCATCATTAATGAACTTGGAAAATCTGCTGAGGAGGTCCTAGAAAGAAATTTGAATATTTTAGAAGGCCTTATGTTAAGTGTAAGCATATACAATGACAGTAAGTAGTGAATGACATGGAGTAGTCAGTAAGCTGTGAATGACATGGAAGGGGGGGGGGGGCAAAGTTGTGAAAGGAGATGAAGCGGTGGACAGCAGTGACCCCTGTTTGCTTTGACAACAATACAGTTATATGAGGAACACCTATTAGTGGCTATTGGGGGGGGGGGGGGATTGCAGTTGTTGAACTGTGGAGGATTTGTCTGGAGAAACAGTAGTTTTCTTTTTACCCTCTTTTTTTCCATGAAAAAGAAGTATTAAATGTTTATTAGGATTTTTCAACATTTCATTAAAGTTGCATTAGAAAAATGTTTTCGTAGCATTAACATTTATGTAGAAAAGTCATGTGAAAATCTGCTGTTTTATATTTTGAAAAGTTGGTAGCTATGCTTGTACATCATTTAATAGCATACAGACTTTAACTTGAAGGAGTTTTTTTTTTTTTTTTTTTTTAATTTTATTATGTGAAATGCATGAACATCTGATTGCAGTTTAGGTTTTAGGGTTTTAAAGAAATTTCTATCAGTTAACTTGTGTCCTTATCCATAAAGTGGATTATGAACATTTCATATGTGATTTAGCATCTTTTTACAGATTTCACTGCTTTGGACCTGCAGAGTATGTATAATCTTGTAAAGGTGATCTAAATAGTGAAATCTGATGTAGGACTCATATTTTGAACCACTTCTGTGCATAAATATTTAGCCCAGCTGAGTACAAGAAAAATACTGTGGTTTTCCTTTCTACTGACCAGGTATAAAACTGTAAATTTATCATGAACCTGGTGATTTAGATTTCAGGCAATTGTGCATACATTTATTGAAGAAGAAAAAAAAGAGAAAAATGAGGTGTCAACAGACTATCAAAACAAATGTATTAAGTACAAAATGTATTTATGTGAACTGTGGTATGCAGAAAATTGCAACATCTATCTAAATTAATTAATGGCTATTGAGAGTTGAGCAACATTAACTCACTTCAAAACTGACTGCATGTGACATACATACATACATAACATGCATGTATTGCCACTGATGATCCTTCAAGCTGTAAGAACTGCACATTTTCACTCTAACTTATATTAATTAAAAACAATTAAAACCTTAACTAATTTTTTTCACATAAAAGCTCTTCTGTACTTACATAGTTTCCTCACTTTTTACATTCATCCAAACATACCCAACCATGTAGTCACGTTTAAGGCACTAACTTTTGTTACTAACATGCCAGAAACATTTAATATATTATTACCTATTTATGCCAATAAATGTTGGGGCATAAAATTCTTACCTTTAAAAGTCAGAAAACATTAAAATTATCTACTATTTTATACAAAATAAAAATTCCATTATTAAAATTATGAACATTAAAAAACACTTCCACAGCCCAGACTTTTGTTGAAAAACCTTATTTGTTGCTTAAGCTTTTTGTTCTTACTTAGAACATCATCAAAGCTGTTTCTTTACTTGGTTTTGCACAACTTGCACTGATACCAAAATGGAATGTTAGAGTTGATCTCACTTTCATTTGTGGGCAACATGACAACCCAATTGCGTAGGACCCATGTACGCAATTTCATTTCGAAAGTGTCCTTGTGCTACCCCCTCGTTACACCCCCCAAACAAAAACAACAACAACAGAACACTGCATTAATTGTTTTTTTATATTTATACTGTTTATTGTTCCTGTTTAATTAAAGCTTTCCAAGATTGTGGCAATACAGTAGGATCATAATTATTGCATATATTTGTTTTATATTTTTCCATGAACACAGATTCTGAAATTCTTTTTCATTCCTGTCTGAGGATGATAATTTAACTTTATCAAACTTTGGATATCCTTTATTTCCAGTGCAATATTGGATTAATGCCATTTTCTTCTTCTTTTTTTTTCTTTTTGACAGATTTCTATATGTTGAATTATGTTATGTTTTCATTTATTTTTTTTGTTTGCCACCAATGTATGACATCTTAGGCACAGTAATTGAAATGGGTACCTCATACATGCCAACTTTATCTAATAATTTAGGTTTGTGTTTATTATTCATTAATCATTCTGAGATGTGACTGATTGGCCAAAATAATAATTGAATTTTCTTATTATTCTGCAGTGAGGATTTTAACTTAAGAAGAGTGTGTATTTTTTTATTTTCAAGTGTTTTATGGTTATAAAACATTTGTGTGTATAAAACACTTTCTTGTTTTGCTTATTTTCATAAATCAGCTCATTTATTATTTTTGAACGACGTCCATTTTTTTTTTTTTTTTTTTTTTTTTTTTGCAGTAGACTTTATCCGTTGATGTTTTTTTTGTCTGTGAACTGTTTATTTGAAGAATGAGTTTGTGCCTTATTTATTAGTCTTAATACTGTTTAACTTGGGATTTAAAGGATGTGCCTGAAATTTTTGTGATTAAAAATGGGAATGGTGATGGCTTTCTATATACTCTAAATTCTATTTTTTGTTCTGTTTTTATCAGAAGTTAATCCAAAAAGGGTAAAGTTTTTTCTTTCAAATTTCCAGGGTTAAATTAAAGTCAGGCAAAACAGCTCAGAAGTGATCTGCTAAACCTGCAAGTTCTGTATCATTAAATTTTGACTGTATGAAAATTTCATCCACATGTTTTCATCCTGTCAAAATTTAGTGATACAGAAGTTGCAGATTTAGCACACCGGTTCTGATCTGTTTTCCCTGAAATTAATTTAACCCCTGAAATTAAAAGAAATGCAATTTTACCCTTCTTGGATTTACTTCTGATAAAAACAAAACAAAAAATAGAATTTAGAGTATATAGAAAGCCATCTGCAATTCCTATTTTAATCCCAAAAAATTCAGCACACTCTTTAAATTATAAAGTAGAGTATTAATTAAGATTTTAATAAATAGGGAAAAAACTCATTTGTCAAGTAAACATTTCAGAGAAGGATGTCAATGAATATTAGAATAGAAGAATATCAAGTCTATACTACAAAAAAATGTGGACATCATTCAAAAATAATAAGTTGATTTATGAAAATAAGCAAAAAAAAAAAAAGATATTACCATAAAAAATTGAAAATAAAAAATGTATCTTTTCTTCATGTTAAAACCCACACAGCAGAACTAAGCAGAAAATAAGAAAATTCAATTGCTAATTTGGCCAATCAGTGACATCTCAGAAAATAATTATTTACAAATAATAAAACTCAAACCTAGATTATTAGATATAGCTGGCAGGTGTGAGGGTTCCCATTTCAATTAATGCACCTAAGATGTCTTACATTGGTAGCACAAAAAACAAATGGAAACATTAGTTAACATATAAAAAAAACTGGCAAAAAAAAAAAAGAAGAAGAAGAATAAACGGCATTAATCCAATATTTTTTTGAAAATAAAGAATATCCAAAGTTTGATGAAGTTAAATTGTTCTTACAGAGGAATGAAAAGAATTAAGAATGTCAGAAACTGTATTCACAAGAAAATATAAAACAAATATATGCAGTAATCATGAACCTACAATATTGGCACAACTTTGGAAAGCTTGAGTTAAACAGGAACAGCAAAAACACCAAAAAAGTTTTTAAAATGCAGTGTTCTAAAGTTTGTTTGTTTTTGTCCCAAAGAGGCAGCACAAGCACTTTTGAAATGAAATTGTGTATATGGGTCCTTTTCAGTTTGGGTTTTTAAAAATTCCAGGCTGTGGAAGTGTTTTTAAAAAATTCCAGGCTGTGGAAGTGTTTTTTAATATCTTAAAAGTATAATTTTGAAATATTGGGATTACTAGGATGACTAATTTTTACTTTTTTGTCAAATTATCAGCGTTTTTTGTCCTGTGAATAAAAAGGAAAAAGAAAAAAGATGTTTCATGACCGGAAGAACGAATATTATAAGCAAGGCGTTTTTCAACCTTTGAAGGCCAACAACATTACATGATGTTATAATCGACGTGCATGAAGTGTAAAGAAAAGAAATGACCAAGAACTTTCAGATAAGTGATTGGCTTTTTAATGATATGTCATTAATGACTTGCACGTAAATATGCGGCGCATTTTGCTGGTGTTTAATACCTTTAAAGATGCAAATAATATGATAGTGTTTTTTAATGTTCATAATTTTAATAATCGAATTTCATTTTGTGTAAAATGGTGAATAATTGTAATGTCTTCTGACTTTTAAGTGTAAGAATTTTATGCCTCAACATTTATTGGTGTAAGTAGATGATATTTTGTTAAGTTCTTCTGACATGGTTCTATCAAAAGTTAGTGTCTTAAATGTGACTATGTGGTTGGACATGTTTGGATGAGTGTAAATAAGTCAAGAAATTATGTAAGTAATAAGGCTTTTAAATGTAAAAATGAGTTTTTAAGATTTCAGTTCATTTTAATTAATACAAATTAGTATAAATGCGCAGTTTAAGGGCTGGAAGGGGATAGTCGGGGGCAATGTGTACATGTTATGTTTGTCACATGAGTCGGTTTTGAGGTGAGTTAATGTTACTCAACTTGACGATGATGGGCAAAACACGTAACAATAATAACACATAAAGGTAACTTGATCACGCTAGCTCCCAACTTACGAACTTTCTTGTAAAAGCTTTTTTCATGTAACGTAACTAGCGTGATCAAGTTACCTTTATTTGCTGCTCAACTCTCAATGGACTGTCAAATAATGTTTTTGCAGCACATTTTGATATGTTTTTGGACTTAAAAAAGTGCCAAATTATGCATGTTATAAATATCTGTCCAAATGTTTGGGATCCTTTTGATTAAGCAATGTTACTATTTTCAATTTCATAACTACATTTTAACACTTCAGCATGACAAGTTATTACATGCTGAAGTGGTGAAATATAATTATGAAATTGTAAATAATATTTTCAAATATATTAACCAGCACATTCTGTGTAAAACATGTTATTTAAGTAAGAATATTCCAAAAATCTTATGGATAAAAAGTATGGGTTCTGATTGTTATATGTTAACTCAAATTAATTTATGGTTCACATTTGTGTGGCACATTTATGCCTAGTGCATGCTATTAAAGATTGGTGCTAGATATAATAGTTACCCTACATAGTATCTATTTAATTGTGACTGAAAATTGATTAATAAGCTGAAAAATTCTTAATTCCAAACTCATTAATTTTCAAGGCAAAATAAATATATACAGTCATTGGTAAATGGGTGAACATAAGTAGAAAGTAGCAACACAAGAGCATAATAATCATGAAAAAAAGCACAACAAAAGTCACATTGATGTACCTTGGAAAGATACTCAACTTGAAGCCAGATGCTATGTTGAAGCCAGAAGCTGGAGTTAGGAGGAGTTCTATGAAGTAAATGGAGGATGATAGTGAGACAGCCACTTAAATTTGTCGTGGGAGATGGTGCTGGATCATCTGCGACTTGTTCTGTTTTAGAGTCTTTTCCACTATTTTGTAAAACTTGTCTAGTCACATGTGGATAGCTTACCTTTGTTTCTACATAATTTAATTTATAGCATTCAAATACCCCATTGACTGCACCAAAATTTCTTTTGCAAATCTATTAGCACTGGGATGCTGTGGCCTGAAACAAGCCAGTGCCTTCTGTTAAGCTGAAATCTTCTAAGCTATCAGGTTTTCAGCAAACCTCTTGGATACAGGCTCTTACTGTTTTGCAGTCTGTTCCTCCACTCTTTTTAATTCCAACTTCATCAAATCTTAATTAATTAGTCAGTTCTTTTTTCAATGCTTTCCAACAACTGTTCTGGGTCCTCTTAATGCAGATCCAATTCCAAATCACTACACATCTTCACCAAGCTGTTTTTACTGCTTCTTTCCACTTCATCAAACCCTTTAAATTCATGTACAAACCATTTATCACATGTTCTTCCACATACCATTCATATTCTTGGCGGTTACCTTACATCAGGAAGCATTGATGTTCTTCATAGCATTATAGATGTTATAATCCTTCCAGAACTCTTTAAGCATGTCCCATTTCTGTGTCCATTACTGCCTGCCTGAAGATCTTGTGCAAGTATTAGTACTTCTTGAAGGGGTGAAAATGTCTCTCACACATATCCAGTAGCTGAATCAGTGAAGTGGTATTGAGTGGCATGTGCACCACTTTAATATATTGGTAGTAATTGTCAAAGAAGGCTGTATGTCTCGGGCATTGTCCAAGAGGAGAACCTTGAAGGACAGACTGTTGTTGCAGCAGATTTTTTTCCATCTCTGAAACAAATTATGGAAAAAAAACATTTCTTGAAAAAAATTGCTGAAGTTATTTAGGACTTTTTATTGGACTTCCATACCACAAGCTGTGATGTCTTGGTGATATTCATTCTTCTGTGCCCTAAGTTTCTTGTAGCAATAGACAAAGAATGGCATACACTTGCTGTAGGGTTGAGCGTGGTACTCCAGCTATCTGCATAATCACTTAATTGCAACTATTCTGGTCTGATTTACGAGAGTACCTCCCCCAATAAGGAAAGTAAAGTAGGTTCTCAAAACTGATATAGATTTGTTTTGGAATAACTTTTTACGGGTCTTATAGAGGTTATTTTTCATGAAATTTGGTTGTCAAATTTTCGAACTAAAGCCTAGTTCGTCATCAGGACTACGTCACTGGAGTAGTTGCTCCCACTCAGTTGGAAGAGTCCAACAGTTACAGTTACTGTAACTGCGGACTCAGCTATGTAGGAGAAACAGGGAGAAGTATTAAGGTCCGAATGAAAGAACACCAAGCAGCTATTAGGAACATTAGTAACAAAACAGGGCTAGACAGACATATACAAGCAAGTGGACACTCCATAAATTGGGACTCAGTGAAAATAATCACCCACCAGTCAAACTTAGTAAAGAGGAAACTAGAAGAAGGGATCGAAATAGCAAAAAGAAGAAGTACCACAATTAACAATAATTGCGTTTGGACTCTTCCAACTGAGTGGGAGCAACTACTCCAGTGACGTAGTCCTGATGACGAACTAGGCTTTAGTTCGAAAATTTGACAACCAACTTTCATGAAAAATAACCTCTATAAGACCCATAAAAAAGTTATTCCACAATATTTTACTATGAATAGATGTGCCATAAATTCATTTACAACTAGATTTGTTTGTTAACAGGCGTTCTGTTCCTTCACTTTACAAATTGTATCTGCAAATCAAGGGAGGGGAAGGGAAGGGATATACAATTATCACCAGACCAACGATCCTTATTTTTTTAACAAAACAAAGTTTAATTGAAGTTCACAAGTAGAAGCCATCCATGTATGGTAGTCTGCTAAGAGTCCACAGTCCTTTGGAGAATTATAACCTCCGTGTGAATCATGCGTTTTCCACAATACACTAAGTCTAGCGGGTTCCTCTGCTCATTCCAACAATGAAATAAAAATTACTGGGCCTGTCCCATAAAACCAATGGCTACGGTCTCCAGAGTCTATCAGAGAGAAAACTCTTCTGAGTGACTTATTTCATGCGCTCTCCAAATGTTACTAAAACTCTGAGTGACTTATCTCACTCGCTCCTGAACAAAGACTAAGTAAGTCTGGCTTCCCTTCCTGACACACTGAAGACGTCTTTAGGTGTATGCCCCAGGGGGAATTCCAAACACCCTTCGATGATGTACCTTTGGCGTGCCCATCCATCCCAAGGTCAGTGCACCTGTGATCACTTGCTCGCTCACCTTGGGTGCGTTCCCATTCTAAGACTTTATCTCCGATGAACTGTACTCTTGTGGCTGCTTGGACCAAGACGGCTCAGAAAATATAATGGTGTTACATTCCTTAATAGTATATATTACAATAACATGGATTCCTTTCCCACTAAACATGCTAGCACTAATTGTACTTTGACAAAGGCACACCCAGTTCACTAATCCTGGGTACAAAAGAATCTATACTCCTACCCGGTGCTTATAACAAAAGTACATTGTTCTCTCTTCATTGTACTCATGGCTTAGTGTCTGTCATTGTCCCTGCCCAAGAAATGGAAAAGTTTGTTCTCAAAGACAAGCAAAATGGCACAACATGTTTCTTTTTCTTTGTTTCCTCCACCACGTGGTTATATTACCATGGCAGAGTGTTCATATTAAATCCACATGAAAATTTAAAAATTCACCCTTACACTTGTGGTCACCTGACACATTGCCTCCAAGCAGGAGAGCATGCATATCTTTTGAGCTTATGGCCTGGCATAGTCTTCTTTTCCTTTGAGATGCATTTCCTCTCCCGCATCTTCTTCCAATGCACTTCTTTTTCATTTATGTTGAATATTGATTGTGGCTGGTAATTTCCCTTCCTGAGATAATATCAGCAAATGTCTTTGAAAATTCTTCTGGGGCAACTGTGTTGACTCTTGTTCACTCCCTGTAACCTTAATATTATGGTAACCTGCAGGAGCCTTAAACCTGCTGATCCAACCACTACTTTCTGTGAAAGTGTCATATGCAAGTTTCTTTTTTGATATCCCCTAGAAAACGCAATTCTTTCTCTTGTGTCAGCCTGAAGCTAATAAGTACAGTTATGGTGAAAATAAGGGAAGAACCAAAGTTATGGTGTTTGAGAGAGGAATGGGTAGCACTGAATGTAATGTAAGTATAAATGGCACTGTGATTGACCAGGTGAGTGAGTTTGTGTATTTAGGAAGCATGTTTGACAGAGAGAACAAGTTGGATGGTGAAATCAGTAGGCGAGTGAAGTCTTCTTTGAAAGTCATAGCTGCTCTGGGAGGTTTTCACAGGAATGATGGGTTCTCTAGAGAGTCCCGCATGGCTGTGTATGAAACAGTAATTGATCCTACTCTGATGTATGATACTGAAACCTGGGTACTGCAGAAGAAACATAGGAGTCGTTTGTGTGCTGGAGAAATGCGTTACTTACGTGGGGTTTATGGCAAGACACGATCTGATTGTGTGAGGAATGAAGATGTATTGCAGTTGTGTGATGTAAAGCAAAATGTTGTTAGCAAGGTGGAGACCAATATGCTTCGGTGGTTTGGCCATGTTGAAAGAATGAGTGATGAAATGCTTACTAAGAAAATATTTTCAGCCCAAGTGGCAGGAAGGAAAGGCAGAGGAAGGCCAAGGAAGACATGGGTAGATCAGATTCAGGAGTGTCTGCATGAGAAAAAGATTATGAGTATGAAGTATAAAAGATCTTGTGTACGGCGTGTAATGGATATCAGTGAAGCACGAGTTGTATGTCAAGATCGCTGTAAATGGCGAAGTTTGATACGATAACAATAAGTAAAAATATCTGGAAGTTTGTATTTCTTTTTGGAGCTAACCTCTGAATCTCAGAGAACAGCTTAGTGATATGTATGTAGATCTTTTGATATGTTCCATAATCTGCTGCTTGTCCTTTATGACTATGTGAGTAATTTATTTTTTCATGACATATACACATGGCAAGTTCATTATCTTCTCTCCAGTTTTAACCCTCTTTACAATCCCTATTTTCATCTCCATCATGAAGATTTACTTCTTTTTGCTGGCACTCCAAACTCTCCACTTACACCTTGCCCTTTTCAAGCATTATTTAGGGGTTTTACAAGTATCAAAATCAGTGGATAACAAAGGCTTTATTTTTCCAAATTAGCAGTGTGATCAAGACTAGAGCTATCACATCTGTATGTAGCAGCTGTTTACATTTTTGCAGAGTCATCTGTTGGCTGGTTGATGAAGCTTTGGCTTTATGTGTGTGAATAAGTTTGTATCTGAAAGTTTGCATGTCAAAAATTCGTAAGCAGGGTAACAGGTGTGTATGTCGTAAAGAACTTGCGCATAAAATTTCATGTGAATCAGTTAACACAGATGCAGTCCAATATAATTTTATTTCTCTGCAAGAGTTTTTGAAAATTTGCATTGCATAATTTAGTTTTTTTCCGTATAATTTTTTGTGAACAGCATTTGTTATTTTAGGCTGTCATGAAGAACAATCTTAAGATTATATAATTGCTTAGTGAAATTCAGTTAGGAACCCTAGACCAGTGTGTCTGCAATGCAAGTTTTGACATCATTTTTCTGAAAGCTTTTCAGAAATTCAGTTACGGAAGTTCTGACATTATTGGACAAGATGTGTACATCTGTAAATCAGAAAAATCCTATTTTAGCATAGGGTTTGGCATTAACATGTTTTATACATGTGAAACTTAATGTTGTTTTCATTTTCACCTTTGATTCTTACTTAATCAATTTTTTTTTCAAATCTGCTTTACTTTCATAAATGATTTTGTGATGTATTACTGCTTTTGTGTGTCATCACAGATTTCAAGTCTTAGCTGTTGCAAAGGATTCTGAAGAAGACATAGAAAATTTTAGAGGAAAAAGAGTTATGGTTAGTGAAAACATTTAGTTTTTGAATTTTGAAAATGTTAATGTCATTTTCAGCTTATTTAGAATAATGAATATTTACTATTGCTTTAATTGTTTGAGATTCTTCAATGCAGCACATTTTTGTGCCATTGTTTTATTTCATTATGACCACATGAAGTATCCAAGTTCATTTCATGGAAACAAGCAAGAATTAGTTGAAATTGGGGTATTAATTACAAGTCTGGTTTATCAAAGTACAGTTTAACTTCAGTTGCACTTAACCAAGAAAAATTATCTGTTTTTCCAACATGATGAGGAAAATGCTTATAAATGAAATGGTTTTACTCTGAAATTTTTTTCTTTCACCAAGGTATTAAACTATTCTTCATATTTTTAGCCAGTTGGCCTCCTGTGCCAGAAGATGTGGAGTTTATGTTATTATTCTGTCTGTTTTTTTTTAATGAATCTTCAACATGTTTAATAGTCTAGTACAAAATGATTTATATGTGACAATTCCACTTAGTAGTTCTAATTCTGACTATTATATAGCTCTAATTATTGTACTATTCTCTTTTACGTGCGATATTTCAAAGTAACTTGTACAGAAAACTAGCGGATAATGCTTACCTTGGCATTCCTTTCTAGCGACGGGAACATTTCACGCACGTGTTTTCCGGTCTTTGTTGAGGTTATTGTCCTAAAGTCTGTTGTATGCGATGACTGGCTTTACTTCTCACACTTTTCGCTGGGTATACTCATTGGATCTTTGCCTTAGGATTCAAACATCAATTTTTACCGTTCTTTATACTCGAAATTTTCGCCCATACTCTGGGCATCTTCAGGAGCGTGGCGACTTTACCACCGATGTTCGTGGTTAACTTCGCGCTAATGGAGTCTGATACTCCTTGTTGCCATTCGTCGTAAAAACTTTCCTGGATATATTTCGTTATCAAGCCCGGCTGGCGCCATCTATGTTTCGTTAAGAACACTTTTATTTTTTTTTTCCGTATTTTTATTTTTTTTAATTTTTTTAATTTTTTTAATTTTTTAATTTTCTTCTCCTATCCTGGTTTTCTTGTCTTTTTTTGCCTGTTTTTCTTTTGTTGTTGTTTTTCTTGTCTTATTAGTTCTTTCCACAGGCCCGATAATGTGCTAGGGTCGTTCTGGTTACATACCCTTGCTTTATTTTTGTAGATTAATATTGCTTCTTCCCTCCTCATTTGCCTTTCCGATTTTTTATTCTTTTTTAGCATTTTAATTTCATCGAACTTTGGGAATGTCCGGTTTTCCAAGCAGAATTGCACTAAAGCAGTTTTGGCTTCTTTTTTTTGCCAGTTAGATATGTGTTGTTTAAGTCTTTTTTAAATCTGTTTTTCGTACTTCCAATGTACGATATTGGGGGTATGTGTGCTATTGGAATTTCGTAGGTTCCTGATTCTTCTAGCATTTTTTCCTCTGTTTTTTTGTTGACAGTCATATTTTTCACGGTATAAATGCTAGAAGAATCAGGAACCTACGAAATTCCAATAGCACACATACCCCCAATATCGTACATTGGAAGTACGAAAAACAGATTAAAAAAAGACTTAAACAACACATATCTAACTGGCAAAAAAAAGAAGCCAAAACTGCTTTAGTGCAATTCTGCTTGGAAAACCGGACATTCCCAAAGTTCGATGAAATTAAAATGCTAAAAAAGAATAAAAAAATCGGAAAGGCAAATGAGGAGGGAAGAAGCAATATTAATCTACAAAAATAAAGCAAGGGTATGTAACCAGAACGACCCTAGCACATTATCGGGCCTGTGGAAAGAACTAATAAGACAAGAAAAACAACAACAAAAGAAAAACAGGCAAAAAAAGACAAGAAAACCAGGATAGGAGAAGAAAATTAAAAAATTAAAAAAATTAAAAAAAAAAAATGCGGAAAAAATAAAAATAAAAGTGTTCTTAACGAAACATAGATGGCGCCAGCCGGGCTTGATAACGAAATATATCCAGGAAAGTTTTTCCGACGAATGGCAACAAGGAGTATCGGACTCCATTAGCGCGAAGTTAACCACGAACATCGGTGGTAAAGTCGCCACGCTCCTGAAGATGCCCAGAGTATGGGCGAAAATTTCGAGTATAAAGAACGGTAAAAATTGATGTTTGAATCCTAAGGCAAAGATCCAATGAGTATACCCAGCGAAAAGTGTGAGAAGTAAAGCCAGTCATCGCATACAACGGACTTTAGGACAATAACCTCAACAAAGACCGGAAAACACGTGCGTGAAATGTTCCCGTCGCTAGAAAGGAATGCCAAGGTAAGCATTATCCGCTAGTTTTCTGTACGATTTATATGTGTGTAACTTAATGCAGTGTTGAAGGTTTAAAAAAGATAGGAATAAAAAGCAGTTTTGCTGTTACCTCTGCCTAGTTCCCAGCTTCTGCATTGTTGATCTGTATACTTTGCTTGTAAGGCATAAAGCTGGCTGGGGGTCATAGTGGTTTCTTTTGTGAACTTATGCCTTGTAAAAAAAAAAAAAAAATCTTTTGTGAACTTATGCCTTGTAAGGCATAAGTTCACAAAAGATTTTTTTTTTTTTTTTTAATTTAAAACCATCAAAACCTTCCAATAATTTCATGCATTTTAACACCCACTGTGCTTTCTTGCAGGGTCTTCATTGCAAACAGGACCATCTTTCTGTTGCCTGTCATAGTCCCCTTCTTAGTCATTTTATGTGTGTATCATTTAATGGAATATCTCTGTCTTGGTCTCTATGGTGCTATCTGTTGTCCTTTTCTTGCTGTTAGTGCATTTTCGTAGTTGTTTCCATGTATATATTTTGACTGATTCATTTTTATTTAAAGTTTTTGGATTTAGTTATTTCAGTATAAATCACTTCTTATTTTATTTCTTTTTATTATTTTCATATTATATTTTTTATTTACTGAAACATAAAAAAAGTAGTTTATTTCATGGTGTCTACCAGTCACGAAAGTCCAGAAAAATCACAAAATCAGAAAAAGATTATGAAATAGTCACACATTTTGGCTTAAGATCACGTTTTTTTTCAATTTCTTTTTTCTGTTGTTAAAAAAAGAAAAGGGTAGCAAAAAAATTCCTCGGAAGTGGAAGTGATGATCTTAGTGCATATCCTTTGAAGTGGAAGTTTTTTTACGAAACTGCAACATCACGCATCTGATTGAGCAGAAGTTAGAAAACAACTGTTAGCTGTGCACTGTGATGAAAGCAAAATTCTTCTTTATTATCGTACATCGTGGGAGACACATTTAGAAGAAAAGACTGTTTTACAAGTGCATTTTTTGTATCCATAATTTTTTTTTAAATACTAAAAGGTTTTTCAAACTGTACCTTGTATAGTATCAATCTAGTTGAATTTCAAACATCAATTATATCCTGGCTGGCCTAATGGACCTTATTCACCTTGCATTGAATCATGGGAAAACTTTTCCATGTCTGCGGACCAGCAATAGTTTGTTTACATGCGTTTTCCCATTGCTTAACAAGGCGTTACGTAGCAGGTATTCAGGAAAATTGCGATTTAAAAAAAATTATTGATGACATACCTAACTTTTTCTCATTGTATGGTTGTGCTAATAAATTCTGTCACCTAAAATGTACAGAAGAAGGAATAACTTCCCATAATTTTCTTCTGAAAAGGCCAAAACTGTTAAAGGAATGGCTGTGTAAAATGAAATGCAATGATTTCCATCCCAATGTGCATTCTCAAATATGTTCTGCCCACTTTAACGAGGAAGATTTTGAATATTATGGCACTAAGAACAGAGAACAGAAGGCAGCTAAATCTGGTAGTATTCCTTCGATGATTAATTTCCCCAAAAAATGTCTAGATTGGTAAGTTGCAAATTAACTTCAACGTTCTGTCCCCAAAGAGCAAAACATTTCTATAATTTTTCTTTTATTTAATGTTATGTATCCATTTTATTTTTAAGTAGATTGCCTAACAGGTGGCAATGGGAAGTTTTTAGTTTTTTTTTTTAACCCCAGTTTGTTTCCATATTACCTTTTTGTCTGGGCTGCAAAAAAATAAATAAAAAAATCCAAGTTTCTGTTTCAGATGTTTTGCCAGTGTCTGATAACAAGAATGGAAAATTTAATATACCATGTCTGAGAAATGCTTCATTAAAAATTTCACCATGACTAATGGTGTTGTCCTTCATCATTTGAAATAAACATCAAACACAAAATTGTCTTGGTATATATTTTTGCTACCTTGATTTGTTTTTCAAAGAAATTAAATTAAATTCATCTTCTTCACCCTGTAGCTCTATTAATTCGTTGGCATACTCCAAGACGTTAAAATTAAAAAAAATGGCCAACAATGAGGGGTAATGTAACAGCAATAACATTGAATCGTCAGTCATGTTGTTCCACAGAAATCCACTTCTGACGTCATGTTGGTCCATTGTGATAATGAATCTTCAACTTCCTTTTCCATGTAGTGAGTCAAACTGGCGCATGCATTTAAAAAATATTATTTGAGATTGTATGATCTTTTTCAGTTTCAAGGCAGTTTTAATGCATGTATTCAATTTTTAAAAGATAAGCAAAATTTTGGGGATTGTTGGTAAATTTTCAGTTATAGTCCACATCAGCAGTTACTCCGTATAATTCAGATTCCCTTACGTCGATATTTTTAGGATTTTGTTTGTAGATTGCTCTGGTGTTTTGTTGCTAATTTAGTGTGCAGTAGCTAAAATTTTCTGTTTTAAATTTTTTTAAATTTTTCTTGAATTTTTGAAAATTGTGATTCTGTACAATTAGACCCCTGAAATTTCAATATTTTCCTGTGGATTTCAATAAATTTTGTTACTTTGAGACCTTCGATGTTGATTTAGTGTTGGGGAGATATAGTTTTATGGAAGATTTAACTTTTCAGTGATTCTTTCCGGTAGGCCAAGTTTCCGAAATGATTCTTTAATGCTTTCCGTGAAAAAGTATGAGACACTCACTAGTTGTCTTTTGGCATTTTGCAGCATTGTTTCTCACTTAACATAATTTTGATTCAATACTTTTGCATTCCCCCATTCTCTGATTTCACAATCCCAAAATTATTATTTCTTTATTTGACGAAGTGGTGAGTCCGTGCCGGAGAACCCCAAAGATATGTTTACTCTGGGAATTATCATCGGATCTGATGCTTCTAACCAAAAATCTAAAGATGAAGAGTTAAAATGGATAAAAGAAACAGCAAATCAGTATAGATATGGTAATAAAGTGATCAACAGGTTGATTTTGGAAACAAAACTGAAATTAAAAGAAAAAATCTAATTATAATGAAAAACAAAGGTTCCTTTCCATATATCAAAAGAATATCCAGCCAACTAATAAATTTAGGGAAGAAATTCAATTTCAAATTTGGACATTCTGTTAATAATATTGGAGACTTGTTGATGAATAATAAAAAAAATCCATCCAAAACTATTAGAATCCACAGGCGTATATCAAATCCCAATTACTCCGAGACCTCCTAGTGTATCATACATAGGTAGTACTGAAAATAGTCTAAAAAAACGACTACTACAGCACATTAAAAATGAGAACAACAGGGAAAACTGCATTAATACAATATTGTATCAAAAATCAGAAATATCCAGAATTTGAGAATATTAAATTACTAATTACTCATAATAAGGAAAAAGAACTTACTCTCAGAAAGCATTTTGATTGAAAAATATAAAAACAATGTATGCAATATTCAAGATCCAACTAGCATCAATGGCTTATGAAAACGTTAATAGATATGGAGAAAAAGGACCAAAAAATAAATAAGTGGATAAATAACAGATGAACAAAATAAACAAATATATATTGATATAATTAATATATACAAAAAACTTATGTATCCGCCATTAATTTTGTGAAGTGTTAAGATTTTGACCAATAAATGGTGCCAGTGCGCTGATAATGATTCAATAGTTACTTGGAAATTTGCTGGCCATGCCCTAACCCTTCTTTTGAGGAATTCTACACTCATAATAAGCTCTCTTCTAGATATGCTGTCAATCAGAGTGGATAGCTGCCTGAGGATGGAAGTACAGACTTCCGAAAGCATTCGCAGAGCATAGTATTTACAGGTTTTGAGTTCAACCATACCCTCAGTGAAAAATTCATTTTTTAAGTTAACTTTTTAGCATTATTTTAAATTTGATGTGTTTTAACCTAGAATTCATTTTTTAATGTGCGTTAGTATTACAGTATTTTATATTTCTACTAGGATACAAATATCGAGTTCAGGACTGAAGGGGTAGTCAGCTCGAGCAGCAGAACGTACTGTAAGTGCATAGGTGTGTTTTATACAACTACCTTGAAATACTGAACTTCAGAGATGTGGCATTTCAGGAGAAAAAGACAAAACAAAAAGTGATAATTTCTCCTGGTGTGCACTTTGTGAGAACTATCATGTTATACTGCAAAATGAAATCTAGACATGCCACTGGAAAAAATACAATCCAGAGGTCAATATTCACATGTGCAGCACATTACAAAGTGTAATTGATTGTCATAGTGGAAAGGACTTTAAGAAATGTGATTATATACACTAGAGTTTTCAGAGGTTTTGATGTAAATAATAATTTTTAGTAGCATGTATTTTTAAAATAATTTCACCAGCAGTTAAAAAACTAACAAATATATTAAAATCTATCATGGATGGTAAACTGACATATGTAGAAGTGAGAGTGAATTTCTAAAGCAAAGTATTGGATTGGTGCAAATGAAATGTCCGGCAAAGGACAAGCGCACGTGGACGGCGAGAACTGAAAGGTAGGACAACTTACCTAGGCAAAATAATACCTCTTGGCATCAACACTTAGTTTCCATCTGTCCAGCAAGGCCATGATCCCAGAACAAAAAAAGTCTTGTGGCTGGGACCCGAAAAAGTAAAGTCATCAACTGCATGTTGAACCTCGTTGTCTGTTGTGAACTGTTTCCTGGACAGGAAGTGATCCAGGCGACGAAACAGATGATAGTCTGTTGGAGACAAGTCCGGGGAATAGGCAGGATTAGGCAGTGAACCCAAGGTACTTAGTGTCAGCATCGTACGTTGTGCGACATGAGGGCGGGCGTTGTACTGGAGCAGAAGAACATCATGTCTGTTGACCAAAGCCGGTTGTTTCCGCAGCAATTTCTGGTGCATCTGGTGTAATTCAGCACAATAACATTCTGCAGTGATGGTTTGGCCTCTTGCCAAGAAACTCCGATGAATTATCCCGGCAAGAAGCATCATCTTCTTGGTGTGTAGGGGTGGCTTAGGATGGCGTCCATCAGGCTCTGCCTTGCTTAACAATTGTGCAGATCCTTTCCAATTATCATAAATGACCCACTTCTTGTCACAAGTGACGATTCAATGCAGTAAAGGTTCCTGTTTATTCCTGGCAAACAGCGACTTGCAGACTTCCAAACTCCTAGTCTTGTTGGCAGTTCTCAACTCGTGTGGCATCCACATGTCCAGCTTTTTGACCTTACCTAGTGCAGCCAGATGCTGAACAACTGCCGTGTGGTGGACACCTACTTCTGCCGCTATCTCACGATACGTTTTTCGGGGACCCGCTTCAACGACACGTAACAGAACATCATCAGAAACAGCAACAGGTCAGTGACCATGTGCTTCATTTTGCAGGTCCGTATCTCCGCTTCAACCACACGTAACAGAACATCGTCAGAAACAGCAACAGGTCGGTGACCACGTGCTTCGTTTTGCAGGTCCGTATCTCCGCTTCAACCACACGTAACAGAACATCGTCAGAAACAGCAACAGGTCGGTGACCACGTGCTTCGTTTTGCAGGTCCGTATCTCCGCTTCAACCTCACGTAACAGAACATAGTCAGAAACAGCAACAGGTCGGTGACCACGTGCTTCATTTTGCAGGTCCGTATCTCTGCTTCAACCACATGTAACAGAACATCATCAGAAACAGCAACAGGTCGGTGACCATGTGCTTCATTTTGCAGGTCCGTATCTCCGCTTCAACCACACGTAACAGAACATCGTCAGAAACAGCAACAGGTCGGTGACCACGTGCTTCGTTTTGCAGGTCCATATCTCCGCTTCAACCACACGTAACAGAACATCGTCAGAAACAGCAACAGGTCGGTGACCACGTGCTTCGTTTTGCAGGTCCGTATCTCCGCTTCAACCTCACGTAACAGAACATAGTCAGAAACAGCAACAGGTCGGTGACCACGTGCTTCATTTTGCAGGTCCGTATCTCCGCTTCAACCACATGTAACAGAACATCATCAGAAACAGCAACAGGTCGGTGACCATGTGCTACATTTTGCAGGTCCATATCTCCGCTTCAAAAGTTCACAAATCATTGCCGAATAGTTCGTTCGTCGGCTGTATTCTCCCCAAATGCTTTAACATTTCAAGCAGCAAATTCCTGCAGAATGGCCCAGTTTAAATTCATACAGGATGATGAATCTCAAATCCGGCGTCTGCATGTTTCCTGTGGAAGCCACATTATGTCCAAACAAACCACGCCTGAACCTGGTTCGTCACACACATTCTAGCTATTTATAGTAATTCTGTGACGTAATACCTGCAACACCTGTGGGTGGCTCCATTCCTCTGGGGGGGGGGGGGGGCTGTCTCCACTGCTCATTCACACCGGACATTTCATTTGCACCAACCCAATACTAAAGGTTATAACGGCATTGAAGCATCTCTGACTGACAGTGTTATGGTATAGTGGAACAAGTATAAAAGATGGGGTACAAAAGGTGCAAGAGGAGAGCATGTGGTGTACAAATATGCAAGGACAGGAGTGGGAGGAGCCCTTGGTCAGCAGAAGTTGGTAAAATTGTCTAGGGAAAAAAAAAGCTTTTAGGAAGATAAGTTTTTTTTGTTTGTTTTTTCCAATAAAGAAAAAGAGGGAATACAGTGGCCAAACAGGATTAGCAATGCAGACATTAGAACAGATCTGGATACTTCTTCAGAAGAAAATGTGAATGAGAACACCTATTGGAATGGTAGGAACATCCACGCTGAATGAGAGATGAAATACTACCTAAACAAGTGTTAAGTTTTGTGGTATGCATTCACTGACTAAGAGGTAGACGTAGAACAAGAAGGTTTGGAGATGTAAAATCAGCCAGTGATATGAAAATGGCAGCAAAATGGTAGAGGCAGAGAATCTTGCTTTGGACAGGAAGAAATGGGAGAAGTTCATTGTTAAGAAGAATTAATTTCCTCCTTTTTTTTTTTCCTTATTCAAATGTCTGTTCTGGAAACATGCCTGCATACTGTAAAAAGAAGCTGTAAAAATTATGGAAATATCTGTGTTTCATTGGGTGATGAATTACTGTCATACTCAAAATAGTATAACTATACAAGTAATATGAATTTATTAGTGTAGAATAGAAATCAAAGTTTCCAAGCTTTCGCACATCAACTTTTGCAAGTAAGGTAGACACTAAACTGAATAGTAGAACCTTCCAACAATTTAAACATCTTGATGCCTTGACTAAACAATAAATGAATAGATGTGAATGTGAGTATTCATTCAAAGAAACGAGGCATTGTGTTGGTTGGGCCCCCATCCTCATGGGAGAAAATGCAGCATTATTTGAAGAACTAGTTCCAAACTTGTAGCAATTCTAGAGAAACACACTCATATCTAGAATTTCTACAAGTTTGGAACCAGTTTTCTTTTGAGAGACACTATCATATCTAGAATTGCCATGAGTTTGGAACTAGGTTTTCAAGAATGCTGCGTTTTCTCCCATGGTACTGCATGCCCAATGAATGTGACACCTCGTTTCTTTGATCGAATAATTACATGCGCATCTATTCATTTATTGTCTGGTCAAGTCATCTCATTCAAATTGTTGAAGTGTTCTATTATTCAGTTTGCTGGCTACCTTCTTTGCAAAAGCCATCTGGTTGATGTGCGAAAGCTTGGAAACTTAGATTTTTATTCTACGCCAACAAATTCGGATTACTATATAATATAGTGATAATATTTTGAGTACAGTTGGTGTACAGTTCGTGGTTATTAATTACTGTCATACTGATCTGATCTGGTCTGTTGAAGAAACCTGTTAGCTGATATAATTTCATCTAGCCTAATATTCCTGTCATATTTGGGTTCCTAGTTACTGATTTTTCTGTGGTCCTTTACAAAAATAAATGAAAATATAGATCCTATCAAAATTTAAATGCACAAAAAGTCAAGAGTTTAGATTATACCATTTGTAGATGACATTGCTAACAACCATACCTGCTGGCAGTACATGGAGGTCAATTGTTACCGGTATAATTAAAGATGTCAAATATATCTAAAAACACAATTCCACTATTCTTTCCAGGTTAAACAAGCAACATAAACTCACTCCAAATGGGATGACATTGTTTATCACTGCAGAAATGACTGTGAATTCTGCATTAGCTATGTGGAGTCTGTTTGCATTTCTATCATAATTAACTGCAATGATGATATACCACAAACATACCTTTATCCTGGAAATTCCTAATGCAGGCTAAAAAAAAAAAAAAAAAAAAAAAAAAAAGGGAAAACATAAAATAGTGGGAAAAAATAGGACCCAGACATTGTAAAAATAATGGGCTGGATAAATTTACATTGTGCAGAAAATTTCTTCATAGCCAAGATTGGTTTGAAACTGTTTACCTGCCAGTGAAGGCAGTGCACAAAGAAACTTGAAACTGAGGACAATAATGTAACAGTGGTTGATGATGTACACAAAGTCATATGAAAAATATTAGCATGCAGAACATTTTATAACTGTTTTTATGATAAATTCATTGCATCTAAAATTAACTACAGTTTTGTTACATGCAACCATTCTAATTTTTAATAGCAGTGTTCTGTGTTCTTCCAGTTGTAAATAAATGCTATGGAATTGATTTCCACTGCAGAGGTTTTTACATTAATTTTTTTACATGTTATTTTTGTAGTCAGATTGGATATACAACCTTGGAGAAGCTGTTGTTGACATAACCATTGTTGAGCAAAAGCAAATGCCATCCATTGTTTTGGTTTTAGGTAGTTAAAAATTCTTCATTTTCTTGATTGGTCTGTGTGTTACAGAATTTCATTTTGAATTATTCTTCAGTGTTAATTTGTGTGAAAATGTTTCCTATTTTATTCATCTCAAAAATGGTGCAATCTGCTGCTTGAAAAAAATTCTAAACCACTGGTATGCTAATTTTTTTTTACTGTGTATAAAATAGTAATTTAAAGAGATAAATCAACCATGTTATTCGTTATTTGTTAGATTATAAAGTACACATGTTTATTTCATTATTAATTTGTCTTGTGTTGATTTCACTAACAGTAATGCTTTTTTAGAGGAAATAATAGTTTCTAAATTTTGATGTGCTTTTATTGTTTGTGTTGTTTATAGATGCACTATAAAATATTTAATAGTTTTCTGAAATTTTAATGTTGTGGTCTTAATGTTTTTAATTCTAATAATGCTGTATAGATGGAGGAGCTCCGCCGAATAGGTGGGACATGTGCAGTAAGGTGGAATGTATCCCACGACTGATTGGGTGATGTGCTCCGCTGCTCAGACAGGTAGGCATGCGCCAGTCCCAAGATGTGTGTGCCGGTCATATGAAACGAGAATGTCGAAAGAGAAACTTGTTCGTGTGCTCCTACGCTATTATTGGAAAAAGGGTTGAACACAACAGCTTTCGCGAAGGAAATTTGTAGTGTAGAAGGTAAGGGCAACTCACTGGGTTTTGTTCCAGAATCCTTAGGTGGAATGACCAACTGGAACCGTTAGCTGTGGGCTGATCACTCACACTCATGTACTTTTATGATTTCTATGACCCAAAGGAAGAATTTAAAGGACTCAAGTGTGGGATATGGTGGATCTACCACACTTGAGAAGGATGGTTCACCATGGAATCAACCTGGAACTTCTAAATGGCATATGAGAAAGAGATCTCGGCTGTGTGAGTGTAAGATTGGTGTATGGAATACTAGAGGTATAAATGGAAAGATAAATGAGGTGACTCAAGAAATCAATAAGTATAGATTGGATGTGCTGTGTGTGAGTGAAACTAAAAAGAAAGAAGTTGGGATAGAAGAAATGAATAAAACAGTGAGTGTGTGGTCTGGAGTGTTGGATAATGTGAGAGGACAGGCTGATGTAGGTGTGATTTTCAGTGAAAAGATGAAGAACAACTTGATTCATTACAGCTGCATAAGTGAGAGAATTCTCTGGATTCATTTGAAAGTGAAACTTCAGAGGATAGTAATTGTTGCGGTGTATGCTCAGTGTGATTCAGATCCCTTTGATAAGGAGGAAGATTTTTGGAATGAGCTAAAAGCTGTTTTGAGCCAGTTTGGTGCTAAAAGAAAGTTATTGTAGCAGGGGGTTTCAATGCTAGAGTTAGTGTTCAGAATGGGATTTCTGATAATGTTCTGGTAAGTTTAATGATCCTGGTGGGAATGATGATGGTGAAAGATTAATTGAACTCTGCATTGAAAATGGATTGTGGGTATCTAATAAGTTTTTCAACCACAAGTATTGATATATTCACACATACACTTGCAAAAATCACACTGGGATTAAAGAATGTAATATATTTTGATGTTTATGATCAGCGTCTGAAATACTTAGTTGTTGATACCCGTGTAATGAGAGGTGCAGATGTTGGCTCTGATCATCACCTGTTAGTGTCCCGGGTGAAACTGAATGTTGGTTGGAGAAAGAGGTATAGGAAGATGCCTGTGGTGAAAAGAATAAAGGTTGAACGGTTGTCTGAAGAACATGAGCTTTACTCTGATTTACTCAGTGAACGTCTGAATGAGTTGAAGGCGTGCAGAAGGGATGTAGAAAAGAAGTGGACATCTTTTAAGAACTGTGTTGTCACTTTTGCTGAAGAGGTCTGTGGTACTGCAACAGTGGGTAACATTGAAGGTGATGCTTGGTGGAACAGTGAGGTTAAAGAAGCAGAAAAGAGAAAGAAGGAAGCATACTTGGGAATGTAGCAAGCTAGAGTTTCTGAGGATGAATATCACTGTAAGAAGCGTGAGGCAGCACAGCTGGTTTGCCAGAGTAATGCAAAAGATAGGAAGGAAAAGGAGGAAAGGCATGATTTGGCTTTTTGGAAAGATAGAAAAACATTCTGGAAGTACATAAGACATAGAAAAAAAAAGGGGAAAATAAAATTCTGAGTTGTGTAAAGAGTAGGATCAGAGAAATGATATGGGAGCCCAATGAGCTAAATGAAAGATGGGGTGAGTACTTCTGTGATTTATTAGATCCTGAAAGCAAAGGTGATTTTGAGACAGATGTCATAGTGAGAGATGGCAGCACTGGTGGGATCTTAAGAGAAGAGGTGTGTAAAGCTCTAAATCTCAGAATGGTAAGGCTTTGGGAGTAGATGGTATATCTGCTGAGATGCTAAAATATGCTGGTGACTCTGTGATTGACTGGTTAACTGACATTTGCCAGTCATGTTGGGAGTTAGGAATGGTCCCTCAGAATAGGAAGGATGCTATCATTGCTCCTTTGTACAAGGAAAAAGGTTATCGGACTGAATGCAAGAACTGTCATGGTATCAGTTTGCTAAGTGTGCCAGAAAAAGTGTTTGGAAAGGTCATTATTGATAAGGTACGAGGTCTTACATCAGAGAAAGTGTGGGATGTACAGAGTGGTTTTATGCCTGGTAGGGGCTGCAATAATCAGATTTTTGCATTATGCATGATGATTGAAAAGTATCTGTCTGTTGGCAAAAAAGTATCTTTGGCCTTCATAGATTTAGAGAAAGCTTATGACAAAGTAAATAGGACTCTTTTGTGGAAGGTACTGAATAAATGTGGTATTACTGGGAATCTACTTAATAGTGTGAAAGCCATGTACGCTGGCAGTAGAGCATGTGTACAAGTGAATGGTGTTTTATCGAAATGGTTTTTTCATTGGTGCAGGAGTCGGACAAGGCTGTGTAATGTCACCCTGGCTGTTTAATATATTTATGGATACATGCATGTGTGATGCCAAAATGGATAATACTTGTTTATGTCTTGGTAATATGTGTGTGGGCAGATTGCTCTATTCTGATGACACAGTCCTGTTGGCAGAGAGCAAAAGTGAGTTGCACAGTATGTTGTCCTGGATGTTTGTATGAAATTCAAACTGAGTACAAATAAGGGAAAAACCAAAGTTATGGTTTTTGAGTGAGGAACTGTTCATACTGAATGCAAGATAAGTCTTAATGGCACAGAGATTGATCAGGTGAATGAGTTTGTATATTTAGAAAGTATGTTTGACAGAGAGAACAAATTAGATGGCGAATTTAGTAGGCGAGTAAATTCTTCATTGAAAGTCATAGCTGCTTTAGGAGGATTTCACAGGAATGATGGGTTCTCAAGGAAGTCCCGAATGGATGTGTATGAAAGTGTAATTGTTCCTGCTCTGATGTATTGCAGTGAAACTTTGGTACAGCAGAAAAGACAGGAGTCGTTTGTGTGCTGGGGAGGTAGGGGATTTGTGGTAAGACACGTGCTGATCATGTGAGGAATGAAGATGTGTAATGTGAGGCAAAATGTTGTTAGTAAAGTGGAGACTAACATTCTTAGGTGGTTTGGCCATGTTGAAAGAATGAGTAATGAGGTGCTGACTAAGAGAATTTATTCAGCCCAAGTGGCAGGAAAAAAGGTAGAGGGGAAGGCCAGGGAAATCTTGGGAGGACCATATTCAGGAATGTCTGCTTGAGAAAAAATTTTTGAATATGAAGTACAAAAGTTCTTGTGTGCAGCGTGTGATGGATATTAATGAAGCTCGAGCTGTGTGCCAAGATCATTGTAAATGGAGACATTTGATGCACCAATGGTAAGTAATTTCTAGTTCTATTGGTTAAATGTGTACTTGACACATGGTCATTCTTTGGGGAGCTAACCTCTGAATCTCAGAGAACAGCTTAATGATGTGTATGTAGGTGAAAAGACAGTGCACCCTGCAACAACAAGAAAATGGTTCCAACTCTTCCGGTCCGGAGACACAAAGCTCGTTGACAAATCGAGGTGTGGGAGACTAGTCACCACCAATACTGAATCCCTGTGTCTAGCTGTTGAACAGCACCCAGGAACCAGCACCCGATGATTAGCAGAGGAGGTCCATGCATCACAAACAGCATCGTTTGTCACCTACACCAGCTTGGTTTTAACTCTAGATGTTCGCGAATGGTTCCCCGTGAGTTGAGTCCAAAGCAAGCTGAGGAGCGTGTCACTCTGTGTCGAGAATTGCTGTAAAATCTTGGTGACAACTAGTTTTGGCAGAGAATTGTAATGAATGGTGAGAAGTGGGTCTTCCTACGTTATCCTGATACCAGAAATCAATGGCTTCAGCCAGGGGATGAGGCTCAGACAGTGGTATAAAGAGGGCATTTTGAAGTGAAGGCAATGTTGTGTGTATGGTGGAATTTTGAGGGTCCTGTCCAGTGGGAGCTTGTGCCACATGGTTGGGCATTGATGGGAACATGTATGCCGCCCAGCTGCAACACGTATATGACGTTCTATGCCAGTGCTACCTCGCATTGGTGAACCAAAAGAAGGTACTCCTGCAATTCGACAATGCCTCATGTCACAGGTCATGGACTGTCAGCCAGAAAATTCAGAATTTCGATGGCGTCGAAGTCCTACCACACCTATCCTGTACCCTGGATCTTGCCCCCCCCCACCGGATTTTTACCTGTTTCATTCCACGGCACACTTCTTGGCTGACAGACATTTCCATTCCTTGGAGGCTGTGAAAGATGGCATCACCGAGTTTTGTTTTCTGCATCCAAGTCAGCCGCCATCGTAACAGCATTTCACTTTAGCTGAATGTTGGCGAAGGACCATAGACACTGATGGACTGTATTTTGCCGAATAGCCATATGTGGTCAACATATGGTACTGGACGGAACATTGTACCCCAAAATGCTACAAACTTATGACCCACCTTGGCATAAACAAATTTTGCACTTTCTTTACAAAAAACGTTTTTCTGGAAATTGAATTCCTAAAATGGTAATATCGTGTCTACCTCAAAGGATATGTATATAAATTTTACTTCTTTGATGAAGAACCAAATGCGAATGTCACACTGTAATGTAGAACATATTCTGCCTTAAAAATGTGTCTTACAGTAGCACTCAGTTCATTTTTTACTGAAAGTGGACTGGCCAACGAAAACTGGGCTTTTGAGTATGATGACCTGACCTGAATTATGCCTAGTATCCTCAGATGTAAGGGTAAAAGGCCTGTAAACAAACTTTTGAGCATTAATTTTTGGTTGTAGTTCAAAGGCATTTCGTTGATAATTTTGGGGATAAGTTACATGCTTTGATAAACTGACTAGATTTGTATTTTAACATGCTTCAAGCCTTTTGTGTATGGCATTTTTTCTACTCAGGCTTTTTTTTTTTCGCTGTTGTATTATCATTGAACACAGTGATGATACAATAGCATTAATGATGTCAAACACTAGGATATTTAAAGTTCACTTCATGTTAATTATTGCCCCACACAGGGACAGGGATAACTATCTTTCAGTTATGTGGGAAGTAGAACCATCACTGCTGAGTTGACCTTGGAATGGTACAACCTTGTTGTCACAGTGTTGTGATAATTAAGCAGCTGTTGAGGAGTGCCAACGCTTTCATACAGAAGTGAACTTTAAAATGGTTCCACACTTCAGTCATAGCCTGCTGAATGTATTATTATGCACTAGGCCTAGAGTTTGTTTCTTTGTTATCTTTCCTTTATTCCACTTTATTTTTCTCTTTTATTTTTTTACGGGCTTGGTTAGCTAGATCTACCTGTATATTTGCCATGTGCTGTGACCTATAAGATGGAAAAAGGGATACTTGAGGCTAAGATTCATGGAAGTCAAGGCATTATTGCCTCTAGCTACAACAACTCCCATTTACACCATGTATAACCTTAAATGGGTGTCTAGGAATTAACCCAATCTAAGTCAGTTAAGTCAGAGTCTGATTTGAGCTCACGCTTTTAATAGCTTAGTCATCATGTGTGATGGGCTGATGTTTGAGGATAGTGTGATCATATCTAAAGGGTGTTGCTGAGACATGGGAAAGTCAAAGTGTGAAAACAGAAAAACAGAATCATGAAAAAGTAAGTCACATGTCTTCCCTATCTATAGACTGCATCCGCTGATCATCCCTTGAGCCACGTTTTTCATCCTCCAGGGACTTTCTATTGTTGGGCTTTGATGGTGGGTGGAAAGGTTGGCAGACAATTTTTTGTCATTGATTCTAATTCAGTTTCCTGGTCTTCTGAGCCCAAGAAGCCTCTGAATGCAGAGGCTGTCTCTCCACACAAGAAAATAGCAACCAAGTCATTGTCCTTTGCTTGTTTTTTGTTTTCATGCTACAGACCTTGCCCAGAGACTTAGTTCTATGTGGCCCTTCTGGATAAACAAAGCATTTCAAGGACCTGGCACCCCTAAGAGTGTAAAGAAGCTACCTTCAGGTGACCAGTTGGTTAAGGTTAACACCTTATGCTCTCAAGGCACGGTGAGATACTCAAGAACCATACCATGTTGGTGAGTGTCCCCAACAAAAGTCAAACGTAACTAGTACCTCACTTTCATCTCTGTGTTAGTGAGCTACATATCTGAGGCTGAGATTTCCAGGTACTAGGACCTCAAGTTGTTATTGCCATGCTCTGCATTCAGTTTCAGTAAATCTAAATTCTAGATCCATCATACTCACATTCAATCATCCGAGGCTGCTGCCCACCATTGGGATAGGCTACTTCAACTGTGAGGTGAGTCCTTACCTTCCAAACCTACTATGGTGCTTTCGATACCATCTCTGTTATCTTGCTGTGGTTCTCTGGCCTGTGGTCACTGTGGTGCCTTAGGTCATGATATTGTGTCAACTGTAAAGGAGAGCATGCTGCAGATGTAAAGAGTTGCCAAAGTGGGAAGAGGGAAAGAAGTTCCAAATATTCAAAACAAAGGAAAATGTCTGCTATTTTGAGGCTAGGATTGGGGTTGTCTCTTCTCCCTCAGGTGAATGCACATATGCTTCTGTTGTGGCTGCCAAGGTAATTACAGCCACTCAGGCAGCCCGCTGTATAGACACTGCTACTTTAGCTTCCATAAGTTTAGTGAAATTGGCCTTGAGATTCTGTTCTTCTACTTCCCAGTCTGCACCAAAAGGCCACCCACAGTGAACCTCTCAATTGGCAGTATGCTCTGCAACATCCACTGGGCACTGGTTTGGCAAATCGGAAGATGACCGAAACTAAACATGGTACTCTCTGGGATGTTAATATCTCCCCTAAAATCCCAAGGTCAAATGGCTAAGTCCAAAGCCTCAGGGTTTGAAGCACCTGGCCATTTTCCCACTGGATCAAATGCTTCCTCAAATTATGTAGGAATTGGCAGAGAAGCCCTTTGCTCTCGGACGATTTCTGTATGCATTTAAGCATTTCCTTTGCTCTCAGACAATTTCACTATAGTTTCCTTTGTTTCTCTCACATTACAGATTTCATTCAGTGGAACTGCTGTGGTTTCCATCTGAAGCTTGATGATGTACAGCAACTGCTCTCATCTCATTTTCTGGTGTGCCTGTGTTTCTAAGAGATGAAACTTTTACCATCTGACATGCTATCATGAAAGGTTTACAGCACATTTCAGGAAGGCATGTCTGGTGATTGGTATCACTATTCTAGTCCTCACTGTCACCTTATCCACCAGAGGTGAATTTACCTGCTCAGGAGCCTTGTGCACAGCAGAATTTTGGGGCCCTTCTTCCCTCTACAAGGTTTACCATTCTATAAATTTATTACTGGAAATGGTTCTCATTTAAGCCTTACACTGTTTTTCTTTCTCCTTCCTCGTACTCCTTCAGATTTTCGGTTTTCCTCACATTTTTTAGCTTATTCACTAAAAGGTATTCAGTTATGCCTGCTGTGAGGGTTTTAGGACACAAAGCAATGTCATTAACATACAGATTTTAGATTTTCTCTTCGTTCTACTTCCATGCTACTTTCCACGATTGCTTTAAAAGTTGAAGTTTCATGTTGACAAATGTGGAACTCACTTCTTTTTACTATTTCTGACTGGATAATGACATCCAAGTCTTGCACGATGTTGTCATTTTGGTGTTGATGAACATCATCTGTCTTTTCTTAGGTTTTGGTGATCCTCTTACACCCTGGTCTAGATTGCTTATTAAAGCTTCAGTTTCGCTTTTTCCATCTTTTGCTACCTCAGACTTGCAGTCGGCTACAATGACATATTCAGCACTATTGACAGGTTTAAAAACAACCCGACAAACTTCCTTTTTTGCTTTTCCTGAGATTTTTGCTTCTCTTTCTTTTAATTCTGTTTCTCATTTCCTGACAAATATTAGCACTTCATAGCAACAAATGCATAATTTGGCTATATACTGATACATCAGACAGTTTATATTATAGAAAGAAGATAGATATGTAAAATCAACAAATGCAATTCAACAAATAAGTCTCCTACTTCACTTTACTGAATAATAATTAAACAGATAACAACAATAATTTTGTGACTTGTCAGCATCTAGGACAACAATTGACATTGTGCATTACACTTTTTCCGGTTGCTTCTCTCAGCTACTGAAGTAAGGAAAACATCTCTGTGGTACAAAAATAAATTATGCCTATCAACAACGCTCTACAGTTTCTCCCCTCTGTTTCTCTTATTGCCTCTAGTTTCTTCTCCTTCTGCCTTCTAATAATTGCCAACCAGTAGTCCAATGCTATCTTATTGGCATTCAATTACTCACTCGTGTTGCTTTCCCCCACCCCACCAGCATTTGAAACGTCTAAACAAAACACTGTGTTTCAAAAGCTACCACTCTCAAGGTTGGCTAAGTAACAAACCCCTTCTACCTTCCCCCTAATGTGTGGCAGAATTTCTTATGACACTGACATTCTGCAGGGCCATTGAGCCTCCAGTTTCTCTGCTAATCCCCTCATTTCACTCAATTGGCAAGTTTTTTCAGATTTTGTGGTGTAAGTTTTCTGTAATTTCCATTGCTACTTAAACTACCATCCCCCCTTTGTTAACGGCTTGAAATTAGAGGATTTATACTTATCAGTTTCATAATAGTTATCGATTTGTGTGGGGTTAAAGGTTTGAGATTGAAACCAAAAACTACATACCAATTTACATTATTTCTTCCAGATTTTCTGGAAAATCGCTACTTCATAGTTTAATCTTTCTTTCTGGAATATGTGTAAGAATTGGAGGCCCCTTTTGGCTCAGGGGCCTGTAGCATGTGGCACAGTGTGCGCACTGATAAATCCGCCCATTATCCACGCTGCTACAGTTGGTGGTGATCCATTTCTCAATGCGTATGCTTGTTACAGTCTGTTGTATATATCTCCCTGTGGATGAGGATATGAACATTTTCAATCTCGAGAGATTGGTGGATCAAGCTGCCTTCACTTGATCTCCTCTTAGGTAATTATAATGCCCATAAACCCTTGTGAGGCAGCTCCAGATGTGACTCCAGGAGTCAAAAGGACCTACTGTGCCATTCTCATGCTACTTGTGTCTTTTGAATTTCACTTTCTTCCATGAACCTGTGGTAGGTTTTCATTATTTGATTTTACCTTTGGTTCACCATCAGTGCTTGCTGACCGGTTCTCGATGGTATGTGACCACCTCCATGGTGGTGACCATTTTCTCATCATTCTTCTGTATACAGATTGTTGTGTCTTACCATTCTACTCACCATCTTTGATGAAAAATGGATCATACTAGGTGAAGTGTCTTCACATCATCCACTGCACTGTCTTCTCCATGAGTCAATTGATATGTTGGTTGGGTCGGGGCAGTTTTACTGATTGCATTATTGAGGCAGCTGATCTTGTGATTCCCAAGAACTTTGTGGAATTCTGAATGCAGTATTACCAAGAAAGTGCACCATAAGGCTTGGGGGAAATTCATACATTATTGTACCAATAAAAACCTGATAGCTTTATGCTCAGTTGAAATGTTGGTGCACCAAGGAGGAATCTTGAATTCGTTATATGCCTCCATTATCACACATACCAGTACCAACAGGTCATCTGTGACAAGATATTCAAGTTCCAAGGGAAAATTCTGATCAGATCCTTATTCTTCAGAGTAATGGATACACTTATGCCAATATCTTGGATAGTGTAGATGATTTGGGCACAGCTTTTGCTGTGGTTTCCAGTAACAGTGTGTATTTGGCCTCATTACATTTTATGAAGACACAGGCAGAATGTCAAAAACTGTCCTTTTTGCTGTTTATGCAGATTGCCTTTAACAGTCCTTTCATGTTGTTGGAATTGAAGGTGACATCACATCAGGTTAACACCACATCTTTCATCTACCAACAGAGGTATGCCTTTAACAGTCCTTTCATGTTGTTGGAATTGAAGGTGACACCACATCAGGTTAACACCATATCTGTCATCTTTATCTGTGGAAAACTGCTTGCCTTATTTAACTGAACTTCATTGGAACATTCCCTGCACTGATACAATTAGCTTTTTTTTTTTTTTTTTTTTTCAAAAGACATGCTAAAAAATTGTTTGAAGGGTGCAAAAAGAATAATTGTAAAATATTTCCATCTCTTTCTGATTAACTTCACTAACCCCTCTAACTTACATTACAGTCATTATTCACTGGCTCTTCTAAGCACTTTCTCGAACTTTTGGTGAAAGCTATCTAACAGAGGTATCAAGAAAACAGTTTATGTATGTACTTTTATAGTAGAGAAGTTGTGCATTATTTAAAGTGGATAATGTTTGCAATCTTTACTGTAGCAAATGGCATGCAATGCAAAAAGATTTTTTGTTTCAATAAGATTTTTAGAAGTGGAGATACAGTTGCAAACAGAAGTACATACCTATAAGTGCAACCTTTGGGCAGAACTGTTCATTATGAAAAATTTGAAAATACATGCATATATGCAACATGTTCCCCAAAGAGAATGGTTTCTGATACAAAAAGAATTTTTAAAATCAGACTTTTAGAAGACAGAGTATTGAGAAAAATAAAATATATATTTATGCCCTCTAGCATGAAAACTTTGTATTATTTTGAGCAGGAACTATGTATAAAATGTTTTCTGTAGTGACCGGTATTTGTCCAAAAAAGTTTTTTTTATTTCGGTTTTTAGAGGTTGTTTGCAGTGAAAATTATATATATAGTGTTATAAAGGAAATTTTTTAATATGACGTCCAAGCATCATCCAAGGTTGAAAGCCTGTAAGTTCTATTGTACATGGCATGTTGAGTTCCTGGCAGTGCTACTTTTCCAGCTGCTAACTTTTAAAGAAGAACTCCCACACTGATAAAGCACCAGTCCATGAAAATACATCAATCCAGAAATTTCATAATCAGTCAAGTGTCCAACATCTTTGGCAGCATAGTATATATTAGGTCAATATATGAAATGTGTAGTGGCTGTAGTAGAGATAGAGAAAGAAAATATTAAAAAAAAAGACATAAAAATTTAATAACTTACTTAATAATTTCAGTCTTCTGTGTGTTGACAGAGATTTTCGAATATCAAACTTACCAAAAGTAGTCTTCTACAGATTTAACCTTTTCCCAATTGGATGCCTTAAATGAAACAAAACCATATGAAGTTTTTAGGTCATAAAGAACAATATATTCCAAAATTTGAATCTGTTATTTAAGATTTAACAGATTTAAAAATTATTTAAAAACAAGATTTGTGTTTTATAGAACAGTCCTCAGAAAGTAAAATAATCAAAATAAAACAAATTATCAGAAAGTTGAAAGAAAATGGCTCTTCTACAAATTTTTGTGAAGCAGATAAATCATATTATTATAATTAATAATGAAGAACATATAATGCTAAAATTAATAAATCAGTTAAACTTGATTGTGAAAATAGTGCCAAGAGATCTTACTGATAAACTGATTAATTTTAATTTTGTAGTTCAAGTAAAAAATTGACACAATACAAAATGAAATAAAAAATGTTAATCTACCAGTGGGAGGAAGTATACCTGGTGTATTTGCTAAAATTAAGATATTTAAGCAAGATCACCCTTTTTGTGTAAGAGTACCGTATATACTCGCATATAAGTCGCCCCCCCCCCCTTTCAGAGGAAAAAATCGTAAGAAATCAGAAACTCGCATATAAGTCGATCCCGGAATGAGAAAAAAAAAAATCAATGAATTTATTCAAAAACATTTGAAAACGAAAAAAAATTATATATATAGTACTAAATTTAATTTGCATACCCAAAAACTTCATCGGAACCCTTCAAAATCCGATTCCGAGTCAGACTCGCCAAACAGTTCAAAAAGTCTTTCTCCGTCATCGGCGCGTCATCATAAACATCAGTATTCCCATCTATGCCTGTGGCATCAGAATCACTGTCATCATCACTCATAAAAATCTCATCATCCTCTGTGCCATCAAGTTTGTTACTAATGCAACATTTCTTGAATGATTTCACGACCATTTCCCCAGGTATCGCATCCCAAGCATCCTTGACCCATCGCGCAATCAAAACGATATCCAGCTTCTTTAGATTTCCGCCCTTGGTTTCAGTCGGCAAATCGGAACTTATCCAATCCGCCCAATACCTCCGCACATTTTCCTTAAAGGGCTAATTAAGGCAGACATCTAGTGGTTGAAGAACAGATGTCAACCCACCTGGGATGACAGCAAGAGTTGTTTTTGAATTTTCTGCAGTTTTTTTCACTTCTGCACAACGGTGTGCAACAAACATATCCCACACCAAAAGAGAATGTTTCCTCAAAAGTGCACCTGGCCTTTTGTTCCACACATTCTTTAACCAGTCAATTGTTCCGGATTCGTTCATCCATCCTTTTTCATGGGCATGAACGAGCACACTAGACGGAAAGACAACGCTTTTCGGCAGAGTTTTGCGTTTGAAAATAATTACCGCAGGTAGCTTACTGCCGTCGGCCAAACAGGAAAGAACAACCGTGAAACTGAATTTTTTGTGGCCAGTCGTTTTGATCAAGATATTTTTTTCGCCCTTTTGGTTCACCGTCTTATTTCCAGAAAGGTCGAAACACATGGCGGTTTCATCCATGTTCCCTATTTGGGAAAGTTCAAAAGCAGTCTCTTTTCTCTTTTGAATTACCGTAATTTTTGGACTAAGAGCCGCATCGGCGTAAGGGCCGCAGGTGAGAATTTTTGCAATCTTGGAAGCAAAAGTTGCCGTAAGGGCCGCACCTGTGAAGTCGTGGTGCTGCTCAGAAAGCTAAATTATCTTCCTTATTTTCATGAATTAACTCACGGCCTAACGTGATTATATGTATACTTCAAAGGCTAATTCTGCAACTCAGTGTCGATCTGCTTTATACACTTATTTTTTCATACTGGCAAACATTTTTATTTATACATTTTTTATTAATCATGCTAATGATGTCATTTGTTTGCCTTTATTAAATGCTCAGAACCATTTATATAATCAATATAAATCACAGTTAATCTTAAGACTCCCGTTAGAATATCGCATTGCTCGTAAAACCGCACAATTGTCTAAATTCCATTCAATGTGGATGTCTGCTACAGGATGGTTTTCTGTTCACCGCAATAGAATCCGTCTTAGAAGTACTTAACTTATAAATTATCGCTTGTTATGCTTTCGATTAATGTTTTCTTTAATAATATGTTCCTTCTATGTTATGCTTTTTTTCTCATGTAGAGACGTTTCCTTTTACCAGCTGCTTCGCACGTGTTCGCTGATCTGCTGCCAACACTTCGAAACGGCGGTGCGCTTTCTCTCTTTCAAGTGGTTTGACCTACTTTCATTTACTGTGCCCTGAGCCGTTACCGCTGGGCGCGCTATCCACAGAAGCCTCGGACGTCACACTACTCGTCTGTGTGCTTATGTCCCCATTCCATCCCCCATGCAAAGGGCCTTTGAGTCAGGCATTCCTGTTCTCCCCACTTTCCCTCCTAAACCAACATCAGGACAGCAGAGTTATTGTCTAACGTATGAGTAGAAGGGGGGGGGGCATGATCACAGTCGAGTTCGTGGAAAAAAAAAAGACGTGGTTTGAAAAAATTTACTAAGCATCCGCATGAAAATAAAAATGGGAGGGAAAAAAGTCTTAACGAAAACAAATTCGGCATAAGAGCCGCTTCGGCATAAGGGCCGCACACCCGAAAAATTTCACTTTTAGTAACGTAGGAGCCACGGCTCTTAGCCCAAAAATTACGGTACATACTTTTGAAATTCCATTATCTTTGCTTCGAGGTCACGAGGTAACTTTTGTGCAATTTTGGTGCGCTGGCGTAGACACAACCCATAGCGGTTCATGAACCTTGTGCACCAACCTGGTGAGGCACGAAAAGTGTTATTTGCGGCTGCAAACTTTTTATCTTTTGCGAGCTTCATTGCTCGCAAACGTATACCAGTTCGTGTTACAATGTAACCACTTTGTCTGCAGCCCACAATCCAATCATTCAAGACACTTTCCAGCTCTGGGAAAGATGTCGTTCCACGGCGCAGCGACTTTTGCGATTTTGGGATTTTCACCAAGTCCGTTTTTTTACGCCAATCTCGAATCAGTTTTTCGTTAATGCCAAATTGACGTGGAGCAGCACAGTTGTTAGTATTTTCTGCAAAAGAAACCACTTTCAACTTGAATCCTACGTTATAGGACATCCGTTTCTTTACACAATCCGTGTCACCCATAATTGGAGAAGCGAGACACGTGCGATTAAGAACAAGAAAAACACGTGCGATTAAGAACAAGCAACACCTAACACTGGCTGTCGCATGGCTCTGTTACGTCAAAGGTCAGCGCAATCAACTGGTAGTCGGAAGGGCGGAGCTTTCTGTGTGCGGCTGTGACTGCGTTGTGGATACGCAAAGCCAGGAGAGAGGAGACTTTTCAAAGCGCGGAGAAATTCGGAGGTTCGCGATTTCGTAATTCTACCACATCGGCGTTTTTTCTTTCTTTCTTTCTTTCTTTTTTTCTTTCGGAGGGTTGCGATTTCGTAATTAATACCACATCGGCATTTTTATTTCTTTTGGGATGGATTGCCTTTTGCCTCACGGGAAGAACTTTTGGACTTACGATTTTTTTAGACCCTGCATATAAGTCGACCCCATTACTTTGAAGCTCTCATTTTGTCCCAAATTTCTCGACTTATACGCGAGTATATACGGTAATTAAAACCTCTTCACCATTAATGAATTTAGAAAAAAAAAATGAACAGTGCAAGAAATAGTGTGATCTTTATAGAAAACATTAAAAGAGTAAATCACAAGATCTGAACCAATATACAGTGGCAAACTAGGATTTAAATCACTTTGTCAAAGTACTTGAGTTTTAGAGGCAATTAAAATTCTAATCAATAAGTTAAGAATTATTAAAAACCGGTTAACAGATACAATTTGAAGAACTTGTAATAATATTATATTTTATTTATAACAATGATTATTTCATTTATTAAAATGCTATATGTAGACAAGAGAAACAGGAAGCTCAAAGTCCCCTTTGTCATCACTATTTTCCTAAAATAATTATGGATAAAATTGAAATCATTTTGCCTTTACTAGGGCTGCGGATGACCTAGTGGTCAACATTCGTGACTGCCATGGTGAAACCTCAGCGCTGACCCAGTGGCGCAGTGGTCTAAGCGATGGCCTCTGATCATTCATCTTAAAGGGCTCCGGGTTCGAATCCTGGTGAGGCATCGATGTTGTGTTTGTCTTACAGCACTGGCTCTCTCCCTTACCTGGAACCAGTGACCCTAAATTAGGGACGGTTGACTGCTTATAGCCCATTGAGTTGCTCACGGTGGTCATTAAACCTCCAATAAAAAAACAACAACCTCAGGGCCGATCCTAGGCAGGTACGAACTCTCAAACCACTAAATATCTGTCGTGCGTCGGATGGGCACGTTAAGCTGTCGGATCCAGGGTACTGGTCCCCCGGTAATAAATAAGGGTGTCTTCCTACCCCTTTCTACCTCATTTTCATGTCACTTTCCTATCGGGCACTCTAGCCCAAATCTCCTAGCTTCCTGTTTCTAAGGGTTGTTTAAGACCTGGGGCCAGACACTCTCTTCCTGAAATCCTCTACATATGATCTTATCTGCTCTTTTGCCTTTATCAGAAAAATCTTTCATTTTCAATACATATTTTGACTATACTTTTATACTTTTGAAGATGACTGCCATGCAACAAGAAAACTTAAAAGCAGTTTTTTCATGTACATATCATTAAATGCAACTTATTGTAGAATTTGAAAAGAACAAACTCGTAGATTTAACGAAGTTAAAACTCACAAAACAAAATAAAAATAAATAAATAATCATTGTGAATTAAAGCATGCAGAAAAGTTTCTTTTGTACCAATTATTATTCAAGCATCTTTGTTACATCCTCGGAATCACACATACAAAAAAATTTAAGGACTTGGATACAAAGAGCATTTACTCATTTTTTAAATAAAGAAAATTATTTGAAATGACTTAAAACAGTAACAGGCATCATTATGGATGTGAAACAAAAGAAATTATTGAAATAACTTATGAATTTAAAAATCAAAAAAGAAAAAAATCAAAGGAAGTTTCTCCTATATTAAAAACCTATGTAGGGAAATAAATGAAATTTATAATAATGCAGGATGTAATTTTGGACAATCAGCATTAACCCCAAAAAATGTAATCATAGAAACTAGAGAAAATAAAAGCTTTTTGTAAAAAACTTTTGTTGGAGTGTATGAAATTCCATAGACCATGAAATAGAAATATGTGTCATTTATTTATATTACCAAAAACAGATTAAAAAAAAAAGATTGAATTTTGGAATACAATACTGTAAAAAAAATAATTGTTCCCTGATTTTTGGAAATTTAAAATTATACTAATAACACCTGAAAATGCAAATGAACTGAAAATTCCGGTCTATTTTAATTAAAAAATAAATAAATTATATATAACAATTAAAAATTCAATAATGAAATTTTTTTCCATGTTATGATTTATTACATATTTTACATTAAAGATTTGTAAGGTCTTTCAGATGAACGTCCGCCTTGTTCACACTGGTAGCAAGTATTCATGTGGTGGACATAGTTTCTGTAACTGTTACCAGTAGAGATTTCCAAACCATCAGAATGTTAAAAGGTGTGTCCGAATTACAAGAGTTTTTTGCTTTCCCTGTACCATAAGGAAAATTTGTTTGAGAAAGAATCTGTTTAGTGCTGATCCAGTTTGGAGAGGCAGCAGAGGTATCTTCAATTATCAGAAGAGAAAGAGCAGAAGTAGGAAATCTTTTCTGACATCCCTTTTATGTTCCATAATTCTGCAGTTTATCAAATGAAAAGTGCTGCCAATATAGCATTTTTTACCTGAGAAAGTAGACATAGGGATGAAGTATTCACCAGGGTGGTCTAAAGGCTCCAAAGGATCTCTGCCTTTAGATATTGATTGGATGTAGGAAGAGGTTTAATTGCAAGCCTGTAACCTAATTTTTTTAATTTTTGACAAGTTTCTAAGTGAAAGAATGATGGTAGAGGATTGAACCAATAAAAGTTATGGATGGTTTCTGCAGAGGAGATAGGTGGCACATATATTGTTTGGCATCAAACTTTCTGAAAAGTTTGGTGACAATTCTGAGGGGAAACTGATGGTTTGTAGCTATTTCTTGGATGATTGTATATTCTTTTTGTAATGAGTGGGACTCACTGCAAATGAGATTGGCATGGTGAATGAGCTATTTTAAAACTGCAAACTTGCAACAAAGAGCTGTATTAGAATAAAATGGGATGTTTGTGATAGTGGTGGGTTTTCTGTTGACAAATCTATATAATTGGTTATTGATTCTAGTAATTTGCACATCCAAGAAAGTAATACAGTTAATGTTTTCTGAACTGAAAATTGTCACTACATTCTGTGGAAATTGATTGAAAACAAAATTCTGTATAATAAAAAATTAAAATACAATGTAATTCAATCAACTCTCAATAATTCAAATTGGAAGGAAGTGGGAAAAACATTCAAGTTGTCGAAAAAACTGCAATGTATTCAAATTTAAGGTAATGTCCTAATACAAACAACTTTGAAATCCTCCAGGAGATGCAGCAAAGTCTCAAAGTGTGTATTGTGAACAAACACTGCAGCTCTCTTCAACGACAACCTTCGTCTCTTGAACCCCTAAGGAGCCCGTCTGCAAATTGTGTTTTTAACAGTAATATAGGAGACACAGCCAGGAATGTCAAAGGGGGTGGGCATGCAAATTTAAATACTGTATGACTTACTATGTTGACAGAAAAGCATCTGCACTCTATTATAATGCAATGACGTGTTTTGCCCATACCCTTGTACACGTACTTCTCTTTTCTCATATTGACATGTTGCCTTCTTCACAGCATATGGTGTTCTCAGTTAGGATTAGGTTGTTCACCTTTTGCCATTCCTTCCTGGTATGGTTTTGGGCTGGTTCCCTGTTACTGTGCCCTACACTGTATGCAAGAGCTGTTGACTTATATACCCTTACACTTCTTTGTTTGTCTCCCCTTCCACTGGGGTCCTAAGTGATATGCTCCCATAATTCTTAGCCTAAAGCATACAGATCCATTTATTTATGCAATTCAGAAAAATGGATGCTATGCAAATTACTAAAATGGTTCCTGGTGCTAGAACTAGTACTTGCTTGTATGCTATGTGATCAGAGCTTCCATCTAAAGTGCTGTTTTTACATTATGAATGCTTTAAGTTCAGATATAGCCTTATTTTCACTATTTGGCTCATTGTTTTACCTACTTTTAGGGTAATGACATTTAATAACTTTTTCAGTGTCAGCCCAAAGTCCATTCCAACAATGTACATCAGGCAGCACTTGTTCTAAGCTTTAAAACAAGTAGTATTAGATTTCTGTATCACCCTTAGTTTGGGAGATTACCCTTGGTGTTAGCTTATTTGCTTACACTGACCTCTTGTTTTTCTCATTTGTGCTTTCACTCGTTTTCCTGCAGCACAACTCCTTGGAACAAGTTGCTTCAGTCTGCAGCATGTATTTCATTGTACACGTAATTCGTATGGTCCTCGGAAACCTTGAAAAGTCCTTGAAAAAAAAGTTCATTTTCAAGTCCTTGAAGGTACTTGAAGAAGTTTGACTCCGTAAATAGTACTTGAAAATTGTTTTTTGTTATGTTTTTTAAGTAATGATATGAAAGGACATGTGTAAAATAATTGTGCTAAAAAGCTGTATTGGAGATTTCTGTGTAGTTCCGATAAAAACGCCTAGCTGATCAAACAGCATAGAGCTTGCATTCAACTCGAGAGTGCACAGACAGCTGGTTGTCTATGACATCACTACGAAGTGGGACGTCAGCCATGCGAGTAAAATAAGTCGAATGATGTATTCATGAATCATGATGGGCTTCTGTTTACTGGGGTTAGGGACACATTCTTGCTGGAGGGTGAAACTTCTAGGAATTGCTTGTGCTAAATGCATGGACCCTTCGTCTCCTGGCTATACTTCCCACCCTCACGGTAGTCTTTCCTCCAAGCAGTCCAGGATGTTCTGTGATTCTCACGCTACCCTTGTCGCTACAATGCATTCTGTCTTCCATGCGATCCCTCACCTCCATCTCTCCCTATGTGTGTGATCTGAAGCCTTTCTGTCTGTTTGCAGCTGATTTGAGTGCCATGGGCTTTGAGCTCATATTTAGAAATCAAGTTATGCTACCCCCCCCCCCCCTCGCTTCCTCTCCGTACTCATTAACAGATACTGTTTTTGTGTTTTAAACAGAATAGAAAAATAATGTCCTGCGTGCCGTACCTTGTAGAAGTTTGAGACATTTGGATTCAGGCCTCCATTTAAGTTTGTATCGAGCAATACCTCTATCGCAGTGGAGCTGTATGCTGTGAGCAATTGTTGTGTGTGACATTACTTCCCCCTCTCAACCCTTGACCATCGGATGTTGTCCGCTTTTATCAACAACATCCATCTGGCATGGGATCACTGCTGCTATAATTACATCTTTCCTTTGGGATGCTTATCCCACCATGTTGTTTTTACTCATTTCCTGAACTTGGGGGTTGATGATCATGTGAAGGTGGTAAAATGTGAGAAGGAAATTGTGTATAGAGGCAGCAGTTTCCTTATTTTTCTTTTAACTTCTAAAACTGAGAGTGCTCTACTCTGCGCTTACTTTTGTGTTCCATAACATTTACATTAACGAATGCTATCCTGTGTACTTCAATGGGAAATATTGTAACAAATTCAGATAAGAAAAGTGTTTATTTTTTTTTTCAGCAAAATAAGTGGCTCAATGGCCTCGTAATTTTTTTAAGTTTTGAAAAAAACACTTCCGTTCTCTCATGACTGAATTAGATAAGTGGAGTTTGGAAAATCATTCGTTTGATTTTTTTCCATATTTTTTGCTGCTGTTGTAGTTAATAACAAAGATTGGCAGTAGAAAATGGCAGATCAGTGTGTTTTTAAAAATCAGTGGTTTGAAAACCTAGACTATAACTGGCTTCAATGCCACTTGACAAATAAGTACCAGGCAAAATGTAGAATTTGCAACAAAAAATTTAGCATTGCCTGTATGGGAGAGTCTACTCTGAAAAGTCACATGAAAAGCAAAAAGCACAATGGATTGATTTGTATAAGGAAATCTTCAAGCATTTTTTTTAAACCAAACAAAAATTCTGAAATAATTGTGACTTCTAAAAATCCCAAAGTTATTGTTAGATTCCCACATTATAAAGAACAACATTTGGGTTGCTGAAATTCTGTGGGTGCTAAAAATCATCATTCTTATAAATGTATTGAAAACATTGGAAGACTTTTTCAAGAATGTTTCTTGACAAGTCCCATTGCTTCAAAATTTACATGTGGTGAAAAAGTGTGCTTATTATGCAGTTTTTGCAAGAAAATTCTTGCTGATGACAACCAGTTAGTGATTCATCTCTCATTGCCTAGTTTCATTGGAAAGTCTGCATACATTGGTAAGTTGTTTTAGTGTAGTTTATTCACCAAAGTTTAATGTTGATCAAATCAGATACCTTTAAAGAGTTTCTGGCCTAACTTTCAAAATTAGTTAGTGTACATGTGTGATGTTTTAAAAAATAATTGTCCAGCTTTTGTATACAAAAGGACAAGTAAATGTGTGTTGGTAGAACTGTGTAGACATCAGGGGCGAATATTCGTGGTGTAATAGGTCTGCGGTGCACACCCACACAGACTCCCAATTTAGCCTATATTATCAATATTATTTTTTTGGATTAATTTCTAATAAAACTCACCAGAGTTTGTCCTAAGGCTTCGAGTGGTGAAATTAATTTCCCCATATAATGTTTTTATTAAGAAGAAAAAGTTTGTTGAGTAAGCATATCACATTCGCATTAGTGCCAGTTGTTCGGCATTCCCGCAATATATATTGCCCATTCGATGATATTGGTATAAGCCAGACGAACCAATATCCATTATTCGATGAATTAATAAGAACCAGGATGAAGTAAAAGCCATTAAAATTGAAATAAAATTCTAACACAATCGGAATAAAATCTGAATAAGATTACGATAAGAAATGAATAAAAAACAGCAATGACGAATCCACCAAAATGTCAGATATGCTTACGTTGTTCACACACACCTTCCAAGTCATTCCATACGCATTTCAACTGCTGAAGTCGCAGTCTTTGTCAGTGGTCAGTGTTGTTCTTGCCCCAACTGCCTAGTCATCTATGCCACATTGATTTCTTGCCAAGACATGTTCTGCTTCTACGTTGTAGTCGCCATAGCGCATGTTGTGTTGTTCGCCATCTGTCGGTGTTCTGTCGTACAAATTCATTTGGTCTTCCCTATCATTTTTTTCTTTTTTTCTTTTGTTTTTCTTCTTGGTCAATTAGAAATTTTCATGCATATGATAGGTCATATGGACTTATTATTATTACAATTGGATTTTTTCATTTTTCGATCATAATGGCTTCGGAAATGAGGATCTGTTTGTTAGTGCTGTGAGATGTTTTATATTTACCCAGTCAAGCTCCGTATTATTTTCCATACAATATTGACTTAATGATGCTTATGCCTGTTTTTTTATTCCAATTGTCCAGATGTTCTTTTAACCTGATATTTAAATTTCTTTTTGTACTTTCGATGTGCAACTTATTGTCATAATTATCCTCTTTTGATAGTGTAACTGGTATTTTGTAAACCCCAGCTCTGTCTAGAATTGATATTGGATCTCTATTTTGGGTTACCATTTGTGCAGTATCTTTAACTGTATCAGCAATTCTAAGGTTATCTTGTCAGCATTCTGTTTTAAAGATTCCTGTTATATTGGGGTGGTATGGCAGTTTCCCACAGTATCTTCACTGTTTATTCTTATTTTTGTTTTTTTTTATTATTGCTTGTCAGTAGTTTACATTCGTTGTATAGCTTATGTAGGAGTTTCATGTCATAACCAAATTCCACAGCAAGGCCTTTAATCCAATCTAGGTCTTTTATTTCTGAACATTGACTCGAGGAATGTGTAAATGCTCTTTGTATGTAGTACTTAAATGCAGATATTTTATACTTCCAAGGGTGATGTGACTTTTTTGGAATGATAGCTGATATGAAGGAGGGTTTTCTGTAAACTTTGTACTCTATGGTGGACATATTATTTTTTAATAAAATGTCTAAGAATGGGAGTTGTTTATTATTTTCATATTACTCAATTAGTTTAATAGTTGGATATAAATCTGTGTATCTACTTATGAAATATTGTAGGTCTACTTTAGAGTGTCACCAGAAGATAAGTGTGTCGTCGACGGGCTTTTTTGGTTACATTTAATGTTTTGTTCACTTTGGTTGGTTTTAAATGTTGCCTTCTTTTCTGTTTGTTTAGGTGAGAAAACTTTGTTTGCCCTTAATCCAAATGGTTCATTAAAGTTTTCAAAGAAAATGGATTATGTCCCAAGCTGTTTTCTTTCATATATGGAGGGTAAGTAATCTTGATTCACAGTTTTATTTTTCTCAGTGACCTGAAAACTTTTGCTTTGTGTCTTAAAGCTATTAGAATTTGAATTTTTGTGGTGGAAGATCTATCTATCTATCTATCTATCTATCTATCTATCTATCTATCTATCTATCTATCTATCTATCTATCTATCTATCTATCTATCTATCTATCTATCTATCTATCTATCTATCTATCTATCTATCTATCTATCTATCTATCTATCTATCTATCTATCTATCTATCTATCTATCTATCTATCTATTCTATTCTATTCTATTCTATTCTATTCTATTCTATTCTATTCTATTCTATTCTATTCTATTCTATTCTATTCTATTCTATTCTATTCTATTCTATTCTATTCTATTCTATTCTATTCTATTCTATTCTATTCTATTCTATTCTATTCTATTCTATTCTATTCTATTCTATTCTATTCTATTCTATTCTATTCTATTCTATTCTATTCTATTCTATTCTATTCTATTCTATTCTATTCTATTCTATTCTATTCTATTCTATTCTATTCTATTCTATTCTATTCTATTCTATTCTATTCTATTCTATTCTATTCTATTCTATTCTATTCTATTCTATTCTATTCTATTCTATTCTATTCTAAAATGATGAGAAAGTAGTTGAAGTGAAGCAAACGTTTGTGTTATTCCTCAAACTTAATTGTTGATTTATTTCCTAAAAGATACATCCGTGTAAAAACCATATCTTATAGTCTAACTATGAGGAAAGAACAGTTTTGTTGGCTGCTTAAACTATGTGTGTATTCAGCTATGTCTCTAAGCTTAAATAATATTTTGTGGAATCCAGCTGTAAACTGTGAAATTTCCTTTCTTTTGTTACAGGAGCAGATGAATCTCTAATAACTTTGGTAGTTACTGGTACACAGACTATACTGATTTATAAAGATGTTGAACTGAAATGGGCTGCTCAACTGCCATTTTGTCCAGTTTGTATTCAGAAAGCTTCTTTCATGCAAGTAAAACATTGTCTGTAGCCTGACTTTTTTTTTTTATGTCATATGATAATACAATTTATTCACTATGTGCTTTGATTTGTTGCATTGTGTCCTTACAAAAAGTTCTGTAAATTTCGATGTCAAAATCTATAATTTTTTTTAATATAGTGGTTATTCCATGTCAGTGCAACACAGCACCAAACCTTGGCATCTTCAGTTTAAAAGAAAATTGGTTACGCACCTATTTCTCGATCTATCGAGATTTAAAAAAAACATGTTTTCCATACGTTATTTTTCAGGTAGAACCATTTAATGGTATTTTTAACTGCCGTAACTTTTTACATGTTATATTTCCTTTGAGTGGAAAGCAATTTCTCGGTTGGAAGTTATTAATATTCGCTGCGAATTCGATTACCGTGATATATATTCGCAGCGAATATTAATAACTTCCAACCCAGAGAAATTACTTTCCACTCAAAGGAAATATAACATGTAAAATGTTACGGCAGTTAAAACCACCATTAAATGGTTCTACCTGAAAAAATAAAGAAAATTGGTGAAAAGGTACTCTTTAAAGTTGCAAAGCAAAAATGCAGATTTTTTTAAACTATCCTTTAGATCATTTCAAACTTTTTTTCAAAATTTTGAAGTTCTCTGCATTTTTTAACGATGTGCCTCAGCTTTTAATATCTTATAGGTCTATCTGTGTTATTAAGCTGATCTCGGTGTCAATAAAAAGCTTATTCAACAAGGTTTAATTTGATATAGAACTCTCATGCAGTTTCCTTCCAGAATTAAAAATTTCCAATTTAAATTTTACAAAAGTAGTGACATTTAAAAAATATATATATATACAGTAAAACCTCGAAAATCCGATATCCAGAAAACCGGCAACTTCAGAAATCCGGCACTTTTCTTTTCTGATTTCGTTTTCATGAGAAAATCCGATGTTTCACTAATAACCATGGAAATCTCCTGATGATCTGTCTCAACAACACATCGCGAGGTCATCCGATCTCAGCATACAAATTTCCGATAGCCGCCTACGTGTAACATCGGAAGGTTTCTCAAATTCATCATCTCATTGAGCCGCACTAAAATGACGTCCCAATGAAGCGACGAATCGGCATGTACGTTTGAAATGTGTGTCGAACGAGTGATGATGATCTGTGCTTGGTGGTGGCAGTATGTGGATTTGATCGTGTAATGACATCTACATCGGCCTTCATGATGCATCGTGGTAATCGCCTTCGTGATGTATCATAGTTTCGTCGGTCGAAAAACTGTAACATCGATGTAAAATTCACATGGGGTTTTCGCGATATATCGATACATCGCCCAGCCCTAGCGGTGTCTGACTTTTTCAAGTTTTTGCCTAACAATGTGCCAAATTCAGTGTTTTTTTTGAGAGTTTTATAATAAATAGTACAAAAAGGTAATCGCCAATATTTTCGCCACAAAATTTTTCTGCTTTACGTAACGCCTGTTACACAATTTTTAGATAGCTTCAGAAATCCGAAATTTTCATAAATCAGGCACTCGTCCGGTCCTGTCAACGCCAGATTTTCGAGGTTTTACTGTATTTAGATTCTTGATTTTCATGGTACGCACACACGCACGCACGCAAAATTGTGTGCAAAAATGTAAAAAGTTACAAAGAACTAGTTTTCTCTCAAGTCTTTCCAAAATGTTTCATCACTCAAGGTGGAAGGGGAAGAGGATTATCACCAACTTTGTACGATTTGTACAAATGCTTCCATTATTCCAAAATGCTTAACTTCCAACACAGTACCAAAAAAAAAAAAAAAAAAAAAAATCAAGATGAAACAGGCAGAACCCCTACCCTTCATCAGGACTACACTATAGTAAGTGTTACCAACCTTGGGTGAAACTCCAACCTTTAAAATTGTTTAATGTAGTGTCTCTTCTTTTCTCTATTTCTAGACTTTTCAAGAGTTTTCTCTTAAAGAAGTGCTGCTGGTGGGATTGAACTTCTACTGAGTCCCAAAGAATTCTATGTCCAGTAGCCTGAACATGTCTGTCCAGTCCAGTCTTGTTTGTCATGTTTCTAATAGCTGCTTTATGCTCTGCCAGCCTGGTCTTAAGCTGTCTGGCTGTCTCTCCTACATAACTGAGACCACACTCACATTTGACATTGTAGACTACTCCTCCTTGTAATAAGATATTAGTTCCTTTCTGTTGTAATTTTGGCTGGTAGTTGCTGATTTTATTTACCAAACCTGGAGCTAGTCTAATTCGAAATTTTTTACTAATCATCTGTAGTTTTTCAAACAATCCTCTGTGGTAGGTGATTTTTCTTGTTAACAAGTATTCCAGAGTTGGTCTTTGAGTTTTTTTCTTTTTTAGCTAAAATTTTGTCAACTGGAATAGCAGGGTAATGTACTGATTTCATTGTCCCATTCCGCCAATCTGTCTTGGCTCCACGGGGACTTATTGAGCACCTTGGATGTTATTTTGACATGTTGCGACAATTATCCTGCCTTGAGACGCCGGTTCGGACCCTGGCCACCCCAATGGCCCAGAGACCAGCCCGTGGTGACGTGCTGGCAGGCGACCTAGTATACCTTGTCTGGATTCCCGCTCTGTCTGGCGGGATAGGTCGTTTCTTTCTTTATCGTTGACTGGGAGATTCCTTGCCCTCGAACTTTTTTTGGGGAATAATTTCCCTTTATTTTCTTTTTCAAAACATTTACACACATGTATACTCTGTCCTCATGCTTAGGACTCACAACATCAAGAGATAGCAAAAAATTTATTTACAGAATATTTACATTGGTGGTCTCTTCGTCTGCTTGCCTACAGACTTTCGCCCTCATTGATCTTCCGAGTCGCTTTCGGTGTGCACGTGCACCTCCTGCGTTTCGGTCCCCACTTGATTGGGGAAGATCGTATGTTGCTGGAGGGTTAGCCTCTCAACCAAGGCTATTATCCCCCTCCTGTTAACGGAGGATTGGATGAGCAGATCCAATCTTCGCGTTCTTTGCACACCTGGGATCAGTGTGTTTCTCCATTCGGCGAAGCCACTGCATTCGAGCACGCAGTGTTCTATGCTTGCCGCTCTATTTCCACAGGGACAAGTGCAGTTCCTGATGGCAAATCTGCCCAGGTATTCAGGGCTGATGCCATGGCCACTGAGTACCTGATTCAGGAGCTTGTTTGTTTGTGCACGTTTGGTCGAGACCTTTGGAAACACTCTGTGTGTCTTCCGGCCTGTCTCTCCCGTGTCCCATCTGACCTGCCATTCGGTCATGGTCTGTCGTGCTAATGCTGCGCGAATACTCCTTCGCGGCGTTCTGCATTGCACGTCAACCGTCTCTTTCAGCGTGGCTGCCCTCGCCAGCTGATCCGCCCTTTCGTTTCCCTGGGTTCCGACATGGCTTCGTACCCAGTGGAAACTGACTGCCCCATCTCCCTCTGCCCTCAAGAGGGATTTGATCCTCTCGACGATGGGGTTTTTCCCCCTGAATCTACTCAGAGCCTGCAGTGCTGCCTCACTGTCCGAGTAGAGTTTTATCCTTTCGTCACTACGCCTGGGGAGTGCCCAGGTGAGTGCCTTTTCGATCGCCAGAAGTTCTGCCTGGAAGACAGAAGCGTTCTGCGATAATTTCACGCATCTTGCAGTGGCTTCGTTCCCATCCGAGAACGCACAGAAGCCTGCCCCCACTTGTCCCTTCCACTTTGAGCCGTCCGTGAACAGCTCGTGCCCAACTCCCGTGGGTTTCTCCTTATCCCACGGTGGGCAAATCTCCTCGGCCGGGTGGATCTGCCAATCCACACTTTCCAGCTCCATGTTGGAGGCTCGATGTGGGACACCGAGTAGGTAGGCGTCCTCGCCTGACCTAAGGCAGTGCATTGCTGCCTCCCTTTCCACTACCAGGTCTGCCGGCTCGCACCCCGCCAGCACTTGGAGTGCTAGGGTCGGCGTTGTGCGAAAACAACCGGTTATCCCTAGTAGCGCCAACCTTTGGATTTGGTTTATCCCCTTCCTCATTCTGACTGTGGGAGTCCACCATGCTCCGCTTGCGTACGTCAGAATTCTTTCAATTCCTCTCTGATAGATGGCCTTCTTGGTTTTGCCCGATAACCTCATGCCATTCAATCTATTGAGAATCACCGTGCACCTTGTTCTAAGGTGCCTCAGGTGTGGCAGCCCTGATAGACTCTGATCCAGGACCACACCCAAGTACTTCATTTCACGCACCGCCTTGATAGTGCTCCCTTGGAATCTGCACTGAGGTGGTGTTTTCATTACTCCACGCTTAGCTATTGCTAGCAGAGTGGTCTTCTCAGGAGCAAAGCAAAGTTTGTTTTCTTTGCTCCAGTTTTCTAGCACATCCAAGGCGCTATGTGCTTCTCTTTCGATCACGTGTCTCCCTGAGGCGGAGACCACGAGAACGAAATCGTCCGCATAGGCTTGAATTTCCACCGCCGGACCCAGGTCTAGATTCAGAGCTGCGTCTGCCACTATATTCCACCAAATGGGTCCGGAGTTGGATCCTTGCGGACACCCTCTGTGGTACGAGCGCGAGGCTTGCCCATTCCCCGCTTCGAACTCGACCCTTCTATCAGACAGGTAGCTGCTGATCAACGAGAACAAGTTCCTTGGACAGCCAAGTTCTTTTAGTCTGGTTAAAACCATTGGCCACCAGACACTGTTGAATGCCCCCCTCACGTCTAGTGAGATGAAGCAGGTGTGGAGCCCCACCGCTTTGTTCCTCTCTGCCCTCTCTCTGAGACTGCGAATTGCCTGCGTTGCGCAACGCCCCGGAAGGAAACCAAACTGGTTCCTGTTTAGCCTTCCCGGCTCCATGAGAAAGCTAAGCGCTCTGTTCGTTATGAGCTTGTCCAGCACCTTGCTCCACGCTGAGAGGAGGCAGATAGGCCTGTAGGCTGCGGGATCATTTTTGTTCTTTTCGGTCTTGTTGAAAAGAACTAGCCCCGCTGTTTTCCACAAGTCTGGGAAGATTCCCCTCCCGAGGCATTCGTTTAGGAGCGCCACAAAATACCCGGGATTTGCATAGTAGATTTCTCTGACTATGCTGAGGTCGAACCCGTCCTTGCCTGGTGCTTTGCCAGTGTTAAGACTGGAGAGGGCGTTCTCCACTTCCTCTCTTGTGAAGGGGGGTCCTCACCAGTGTCCGGTGGGATCCGACATTCATCCCTTATTTCTTTTTGTCGTGGGGAGTCCCCTTCTCCCTCGTCTCCTTGGAAGTGGTAATCCAAGAGACTCTCTATGGTACTATCAAGAGTCTTTGATAGGCTACCGTCTGCCCTTTCAACCGCTGCCAGTTTTAGCGGTTCGGTGATGGATCCCCTCGAGATCTTATAGGGGATCCCGAAAGGGTCTGCCGGTGTTTGGAACTCACACAGTTTTCTCCAGTAAGAGATTTTCGAGAGATTCAGTTCTCTCCTATATGCTGAACGAGCCTTTTTGTGCACTTCTGTGCACTCCCTGTCTTGCGGTGTAGCTTTCGCTCTCTGCAGAGCTTTCCTACTCCGCCTAGCTCTTGCCCTTAGAGCTTTTAGTTTCTCCGACCACCAGGGGTGGGGATCCTTGGCTCCCCTTTTGTTTCCCCTGCTACTCTCGCATAGCGCTGTGACTTCACTGGTAAGTTCTTCAAAGAGGGAGTTGAGGTCCGATGTTTCTCCGGCCTCTTCTGCCCTCCTACCCCCCAACAGGGTAGTTAGTTTGGCTTTAAAAGCCCACCAGTCGAGGTTCTTCATTAAGAACCTTTTGCGCTTGGGTCGGATGGGCTTTTCCGATCCCAAAACGAAAGATAGTGCTAGATGGTCACTGCAGCTTTCATCGTCCAGTACTTGCCAATCCTGGACGAGGCTGCGCTGTGAGACTCGGACGAGAGTCACGTCGATCCAAGAGGAGCCCCTCGCCCCTTGGAAGGTCGGGGTGCTCTCTGGATCGTTCAAGACTCTCAGGTCTGCCGCGTTGGCAAAGTCCACTAGTAGCTGGCCGCGTTCATCCTCCTCTTGTTGGCCCCAGAGAGGACTCTTCGCGTTGAAATCGCCTGCTATTATTATCTCATGACTGGGGAATTCCCTAATAGAGCCATTAGCTCATTCAGCGTTTCTCTCAAATCGCCTGCTGGAGAACTATATACGTTCACCATTAAGAATTTCTCGACTCCACATTCCACCCCCAGGGCGACCACGTTCTCGGAGCATTTTACCTCGAGAACCGCTAGGGACGGGTCTTTCACGACCGTGGCCACCCTGGGTTTCTCCACCCTGGGGTGGTAGATCCGGTAGGAGTTAGGGAAGCCCACCACTCTTCCCCCCTGTCCAAACGGTTCCTGCAGAAGCAGTAGATGAGCTTTTTGCCCAGTGGCTGTCACCAGGGCCTGTGTTGTTGCTGCCCTTGCATGGTGCAGATTGATTTGCAGCACCTTAACGCCTCTCTTTGGTCTTTTATCCATAGTGAGTGCGTTCTTTTAGTAGAGCCAGTTCTCTGACAAGGCTTGGGCATTCCTTGTCGAGGCTCGAGTGGCCTATATCCACTCGACGCCTAAATTTCTTATTATTTGCCAGGCAGTTAGTGCAGACCGGGCTGTTGCTGCACTCCTGGCGCTTGTGCCCGGTTTCCCCACACCGGGCACACCTATCCTGCTCTTCGGGACACCTTGCCTTAAAGTGCCCGAACCCGTTACACCTGTAGCAACGGACCTCCCTCAAGTATTCCCTTACTGAGTGGACGGACCATTCCACCCCGAGCTTGCCTCGCTTCATTACTTTTTGAAGGTTAGTGGGTCCGCCTCTACTACCCAGTGGCGTTTCCCACCCTTCACCTTCAAAGAGAACTTGAGTTGGAGGCTGCTCTCCTCCAGCTCTGGGTTCTGTTCTACGAGACATTGCTCGACCTGTTGCCTTGACAGGTTTTCATTGATCCCATAGATAATGAACCTCGGGTTTCTTTTCGCTGGCAACCGCAACCGAAGGTTTTCCTTGGTCACTTCGTTGCTCTTAAGCTCCGAGTCCAGTTTCTCTATGTCTCGGGCGGAGGAGCATTCCACCATCACTCCTCCCCCGTTCACCTTCCTGACACTTTTCACTCCAATTTGGAGTTTGGCGGGGCAAATCTGTGTTTGCAGTGCCACCTTGACCTCCTCAGACGAGGGAGAGCCCTTGTCTGATACCGGGTACACGAGAAGTACGTGCTTCTTCTCGTGCTTCTTCCCGGCTGGCTTCTTAGCCACTTTTTGCCTTGGGGCCGTGCTCCCCTTAGTAGACTTAGTTCGTACCGCATCTGCGTACGATTTTGGAGCCGCGCTAGCGCTCTCCCTTCTCTCTTGGAGTCTCCCTTGGGCGAGACTCATTTCTATTACTTGCTTGGTGCAAGCCTCTTGTAGCGAGTTCGCTATCTTTCTAATCTTGGTCCTGGTGTTAACCAGAACCCTATTAGCTGGATTTTCAATAATTCTCTCCAACTCTTGGAAGAAGGAGTTGACTGCGCTTGCAAATTCCGACGGAATTGCCAAGTCGCAGTCTGCCTCAACGGGCTCACTTGGACCGGGGGTTTGAGCCCCCGCGTCCTCTGCCATCTCTCTACTCGGGTTGCTAACCGAGTGCAAGCCCTGGGACCTGTGTCCCTGGTCGGTCAGACTTAGTACGTTCGACAGTCAAGTGCTCAGCGGTACCCTAGGGTTCTTCCGCTGTAACCTGCACTTGACCCTGGTTGAGTTCGGGATTTGGCCTGATCCGTAGATCAGGGGGACCGGCACGACGACGACGTACCCGCTCGTGTGTCAGAGTTGCGCACCGTGCTTTGACCGCAGCTCGGACTTTGCCCTGACAAGGACAGTTTTTCTAAGTCCGAACTGACTGCACCAAAACACTTTTTCAAATTAATGAAAAAAAAATTTTTCTTCCCTTCGTTTTGAAAACGAAAGAGAAGAAAAATCAAGTTTTTGAGGGGAGAAACAACTCCCCTCGCTCTGCTAACAGAGTCTTATTGGAACAGCAGTCGATTTGATTCGCAATCAATCACACGGTACTCACTCAACCAGCCTCTGACAACGGCCGGTCGAATAGCAGGGTAATTATTCTTCTGGTGATTGACTTTTAATTCTTTCTTTTGAGTTCGTTTATCTACTTCAGAGGAGTTGGGCACATCTATTTTTTCTACAAATTGAGAGATTACGTTAGATTTTATGTATCCAGGATGGTCTGAATGAAAATCCAACATTTTATTGGTGTTAGTGGATTTTTTGTAAACTCTCCTAACTATTTTTCCTTCTTGTAGAATCAAAGATAAGTCCAGGAAATTAAGTTGGTTGTCTCACTGGAGTTCTAGAGTGAATTCCAATTTTTCATCCAATGAGTTGAACCAATCATAATATTTGCACTTTTAAGGTATTAAAACACCAGCAAAGTGTGCATATTTACATGCAATTCATTAATGATATATTATTAAAATAACCAATCACTTACCCGAAAGATTTTGGTCACATTTTCACTTAACACTTCAAGCACATCAGTTATCATCATGTAATGTTGTTGGCCTTCAAAGGTTGAAAGACTCCTTGCCTATGAGATTCGTTCTTCCGGGGATGAAACATCGTATTTTCCTTTTTTTTTTTACTGGACAAGAAACGCAGGTTTCCCTCTGCCGTATGAGACGTAAACATAGCTCGTCATCTCCATAAAAACCACACAAATATACACACCATATCACTCATTCATACATTCAGTTAAAAACACTATGTACATAATTACACTATTTACATTCCCAGGCAGTTAAACCTTTGTCAACTGTGACTAAATAAGTGCTCCATCCGTTTCAAACTCCGTACTAACCCTACTGCAAGTGCCAACCTCATTCAGCCCGTCATACACAATCCTCTAGCGCTTTCAACAGGCTACTGTCGTCATCAGGAGGCAAATGTGTCTCACCACCTACCACTGCTCAAGTGAGCAAAGTTATTGAGGTTCGGGCCTCAGTCGCAATCTCTGCATCTTTGTGTCTCTGGTGCCATCTGTTGTCAGTGCTGCTCTCTTTTCTTTTTTCCCCTCTTAGCTGTTGTTCAATTTTTATTAAGGCCTTCCATTGTTCGTTTAAGTTGCTAGGCTCATTAATGTTGCACAATCTTGATCTGTTTTTTTCAGTTAATACTGATTCTGCAATTCTCAACTGCCTTTCGTTTTTACAGCTCTTAATAATTTTAATATCTTCAAACCTTGGACATTGGTGATTATCCAGACAGTATTGGGTTAATGCAGTCTTAGCTTCTTTTTTATTCCAATTACTAATTGACATTAAAATTGAAACCAATAAAATTGAACATTTTATTGGTGTTAGTGAACCCGTACCTTCATCAGGACTACTTGTCTTTGATTCTACAAGGAGGAAAAATAGTTACGAGAGTTTACAAAACCCCACTAACCTCAATAAAATGTTGGATTTTCATTCAAACTATCCTGAATACATAAAATTTAATGTAATCTCTCAATTTGTAGAAACTCCTCTGAAGTAGATAAACAAATTCAAAAGAAAGAATTGAAAGTCATTTTCTCGGAGAATAATTGCCCTGCTATTCTAGTTGACAAAATTCTAGCTAAAGAAGAAAAAAATTTGGGAAGACCAACTCCATAATGTTTGTTAAGTAGAAAAATCCCCTGCCACAGAGGATTGTTTGAAAAACTAACGATGATTAGTAAAAAAATTCAAATTAGACTAGCTCCAGGCTTGGTAAATAAAATCAACAACTACCTGCCAAAATTAAAACAAAAAGGAACTAATATCTTATTACAAGAAGGAGTAGTCTACAATGTCAAATGTGAATGTGGTCTCAGTTATGTAGGAGAGACAGCCAGACCGCTTAAGACCAGGCTGGCAAAGCATAAAGCAGCTATTAGAAACATGACAAACAAGACTGGACTGGACAGACATGTTCAAGTTACTGGACATAAAATTCTTTGGGACTAGCTCCAGGCTTGGTAAATAGAAGTTCTATCCCACCAGCAGCACTTCTTCAAAAGAAAACTCTTGGAAAGTTCAGAAATAGAAAAAAGAAGAAGCACTACATTAAGCGATTTTAAAGGTTGGAGTTTCACCCAAGGTTGGCAGCACTTACTATAGTGTAGTCCTGATGAAGGGTAGGGGTTCTGCCTGAAAATATGACCATTAAAAACCAATTTTTATTCCTAAGTAAACCCCATAATCAGTTATATATTCTAGTGAAAATTTTATTATTTACCAAATCTTGGGTGGAAAATTGGTTAATTTTTGATAATTTTTAGGTTCATTTGTACTCATCTAAAAAAAATTAGGTGTTATTGTGATAGTGACCATGCACGAACAGACACACATGATGGATTGGAATTGAAAATATAAATGTGAGATAGTCAGAGCAGGAAACATGACAGAACAGACAACACAAGCCATTTGAACAAATCATTAGCAATATTGTAGTAACACAGAACAAGTGGTAGTGAAGTTATATTTGAGCATATGGAGGAAAGCAGTACGTACTGACCTCTAGTGGGGTGTACGGTTACCAGTAACTGCTAAACATTAGCCTCGAAAGGATGGAATAAAAATAAAAAGGATGAGATTATCCAGCAGTTCTTGGCGAATCTTCTGTCATTCCTTGTTGAGAGTATGCTCCAGCTGCTGAATCATTGTGTAAAGGGTGGACAAGTTGCAAATTGTCTACTCAGTGCATCCCATATGTGCTCAATGGAGTTGAGGTCCAGAGAGCATGAAGGATGCCTTCTACCTGAAGCATGTTTTCCACCAGCTGTGCTCGGTGAGGGGCTTGCTTGATCATCTATAAAAAGGCATACAGTATGTTCCCAAGGGTTGCACAAAAGGGCATCACTATAGGTTATAGGATCTCTTCTCAATATTTGACAGTAGTCAGGGGTTCATTCTGCATGATGTAGAGATCTGTATGACTGCCGATGTTGATGCCCACCCACATGGGAATTCCGTCATCCTCAAAATAATTCCGTTCCAGCGTGAAGGCTGGATTATTCCATGTTTCTGTTCTATGCCAAAGAAGGATAAAACTCATATTATCGAATTGCAGGCTGAACTGTGTTAACTGGAACTCAAGCGTGAAAAAAAAAAAAAAAATGGAACGCCACCATTCACAGCCCTAGCCATAATAGTTTTCAGCCTATTCTGTGCAGGTTCTTTGGTGATGTGCAAAGAGGTGCATCCACCATCAGTTGCTGGTCATACAGTCCTCCAAAGTGGAGCTGATTGAAATATCATTAAAAGAGCCAATCACTTACCCGAAAGTTCTTGGTCACTTTTTTTTCTTTACACTTCATGCACGTCGATTATAACATCATGTAATGTTGTTGGCCTTCAAAGGTTGAAAAAACGCCTTGCTTATAATATTCGCTCTTCCGGTCATGAAACATCGTATTTTTCTTATTTTTTTTAATTATTCACAGGACAAAAAATGTTGATTTCATTCTGCTGTCTGAGATGTAACAGAGCTTGTCATCTCCATAAAAACCACCACTCAATGGTACACAACATACAACACATTCATACACTCAATTAAAACCACTATGTACATATTTACACTATTTACATTCCCTGGCAGTTAAACCCTTGTCAACTGTGACTAAAGTAGTGCTCCATCTGCCTGAAACACCGTATAAAACATACCGTAAACGCCAACCTCATTCAGCCCGTCATACACAATCCTCTAGCGCTTTCAACAGCATCACTGTCGTCATCAGGAGGCCAATGTGTGTCTCTGCCTACCATAGCTCAAGTGAGCAAAGTCATTGAGGTTCCTGCTTCAGTTGCAATTTCTGCATCTTTGTGCCTCTGGCGCCACCTATTGTCAGTGCTGCTCTCTTTTCTTTTTTTCCCTCTTAATTGTTGTTCAATTTTTATTAAGGCCTTCCACTGTTCGTTTAAGTTGCTTGGCTCATTAATGTTACACAGTCTTCATCTGTTTTTTTCAATTAATACTGATTCTGCAATTCTCAACTGCCTTTCGTTTTTACAGCTCTTAATAATTTTAATATCTTCGAACTTCGGACATTGGTGATTTTCTAGACAATATTGGGTTAATGCAGTCTTTGCTTCTTTTATTCCAATTACTCATATGCTGGTGCAATCTATACTTTAACTTGTTCTTAGTGCTGCCTATATATGACAAAGGTGGTTTCTGGTTTATAGGAATCTCATATACACCTGCTCTATCTATTATTATATATTTGCACTTTTAAGGTATTAAAACCCCTGCAAAGTGCGCATAGTTTACGTGCAATTCACAAATGGAAAACTATTAAAAAGCACCAATCACTCACCCTAAAGATCATGGCAATCTCTATCGACAACACACTTCCAACACGTCAATTATCGTAATGTTTCTGGCCTTAAAAGGTTTACAGACATCTTGCTTACGTTTCCTACTTCCGGGTATGAAACATCGTATTTTTTTTTTAAGCCTTATAAGATGTAACTATAAGCTTGTCAATTCCATAAAAAACCACGTACGCATACTACTCATTCATACAATTCAATTGAAAACTATGTACATATTTACATAACCTTACATTCCTAGGTGGTTAAACCTTTGTCAACTGTAAATACCAAACTGCTCCTTCTGTTTCAAAACCCCTGCCATTCTCACTGCAAGTGTCACACTCATTCAGCCACTCACACACAATCCTCTAGCGCTTTCAACAGACTTCTGTCGTCATCAGGAGGCAGGTGTGTCTCACCCGCCCACCACAGCTCAAGTGAGCAGAGCCATTGAGGCACGGGCCCCAGTCGCAATCTCTGAATCATTGTGTCTCTGGCGCCATCTATTGTCATTGCTGCTCTTTTTTCCTTTTTCTTTTTTCCTTTTTCTTTCCAATTTTTATTAGGGCTTTCCATTGTTCGTTTAAGTTACTAGGCTCCTTAATGTTGCATAATCTTGATCTGTTTTTTTCAATTAACACTGACTCTGCAATTCTTAACTGCCTTTCGTTTTTACAGCTCTTAATAATTTTAATATCCTCAAACCTTGGACATTGTTGATTTTCCATACAGTATTGGGTTAATGCTGTCTTAGCTTCTTTTTTATTCCAATTATTTATATGCTGGTTTAATCTATATTTTAATTTATTCTTGGTGCTGCCTATATATGACACAGGTGGTTGCTGGTTTATAGGGATTTCATAAATTCCTGCTCTATCTAATTGGCTGATTTTTTCATTTTTAATCACTAAATTTTTTACTGTAAGTACCTGATTTCCTACCTGTATGTCATACTTGCCACAAACTTTATTAATTTCTGCTGAAACATTTTCTACATATGGCATTGCCCCTACACATTTTACAAGTTTTTTATTAATCTTGGCCTTATTGTAAGCTTGAGTTACTTCATAAATCCATTTTTTATTACCTGTTTAGGGTAACCAAAATCATATGCAATTTTTTCAATATATTCAATTTCCTCTTTTTTATACTGTTCCATTGATGAGTGTGTTAAACTTCTTTTAATTAGTGTTTTAACACTATTTCTTTTATGTGTTAATGGATGCGATGACTGAAATGGTATAAGTACTGGGATATATGAAGATTTTCTATGCACTCTGAATTGCATATTATCATTTGTTCTAATAATCAAAATATCCAAAAATGCCAAAGTATTGTCATGTTCTTGTTCTACTGTCAGTTCAATAGATGGATAAATTTCACTATACTTTTTTGTCAAGTCCTCAAGTTCATCATTTTTTAGCCTGGACAACATAAAAATGTCATCAACATATCTGCAGTATATCAGTGGTGGATCTTCGAGTTTACTTATTATTTTTTCCTCAATGTCACTCATTATAATTTCAGCAAATAAAGTTGACAATGGTGACCCCATAGGTCCACCATGATTTTGTTTGTACATCTTGTTGTTAAACTTAAAAATGTTATTTTCATATATGTACAATAAAATTTCTCTTAACTCCTCAATTTGTATTGCATTCATTGTCTGTAACACATATAATTTTTCAATAATAATTTCTATTGCCTGAGGTACTGGTGTGCTAGGAAAAAGGGCTCTCACATCTATACTAGCCATATGATATTCACTTAAATCTTGTTTAATTACTTTAATTTTCTCAATGAATTCGTATGTATTCTTCACAGTGAACCTTGTCTTCATGAACATTGGTGCCAAATACTTGTAGATATTTTTTTCCAACTTTATTAATGGGGAATTCCTTTTTGATACTATCACTCTCATAGGTGTATTAGGCTTATGAGTTTTTATTTTTGCAAACATTTTTTTTTTTGGTGTTCCTGTACCCATAGGTGGGTACACTTTCTTTATTTCTTCAGGCAAGGTGCTGTGATTTCTTATTCTAGCCAAGTACCTTACTTGAGATTCGGTTGGGTCTCTTGTCAGAATGCTGCAATTCAAATCTTCTATTGCTTTATTCATTTTTTGATTATATTCAGCTATGTTTAAAATCACTATTTGTCCTGTTTTATCAGCTTCACAAAATTTAATCGTTGGGTCATCTCTTAGTTTTATCATTTGTTCTTTCTCATACTGAATTTTATCTAAATGAGAGCAGCACTGACAATAGATGGCGCCAGAGGCACAAAGATGCAGAGATTGCGACTGAAGCAGGAACCTCAATGACTTTGCTCACTTGAGCTGTGGTGGGCAGAGAGACACATTGGCCTCCTGGTGACGACAGTGATGCTGTTGAAAGCGCTAGAGGATTGTGTATGACGGGCTGAATGAGGTTGGCACTTGCAGTAGGGTTAGTACGGAGTTTCAGACAGATGGAGCACTACTTTAGTCACAGTTGACAAGGGTTTGACTGCCAGGGAATGTAAATAGTGTAAATATGTACATAATGGTTTTAATTGAGTGTATGAATGTGTTGTATGTTGTGTACCATTGAGTGGTTTTTATGGAGATGACGAGCTCAGTTACATCTCAGACGGCAGAATGAAATCAACGTTTTTTGTCCTGTGAATAATTAAAAAAAAATTAAAAAAATACGATGTTTCATGACCGGAAGAATGAATATTATAAGCAAGGTGTTTTTTCAACCTTTGAAGACCAACAACATTACATGATGTTATAATCGACGTGCATGAAGTGTAAAGAAAAAAAAAGTGACCAAGAACTTTTGGGTAAGTGATTGACTCTTTTGATGATATTTCATTAATGACTGGCACGTAAATATACGCATTTTGCTGGTGTTTCATACCTTTAAAGATGCAAATAATATGATGGAGCTGATCATGTTTGGTCTTCATGGATACTCATTATCCTGTGCCCACAGTAAACAGGTGTTGCAGTTCAGTTGCATTTTGTTGGAAGTTTATATGTGCCAGTAAAAGGTAAATACCAGTTATGTTTGGATGTTGATATTATCTGATCCTACACTTGGTCATCTTCTTTCTGTTCTGGTCTCCTGGACATGTCTCCACAGTGTACTAATGATGCTTTGAAACACTCCAATAATTTCTGCCACTATCTCCTGTGTCTGGTTAGCTTCCAGCCTTTCAACTGCTCCCCAACCTGTCATTTGTGGTAAATTGCATTGCTGAGACATGACTCAACTGAAACACACATGCAGCTGCAACTTCCTACTCAATGAGAACGAATCAGTAAGTTCAATACTTACAGCCAGTTTACTTTGTACTTCAGTAGAATGTGTAGATACATCAGTATTGCCCGATTGCATCTTCTGATCCCCTTGTTGTTCACATGACAAATGTGTAGATACATCAGTATTTTTCAACTGCATCTTCTGATCCCCTTGTTGTTTACACATTCCACTCAGAAAGTGACCTTTCATCACAGACTTGGAGATTGGCGATTTTTCCATCACTTCATGCTGACATTGCAATATCCCCTACATTTTTTGAGCAACAAATGAATCAGTTGTATTGACCCATTTGTTGCACTTGCCGGAGACAACATTAAATGTCACCACATCTGTTTGCTTGCAGCATATGATGGGTATAACCTGAGAGGCTCGGTTTTTTTTTTGGTTTTTGTTGAAATGGTTATTGAAAGGACCTTATGTGTGCCGTACAAGCAAAAAATTATTTCTTATGAAGAAAAAATTATATTTCGTATCTTACAAAAGCAATACAATCTATTTGGAAGGCAATGAAGGGAAAAATTATCTACCAGATAAGGAATGGGAAATGTTATGGTTGTATTGATCTGATGATGCCTGCCAATCTTTCCTGGTTGGCCCAAATCCTTTGCCCCTGTGGTAAGGAAGCAGTATTTAAGGATACGATGAGCCTCCATATGGAATTTCCTTTCTTTCATGCCCACAATTTAGGAGCTCTCCACAAATTGGCCACACTTGTGTTTCCTCTTCTCTGTTATGGTTTCATCAATTCAGTGACTACCCCATAATAACTTTAGTAGTTTGTTTGTGTTTCACAAAAGCATTAAATAAATTTTACCCCAAATATCTGCATTTCCACATTTTCACGAATCTGTATACTTAGCGTACCTTTGTAAATCACATCAAAATACTTAATTGTAGAGATGAGACCAGAGTTTCTTTTCATTTAGAAGCCCTGTTTTTAGTGAAGTCATAGAATGCTATCAGATGTTTGTAATGCCTATTACATTAATTAGTTGCAAATATTTTTTAGTTTCATTTTAGATGTTTCATTTATACATTGTTATGATGGCCAGCTTATTTCATCTGTATATTGTTAGTTATTTGAAGTAATAAAGCCATTCACAGACTATTATAACCAACATACTGTTAGCCTCAGCAGAACTCAACTGTGTGGCATATTCGATGCTAGTGTACTCAGCGAAGCAGACGTTCAAGGAGCCAAAGAAATGCAGAAGCTCATTGGCTGAAACAACACACTTTATGTTGGAAGTGAGTGGGCATGGTGATATATAGTGTCATCTCTAGAAGATGCAAGCAATGGGATCAGTTCTATATATGAACCGATTATTTTTTATTTAAGTATTCTGTGTCAAATTAGCAGGTTTAAGTAGTCAAAAAGTTTTATAGTAACAGAAACTTAATTTTTTTTGCATTCACCTTTTCAACACTGTGGACATTACAGTCATAAGAATGTACTGTAAAACAAAGAGTCGAGTCTTCATGAGTGAAAATGCTTAGAAATACAAGATTTTCTAATTTTGTATTTTTGTCACTGTCTTATACTGCCAGGATTCTCCACGAATATTACATTGCCCAAATAAAACATCATTTAACATTTGAAAGCTGTCTGAAATCTATTTTTACCAGTAAGATACCTTTTAATGCTTAATTTCTTAATCAGTATAAATAAAATTCATTGCTATTGTTTTATTTATATTGAACAAACTTCTGCTTTAGTTTTATTACTTTCAGAAGTTTGAACTTCTCCCCTCCCTAAAGATCCATTTTTTTCATTAAGCACACAGTCAGATTTTTTCTCTTCTAACATTCAGCCTAATTTGTCCTGTGTGTTTAGCTTCAGTTCAGATTTTGAGTTCAAGAACTGTGAACTTCTGGCACCTGTTCTAGATAGTTGTTGCATTTATTCAGAAATATATCAATTTAGTGTTCAACTGATTTTCTTGATGCATGCAAAATGTGAAACAGAATGAAAAAATGCTTTGAACTCTTAGCAGTAAAAATAGATCATATGCTTAGCTATGGATGACTGAAAAAATCTGTTCAGTCTCAGTTGAAATAAAAGCGATAATGCAATGATCTCATTAAATTTAAGTCTTCAATACTTCAGAGAAACACCTGTCAAAAAAGGGACGAGGAAGTGGAAGAAAAAAAGTATACAAAGAGAAAATTGATTAGTACATAGTCAGAGGTATAATGTATTGGAAGGGGATACTACAATCCAGTACATCCACCTCACACTCTTTTGGTAGTATTATTGCTCTATTTGGGTCTGGTGTTTCCTTTCATTTGTCCATGTGACTGACTCATCTGTTATCTATTCAATTTTAATGCAGTCTTTTAAGAGTGTTGTTAGTGTTGAAGAAGTTGTAAAAAATGTTTTACAGCATTGCCTTTACTTTCTTTTTTTAGAGAAGCTGCACTTTAAAAATTTTTCTTTTTTTCCCCTCCAATGAGAATTGCTCTCATTATTCATTTTTTTTCATTTGTTCTTTTGGCCTAAATAATGGCAATACAAATAAATATAAATTCTTACAAACAAGTGTTTGTCTGTAAAAATTGTTTCTGTTTTTAGAAAAAGAAGTATCCTTACTCAATTGGTCACCGGGCAAAGAATGCTTAAGTGAGAAGCAAACACTCAGTGGAAAGTAATACTCACTGTGTAACATAAGTGTCTGATATATTCAGTGTTTATCTGTATAGAAGCAAACTGTCATTCAAAAGCAGTTCACTACTTATGGGCAAGATGAGTAGGCTGAGAAGAAAACAGAGTGCTTTGATTAATGGTCTATTTATACAGGTGCTTTTGGGTATGTCACTTTTTTCCTTCTTAACAGTAACTTGAGACATTGGTAAAAAAGTGATGGGCCTTTTTTGTTTTGTTCATAAAAAATTAGCTGCTATTGAGTGTTTTGATAGGGGGTATTTTGTTATTTTGTAAAGAGAAAGTTGATCACAGTATTTCTTAATTGAATTTTTCTGTGCGCTTTTTCGTTAAAACAAATATGTTTTTAATGATTTGTTATGGACATCCATCCAGGACATGTAAAAAGAATTGTTATACTGAAAAGTTTATTATTTTGGAATTTGTTGCATTGGAATTCTGCCTGTAACATTACTTTTAGGGAACTGCATGACAAAGTTTTTGAGTTATTTCATAACTTTTGCATTCATTTTGATGTCTTTGTAGAGAAAAAAAGGTTCTGTAGTTATCTTGCTGTATGAATTAAATCATTTTGCTTTTGCAGGGACCTGAAAGGTATGATAGTTGTTCTTGGTGACACCGGTAACCTTTCGTGCTGCTACATGGGTACAGATCCATCGTTGTTCGTTTCACCACTAACTGAAGCCAGGGAAATAGATTTTGAAGAGGCTGAACAAGAAATGCACAAGTTGAAAAAAATAATCAAAGCATCAAACAGTAGTGAGTTTTTTCCCTCATCCATGATAAGTACACTTGTTGGCTACCCTACCTTTGGTATGAGTCATGCTGTTTCTTTCCTTTGCCCAACTGTATGTGTTCACATGTTCTTATATTTTACTGCTGTTATTCCATTTGTTAAATGATGTACCCGAGTTAAGCACATCAAGGCACATGGGTCAATTTGGTGACATGCAAAAAGATTTTGTGTGGCACTTGAGAAAATTTTGTAATTGACTTTTGGTTTCCATAGTTTTTAAATTCCATATAAATTTCAGTTAATTTTATAGCATAAAAGTGTACTTCACTGTTTATGGACAACTGTTCTACATAATTCATGTGCAGTTTTTCCATTTAGTACTAATTCTTCATGTGACAGTGTTGGAGCTCATCCATTGATGACAATTCACAGAACTATTTGCTGCAAGAATGCATTGGATTGTCCTACTACAGAAAAGTTTTAGACAAGTAGATAAAAACTGAAGATGGTTAGAACTAGATATGCTGGTTGAGCTGAAATGCTCAACCAGACATTTCATTAAATACGTGTACTAGTTCAAAATCAATATAATACTAATCATAAGTTTACCTTTAGCCAGTGTCGGATCTAGGCAATTTTTGAAGGGGGAAAAGGGATGATATATGCACTCCAGACATCATGAAAGATACCAGTACCAGAGTTCCTCCAGTCCTTCCAGCAGAAGTTGCACATGCAATCAAGAACATGAAGCGAGGAAAAGCTCCAGGAGAAGATGGAATTACTGTAGACATCATACAAGAAGCAAGTGGAGAAATCGAAACAGTACTCGCCCAAATTTTCACTCGATGCCTTAATGAAGGAAAGATTCCTGAGGATTGGAACACCGCTACAATGATCCTGCTACATAAGAAAGGTGACATTGAGGATCTCGGAAACTACAGACCTATCAGCCTCCTATCAGTAGTTTATAAAATCTTCACTAAAGTTCTTTCACACCGCTTGAAGGCAACACTGGACATGGCTCAACCGAGAGAACAAGCTGGATTCAGGAGCGGCTACAGCACAATAGATCATATCCACGTGCTGAGAGAACTAATTGAAAGAGCGAGGGAATATGAACTTCCATTGTGCATGGCTTTTATCGATTATGAAAAAGCCTTTGATTCGGTGAAACCATCAGCAGTTACAATGGCTCTGAAAACCTGCGGTATTGAAGATACATACATTAATATTATTAATAACATCTATGAAAATGCAAGTGCAAAGATTAGGCTGTTTGAAAATACAACACACGTAAAAATTGGAAAGGGAGTGAGACAAGGTGACACCATATCTCCGAAGCTCTTTAATGCCACATTGGAGGGTGTTTTTCAGTCGCTGAGCTGGGAAAACAAGGGGATAAAGATTAATGGAGATTATCTAACCCACCTTCGTTTTGCTGATGAAGTAGTCATTTTTGCAACTACCCCATCAGAGCTGCAGAGTATGATCCAGGAACTTGCTGACAAGAGTAAAGAAGTGGGATTAAAAATGAACTTTCAGAAGACAAAAGTGATGTTCAATGCTTTTACAAGAAATGAAGATTTATCGATTGATGGAGAAAAGCTGGAGATAACAGACACGTACGTTTATCTTGGACAGCAGATATCAAGTGAGGGTCACATTGATGAAGAAATTAATCGGCGTACAAAACTTGCCTGGAGAGCTTTTGGAAGAAACAGCATAATTTTCAAGAGCAATATGCCATTATGTCTTAAAAGAAAAGTGTTTGATCAATGCATCCTTCCAGTGCTTACGTATGGTGCAGAGACGTGGACCTTAACTAAAAGAGACATACAAAGGCTGCAGACAACTCAAAGAAGCATGGAGAGGTGCACGCTTGGTGTAACCAGGAGAGATAAGAAGAGGAACTCGTGGATCCGACAAATGACAAGAGTGGAAGACATCATGATCAGAGTTAAATCCCTGAAATGGCAATGGGCTGGACATACTGCCAGAAGGACAGATCATCGATGGACAGCCGAAATTTTAGATTGGATTCCAAGGGACAGGAAAAGACCCAGAAGAAGACCACATGGGAGATGGGTGGATGAAATTCGAAAGTATGCAGGGGTGACATGGAGGAGACTGGCACAAGACAGACCGTTGTGGAGGAAACTTGGGGAGACCTTCGTCCAGCAGTGGATTGATAATGGTTGACAATGATGATGATGATGATGATATATATATATATATATATATACTTAAGAGCAAAACTGAAGACTAAGGAAAAACTTTAGAATTTAAAATGAAGGTTGCAAAATAACCTGAAAATCAAAGCAGCGCAACGCAGCAGTTTTGAAAATTCAGAATTCACATTCTATAAAGAAGATACCTAAGCAAAAAAATACATATAATTTTGACTCACACCTAGTACAACATAGAAAAGGTTATGTATCTACCTGTGTGAGTAAAAGGAGAAAAGATAAAAAAATAAAATAAAACAACTGAATGTAGAAGGTGTCGAGAATACTGAGCCTTGGCCTTATCAAGGACCGGCAAAAACTCTGCATTTTCTCACTTCCACAAAGACCTAGTTGGAAATGGGTTTCTGCAAGGCCATAGATGCAAGTAACATTCCCACCTAAATTAGTTTAACAAATATATATATATGTCATGTCGTCCGTAGAGTTGCATGACCTAGCACTAGTTAACAATTTCGCTTGCATCCATTAACCTTCCTGGCCGACCCATGCTCTTCATCTGTTACTATTAAACAGAGAGAAGAAGATTAAAGAGAACTCAAGCTGTGAGAGTGACATAATAATTAGGAATGATTTTCAGCCATAACGAAATTCCAAGTTCGTTTGAGAGAGAATTTAAACCTGAAAATCGATGCAAAAGAAATCCAAATTTTTAAATTGCAATTAAAAAAGGAAATATTAATTTTTAACGAACAGATTTTTGAAAGAAAACTTGAGTCTAAATCCCCTACTCTACAACTTATGACAGCACGAAAACGAGAATAAGTTAAAGATAATAATTAACTAAAGAAAACTTTGTGAAAGTTATATACCTTAAACAGTTAGTTGCAATATGTACAAAGTATTTCAGCAGTGCTTTAAGTGCATAATTAATTAGTTATTAAGAACTTAACTACTTTGAAAAAACAGCGCATAGACAGCGCATAGAAAAGGAACAAGCTTAGCCATCTTCTGTTCCTAGGTACCCCAAAAAGACGCTCAAGGTTACAGAGAAAAGAAAGAGTTAAAACCTGCAAAAATGTTAACAGACAAACCAATGCCTAAAAGCTGAAAAGCTAAAAAACGACAGAGAAAAAGTACATGAAGCACAAACATTGAACTTATAAAACCTAGAAATCAAAAACAGGGAAGAGAGCTTACCTCTTGTGTGACAAAAACGTTTCTCCTCACAAGAGAAGAACATGGCTGACCTCTTCCGCCACTCCCTAGACGCTGGGGGGCAGTGAGGGTGGGGCTGATGGCCTCCTCATGCAGCAAGAAACCAACGCGGAGATTTTAACCAGAAAAAAAATATATAAACTTAAGACTGTGGATCTGTATGATCAGAAAGAGCAGAATTAACTCTCCAGAATACATGAGAAATATTATAAAATACACGAGCAGTGTATTTAATAATCTTTGCATGTATTAAATCACCTTAGTGAGCTTCTATAGATTAATCAGAATCTTATTAATTTTAAAGTTGGTTTTACTATTTTTAGTATAGCTATCCTAGTGATGAATAACTAGTTTTCTTTTTTATTTGTTTTTATTTTCTTTTATAAACAGATTTTTAAGCTTTTTTGTGATTTTGTTTATATTATTTATTTTTTGTTTTAATAGGACCGTCATATCCATAGCACTAAGGTTCCTTTAGGTAGTTAATAGGCATCCTCTAGCCAACTTCCTTACGGCTTTGATTGGTCAGAATCATATTATTAACTGTGTAGAAAATTAAAGCAGATCTGCCAACCTTACTCTATTATCCAGAATAATTTTTCTTAAAGTTCTTTTGATGAAAGAAGAAGGAATTTCGTTCTCTAGAAAACTTTCTAATAGTATATTAATGTGGTAATTGAAGTCCAAATTGTTGCTGCAAATTCTTGAAATTCTTAGGACCTGAGAAATTAGTACATTCTCAATTACTTTGGTTGAAATGTTATTATTCCAGTGTAGATATTTAATTACTTTGAAAGGAAAATTAACTCTTTTATCAAAGAGGCTAATAGATGGGTTACCTCTGTTGAGCTTAATGCTTAAGTCTAGGAACTCAAGTTCCTGATTACTGTGGTTGGTTTTACATAAATTAAGAGAGCTAGGATAGATATTATCAAAATCACTCTCTATAACTTCTGAATTATTGATACACAGCAGATCATCAATATATCTAAAAGTGTAAAGGTAGTTATCTGAGCAGGTGGGGTGATTTTTAATGAATTTATATTCCTTAAAGAACAGGAATAGATTAGCGATATTCGTGGACGTTGATGTTCCCATGGGAATACCGTTCACTTGCTTATAGAGAGTATTATTATATAAGATATGGTTATTTTTTATGCAGCAATTGAGATAAGAGTTCCAAGTTCCTGCATCAACAAATTGGTTAAGTTTAAATTCTGCATACAGCTCTTTAAAGGTAGTGATTATATCTGATAGAGGCAGATTAGTATATAGGTTTTCAAAATCATAACTATTAATATCTAGGGGACAAACTTTGAGTATAGTAGAAATTACTTCTGCATTATTATTAATAATCCAAAAATCTCTGTACATCAAGTTAGAACAGTTTCTAATGTGTTTCAAAACCTTCTTTAAGACATCTTCAAAAGCAAGATCTATTTTCTTTTTATGACTCCTTACTCCACTAGCTATGAACCTGAACTTCACAGGATCCTTATGAAACTTAACCGTTGCAAAAAGAAATGGAAATTCAGGCTCATATCTTCTAGTTTGTGGAATTTTAAGTTTCTTGAAGAATGCCTTAAACTGATTTTCTAACTGCTTGGTAGAATAACTTACGGGCTCGTATGTTACTCTATTATTGAGTTCCATAGTTAACAATTCAAAATAGAACTTCTTACAGATAATTGCAAAATTATTGCTAGCTTTATCCGTAGTGGTAAAAATAAATTGGTCTTGTAGTTTGGAGAGTGACCTTTTAGCTTCTCCAGAGAAAAAGAGATTTCTGTCGAAACAAAAGTCCAGACCTGCCAACTCACCGGTGAAGCTATTGATTATATTATATTTCCATTCTGCGAAGGCCTCAATAGGCTGATTGTACGTTAAACTGGTTTTTACGACGTACCTATTAACATCTTGAGTGAAGCTCTCAAAGAATCCTTTCTTTGGAAATTGTGAAGGAAGGTCTGAATTTAGAGCCATACTCTAATAAATTAATAAGCTTTTCATTTTCAACAAAACTCAAGTTTCCGGTGATAATATGGTTGTAATTCTTATCATAGTGAACTGTTTCTTTATGTTCATCACAAGAACATGTAGTAATTACAGGAATGTAGCTCGAAGAGTTAAGTTTGTAGTTTTTAACTATTGACCCTAAGGTCTTAACATATTTAAAACTTACAATAGACTGGTGCCTGTGGATGGGAAAAAAAATTGCATTATTGTAGAACAGCTTCCTAACATTGAGATTATCGTAGGCTTTATTTAGGAACCTGATGGTAACAAAATTACTGGAAAATTCTTTAAGAGAAATTTTATCTTTAAGAATATGTTTAAGAATGTCCAGAACCAAAGCAAAAACATGCTTATCAACATGGTCAGCAGTTTCATTCCAGAATTTGAAAAAACTTTTAAGGACAGAGTGCTTGAAGGACTTGAGAATTTTGTAAGTATTTTTAACAAAATTAGTGCCAGTTTTAAAGCTTTCCAGAGTTTTTAGCAGGTTAGCAAAATCAACTTTGCTTGATGTGCGAAATAACCTCTGTCCTCTATTACCTCTAGAGCAGCTCTTATTATTAACAAGAAAGAAGAGTTCACGAATTGAAAATTTATGCTGATTATGCTTATTGTCAGATAGAGTGGAATTAAGGCCATAGGGATAAAGAGACTGATGCTGCAAAATTTCAAGGGATTCAGTTTCTAGCCGAGCATAGAGGTCAGGGATAATATGTAGTACCTCTATTTTCACTTTGTCAAAACCATGAGTATGGAAATGCTCTAATTCAAAGGTAGAGTACTGGTTGGCGTTTGTGGAGGGGTTCACTCCTGAATTAGAGAACTTGTTTACTAGAGATCTGTGACCATTAATCCTAAGATGAAGAGGATTTTTACTTTGGCCAATATAGCTAAGGTTGCAGACAGTACAGGTGAGCTTATAGATGGTATTGTAGGCTTTGCAAAACTTGTTGGAGCAATTATCCTCAACAGAAGAATACAGGTTAGGATCTGCAGATTTACATGTCAAACAACGTTTGTCATTTCATAACTTTAGATTACCTTTGCCAGCAAGTTCATACACTATGGGAAAGGGTGCTAGCCTAACCGAGCGGGAGGACTTAAAATATCTGAGCTGACCTCCAATCCTTTCATCGTCCTTAGAACTCCACTTGGGCCAAAACATACAAATTCTGTCTGTTAACATTTTTGCAGGTTTTAACTCTTTCTTTTCTCTGTAACCTTGAGCGTCTTTTGGGGTACCTAGGAACAGAAGATGGCTAAGCTTGTTCCTTTTCTATGCGCTGTCTATGCGCTGTTTTTTCAAAGTAGTTAAGTTCTTAATAACTAATTAATTATGCACTTAAAGCACTGCTGAAATACTTTGTACATATTGCAACTAACTGTTTAAGGTATATAACTTTCACAAAGTTTTCTTTAGTTAATTATTATCTTTAACTTATTCTCGTTTTCGTGCTGTCATAAGTTGTAGAGTAGGGGATTTAGACTCAAGTTTTCTTTCAAAAATCTGTTCGTTAAAAATTAATATTTCCTTTTTTAATTGCAATTTAAAAATTTGGATTTCTTTTGCATCGATTTTCAGGTTTAAATTCTCTCTCAAACGAACTTGGAATTTCGTTATGGCTGAAAATCATTCCTAATTATTATGTCACTCTCACAGCTTGAGTTCTCTTTAATCTTCTTCTCTCTGTTTAATAGTAACAGATGAAGAGCATGGGTCGGGCCAGGAAGGTTAATGGATGCAAGCGAAATTGTTAACTAGTGCTAGGTCATGCAACTCTACGGAGGACATGACATATATATATATTTGTTAAACTAATTTAGGTGGGAATGTTACTTGCATCTATGGCCTTGCAGAAACCCATTTCCAACTAGGTCTTTGTGGAAGTGAGAAAATGCAGAGTTTTTGCCGGTCCTTGATAAGGCCAAGGCTCAGTATTCTCGACACCTTCTACATTCAGTTGTTTTATTTTATTTTTTTATCTTTTCTCCTTTTACTCACACAGGTAGATACATAACCTTTTCTATGTTGTACTAGGTGTGAGTCAAAATTATATGTATTTTTTTGCTTAGGTATCTTCTTTATAGAATGTGAATTCTGAATTTTCAAAACTGCTGCGTTGCGCGTTTTGATTTTCAGGTTATTTTGCAATCTTCATTTTAAATTCTAAAGTTTTTCCTTAGTCTTCAGTTTTGCTCTTAAGTAACTAATTTCAATTTATTATTTAGCAGCTCATGCGCAAATTCTAGTTGAAATGTTTTATTATTATTTTTTTTTTATTACTATTTTTTTATTTGAGGTTTTTTTTTCATTTTCTAATTTTTATTTTTAGTATGTTTTGGATGCAGCTTTTTGGAGTGTAGTTTATACTCGAGTTTGGTCTTTTCTTGGACTGCTTATTTCTAAAAAGTTTTTCCTAGTTGGTTTGCTCAGAATTTGTATGTTTTGGCCCAAGTGGAGTTCTAAGGACGATGAAAGGATTGGAGGTCAGCTCAGATATTTTAAGTCCTCCCGCTCGGTTAGGCTAGCACCCTTTCCCATAGTGTATGAACTCGCTGGCAAAGGTAATCTAAAGTTATGAAATGACAAACGTTGTTTGACATGTAAATCTGCAGATCCTAACCTGTATTCTTCTGTTGAGGATAATTGCTCCAACAAGTTTTGCAAAGCCTACAATACCATCTATAAGCTCACCTGTACTGTCTGCAACCTTAGCTATATTGGCCAAAGTAAAAATCCTCTTCATCTTAGGATTAATGGTCACAGATCTCTAGTAAACAAGTTCTCTAATTCAGGAGTGAACCCCTCCACAAATGCCAACCAGTACTCTACCTTTGAATTAGAGCATTTCCATACTCATGGTTTTGACAAAGTGAAAATAGAGGTACTACATATTATCCCTGACCTCTATGCTCGGCTAGAAACTGAATCCCTTGAAATTTTGCAGCATCAGTCTCTTTATCCCTATGGCCTTAATTCCACTCTATCTGACAATAAGCATAATCAGCATAAATTTTCAATTCGTGAACTCTTCTTTCTTGTTAATAATAAGAGCTGCTCTAGAGGTAATAGAGGACAGAGGTTATTTCGCACATCAAGCAAAGTTGATTTTGCTAACCTGCTAAAAACTCTGGAAAGCTTTAAAACTGGCACTAATTTTGTTAAAAATACTTACAAAATTCTCAAGTCCTTCAAGCACTCTGTCCTTAAAAGTTTTTCAAATTCTGGAATGAAACTGCTGACCATGTTGATAAGCATGTTTTTGCTTTGGTTCTGGACATTCTTAAACATATTCTTAAAGATAAAATTTCTCTTAAAGAATTTTCCAGTAATTTTGTTACCATCAGGTTCCTAAATAAAGCCTACGATAATCTCAATGTTAGGAAGCTGTTCTACAATAATGCAATTTTTTTTCCCATCCACAGGCACCAGTCTATTGTAAGTTTTAAATATGTTAAGACCTTAGGGTCAATAGTTAAAAACTACAAACTTAACTCTTCGAGCTACATTCCTGTAATTACTACATGTTCTTGTGATGAACATAAAGAAACAGTTCACTATGATAAGAATTACAACCATATTATCACCGGAAACTTGAGTTTTGTTGAAAATGAAAAGCTTAGGAATTTATTAGAGTATGGCTCTAAATTCAGACCTTCCTTCACAATTTCCAAAGAAAGGATTCTTGAGAGCTTCACTCAAGATGTTAATAGGTACGTCGTAAAAACCAGTTTAACGTACAATCAGCCTATTGAGGCCTTCGCAGAATGGAAATATAATATAATCAATAGCTTCACCGGTGAGTTGGCAGGTCTGGACTTTTGTTTCGACAGAAATCTCTTTTTCTCTGGAGAAGCTAAAAGGTCACTCTCCAAACTACAAGACCAATTTATTTTTACCACTACGGATAAAGCTAGCAATAATTTTGCAATTATCTGTAAGAAGTTCTATTTGAATTGTTAACTATGGAACTCAATAATAGAGTAACATACGAGCCCGTAAGTTATTCTACCAAGCAGTTAGAAAATCGGTTTAAGGCATTCTTCAAGAAACTTAAAATTCCACAAACTAGAAGATATGAGCCTGAATTTCCATTTCTTTTGCAACGGTTAAGTTTCATAAGGATCCTGTGAAGTTCAGGTTCATAGCTAGTGGAGTAAGGAGTCATAAAAGAAAATAGATCTTGCTTTTGAAGATGTCTTAAAGAAGGTTTTGAAACACATTAGAAACTGTTCTAACTTGATGTACAGAGATTTTTGGATTATTAATAATAATGCAGAAGTAATTTCTACTATACTCAAAGTTTGTCCCCTAGATATTAATAGTTATGATTTTGAAAACCTATATACTAATCTGCCTCTATCAGATATAATCACTACCTTTAAAGAGCTGTATGCAGAATTTAAACTTAACCAATTTGTTGATGTAGGAACTTGGAACTCTTATCTCAATTGCTGCATAAAAAATAACCATATCTTATATAATAATACTCTCTATAAGCAAGTGAACGGTATTCCCATGGGAACATCAACGTCCACGAATATCGCTAATCTATTCCTGTTCTTTAAGGAATATAAATTCATTAAAAATCACCCCACCTGCTCAGATAACTACCTTTACACTTTTAGATATATTGATGATCTGCTGTGTATCAATAATTCAGAAGTTATAGAGAGTGATTTTGATAATATCTATCCTAGCTCTCTTAATTTATGTAAAACCAACCACAGTAATCAGGAACTTGAGTTCCTAGACTTAAGCATTAAGCTCAACAGAGGTAACCCATCTATTAGCCTCTTTGATAAAAGAGTTAATTTTCCTTTCAAAGTAATTAAATATCTACACTGGAATAATAACATTTCAACCAAAGTAATTGAGAATGTACTAATTTCTCAGGTCCTAAGAATTTCAAGAATTTGCAGCAACAATTTGGACTTCAATTACCACATTAATATACTATTAGAAAGTTTTCTAGAGAACGAAATTCCTTCTTCTTTCATCAAAAGAACTTTAAGAAAAATTATTCTGGATAATAGAGTAAGGTTGGCAGATCTGCTTTAATTTTCTACACAGTTAATAATATGATTCTGACCAATCAAAGCCGTAAGGAAGTTGGCTAGAGGATGCCTATTAACTACCTAAAGGAACCTTAGTGCTATGGATATGACGGTCCTATTAAAACAAAAAATTAAATAATATAAACAAAATCACAAAAAAAAGCTTAAAAATCTGTTTATAAAAGAAAATAAAAACAAATAAAAAAAGAAAACTAGTTATTCATCACTAGGATAGCTATACTAAAAATAGTAAAACCAACTTTAAAATTAATAAGATTCTGATTAATCTATAGAAGCTCACTAAGGTGATTTAATACATGCAAAGATTATTAAATACACTGCTCGTGTATTTTATAATATTTCTCATGTATTCTGGAGAGTTAATTCTGCTCTTTCTGATCATACAGATCCACAGTCTTAAGTTTATATATTTTTTTTCTCTGGTTAAAATCTCCGCGCGTTGGTTTCTTGCTGCATGAGGAGGCCATCAGCCCCACCCTCACTGCCCCCAGCGTCTAGGAGTGGCGGAAGAGGTCAGCCATGTTCTTCTCTTGTGAGGAGAAACGTTTTTGTCACACAAGAGGTAAGCTCTCTTCCCTGTTTTTGATTTCTAGGTTTTATAAGTTCAATGTTTGTGCTTCATGTACTTTTTCTCTGTCGTTTTTTAGCTTTTCAGCTTTTAGGCATTGGTTTGTCTGTTAACATTTTTGCGGGTTTTAACTCTTTTCTTTCTCTGTAACCTTGAGCGTCTTTAAAATTTTACAGGAACAGAAGATGGCTAAGCTTGTTCCTTTTCTATGCGCTGTCTATGCGCTGTTTTTTCAAAGTAGTTAAGTTCTTAATAACTAATTAATTATGCACTTAAAGCACTGCTGAAATACTTTGTACATATTGCAACTAACTGTTTAAGGTATATAACTTTCACAAAGTTTTCTTTAGTTAATTATTATCTTTAACTTATTCTCGTTTTCGTGCTGTCATAAGTTGTAGAGTAGGGGATTTAGACTCAAGTTTTCTTTCAAAAAATCTGTTCGTTAAAAATTAATATTTCCTTTTTTAATTGCAATTTAAAAATTTGGATTTCTTTTGCATCGATTTTCAGGTTTAAATTCTCTCTCAAACGAACTTGGAAATTTCGTTATGGCTGAAAATCATTCCTAATTATTATGTCACTCTCACAGCTTGAGTTCTCTTTAATCTTCTTCTCTCTGTTTAATAGTAACAGATGAAGAGCATGGGTCGGGCCAGGAAGGTTAATGGATGCAAGCGAAATTGTTAACTAGTGCTAGGTCATGCAACTCTACGGACGACATGACATATATATATATTTGTTAAACTAATTTAGGTGGGAATGTTACTTGCATCTATGGCCTTGCAGAAACCCATTTCCAACTAGGTCTTTGTGGAAGTGAGAAAATGCAGAGTTTTTGCCGGTCCTTGATAAGGCCAAGGCTCAGTATTCTCGACACCTTCTACATTCAGTTGTTTTATTTTATTTTTTTATCTTTTCTCCTTTTACTCACACAGGTAGATACATAACCTTTTCTATGTTGTACTAGGTGTGAGTCAAAATTATATGTATTTTTTTGCTTAGGTATCTTCTTTATAGAATATATATATATATATATATAATAAAGAAAAATAAATAGAAATGTACTTACCATATATGTTTTCAGTTTTAAAACACATAGCATAATATCCATAATGTTTGGAATGTTTTCACGATCAGAAAAAGTTAATTATTATCCTGACATAAAATTTTTGCTTTCATAAAAATGTTTTTTGACAATTTATTTTAAACTTATTAAAATTATAAACATTTAAAGGCAAAAAAGTAACGACATTTGGTGGTTATGTGGTGGTGGGTAAATAAGGTAAATAGAAATGTAATTACCATTAAAAATAAATAATCCGAATATATCAGCAGAAAGAACTGTTCAAAAATATGCATCAGCAGGAAACATCGAATTTGGTCTGCAAATGCGGATTTTAGTGGTATGATATATATGTAGATTTTGGGTGGTAAATATAAATTCACTTATCACTAAAAATAAATAATCCAAATGTATAGGCACTAGGCAGAAAGAAAGGTTTAAGAAAACAACTATGACGTTTTTGTACGAAAACGTGAAACATATTTTACACTGAACTGGAGAGGCGAAGCTTGATAGATTTCAAAATTTAACTTTCCAAGCCTTTTTTTCCGGAAAAGTTTTTACGGCATCCTCATAACTGATTGTATTTGCTATGCCACTCTCTTTAGATATTATCGCTAGGCTTGATAGGCGATCTTGGTGCATTGTTGATCTGAGATATGATTTATAAACTTCATTTTGCTAAACATCCTTTCACAGTTATTATATTTGCACTTTTAAGGTATTAACCTCCTGCATAGTGCGCATAGTTTACGTGCAATTCATAAATGAAAAACTATTAGAAAGTACCAATCACTCACCCTAAAGATCATGGTAACCTCCATCAACAACACACTTCCAACACATCAATCATCGTAATGTTTCTGGGCTTCCAAATTTTACAGACATCTTGCTTACGATTCTTACTTCCGGGTGTGAAACATCGTATTTTTTTTTTTAGCCTTATGAGATGTTACAATAAAGCTGCTCACTTGAGCTGTGGTGGGCGGGTGAGACACGCCTGCCTCCTGATGGCGACAGAGGTCTGTTGAAAGTACTAGAGGATTGTGTGTGAGGGGCTGAATGGGTGTGACACTTGCAGTGGGAGTGGCAGGGGTTGTGAAACAGAAGGAGCAGTTTGATACTTACAGTTGACAAAGGTTTAACCACCTAGGAATGTAAGGTTATGTAAATTATGTACATAGTTTTTAATTTAATTGTATGAATGAGTAGTATGTGTGGTTTTTTATGGAATTGACAAGCTTTATTGTAACATCTCATAAGGCTAAAAAAAAAAAAAATACGATGTTTCACACCCGGAAGTAAGAATCGTAAGCAAGATGTCTGTAAACCTTGGAAGCCCGGAAACATTACGATGATTGACGTGTTGGAAGTGTGTTGTCGATGCAGGTTACCACGATCTTTAGGGTGAGTGATTGGTACTTTCTAATAGTTTTTCATCCTTTCACAGGTTCCTGACGTTGCTGGTAGAGTAGCATATATTCTTAATGCTATACATAATTTAGAGAATGCATTTTGTAAGCCATTCGTATGAATCACAGATAGTGAATCAGTGCAACTTAACTGATTTTTACAAAAATACTGTGTTTGATCTCGACAATTGGTTATCTTAAGGTGATCTCTCTCTAATTTACTTAAAATTGTATGAGATATATATTCTCCAGTTTTACCATGTAAGTCTGTGAAGTCAATAAAACTTTCTTTTATTTCGCATTTTCCACTTTCGTCAATTTTTACGTACCGAATGACCTCGCTCATCTGCTCACAGTGAGATAAATCACGTGTGGCGTCAAACATAATAGTGAAGTATTTCACAGATATCTCTTTTACTATTATTTCACGTATTTTTTAGGCCATGAGTTCAATGATTTCATTTTGAATGGTACTGGACAAGTAACTCACTTGCCCCTTTCTCAAATTTTCCAATGTATTTTGTAACGTAGAGTTGTGCTTTGATAAAAGTGATATCAGGTTTAGGAAATTTCCTTGTGTTTTTGAATGACAAGCTGTGTAGTTAATGTGTGCGGATTTTCGTGTGACCCGCGCCTTCTCCCCTCTCGTTTCCCGAGGGTAACAACTCATATCTCTTGAAGTCCTGAAGTCCCTGCTGTTTAATCCTATAATCCAGACCCAATTTTTGTCGACCTTGGTAATTTTTTTACGAGAATTTAGATGTAGAAGCTAATTTTCTCATGATGATGATGAATTTCGGATTTTTTTATTCTACTCGGCGATTTAACATTGCCTAAACCTTTCCTGGTTAAAGTTATGATCGGCTTGAATTGCCGTGCCGCCCCCTCCAGACTGCCGCCCGGGGCAGCTGCGCACCTTTGCCCCTCCCTAGATCCGGCCCTGCCTTTAGCCGACTTAAAGGTGCTGAAGCTCATTTTATCACATTTCCAGCATCTGCAGGCAATTACAAGCTTCCCAGTGGTGAGCTGTGTTCAGTAATTATAAATAATTATATTCTTATCCTGTGCTCATTAACTTACCTTAAGAGAATATTTAACACATCATCATTGTCAACCATTATCAATCCACTGCTGGACGAAGATCTCCCCAAGTTTCCTCCACAATGGTCTGTCTTGTGCCAGTCTCCTCCATATCACTCCCGCATATTTTCGAATTTCATCCACCCATCTCCCATGTGGCCTTCTCCTGAGTCTTTTCCTGTCCCTTGGAATCCAATTTAAAATTTCGGCTGTCCATCGATGGTCTGTCCTTCTAGAAGTATGTCCAGCCCATTGCCATTTCAGGGATTTAACTCTGAGCATGATGTCTTCCACTCTTGTCATTTTTCGGATCCACGAGTTCCTCTTCTCATCTCTCCTGGTTACACCAAGCATGCACCTCTCCATGCTGCTTTGAGTTGTCTGCAGCCTTTGTATGTCTCTTTTAGTTAAGGTCCACGTCTCTGCACCATACGTTAGCACTGGAAGGATGCATTGATCAAACACTTTTCTTTTAAGACATAATGGCATATTGCTCTTGAAAATTATGCTGTTTCTTCCAAAAGCTCAAAAAAAAAAAATAAATAAATAAAAAAAAAAATAAAAAAATAAATTATAATGATTATAACAGTGAATTAATACATTTTTATATAAACCTAATTAACTAACTAGTCTTCACAGCTTTCATCATTCTCTTTTCTAACTTTTACCAAAGCTGTCTGCTCCTAATCATTTTACCCCGCTTTTAAAAATCTTTAACTGATTGTTCTGTGTCTGGCGCTCTTTGGCCAAACCTGGCCCTTGCGCCACTAAAATCAATTAACTAACTAACTAACTAACTAACTAACTAACTAACTAACTAACTAACTAACTAACTAACTAACTTTTGTCTTCTGAAAGTTTAATTTTTAATCCCACTTCTTTACTCTTGTCAGCAAGTTCCTGGATCATACTCTGCAGCTCTGATGGGGTAGTTGCAAAAATGACTATGTCATCAGCAAAACGTAGGATGGTTAGATAATCTCCATTAATCTTTATCCCTTTGTTCCCCAGTTCAGTGATTGAAAGACATTTTCCAATGTGGCATTAAAGAGCTTGGGAGATATGGTGTCACCTTGTCTCACTCCCTTTCCAATTTTTATGTGTGTTGTATTTTCAAACAGCCAAATCTTTGCACTTGCATTTTCATAGATGTTATTAAAAATATTAATATAAACAAATAATTCAAAGCTGTAACCCAATTATTTACTAAAGCTAAAAACTTTAACCCTAACCTTAACTTCCACTTCATTTTCTCTAAAACATTAATTTTCAATTTTGAAATGTTAAAAAGGTTAAAATGAAGATAATTGAAAAACTTATTTACACATTAAGAACTGAAATTAAAAAATTGACACATCAAAACCATACAGGAGCTTTCAAATCACTGCCGTGCGCATCTTCAGGAAAGAGTTGTAAGCACTTCGACTGCCAGCAACAGTGTTGCCCTCCTTCCACTGTTTGTTGAAAAGACAGAGATGCCAACTATTACAGACTTTCTGTAATTCTTTTAGATTTTTAGTCAACATTATAGACAATAAATAAAAAAATTATGAGAAATCTCTCACCGATCTGCTATTCAGCATATGAATTTGTTACCTTTTGCTCGTGACCAATCACTTTTCATGCAAGTTGATCAAAGATGCAGGAACTTCAATTTTTGTACCTCCCAGCATGTGACCTTTTTCTCATATTCGCCCTTGTTTAAAGCAAGCAGCTCACCACATTTGCTGGGCATATTGACACTCCACCTTTTTTTTTTTTTTTTTTTTTTGATTGAAAATTTAACAACTACCATGAGCAACTCAATGGGCTATAAGCAGTCACCCATCCCTAATTTAGGGCCACTGGTTCCAGGGAAGGGAGAGAGCCAGTGCCATAAGACAAACACAACATCCATGCCTCACCGGGATTCGAACCCTGGACCCTTTCTCGGACAAATGGTCATAAGCCAGCGCTTAGACCACTGCGCCACCAGGGCAGCCACTCCTTCTTCAACCACAGCTGTTAGCGCTGTAAGCTAGTCATCGTAAGGGAATAAGAAGGTGATTTCGAGTAAAATTCTTTGCCTCTCTCGTCGCCACAGTGAGGCCCGAATGGCTGGCTTGGTGTTATCTTTCTGGAAGACTTGTACATTTAGCTATGAACCTGTTTCCTTAGCCGCCACTTAAAGGATGACTTACAAAAGCAAGTTAATTTTTTTGGCCAACTGAGTGTCAGAGTTTTCGTTTTTTCAAAATTACTAATTTAATGAAAAAGACATTCCAAAACTGGTTAATCTTTTAGAAGTTCAACGCACCCAATTTTGATGAAATTTATGGATAAATTTTTCTCATTTGACTGATTTTTTTAAATTTTTTGCGTTAGTAACTCAATAAAAATAATTTTGTAGTCTTTGGAAAAGAGTATATTTAGCATTGAAACTCACTCCCAGTGTTGGGCTGATATGTCTTGTACATATTTCAGCCTGTCCTATCAAAAGTCATCACTTTTTATCATGAATTTAAACGGATCAATTTATGTTGAGCAGTGTTGAGTATATGTAACCCCTCAATGTAAATTTTTGGAATCACTGCTAACTGATGTTGCAGTCTATTAACAGAATTTGTCATGACGGCTCCATAACAGCTGACATCGAACTTGAGGCAGGAAGTGTCGCATGACTTTGTGGGAATGTCACAACATCCTGAGCATTAGTGCAAAATAAAACCTTTTTCTGCTGGCTACAGCACTAATTTCTTAGTCACCAGTGCAGGAAATACAGTCGCCAAAATGGGTAGAATTCATCGGTAAAATTCATCAAAATTGGGTGTGCCTGCATTCTGAAAGATAAACCCAGGATTTTATGTACTAATAAATCTACAAGCTAAAAGCATGGAAGTTGACCCTGTTTATTTTCACAGCACTTACAATGTTGCCTGTAGACTGTAAGACTTTTGTTACTTACTGATTTTTTATGAGCACATATCCCAGAGAAAATAGTGTGAAAAATGAATTCCATGTCAATAACTGAGATGTAAAATTCAGTAGCAGCAGCATTTCAAGGTTTCTTTTGAGTTGGTGCATTATAACATTTATATATTACATGTACAAATAAGTTTTAAAGTGTTTTTTGTGTGACATATACTGCTAATTTACATATCCAACATCTCCCTGCATTGTTGTCATGTGACCGTAACTGGTCCAGAGTATAAAATGTGACACAGAAGTTTGCCCAACAGTCAAGCGCACTTGCACATCAATAGGTGAAAGTTGGCAAGCGATACTGCATTTATTTGGCACTGCATTCGGTACGAATTTCATCAAGGAAAAAGTGCTTCAAAAGCATGTGCATCGATCTGTTCTGTTCTGGGGGGAATATTGTATCGAAAAGCACGTGTGAGTTTTGGTTTAGACTGTTTAAAGCAGGTGATTTTGATGTTAGCGATCGAGAATATAACGGCGCTCCGCAGAAGGTTATGCATGAGGAACTGCAAGCATTGCTGGATGAAAGTTCGTCTCAAACACAAAAAGAACTATCTGAACAACTGGGGGTAACTCAACAAACCATTTCCAATTGTTTACACGCAATGGGAAAGATTCATAAGGAAGGAAATTGGGTGCCACATGACCTGAGCCAGAGGAACAAGGAAGAGCATCTCATGAAGTGTTTGAATCTGTTAAATAAGCAACACAGAAAGTCATTCATGTGGAAAATCGTTATGGGTGATGAAACATTGATGTGGTATGACAATCCCAAACACAAAAAACACTGGGTAGACCCCGGTGAAGCAACGACTTTGACGAATGAATAGGAAGAGGCCTAGGATGGAAAGAATAAAGGTTTTGTTAAAGGCTCCTTGAAGATCACAGCGTTAGTCTAACTTACTCAGAGAATGACTGAAGGAGCTGAAGTCATGATGACTGAAGGAGCTGAAGTCATGAGAAAGATGTAGAAAAGAAGTGGGAATGTTTTAAGAACTGTGTTGTAACTGCTGCTGAAGAAGTCTGTGGCATCACAATAGTGGATACCAATAGAGGTGATGCTTGTTGGAATAGTGAGATTGAAGAGGCAGTAAAGAGAAAAAATGAAACATATTTGGGGATGTTGCAAGGTAGAGTTTCTGAGGATGAATATCACTGTAAGAAGTGTGAGGCAGCTGAGCTGGTGTGCCAGAGTAAGGCAAAAGATAGGAAGGAGCTGGTGGAAAAAGCTTGAATTGGCTTTTTGGAAAGATAGAAAAACTTTCTGGAAGTACATGAGACTCAGAAAATATACGGGAAACAAAGTTGTAAGTTGTGTGAAGAATAGGATCGGGTAAATCATATGGGAGCCCAATGAGTTAAGTGAAAGATGGGGTGAATACTTCTGTGAGTTGTTAGATCAAGAAAGCAAAGGTGATTCTGAGGCAGAAGCAGATGATGTCACAGTGAAAGATGGAATCACAGGAGGGATCTCAAGAGAAGAGGTGTCTAAGGCTCTAAAATCTCTTCAGAATGGTAAGGCTCTGGAAGTTGATGGCATAACTGCTGTGATGTTGAAATATGGTGGTAACTCTGTAATTGACTGGTTAACTGAAATTTTCCAGTTGTGCAGGGAGTTATGAATGGTCCCCCGGGATTGCAAGGATGCTATCATTGTTCCCTTATTTCAGGGAAAAGGTGATCAGACTGAATGCAAGAACTGTCATCGTATTAGCCTACTGAGTGTGTCAGGGAAAGTGTTTGTTAAGGTCATTATTGAAAAAGTACGAGCTGTTACATCAGAGAAAGTGTGGGATGTTCAGAGTGGTTTTATGCCTAGTAAAGGCTGCACTAACCAAATTTTTGCATTACGCATGATGACTGAAAAGTATCTGGCTGTTGGTAAGAAAGTTTTTGCTGCCTTCATAGATTTAGAGAAAGCTTACAACCAAGTAAATAGGATACTTTTGTGGAAGGTATTGAATAAATTTGGTGTTACTGGAAATCTACTTAATATAGTGTAAAAGCATGCTAGCAGTAGATCTTGTAAGCGAGTGAATGGTATTTTATGAAAATGGTTTTCTGTTGGTACAGGAGTCAAACAAGGTTGTACAATGTCACCATGGCTGTTTAATATATTTATGGATGCGTGCATGCATGATGTCAAGGTGGGCAATACTGGTTTGTGTCTTGGTGATATCAGTGTGTTCAGATTGTTGTATGCTGATGACACAGTCTTGTTGGCAGAGAGCAAAAGTGAGTTGCAGAGTATGTTGTCCTGGATGTACAAAGTTTGCATGAAATTCAAACAGTATAAATAAGGAAAAAAACAAAGTTATGGTTTTTGAGCTAGGAACTGTTAGCACTGAATGTAATATAAGTCTAAATGACAGTGCTGGACCAGGTGAATCAGTTTGTGCATTTAAGAAGCTTGTTTGACAAAGAGAACAAATTGGATGGTGAAATTAGTAGGCGAGTGAATTCTTCATTGAAAGTCGTAGCTACTTTAGGAGGTTTTCACAGGAATGATGGGTTCTCAAGAGAGACCCGCATGACTGTGTATGAAAGTGTAATAGTGATGTATGGCAGTGAAACCTTGGTACTACAGAAGAACTGTGATGTATTGCAGTGAAACCTGGGTACTACAGAAGAAAAGAAGAAACATAGGAGTCGTTTCTGTGCTGCAGAAATGCATTACTTATGGGGGAGTATGGCAAGACATGTTCTGATCTATCATATATTCATACAGCATTGCAAATGTCAAATGTCATCTAGCTGCTTAATTATTCACATGCTATTTAGACAATTAATATTTTGAGGTTACTCACCTTTATTCCCTAAATCTTTTAGAAGGTTTTCGTCTCTACGCATTTCCAACACATATTTTTCTTATTTACATCGTAGTTTGAGGCCGCACACAAAAAACAACAACAAAAAAAAACATCGTTTTCAACTCACGCAAACTTCACTCCCTTCCCCTCTTTTCCCTATGACCAAATTCAGATTCAAAATAATCTACCACAAATATACGCAATTGAACTCCCTAAAACACATTAATCCAATTAAAACTTCAATCAATAAAAACCTATTTACACATTTCCTAAAACATCAAAGTTAAAAAGCTATAACCCAAAATTATTTACAATTGCACATCAGTGCCCAATTAAAATAAATCCAAATACCTGACACAATCACTATATTCAACAATCACGGACCTCTCTCCCTTCAGAAACAAGCATAACAACCAAGCACTTTCAGCCACTGCCCAGGCCATTTTCAAGGAGTGGACACAACAGATGCGCCACCTGTCACCATCCACGAAATGTAGCGAATGTTCCAGTGCTCGCGCGGTCGTCTCATTTCCCGTTCTCCGTCATTCAGGCGCAGTGGCGCCATCTATCAGATGACCCAATAGCCTTCTTTTTCTTTCATACTTATAAATATCTGTTTGATTTATTTGATTCTTGAAACTAATCATTTTATATTCTAACACATTTTTATTTTTTTTATATTACATCATTTTTTCCCCTCTTGCCTTTTCGCCTCTGTTCTTCTCTGTGGCTTTCCTTTCTGATCAAATCCTTCCAATATGTGTTTAAGCTATTAGGATCATTAACATTACATAACCTGTGTCTATTTTTTTCTATCAACACTGTCTCCGCCAATCTCAAATGCCTTTCCGTACGACGATTCTTAATAATTTTTATTTCATCAAACTTTGGGTATTGCCTTTGTTCAATACAGTACTGGACCAATGCAGTTTTTGCTTCTTTTTTCTGCCAATTCCGGACGTTTTAGGAAATGTGTAAATAGGTTTTTATTGATTGAAGTTTTAATTAGATTAATGTGTTTTAGGGAGTTCAATTGTGTATATCTGTGGTAGATTATTTTGAATCTGAATTTGGTCATAGGGAAAAGAGGGGAAGGGAGTGAAGTTTGCGTGAGTTGAAAACATTTTTTTTTTTTTTTTGTGCGGCCTCGAACCACGATGTAAATAAAAAAAATACGTGTTGGAAATGTGTAGAGACGAAAACCTCCTACAAGATTTAGGGAATAAAGGTGAGTAACCTCAAAATATAGATGTTCTGATCTGTGAAGAAATGAGGATGTGTTGCAATTGTGTCATGTGAAGCAAAATGTTGTTAGCAAGGTGGAGACTAATATTCTTTGATGGTTTGGCCATGTTGAAAGAATGAGTGATGAGATTATGCTTACTAAGATATTTTTTTTAGCCCAAGTGGCAGGCAGGAAGGAAAGGAAGAGGAAGGCCAAGGAAGTCATGTGAGGATCAGATTCAGGAGTGTCTGCATGAGAAAAAGATTATGTGTGTGAGGTATAGAAGGTCTTGTGTATGTCATGTGATGGATGTCAGTGAAGCCTGGGTTGTGTGTCAAGATCACTGTAAATGGAGAAGTTTGATATGGCAACAGTAAGTAAATAATCAGAAATTTTTCTGGTAGTTTGTACTTCTGTGTGGAGCTGACCTCTGAATCTTGGAGAACAGCTTAGTGATAGAATGATGATAATTTGGTCCTTTTTTTTACCTGAAAGTATCATAAAGACTCTAAAAATAATCCTGACTATGGAGAATGAGACCTAAGTATGTAAATCCAGGGATTTCAGATCCATGTCATTTCTTAACATATAAAGTAAGGTTGACAAGGGAAATATGATTGACCAGTAAATAGCAGAAGTTAGGCCTTATTTAAATGAAACTGACACATTTTTTTTTTCTTTAATCTCTCTGCAATAACATCTACGAAACCTCAGTATCAGTTGATTTAACAACTGTTAAGCCCACATAATGTGAAATTCGCATATATTGTAGTTTTATGAGGCCCATGAAGTTTGCTGCTTTCTCTTTTTAACATTTTTAACATGGGAATTTTTGTCCCATAAACTTGCCCTTTTGCTGAACTGTCCATTAAAAGAAAACATTTGTTATAATAAAGTTCATGTATACTAAAAAAAATTTGAGCTGTCTTCAGTTCAATTTTGGTTGTATAATTAACCTGCAAATTAGTAGTGCATAAAACCCCTACAAAATATTAGAGTGGTATCAAATTGTGATTGAACATTCCATGAAAAGGAAAAAGTTGGTTTAATGCACGCATTCACCAGCAAACTTCACTACATGCTGATCAACAGCAATTCCTATTTATGAAAATGAAATACCCACTAATGTAGCAACATTATAAGAAATAAACCCAGAAGCAAAATTAATTTGATAAAACCAGCACAAACTCAATCAAAAGCAATGACCAGGCATCAAACCAGGTACCTAATTCAAAAGACCATTTTAGAAGACCTAAAAATCCCATTACATTCAGCTAAAATGGGCAGTATCTTGTTAATTCTTATCTCAGTTTGAGCATTGCTCCCCATCATCCAGAAATTGAAAATAACACAAATTTTCTGAGTGGATGTATACTAAAAATAAAACAGTGCACTGAGGTAACAAAAACGGTATAAGAAAAACAAAAGTAAACAAACAAACAAAAACGATGCTCCTCTCCAACTAAAATTAACTGTGTGAAAGCAATAAAACATGCAGCTGGCTTGCATTTCAGAAGTCAAGGGTAATGACTAGTTGTGGTGGGTTGGCATGTTTGTAGGGTGAAATACAGTTAAGTACACTATCACAGAACTTCAGAGAAGGATGATTACATTTGTGGTCAGAGCTCTGAGGCATTATGTTAGACATAGTACATCTGGATGGCTGTGCATAACACTGTGATAAAAGTGTTCATAGAGTAGCAAAGCAAAAGAAAAACAGCAATGCAACACTCAAGTAGTGAAAAAAAATGGTCAAATAAGTGCATGGGGTGATGAGGCAGACCAGTGAGAATACCATGACTGCCCAGAATGGTGCAGGACACAGCAAACTGATTTCCACTTGAGTTCTGCATTGTACTTTGTATTACATAGCTTGTCCCAAAACAACTGAGAATGATTTAAAAAAATGGTGCAATACTGTGTTCCACTTTGCCACGGGTCTCAAAAAAAGTGGTAGTCATAGTCGTCATAGCCAGCAGTCACACCTGTTTATCACGCATGCATCGTCAGTAGTGCACAGTTTAATAAGCATTGTTTTGTGAACTCCTAACAAGTGTTTTTGCCCTGTGATTTTTCAAAAAAAAATGGATGTGAAAGGGGAACAAAGATGTGCCATTAAATTTTGCTGTCAACTTAAGAAGTCTGTCGGAGAGACTTTCCATTTTATGCAAGAGGCTTATAAAGATGAATGTAGGGAAACCAACAATTTATGATGGCATAAAGAATTTATGGATGGTAAATGGAAATGAACCTCAAGACTCAAGAGTGTTATGTACTTCATTTAGTAAATGTAAATTATAAATTAATTGAATTTCATTTGTATCTTCTTAATAAGCATGGGTATATTTTTTGAAAACTATATTCTTTAATTTGTTTTTCATTAAACACAGATTTCAAATTTTGCTTCAATTGAAAACTTTTAATTTTGAGTATAAGTCTTTTCTTTTTTTCTTATAATTATTCTTATATGAAGGATTCGTGGGATTCAAGAACCTTTTAGGATTCAGATTCGAGAAAATTTAAGATTTGTCCCACCTCTAGTTTAAAGTATCTGATATCCCAATTACAGAGACAACGAAAATTTTCTCAAAATATGTTTGTAGGATTCCCAGCAACTGTTGTCAGGTGTAGGAATAGGAATGTGTTGGAAACAATTTGTCAAATTTGATGAAGATAGTGATTTTATGCTATTGTTTTCAACTTCCCTTCATTTAAAGTTTTTTTTTTTATTTTTTATTTACTTATTTATATTTTTTGTGACCAAATCCTGGTGATGCGTGTAAATATTCTTTCTTATCCATCTCCAAGAAAAAATAACTTGTGACTGGTGAGCATCATCCTTTGAATACAGTTCATTAACCACCAATTTCTGTTGTAAGATATAGATTGTGGTGCAGAATAGAAATGTTTTTCTTACGTAAAACAGTTTGTCTTTTATGAAATTTATTTTAAAACTTGATGCCAGCAGTGATATATGTGTTAATGTGATGGTATGATTTTTAATCATTTATAGGTTTGCCTGGTGTGCAGAAATTTGGCAATGAAGTTTCTATCAGTGTTATTATGCCACATCATGTAGAGTTTAGCAATAGTGTAAGTTTTTTCATTACTCACTATGTAAATTTGATGTTTGTTTTCTTTTATGCTCTGGAATACTATTTTGTACGGAGTTTTAACATTTGCACTTGCAGTGGTCTATAGTTATTGGTTGATTTAGTGAATAATTTGTCATCTTAGCTTTATCAGTAAACCATGTCAGTTATTTATCATGTTTGTTAAGTATTTAGCTGCAAATGTATTTGAAGTGCAAAATCAAAAGATCATTAATTTAAGCAATCAGATTACGTTACTGAATTTCTTTTAGTTCATTGTTCATGATGTAGCATCTACTCGGAATTAGCTGGGTTATAAGTCATGACTTTTTTCACTTTTTGTCACTAAAATTAAGAACTATAACTTTTTTTATCTTTTGTGTATCTCTGTCACTGTTTCCAACTAATTTTGCATAATATTCCTAATTGTTTCATCCAGTTGTGTATAATTTTGAGTGCAGTTTGTGTCACCCATCACTAAACTCTGCCTCCCCATGTCTTGAAATGATGGCATTCAAGGTTAAACAGGCAATTAGTGATATTGTCAAGTTCATGTGCTCTCTGGATCTGGGTGGGTAACAAAATGAGGAAGGAAATGCTTTTCTGATCAGAAAAATCTACCATTGATAGGATGTAGGTAAGGCAAATCATTGTGCTGGCTTGGTTTTGTGACTAAGATAAAGGAAGGTGGCCATGTTTCTCATGGGGCTGACCAAACTCCTGACAAGTTCCTTTCAATGAAAGATTAAAGGTGATCCTACTTTTTGTTGGACTTGGATACCACAGTATTGTGGATATCTCATGACGCCATTTTTGGAAGTAAAGGTGAGTTTGTTTTAACACTATGGTTAAGTTTCTTCACGATTGTTTAATCAACATTCAATCATGCAGGAAATTCATGTTTTCGTTTGCATTGTATTCTAATGTTATTTTCTAAAGCACTTGTATATGTACATACATACATATCACTAAGCTGTTCTCTGAGGTTCAGAAGTTAGCTCTTTAAAGAAGGATTCGATCATCTGTCAGATTAGAGTTTACAACTGATGGAACTGGATTTCACTTACTGTTGATGAATCAAACGTCCCCACTTGCAGCGATCTCGGCACACAACTCCAGCTTCACTGACATCCATCACATGTTGCACACAAGACCTTTTCTACTTCATACTCATTATCTTTTTCTCATGCAGACATTATTGAATCTGGTCCTCCCATGATTTCCTTGGCCTCCCTCTACTTTTCTTTCCTGCCATTTGGGCTGAAAACATTCACTTAGTAAGCATCTTACCACTCATTCTCTCAACATAGCCAAACCACCTAAGAATATTTCTCTCTACTTTACTAACAACATTTTGCTTCACATTACAGATCTGAAACAAACATTTATTCCTTGCATAATCAGAACATGTCTTGCCACAAATTCCCCCGTAAGTAAAACATTTCTGCAGCCCACAAATGACTCCTATGTCTCTTCTGCAGTACCCAGGTTTTACTACCGTACATAAGAGTAGGAACAATTACACTTTCATAAATAGCCATTTGGGACTTTTTGAGAACCTGTCATTCCTGTGAAATCTGCCTAAAGCAGCAATGACTTTCAAAGATAAATGAAACCTCAGAGAATAGCAATTGCTGTAGTGTATGCTCCTTGAGACTTGAAACCTTCTGATAGGAAAGAAGAATTTTAGAATGAGCTAAAAGATATTATATTTTGATCCAGTTTGGTGCTAAAGAGAAAGTTATCATAGCAGCGGATATTATTGCTAGAGTAGGTATTCAGAATGGATTTTCTGACAATGTTCTGGTCAGTTTAATGATCCTAGTGTGAATGATGATGGTGAAAGACTAATTGAACTCTGCATTGAGAATGGATTGTGGGTAGCTAATATATTTTTCAACCCACAAGTATATTCACACATACACTTGGGAAAATTGTACTCTGGGACTATAAAGAGTGTAATAGATTTTGTTGTTTAAATCAGTATCTGAAACACTTAGCGTTGACAGTTGCATGATGAGAGGTGCGAATGTTGGCTCTGATCCTCACGTGTTAGTGTCACAAATGAAACTGAATGTTGGGTGGAGAAGGAGGAACAGGGAGGATGTCTGTGACGAAATGAATAAAGGTTGAAAGGCTCTGTGAAGAACATCGGCATTACTCTGATTTACTCAGTGAACGACTGAATGATTTGAAGTCATATGAGAAGGATGTAGAAAAGAAGTAGACTTGTTTTAAGAACTGTGTTGTTATTGCCACTGAAGAGGTCTGTGGTACTGCAGTGTGGTGGGTGACTATAAAGGTCTTGCTTGGTGGAACAGCGAGATTAAAGAAGTAGTAAAGAGAAGGAAGCATATTTGGGGATGTAGCAAGGTATAGTTTCAGAGGATGAATATCTCAATGTAAAAAGCATCAGGCAGCAAAGCTAGTTTGCCAAAATAAAGCAAAAGATAGGAAGGAAGATGGGGAAAGGCATGAATTGGCTTTTTGGAGAGATAGAAAAACTTCCTGGAAGTACACAAAACTTAGGAAAAATAGGGGAAATAAAATTCTAAGTTGTGTGAAGAAGATAAATGATATGGGAGCCCAGTGAGCTAAGTGAAAGGTGGGGTGAATACTTCTGTGAGTTATTAGGTCATGAAAGCAAAGGTGATTCTGAGACAGAAGCACATGATGTCACAGTGAGAGATGGAAGCACAGGTGGGATCTCAAGAGAAGAGGTGTGTAATACTCTAAAATCTCTTCAGAATGTTAGGGCTTCAGGAGTTGATGGCACAAGTGCTAAGATGTTAAAATATGGTGGTAACTGTACAATTGACTGGTTACCAGTTGTGCTGGGAATTAGGAATGGTCCCTCAGGATTGGAGGGATGCTGTCATTGTTCCCTTGTGTAAGGGAAAAGGTGATCAGACTGAATGCAAAAACTATCATGGTATCAGCTTATTGAGTGTGCCAGGGAAAGTGTTTGGAAATGTCACTATTGATAAGGTACAAGGTCTTACTTCAGAGAAAGTGTGGCTTTATGTCTAGGTGCTGCACTAACCAAATTTTTGCATTACATTTGATGATTGAAAGCTATGTTTGCTGGTAAGAAAGTTTTTGCTGCGTTCATAGATTTAGAGAAAGCTTATGACCGAGTAAATGGGATACTTCTGTGGAAGGTACTGAATAAATATAGTATTACTAGGAATGTAGTTAACCCTCGCAGCAGCAACGAAAAGCAGATCTGAAGCCTTTATCAATGGTCGGTTTTCCCTGTGTGCAACAACATGCCCAATGGTGTCAACTGGATGTTCAGAATAACCCCCATTTGGTCACAGATAAAACTAGTTTTCCTTGCCGAAATTGTCAGCCATTTCTACCGTCAGCTTTCCAGGAATACTTAGGCATCACACTTCAGGTATTTGTTTGTGATGCTGAAGTGAGACTTATATAACATGTAAAATGTTTAAATAAAGAAAAAAATATTAAAACACGGTACACAGACATGCACAAAGCCATTTAATAATTTTTAATTTTATACAACTGCTTGGGGTGGGAAGCTGTTTAGTGTTGCTTCTTTTTTCATTTCTATGCATGGTTGAAACATGAATGTATTTATGTGCAGTGCTTATTATTATTATTATTTCTGTGTTTCTGATATTTTGAAATGCCTTTATTATGGGAAAATTAATATGATCTAAGAGAACCCTTACTTTTATTAAATTTTGAATCTTTCCTGTTTTTATTCGGAGAACTCCAGTTTTAGAATGCAGTTTTTAAATAAACATGTGCATCTAAAAATAATTAAAACATGGTATGCGGACACACATATCTTATCTTATTTCTAAACTTAACACTTATCTTACTTCTAAATTTAAGGAAAGTACAAATTGTTTTATTCTCCTAATGGAAAATGATAAATGCATTAGCTGAAAGTTCCAACTTTGTACAGGTAACTAATCTGCTATTTTTTTTATTAAAAATTGAATTAAAATTTTACCTATATGCAGCAAAATGGTATTGAAAATACAGTGATAAAAAGTTTTCTACCTCAAGTATCAGAACTGTTTGTAATCTGGGTGTAGCCCGGAATTCCGGGTTTTTGTCACATTCCAAACCCGTAAATCCGGGTTTTTAAGTTTTAGAAGAATTTCAGATGCTTCGGACATTTCATTTCTAAAAATGCTACAAAATGGTAACTAAACTTCAGGTTCCATTTTCTTTGGGAATTACAGTGTTTGATTAAAAACACTGCATGTCTGTGTGAATGGTGAATGTAGACGATTTGTGACACCTTGTGCGTTTCTTTTGTTATCAAACAAGCTCTCAAGATAACAGCCTGCTGAAAGGAAGGCTTCTTTTCATTATTTTGAAATTTCAAATAATTTGATTATTTTTTCTAACTACTTTTAGAAATTGAATGGAATCCACTGTAGGCTTTCAAGTTCAAGTAAAACTGGTCTACATAGACTGCTCAATTAACATATAATAAGAAGTGCAAAATTTGATTTTAAAGGTGTAATGCCTGAAGGATTTTGCACAGTGAAAGAAAATTGGGTACAAGAAAAGATGCAAAGTTTAACTGCACAAGCACTAGGGCCTATTTGTTGTGTAACTAGTTTATATGTGCGTATTATACATTATGCGTATATTGGCACTGAGCTGAGAGTTTCAGGGTTTCTTGTGTCACCTCACAATCACCCCTGAAGTATACAAGAAATCTACAAGCACATCAAACTTCAAATTAAAATTGTTGGGTGACAGCTAAATGTAGGTCTCCAAATATTGTATACACATTGTAGAAATGGTAGTCTACGGCTTAAGGCCAAAGAATTTGAAAGACATTCACCTTTCCTATGCATCTTCCCCCCTTGCAAAATACCTATTTGGATCATTTTCAGTAGGGTTGGTGCAGCACTCCATTTTCAGCAGTGACAATGTATTAAAAAGAGATAAATATGTATTTTAAAAAGAGATAAATACATATTTTTTGGTCTTCATAAATTTTAAACAAAGTGCTTTTTTGCTTTATGACAAACCCATGTATGTTTTTGAAATGTTAACATCAGCAGAGAAGGCATTTTCAAGAAACCATTTTCACAGAGACATTTAACGGAAACTTTCTCCATGTGTGTACTGTTTTTCTTTGGATATTTTTTCCACACAGTGATATAAAACCAAACGCAGAGCTTGAAAATCGTGGAAATATATATGTATATATAACTATATATCATTACCTTCATTGTCAACCATTATCATTTCACTCCTAGACGAAGATCTCCCCAAGTTTCTTCCACAACAGTCTGTCTTGCGCCAGTCTCCTCTATGCCACTCCAGCATGCTTTCGAATTTCATCCACCCATCTCCAATGTGGTCTTCTTGGTCTTTTCCTGTTCTTTGGAATTCAGTCTGGAATTTTGGTTGTCCATTTGTGGTCTGTTCTTCTGGCAACATGTCCAACCCATTGCCATTTCAGGGATTTTACTCTGATCATGATGTCTTTCACTCTTGTCTTTTTCCTGATCCACAAGTTCCTCTTCTTATCTCTCCTGGTTACACCAAGCATGCACCTCTCCATGCTTCTTTCAGTTGTCTGCAGCCTTTGTATGTCTTTTTCAGTTAAGGTCCACATCTCTGCTCCGTGCGTAAACACTGGAACGAAGGGTTTGAACACTTTTCGTTTAAGACATACAGTAATGACATATTGCTCTTAAAAATTGTACTGTTTCTTCCAAAAGCTCTCCACCAAATTTAATATTTCGATTAATTTCTTCATCAATGTGCCCTTTGCTTGATATCTTCTGTCCAAGGTAAATGTAGATATCGGTTATCTCCAACTTTTTCCTATCAATCGATAAATCTTTAGTTCTTGTTAAAGCATTGTACATCAGTTTTGTCATCTGAAAGTTCATTTTTAATTCCACTTCTTTATTTTTGTCAGCAAGTTCCTGGATGATACTCTGCAGTTCTGAAGGGCCAGTTGCCAAAATGACTACATCATCAGCAAAATGAAGGTGAGTTAAATAATCTCCATTAAACTTTAATCCTTTGTTTTCCCAGTTCAGTGATTGAAAGACATTTTGCAACATGGCAGTCTGGGTGATATGGTGTCACCTTATCTCACTCCATTTCCAATTTTTATTAGTGCTGTATCCTCAAATAACCAAACCTTTGCACTTGCATTTTCAAAGATGTTACTAATAATACTAATGTATGCATCTTCAATACCGCAGGATTTCAAAGCCATTGTAACTGCTGATGATTTTACGGAATCAAAGGCCTTTTCATAATCGATATAAGACATACGTAATGGAAGTTCACATTCCCTCGTTCTTTCAATGGATATGATCTATAGTGTTGTAGCCACTCCTGAATCCAACTTGTTCTCTCGGTTGAGCCGTGTCCAGTGTTACCTTCAAGTGATGTGAAAGAACCTTAGTGAAGATTTTGTAAACCACTGGTAGGCTGATGGACCTGTAGTTCCTGAGATCCTCTATGCCACCTTTCTTATGTAGCAGAATCATTATAGCATTGTTCCAATCCACAGGAATCTTCACTTCATTAAGATATCTTGTGAAAAATTGGGCAAGTCTAGTTTCAATTCTCTACTTGCTTCTGGTATAATGTCCACAGTAATTCCATCTTCTTCTGGAGCTTTTCCTCATTTCATGTTCTTAATTACATGTGTAACTTCTGCCAGGAGGACTGGAGGGACTTTGGTACTGGTACCTTTCGTAATGTCTAGAGTAGATGTATCATCTCTTTCATATAGTTTTGAGTAGAAATCTTTCACTGTTGTCAAAATTTTCTTCTATTTCTTGTTGCAGTGCCATCATCTTTTCTCAGTGCCATAATCTGTTTTCTTCCCTTACTGAGATGCCCCTTTGCTCTCTTCAGGCTTTGGTTGTTTTTAATTGCTTTTCTCACTAGTTCACAGGTGAATTTCCGTACGTCTTCAGTGATACCTTTTCGTACTATCTTGCATAGTTCTATATATTCCACTTTGGAAGTTAAATTTTCTTTATTTGCCTTCATCTTCCTCCTTTTTTTTTTGCATCAGCATTTTTGTTTTTCATGATATTTTCTTCATACGCAACTTGTTGTTAGTGCCACATATTTTTGTTGCTGTTTCCACAAGAGCCTTGGTTAGTTTTTTTTTTTAACTTCAGAGATGTCATCTTCTTCTAATTTTAGATCTTCTAGAGTAGAGAATGTGTTCCCCAGTTCCAATTTGAAGGTCTAATAGTAAAAATAATGCCGTCTTATACACGATTAAAATAGTTTTAATGTTAAAACACACTGGTTAAAATACATAAGACCTTTCGAGTTAGCTTCTAACTCATCTTCAGATGTAAGAACAATGCACATAAACCCGACAAGAACATAGGTTATATATTTGTGTACATTAGATGTCATAAAGTGACGTAACTATATGGTAAAGCGCGTGTCCAATGAAAGTACTGAAATCGTGAATGGGACATTGGAATAAGTTCAGTCTCATTTTGTCTGTCCTTGTCGATTAGAAGTCTCCACAGTACAGGAATTACACATGGGTAATCCTTGTTACAACATCTCTGGTCCATTTTGTATATTAACAAGCTTTCAGTTAAAAGCAGGGAGGATCGTAATTTTGGAGTGCTAAGTATCGTCGCCTCAGTCCAAAGTGGTTGATGGGTACCTCGCAGGCATGTTCTTTATAGAGCAGTTGATGATGAGCCTGTTTTGATGCTATATTTATGCTCAGATATTATACCCTTAAGTGTGGGAGAGGTGAAACCCACATAGATCCTGTCATTTTAGTCATCTTCTGTAGCTCTCAAGGGGATAGCAAACACTCTGTGTCAATTTTCAGTCGATATTAAGTCCCTATCACTCTTGATGGAAGCTAAAATATTGTTGGCCTTGACACCGAAACCTGTGTTGTATTTCTTACAAATGTTTTTTAGAACATTTGTGACACCAGGGATAAATTGTATAGAGCCAACATACTTAATGGTCTTATGCTCCTTGGATAAAGTTGAAAAGGCTGTCATTACAATTTGCCGACAGAGCTTGTTCACAGTTGGTGTAGGGCAGGGGCCACCAAACTAAGGCCCGCGGGCCAAATCCGGTCCTCTGGAAACCGGGATCCGGCCCGCCGGGAAATTTATATTTTTTAAATTTTAAAATTCATTTACATATTTTAATTTTTTTTATGACTGAGAAAGAGAGTTGCTATATGTCACAGCATGGCCGGATATCATAGCAACGTTTGATTGACGCTTCGCTTTTAAAACCTGTTTATTATTACTACTAAAGTGCCATTCAGAAGAGTGAGGGAAGATTTTCAGTGCTGTGACTCACAGCCCACTTGCAGCCAGCAGCAGTATCTGCTGACTCTCTCTCTCTCTTTGGCACGTGGGGCTAGCTGCAGTAGCCCCACCCTGTTCTAAAAATAGACTAGAACTGAGGGACACAGCTACTTACTCCCACACCTGCTGATGTTGCCAGCAGTATTCGAGTCAGACAGCATCTGAACTGCAGTGATCAGCGCCGCTGTGCGAATTTTACTTGACCCGATACACATATTTTTCTTGATTTTTTTCCTTATTTGAGTTTGATTGTTGAATTTTGATATGTCCCTACCCAAAAAGAGAAAAGTGGACACTGAATGCCGCATATTTAAAGCGCAATGGGAAGTGGATTATCTTTTCGTTGAGTCCAGAGATAACAAATCTCTCTGCCTAGTCTGCAAAGAAACTGTCACCATTTTAAAAGAATACAATGAATCCATAACTACTATTTACAGTAGCAAAATACTGTTCTTTACGTGCTTATACTAGCAATTTTAAGCAGAAGTCAACAGGTTCCTGGTAATATTAACAAAAAGCAAATTACAAGCAGCACAATCAAAAGGACTTACTTGAACTTCGAAAAGTAGGCCTGCATCCGTTGTCGTTCGGCTTCCTCTGTTAGTGAACGAATATCAGAGGTCAATAAGACATATATCACAACGAATGGTAAAAGCGACCAATTGAGTAAAACGTGAATAAAACAGTACAAAACCAAGTATAAAATGGTGAAATTCGAATGAAATGAGAACATTAAAATCTATTGAGAAGTAAAACCAACAAAGTTAAAAGTTGAAAATGACAAAACCACGGAACCTATCTACATTCTACCCATACTACCAGCATCCCTACATGTGTTCAGCAAATATTATGCCTTCATCAGTGGAAGAGTTCACAAGTGCCTAGTCCTCTGCAATTAACTCAGATGTAATATGACATGCCTGAATGAAAGACAGTATGTTAACTTCATTGCATAAGCTATGAACACCTATACCCTATCGTGCAGTTCTTGTATAGCGCCCTCTGTGGGGATTTCGTCTACGTATTCGTCCTGCTGATCGACCAAGCCAAGCAAGCAGAGTTTATCAGACCTCTGTTTAATATTACATTGTTTTTCAGAATGTAACAGGTATCTACATGCGTGTGGAATATCGATAGGTGAATTACTGTTACAACACTTCCCTTTATATTTTTTTCAACAATTAGAGCCTCTGAAGGGAGAATTTGTTTATGAGATCGAAGTGATGTTAGAATTTTGACATTTTCCCAATTGGGTACAGCAGCATTGTGTTCAATGCAATATTGAATAAGTGCTTTAGGTGCCAAATTTCTTCATAAAATTCTTCAACTTCTTCCTCAGGATGACTTGTGATGGGCGTGTAAACTTGAATAATCTGAGCCTGGTATTTTTCTGACAGTTGATAATGTGCTGCACAGCTATGTCTGAGGAAATTTCAACTTCTTGAACATTGTCCTTCAGTTTCTTGTTTTTTATAAATCCAACACCACAAGTTCTGCCAGTATCTGTTACATGATAGTAGAAGAGATGTCTGCTTTTCAGTTCAATGAGATCTTCTCCTTTTCTTCTTACCTCATTTAGCCCGAAGATGTTCCACTTAATCCTTTGGAGTTCCTCCTCCAATTCAAGGAGCCTTGAATCAGAAGATAGAGATCTTTCGTTAAACATAGCCAAGGTCAGCATCGGATGCCAGCTGAGTCTAATCTTCCAGTGATTCTTATCACCCTCTGCCTTCATGCCACACTGGCTGCTGCTTTGGCCAGGTACATTCCAGCTGCTGGAGACTGAGGGCCATAATTTACGTTCTGAAGTAATCTTTTTTTTTTTTTTTTTGAAGGGGGGGGGGCATAACTCACCATGCTAGCCAAACAGGTTGGTGAATGTGGGATAGTATTTAGGTTGGGGAAAGTCACCATAGCTGTTTAACATATTTATGGATGCATGATGCCGAAATGGGTAATACTGGTTTAAGTCTCGATAATATCCATGTGTGCAGATTGTTGTATGCTGAGATGCCACAGTCCTGTTGACAGAGAGCAAAAATGAGTTGCAGAGTATGTTGTATTGGATGTTCATACAAACTGAGTATAAATAAAGGAAAAACCAAAGTTACAGGGCTCATAGTAGATCACTTTTTCAACTAAAAGTAACTTTTTTTCCCCAAAAATTAACTAAAAGTCACTTTTTTCCCTCATTTTTTATTCTCATTAGTTGTTCTAATTTCATTTTTTTTAAAAACCCAGATTTGATTGTAATTTTATTTTACTGTCAAGTTCTTATGAAGCATATCTGAGGGTCTAAAATATGCTCCTGCCTGCTGATAACCCAGGCTGTTGCAGCATTATCTTTTGTAGCAGGGATTGAAGACCATATTTTTTTTTCCCTTTTTGTTTCATTCTAAATGTGTTCTCTTTTTAGGTGCAGCTTGGGGAATTATTGAAATATTTTGCCATCTTTGTGTGTGCAGTATTTGTGCTTGTGTTTGCATTGCATTTTAGAATAGAATTGTAAAATACAGTCTGTAGACAAGTTTATCCCCAATGTGTATTTTAGAATATATAATACTTGCTAGTGCAATGGTTGATTTCTTATCTAACAGTGACCTGTATTCTCTTTTGAAACTTTTAGCAGAGTAGATTATTTGTTGACTTCTGAGATGGTAGTTTTAGTATTGCAGGTTGACTTGTTTGCTTTGACTTTAACAATGGGGAAGTGCAATTTTAAGGATTGGCATCTAAAAACTGATGAGAATAGTATTCTTTGTTCCAAATGGGTGAAGATGTTTGGTGACACTGAAGAATTTTGCATCGTTTGTGACACAAAGATGAGTGTAGTCCAAGGAATCCAAGATTTGTCTCGGCAGGCTGCAACTAGAAGGCACAAGGCAAAGGCTCGGCAACTTCACCTGTCTGCTGTCAGTCCTGCAGAGGAAATCCCTTCTTCGGAGACTCTACCTCTTTCCTGTGTGGCACCAGCTTCATCTTACTCTGTGTCTGGTACAATAGCATTGTACAGTGAAAGAGACTGCAAGAAGAGCAGAGATAATTTGGACTTTGAAGGCTTTAACTTCTGAGTTTTTGGCTTTTTCATCTGATGGAATTATGGATACATTTCAAGCTATGTTTCCTGGAGCAGTTGCTGATAATTTTTCTATGTCTGCAAGGAAAATGAAGTATTTTTTAACAGAGGGTCTTGGACCATATTTCAAGGAAAAGGTTGTTGGAGATGTACTGCAGTTACCTTGCTACACAATCCAGTATGATGAAACCACTAATAACACTGGGAAAAAGAGCTCCAATTACGAGATCACACATTGCTGCCTACAAACATATTGTCACTACTACTCCTATCTCTAAGGATATTTTGAAGTGCTTACTTGCCTTCATCCTGACAATATTAAGTCAAGTGACTGTATCATGTGTATCACCAGTTTGAGAAACCCCTTACCAATCAATGTTGATCCTGTGATACTGTTTGATGAATGGAAATTGTTGCAGGTAGAAGAAAAAAATCTTAACACTGAAAGAAGATCAACACATCGACCTCTACTGGAGACAATTTTTCTCAAAGTATCAAAGCATAGGTAAAGTAGTGAAGGCATATTGGTCTTTAAGTCACGGCACCACAGATTTTGAGCCAGTGTTTTCTTTATCTGGTCATTTACTGGCAGAAGATCATGCTTCAGTGAGTTCAAGAATTACTAGATGCCAAGTTGGCCATCTTGTCATGTATGAAGAAATATGGGAAAAAACAGAGTTGGTACCCACAACCATTGGGCTCCTCAAACAAGCAAGATGTGCTGGCCATAATTTTAAGGCGAACTTGGAAAAGAAAAAGCCAGAAAAAGCTGAAAAAGAGGAAAAGAAAAAAACTTGAAGAGAAAAGTGGGATTCAGGAAATGGAAAAAGATTTACAAAAGAAAAAGAGAGAATATGACATATATCGTTGTTCAATTTTCGCCAATTTGCAATGAACATACTTTTACGTGGCTACGATATTTTAATTTGGTTGACATTAAATGTCTGTAAATACTGTTTCACACGTTATGCAAGTTCAGCTATCGGGAGATTGCAAAAGGACGTTAACAAAGTATTGGCAATTGAAGTCAAGTATAATAATAATAAGTATCTGTACTTACAATATTCATAGTAGCTGTCGGGGCTTCATATGTGCGTCATCAAAGAATGAATTTTTCAATTGTGAAGTTAAAATTCATGATATTGTAAAATCTACACCAGATAAAATTAAACAAGATGAATTTTTACAATGCAAATAAATCCTTTAACATCGATGAAATAAGAAACTGAATTAAAACCTTGTTGAATTTTTTAAAAAACGAACTATAATCCTGAAGAGGAAACAATCTTGACCGCGAAGCACCCTGATATATAATGAAACTGAAGATGAATTATACTTTTGCCGAAACCTCAAAAACGAACAATCTTGAAAAAGAAAATAAAAAAATACAAATCTCCCGAATGCGAAGCACCAAACTAGTTTCTGCTAACATTCGTAGCCATCATCAGTGGTAGGTGCACGGACATTAGGATTACCGCACTCACTCGCTCAGGTATGCAGCTTAACCCCAATGTATGTTCAGCCCTGTCGTGTAGATATTTGCGCATCATGATTTGGGTTCCACTGCACATATCAATGGTGTCGCCATCTGTAGTCAAACAAAAATACACTAGTAGCTTTTATGTAGAAATATTCACCTGTATTTTTACATAATATTTGATGTCACATGTTTTTTGTTAATGTTTTTCCTCTTGAAATGTTTTCTCTCCTGTTCAATAAGGTATCTCCATGCAAACTGAAGCTCTACTGGACTATTAACGTTACAGTTGTATCTCTTGGTTTTCTCAATGACTACAGCCTCGGAGGTTAGAATCTGGGCATGTGATCTATGTGATGTTAGAAATCCTCGGAGGTTAGAATCTGGGCATGTGATCTATGTGATGTTAGAAATTTCTAACATCACATAGATCTACATGCCCATAGATCTAACATGTTAGAATTTCTAACATCACATAGATCACATGCCCAGATTCTAACCTCCGAGGCTGTAGTCATTGAGAAAACCAAGAGATACAACTGTAACGTTAATAGTCCAGTAGAGCTTCAGTTTGCATGGAGATACCTTATTGAACAGGAGAGAAAACATTTCAAGAGGAAAAACATTAACAAAAAACATGTGACATCAAATATTACGTAAAAATACAGGTGAATATTTCTACATAAAAGCTACTAGTGTATTTTTGTTTGACTACAGATGGCGACACCATTGATATGTGCAGTGGAACCCAAATCATGATGCGCAAATATCTACACGACAGGGCTGAACATACATTGGGGTTAAGCTGCATACCTGAGCGAGTGAGTGCGGTAATCCTAATGTCCGTGCACCTACCACTGATGATGGCTACGAATGTTAGCAGAAACTAGTTTGGTGCTTCGCATTCGGGAGATTTGTATTTTTTTATTTTCTTTTTCAAGATTGTTCATTTTTGAGGTTTCGGCAAAAGTATAATTCATCTTCAGTTTCATTATATATCAGGGTGCTTCGCGGTCAAGATTGTTTCCTCTTCAGGATTATAGTTCGTTTTTTAAAAAATTCAACAAGGTTTTAATTCAGTTTCTTATTTCATCGATGTTAAAGGATTTATTTGCATTGTAAAAATTCATCTTGTTTAATTTTATCTGGTGTAGATTTTACAATATCATGAATTTTAACTTCACAATTGAAAAATTCATTCTTTGATGATGCACATATGAAGCCCCGACAGCTACTATGAATATTGTAAGTACAGATACTTATTATTATTATTATACTTGACTTCAATTGCCAATACTTTGTTAACGTCCTTTTGCAATCTCCCGATAGCTGAACTTGCATAACGTGTGAAACAGTATTTACAGACATTTAATGTCAACCAAATTAAAAAAAAAAGAAAAAGAGAGAAGGCTGTGAAAAGGAAAGCAGAAGGAGACCTTTTGTCAGAAGCAGCTAAACATACTAAAACTGACATTAGACACAATGATGCTTGAAGGGATGATAAAGGGGCAGAAAGACTTGAAAGAAGAAAAGAAAAAGACTGAGAAGCTTCAAACTAAAATTGACAAAAAGAAAAGAAGTCTCATCACTCAGTTTCTTATGAAGGAAGAGAAATAGAAGAAACAAATTTGATCAGTTTGTGAAACATTAAAATTTAAATTGAGGACTTTTTTTTCTTTTATCAATAGCCTTTGTATGAATAATTTTTGTATTAGTAATTAATAATTTTGTGTATCAGCTGTCAATATCATATGAAAAAAAAAAAAAAGCCAGTCCATATTCAGATTAAAGCTTAAGCATAGAAGTGAGATATATCTTTCAAGTGTCATTAGCCAACCACCTAGGCTTTGACACTATTTGTCAGCCCAAAAGCCTATATATGGTTTAAGTGTTTGTTCATGATTTGTTTTTTATATATGTTTGCAGTAGAGGATAACAAGATTAAATTGATATTTTCCCATTATAAGATAAGAATGCCATTTTGACATTGAGTTATAATCAGTTACAGTTAATGCTTCACCTTTGATTCAACTGGCCATGATTTGGGTGGGGGGGGGTGATATATATATATAGATCACTCATAAATAATGCATGTTTTAAACAATCTTTGTGTGTGTGTGTGTGATCTTAACTCGTGTGTGTGAGTATATACACTATATTGACAAAAGTCACCGGACATCTAGAAGAGAAACACAACATAGCTTTTATTGGCATACATTGTATGGTGTCAGTCCACCTTTGGCCTTAATGCATGCACTGACCCTTCGAGACATGCTTTCGACAAGGTTTTGGAACACAGCGATAAGCATGCGCTTCCATTCAGTACATAATGCTGCCGCTAACTGTTGCTTAGTAGTAGGCCTTGGTTCCAAACTTCTTATGCGGCGCTCTAATTCATCCCATAGGTGCTGTATGGGATTAAAATCAGGTCTCTGTGCTGGCCAGTCCACACACGGTACAGAATTATCGTCGAACCACGCCATAACAGTCCTTGCTTTATGGCTTGGTGCATTATGCTGCTGGTACCAACAAGGCTCAGTTCCATAGCATTGCCACAGAGTTGCTAGGGCATAATTGTTCAGAATATCAAGGTCGATGTGCTGGTCAACAGGTTTGTCCACAATAACCAATAGGCCGAGACTATACCACAAAAAACACCCCCACACAAGTACACTGCCAGCTCCAAACTTGACCGTAGGAACAGTACACTGTGATAAATAGCGTTCCTGCAGCTGCCGCCATACCCACACTCTGCCATCAGACTGATGGATCATGTATCTGGATTCATCAGTCCATAGGACCCGTTTCCATTGATCTACGGTGCACAATAAATGTTCTTTACACCATGCTAAACGACAAGTAACTTTCCGAGTGGAGATGAAAAGCTTATGAGCAGCCGCATGACCACGGTAACCCATGGAATAAAGTTCTCTGCAAATGGTATGTGTACACTGTACATACGGAGGTTCCAGCATTTTTACTCACCTGTACACTGAGGTCTTGTGCTGTACTCCATCAATTGGCTGTAACAACTCTCCTGAGGCTTCAACGACTTCTATCACTGATTTTTTTTTGGTCTACCAATACGTTTTGCTGCTTCGGGCACGCCATGTGTCTTCCACTTATTCAGTACATCCAAAACGGTTGACTTGGGTATGTTTAAACGCCTCTCGGGTTCTCTTACGGACAACCCACTAATATAACACCCAACGATCTGTCCTTTCTCAAAGTCAGTTCTCTCCCGCCACGACATTTTCACTCAACCTCACAGTGCGATACGATCATGGCCAGCTGCAATCTTGTTTTTGTATTTTTGTACCGTTTGCAGCTGTATCGCGCATCTTAACAACGCAGCGGATCCATTCATTTGCTTTTGAAGGGGTAACCGGTGACTTTTGTCAATATAGTGTATCATCATCATCATCATCATTGTCAACCATTATCAATCCACTGCTGGACGAAGGTCTCCCCAAGTTTCCTCCACAACGGTCTGTCTTGTGCCAGTCTCCTCCATGTCACTCCCGCATACTTTCGAATTTCATCCACCCATCTTCCATGTGGTCTTCTTCTGGGTCTTTTCCTGTCCCTTGGAATCCAATCTAAAATTTCGGCTGTCCATCGATGGTCTGTTCTTCTGGCAGTATGTCCAGCCCATTGCCATTTCAGGGATTTAACTCTGATCATGATGTCTTCCACTCTTCCACTCAATATAGTGTATATATATATATATATATATATCTCACAGTTCAACTGCATAAAAGAAACGAATTTGTAGAAATCCAGAGGGAAAAGTTACTATTGGTCACTTTCTTTTAAGTTCTTGGTCATTATTTCAACTATTTTTAATGTCATGACTTGTTGTGACTCCTGAAGTTACGGTTTTTGAGTGAGTAACTGTCAGTACAGAATGCAAGATAAGTCTAAATGTTACAGATATTGACCAAGTGAATGAGTTTGTACATTTAGGAAGCATGTTTGATGGAGAGAACATATTATATAGTGAAATTAGTAGGTGAGTAAATTCTTCTTTGAAAGTCGTCGCTGCTTTAAGATGATTTCACAGGAATGATAGGTTCTCAGGAAAGTCTCAAATGCCTGTATATGAAATTGTAATTTTTCTTACTCTGATGTATGGCAGTAAAGCCTGTGTGCTGCAGAAAAAACATAGGAGTCCTTTGTGTGCTGGAGAGATGTGATACTTACAGAAGGTTTGTGGCAAGACACACTCTGATCATGTGAGGAAGATGTGTTTCAAATATGTAATTTGGCAGAATGTTAGTAAGGTTATTCTTAGGTGGTTTGGCCATGTTGAAAGAATGAGTGATGAGATGCTTACTGAGGGAATTTTTAGCCCAAGTGGCAGGAAACAAAGGTAGATGAAGGCCAAGGAAATCATGAGAGGACTAGATTCAGGAATGTCTGCTTGAGAAAAAGATTGAGTACGAAGTACAAAGGTCTTATGTGAGACATGCGATAGATGTCAGTGAAGCTAGAGCTGTGTGCTGTGATTGCTGTAAATGGAGACATCTGGTACACCAACAGTAAGTAAAATCTAGTTCCATCTGTTAAATGTTTATCTGGCACATTTTCTTTCTTTCAGGAGCTAACCTCTGAATCTCAAACAACAGCTTAATGATATGTACCTGTGTATGTACTAACAGTTCCTTGCTTAAAAACTGTAACTTCAGTTTTCCCCTTATTTGTACTCAGTTTTAATTTCATACAAACTTCACACATCGGAGCAATATATTCTGCAATTCACTTTTGCTCTCTGCCAACAGGACTGTATCAGCAGCCTACAACAATCTACACATATGGATATTACCAAGAAATAAACCAATATTGTCTATTTTAGCATCACGGAGGCACACATCCATAAACATATTATACAGCCATGGTTACATTACACAACCTTGTCAAATTCTTTCACCAGTAGAAAACCATTTCGATAAAACACCATTCACTCATACACATGCTATACTGTCACCATACATAGCTTTCACACGATTATGCAGATTCCCAACTATGCCATATTTATTCAAGACCTTCCACCAAAGTATCCTGTTTACCCTGTGAGAAGCTTTCTCTAAATCAATGAAGGCAGCAAAAACTTTCGTACCAACAGGCACTTTTCAATAATCATATGTAATGACAAAAATTTGATTTGTACAGTCCATACCAGGCAGAAAACCACTGTACATCCCACACTTTTTTCTAATGTAAGACCTCATACCTTATCAATAACAACCTTTCCAAACACTTTCCCTGGCACACTCAACAGACTGATACCACAATAGTTATTACATTCAGTCTGATCACCTTTCCCCTAATACAAGGGGAAAATGATAGCATCCCTCCAATCCTGAGGGACTTCTAAAGCACTTAATTATTTGCATTTTTAGCATGTCTTTTGAGACATGAATGCATGCATAAAATTGTGTTCATAGCATCAGGTTTCTGTTCATCCATCTCTGGACACCATATCTCTTTACCAATAAATCAGATCCAAGAGATCTTTATGCGTTGGGTAGCTCTGTCTACCTGTGGGAAGATGATTCATGTCTTTTCCTCTTTTTCTGATGTATGCCATTCCCACTAAGGGATATACCATTACATTTGTACTTAGAACAACATCTTTTATCTGAAATTGTGATTACAAAAATTCCTTTTGCATCAGGTACCATTCAGTATGACAAACATTATGCATGCACATTCCATTTTTCCACAGGACACAAATTTCTCTGCAGGAGGTGGAGTTATGTATTTATATTTGCATTGATATATCTCAATTTCTAGCAACATGATTGAAACAAATGATTGATTTGATAAACATAGAGCATTGAAGGTGGGGTGGGAGGGGGATTGGAACTAGCTAATGGTAGATTACCCAAAAGCTGATTTCTTTTTGTTATAAATGATTGCATTTTCAAAGGGACATATATTTTCTTACATATTTATTACTAAGCTGTTCTCAGAAATTCATGGGTAGCTCTTCAAAGCAAGATCAACTGCCAAATCATAGTTACTGATGGTGTTAAGTTTTCCTTACCATTGATGTATCAAACATCTCCAATTTTATGATCTTAGCACATGACTCAAGCTCCACTGGTATCCATCACTTATCTCACACAAGACATTTCATACTTCATACTCATTATCCTTTTTTCTTGCTAGCATTTCTGAATCTGATCCTTCCGTGATTCCCTTGCCCTTCTACCTTTCTTTCCTAACACTTGGGCTGAATAAATTCTCTTAGCACCTTATAGCTCCTTCTTAGAGGTGGTATTAGTGCTACCACGAATAACATCTCTATTTTTAAGGTACCCTGATAATGTTGCTATGAGGCAATTGATGTTTTGCTGTGTGATAATATAGTGTAGGTATGCTAACACATGCAGGTGACTGAGGCATCTACAATTGGAGCAGTTTGAGTTGGATTGTATAGTGAGGATACATGATACATATTGATCACTGCATCAAATATCCATCCAATTAATCTGTCTTACTATAAGAATAGTGACACAGTGTTTACAATAGTAGATTAGGGAGGGTCTTCTACCCATAAGAGAAGATTGCTTTACCTTCAGGCAAACAACTGTAGACTCTCTGTCATATGCATTTATATCATATATAATGTGGCTGTTACATTACATGCTCCAATCTCTTCCATGACTGTCTGATGATGTTTGGTGGAAAAATTTCAAGGGTATTTTAAGGTGCAAGAAAAAGACCAGTAAATATCTTATAAGAACCCAAAATTTGTGTTTCCGGGTCATACAGTGATTATTCACACCAAAAATTCTATAGTTAAAAATAAATAAATTATGCTTCATATCAACTATGGATTATAAGGTACGTAATGATATTTAGATCCATGAGTGAAGATATTTATTTTTAACTAAAAAAAAGACTTCTATCTCTTGAATTTTCTTTATTTTACCAGATGAGTGTTGATGCGCTGGTAGTAAAACCATGCAAGACGATTGTAATCTGATGCCTCATGGCACCAGATACCTATGGGCATTGGTCCCATGGTTGTTGATGATGGTGATGATTTTCTTTGCCTGCTAAGCAGAAAAAACATGTATGTCTGGGAAAACTATATTGAAGGGCAGTAAAAAAAAATAAAGTAGTGTTGAATTCAATTTCTTTATAGAAAATACAATCCTTCAAACATCTGGTCTAAGTTGAAATGCATTTGTAATGATGTGCTTGTAATATGGCTGGGTTGCATGTGGGACATATGGCTTTGTTGAAAACATTGGAAGAACTAAAGTTACAAATATCACTGTGTCTTAGATTGAAAACAATTGTGTTGGAAGAAGCTAGGCACAAAATAAAGTAAGATCATGTATCAAAATGATCATTTATCAACGCTGTCAAGTAAGTCATTGATCATGTACCAACAATTTATCCAACAGTGTGCTGACACTCTGTTGCTGGCAGCCGATGTGTTAAGACCAACTCTTTTCTGAAGATGCCCATGTCTGCTAAGTGAAAATATTCGAATCACTTGTCAGGTTTAATTTGCCAGTTTTTTTTATTCAAGTTTTTAAAGTGTAAATATGTTTTTAATAATCTTCTTTTTAACCTTTTATTAACATTTCAGAATTGTAAGGTAGTGTTTCGGAGTTAACTAATGAGGTAGAGGTTAGGGTTCGCTTAGTTTTAGATTTGGAAAACAATTAAGTTACAGATTTTAATTACTTGTTTTTATCAAGTCAAATGTTCTCTTAAGATTGGTTAACGTGCATAAGATTAGACTCAGCAGTTATAATTACTGAACACATCTCACCACCAAGAAGTTAGTACAATGGAACCTCGGTTGTCAAATGACTCTCATCTCAAACAAATTGGTTCCCTAACATATTTTCTGAACAAAAAATGCACCGGTTTCTGAACAAAAAATGCACCAGTTTTGAACAGAATCTTGGTTCCTGAACAGGCAAACCGACAGCCATGTGCTCCCTGGGCCGAGATGCATGGGGAACAAAAAATGCACCGGTTTCTGAACAGAATCTTGGTTCCTGAACATGCAAACCGACAGCCATGCGCTCCGTGGGCTGAAATGCATTTTTATTAGCATTCCAGAATTGTAAGGTAGTGTTTCAGAGTTAACTAATGAGGTAGAGGTTAGGGTTAGCTTAGTTTTAGATTTGGAAAACAATTAAGTTACAGATTTTAATTACTTGTTTTTATCAAGTCAAATGTTCTCTTAAGATTGGTTAATGTGCATAAGAATAGACTCAGCAGTTATAATTACTGAACACATCTCACCACCAAGAAGTTAGTACAATGGAACCTCGGTTGTCAAATAACTCTCATCTCGAACAAATTGGTTCCCGAACATATTTTCCGAACAAAAAATGCACCGGTTTCTGAACAGAATCTTGGTTCCCGAACAGGCAAACTGATAGCCATGTGCTCCGTGGGCTGAGATGCATGGGGGAAGAGCGTCAGTTACGCCGCAGCCTCTGCTCTGTGCAGAATTCTGCTCGAATTTGCAGTTCCTTTTTTTTATTTTCTGTGTGTTTTGATGTGTTTTTTTTTATAAATTATTATTAAATAAACCACCATGGGGCTGAAGAAGGATAGTGATAGCAGCAAAGTGAAAAGAAAAGTTGTTAGAACCATGATAGAGGTGAAAAAAGAAATCATATCCAAACATGAAAATGGCATTCGTCTCTTGGATCTTGCTATGCAGTTTGGTATGGCAAAATCAACGATCTGTACCATTCTAAAAAATAGAGAGGCGATCAAGGCAGCTGATGTTGCAAAAGGAGTGAAAGTTCTTACTCAACAAAGATCATAGACGATTGAAGAAGTGGGAAAATTGTTGCTGATTTGGATAAATAAGAAAAAGAGTTAGCTGGTGATAATGTTTCTGAGGCTATAATTTGTGAAAAAGCGAGGCTATTACATGATGACTTGTAAAAGAAAAACCGTGGTATGAGTGCTAATGCTGATGTGTTCAAAGCTAGTAGAGGGTGGTTCGAGAAATTTAAGAGGAGAAGTGGCATACGTAGTGTAGTTAGGCATGGGGAGGCTGCGAGTTCGAACCAAGAAGCTGCTGAGAAATATGTGCAAGAATTTAGTGACTATGTACAGGCTGAGGGTTTTCTTCCCCAACAAGTGTTCAGCAGTGATGAAACTTCCCTCATTTGGAAAAAATTGCCAAGGAGGAACTACATCACCCAGGAGGAAAAAGCATTGCCAGTGCACAAGCCAATGAAGGACAGGCTGTCTCTTTTGCTAAGTGGAAACGCAAGTGGGGACTACAAGGTCAAGCCATTGCTTGTGTACCACTGTGAGAATCCGAGGGTGTTTAAGAAAAATAACATGATGAAAAGTAAATTGTCTGTTATGTGGAGGGCTAATATAGTAAGGCTTAGGCTAATAGTGAGGCTTTGTTAGCTACTTCTATGTTCGCCAGCCATGGAATGAATGAAATACGAAGTGCTAACACATGGTGAGTCAAATGTTGCCAGATTTTAAAACAGATTTCCAAATAATAGAAATTTGATGAGGCGAGTCCATATTACAGGTATTAGGGGGAAATGAAATTTCCATTCTTTCGTGCTGCCTAAGGAATTTTCTATTAAAGAATGGAGCAATACATATTGTGTTTTTCCAATCAGGAACAGCAGAAATATCACTGATGGTTAATAACAAAAGAGAAGTAGATGTGCTACCTCTCTTAACATCAGATTTATTCATCCAGATGCTGATTGATACTCTGATAAGTATTCCTGATGTAGTGTGTAACTTCTGCTGAGTTATTGACCAGAATAGAATAAACACTAGTTAAGTCAAGGAGTTTGTTTGCATCCCTATCTTTGAGATCCATTATTTAATAGAAAATCCCTTAGGTATTGTGAAAGTATAGAAATTTTCTTTTCTCCAAATACTTTAATATTGACTCACCTTATCAAATTCCTTTTATTTAGAAATCTGTTTTAAAATCTGGCGACATTTGATTCACCATGTGTTAACTCCTTATGTTATTCATTCCATGGCTGACGAAGGTAGAAGTAGCAACCAAGATGTCCCAATTTTACAATTGTATTTCATTCATATGTAAATTTGGGATCTGTTTCTTTAGCAATACTTTAATGTATTTGTCAGTTCTAAAAAAATGTTTTAATAATTTATATAAATAATGTATAAGAAAATTTTAAATGTTTTTTAAAAGAAATTATTAATACATTACTCAAAACTCAAAAGTATTTAGGATAACATAATAAGACTGGTTATTGTAAGCAGCATTTCCTGTGGAAGCTCCACATTTGAAGGGTTAAAGTAAAAATAAAATGACTGTGCCAGAAAAAACACATTCTCATGTGAATATATAAATAAAGCCAAATGGAATAAGCAGAGTTGAGTTATTTATGTTTTAAAAAGTTATAGCTTTTGAACAGAATTGTAAAGTTTAATCAAGAAATATTCGTACTCTCTTTTCAAGAAAAAAAAAAAAGTGAAAGAGAATTTGGAATTTTTGTGAATTTCAACATAATATAATGTAAATATTAATCTGGGGCAAATATTGTAATATTTCACTTTGCATAGAAACATTCAATCAAAGAAAAAAGATACAGATATATTTATCTTATTTTGATGGTTAAAGATATCTAAGAAGAGCATCTAGTTTCTGGTTACTACATTCAGTTTGTCATTGTAATTCAGTTCTGTCTTTTAGTGCATCTGATTTCCCCCTTCAAATGGAGGATTATTACTGTTTTTAAAGAATTACTTGCTAAATGAATTTATAAACTTTCATGACACCATTATAGGACAGCTTTCGATTCTGTGACACATAATTTCAATGTAATAAATGTAGATAATATTATGTATTTCGGCATTTGCAGAATGCTATTTATTGCATGCAAAAGGCTAAATATTGTTATGTACTCTGCATGTTTTATGATGATTCAGTTTATAATTAATTTCAGGAAGATGGTAATATATCTGAACATGTGGCACACCATAAAGATTTGGGTCCCGTTCCCTCAATAACAGTGAAGGTAACAAAAAAAATATATGTATTTTTCTTTTAAAAAGATCATTAACCGTGTATTAGATGTTTTATTGTGTTGGTTGCTGTATGCATAATGCTCATGTATGGGCTAGAGAAAGGTACAGAACAAAGTAGAGGTCTGCACATTAAACTCTTGAGCACAGTTATTTTCAGTGCAGTATTGCATTGCTCTTGTGTTTTGCTTTTTATTGTAGTCTTATGTTCTGAAAGTCTAAATTCCATGTTCCTTTTTAGGTATCCTGTGTAGCATTTCCTTGTGTAGGACTGATCAGAAATTATTGGTATTTTATAAATGTGTGTGGACTTTTTTAGAATATTTGAGTTATCTCATCTTTCACTACTGTATTTTGTGTATCTTGTACTGTGTCTGCAACATGTAAGTTGGTTGTATTAAAAATTTTCTAACTGCACCTGACACTGGATTTATATATGGTAATCTTCCACAGTATTTTTCAACTGTTTTCTCCTTTAATGAGAATTTATTCAAAATACTGGGCTTTATAATTTATTTATTTCACAAGATGAACTCAAGCCTTCTTCCTAAGATGAGCTCATGTTGACTGCTTACAGCCCATCAAATTGCTCATTATTAATATCATACATACATACATACATACACATCACTAAGCTGTTCTCTGAGATTCAGAGGTTAGCTCCACAAAGAAATACAAACTACCAGATAGTTTTTACTTACTGTTGCCGTATCAAACTTCTCTATTTACAGCGATATTGACATACAACTCGAGCTTCACTGAAATCCATCACACGCTGTACACAAGATCTTCTGTATTTCATACTCATAATCTTTTTCTCATGCAGACACTCCTGAATCTGATCCTCCCATGACTTCTGTGGCCTTCCTCTGTCTTTCCTTCCTGCCACCTGGGCTTAAAAAAAAATTCTTAGTAAGCATCTCATCACTCATTCTTTCAACATGGCCAAACCACCTAAAAATATTAGTCTCCACCTTGCTAACAACATTTTGCTTCACATTACGCAACTGCAACACATCTTCATTCCCTCACACAATCAGAACATGTCGTATTATTTCTCCTGCACACAAACACCTCCTATGTTTCTTCTGTAGCACACAGGTTTCATTGCCATACATCAGAGTAGGAACTATTACACTTTCATACACAGCCATGTGGGACTCTCTTGAGAACCCATCATTCCTGTGAAAACCTCCTAAAGCAGCCATGACTTTCAACGAAGAATTCACTTGCCTACTAATTTCACAATCCAATTTGTTCTCTCTGTCAAACATGCTTCCTAAATACACAAACTCATTCACTTGGCCAATCACTGTGCCATTTAGACTTTTATTACATTCAGTACTACCAGTTCCACTCTCAAAAACCATAACTTTGGGTTTTCCCTTATTTATACTCAGTTTGAATTTCATGCAAACTTCGTACATTCGAGACAACTATACTCTGCAACTCACTTTTGCTGTCTGCCAACAGGATTCTCTTATTTGGGCGATCTTAGTGAGAGATGGGTTTGCCTCCTCTGGACGCTCCATGGGAACTATGGTACACAGGACAACAACAAGGGTTTCTGTGAATCTTGGAGAGGTGCCAGCTAGTTCTGTGTGACATTGGCAAAAAGACCCCAACTCACTGGGTTTTGTTCCAGAATCCTTAGGTTGAATGACCAACTGGAACCATCAGCTATGGGCTAATCCCCCACTCTGACGTACTTACCTAATTAAAAAGACACAAAGAAATGTTGTTAATATCTCTTAAGAAATATCCAAACTCTTTGATTACATTTCTTGTCCATGTTAATTCTATATCAAGTTATTTTTATCTGATGATTGTGGAAATGCTCTTTGCATATATGATGTGGAAACTGCAGGTATATATTTTTTGAGGTGATTAGAATTAGTCAGAATAATTGATGGTACAAAAGTTGGCTAGTGGTGTATTTGAAGTGCAGTCTTATCCTTGTTGGTCAATGTTACATCAAGAAAAAGTAATTTAAAGGTAGTTTATATTGCTTTTTTGTTTTTCAAGAGTTAATTTTTGTATGTATAATTTTCTTAAATATATTTGTATAAACTACTGTTTATTTGTTTCATAATGCCTGAAAATAAGTATGTCATGAGCTTATCTTGAAAAAGAGCTTGAGTTCATCTTGTGAAACATCATGTTTTTTTAATTAAGTTTTCAGCTTCATCAGTTATGATGTTTGGATATACAAAACGGCAATGTCTAGGCTAGAAATTTTATGATATCTGGTTTCTGAAAATTTTTAATGCCCTTTATTCTTCAAATTTGGTTGACATTAAATGTCTGTAAATACTGTTTCACACGTTATACAAGTTCAGCTATCGGGAGTTTGCAAAAGGACATTAACGTAGTATTGGCAATTGAAGTCAAGTATAATAATAATAAGTATCTATACTTACAATATTTATAGTGGCTGTAGGTGTCTCATATGTGCGTCATCCAAGAATGTGAATTCTTTCAATTGTGAAGTTAAGTTCTTGATTTGCATTTTTGTTTTAAATTGATGGTTTTCAGTGTAGCCTTTTAGGGTGTTTAAGTTTCACATGCTCCAAGTTTGTTGTTGGTGCAGCATTTCTAGCTACTATTGGTCTTAAAGGTTCATCCTTTTTATAGATCTTGATTCCTTAAATATTTAAGGTATAATTCTTTTCACTGGTAGCAAGACCTCTTTTTTAATTTCTCCAGGTTGTTTGTTATGTTTTTTAAAAAGGACTGTTTTTCTCATACAGCAAAACCTCAAAATTACATTTTCCTCTAGAACTGCAAAAAGTGAGTGTTGTTTGGAGGTGACCATTGTCTACAGGTTAGGCCTTAGTTAATATTTTTTATCAGTTTTGTTAATGTAAAAGCAAAATGAGTGTGTGACATCCATGCAAACAAGAATATTGTTGTACTACCTTTCCCAAATGCTGAATAAGACAAAAAGATGAAATAATGAATGTTTTCTAATACATATTACTTGATATGTACACATTATACTGTAGCTAATGTATGAATTTATTTATTACATACATAATTCTTTGAGTGTTTATCTTTCTCAACAGTATCTTACACCTTTCTGTTCATTAGCCTTTAAAGAAAATTTTTGTCTTGAGTAGCATGAAAAATTGGACTGGCTTCATTACCATTAAAAATATCTCAGTCTTCATATTCTAAAACAATATTCTTTGGAGTACTTTTCCATGTTTCTGCTGCTTCCACTTGAAGCATCTGGGGATTCCTTTCACTCTGTGCAAAATATAATTCCATACCAAATTCTGAAATTTTGTACTCATCTATTGGAAGCCTTAATTGATGATGCATATCTTTTGTCTGATATTAGCATACCATTCTAACAGCATTTCATCAATACATTCACTCACCCACCCTGGTGGTGCAGTGGTCTAAGAGCTGGCTTCTGACCATTCATCTGAGATGGGTCTGGGCTTAAATCCCAGATGAAGTATGGCTTTTGTGTTTGTCTTACAGCACTGGCGTCTCTCCCTTCCTTGGAACCAATGACTCTAAATTAGGGGCAGACAACTATCAAATTGCTCATGGTGGCCCTAAATTAGGGACAGGCGACTGCTTATGCTTATAGCCCATCAGATTGCCTTTTTATTATCAAGATGCGGAGTTTATGGTGAGTATCCTTTATTATTAAGATCAAGCCACATTTTGATAATAAAGGATACTCACCATAAACTCCAGTAGATGGCACCAGTATTGCAAAATTTGTTGCGGGATCTCTGACTTACCTGACGTGTGATTACACTTGGTTGCAGGCAGCTGACATGTTAACAACTCTTTCCTGAGGATGCCCGCGGTAGATGTGGCAAAAATATTTGGAAGTTCCTATATGGTTCGATGTGTTAGCTTTTAATTACTGTTTTAATTACCTTTTAAAAATGTGTATATAAGTTCTTAATTTACGTTTTAATCATTTAACTGTTTGTAATTGTAAATTGGCATTTTCTAAGTTAATTAATGAAGTGAGCTAAGATTAGGGTTAGAGAAGAGAGAGGGAAGGGTGATATATAGGTATTAGTTGGGTTTATTTTTGAAATATGCTTGAAAATGGAAATGAGGGTTCATAGGATAAGAATTAAATAATAGTATAACAACTACTGTACACATCTCGCCATCAGGAAACATTTTGAAATATTTAATGTGTGGGAAATGTTAAAGGATGAGCCATGGCATGTTTGCAAGTAGGCTTATCAGTTGCATTATATTGATTATAAATTTTGATGTAAAGAGTTTTTGCTGTGCATATATAAGAGTAGTGTAGTGTAGTGAAAAGAAAATGCATAATCAAAACATTTGGATGTGAAGAGTTAAGTCTTCACAGAAACACGTACAAGTTATTTTCTTATTAGTAATTCATTATCTCACAAACTAAATTCAAAAAACTGTATCATACAGACTGCTTTTCATTCAATTTATACACATGCAGAAGACTACCACACAATTCAAATAAATGATTAGTAGCTTGAAATGTTTTTTTTTTCAAGTTTGTGATGCATGTTTAAAGTATTCTGCAACAAAACGCTTTTAATGACTTTTGTCTTTTAAAATTCAGTACTTGATTTTACTCTCTTCTGTGTGATATAATTATTTCTCAAAACTGTATTAATATAAACTTTGTGTAAGTATAAATCTTAATGTTTTTCATAGATAATGTATGATAATTTGAATAAGATTGGGAAGCTGTTGAAAACCCACAAGAAAATCATATGAGTGATGCATTGCTCTTCAAAAACAAGGAAAAAAAGTGGTTTATACTCTGCTGAGTTCATACAAAATGACTGTGTTCAATAAATAAATCCATCGCTCTTTCCACGTTAAGCAACGCACAGCAACCAACAATTTTTTATTCAAGTTTGTTCAGTTACATTAATTTAATATGGTACATGGATCACACCAATAAGTTTTATGCAACATGGATGATCAATTCGTAGTAGTGCATTTTTTTTTTTTTTGACTGTTGAAACTTTGGTGATGGTCATTAAATGATGTGCAAGATGGATCAAGAGTGTTACTATATTAACGTATAAACGTTTAACGTTTACTGTTTGTTCATCACGTTATTGTTGGTGTAAATATAGCTCTCCAACGTGACATCCAACATATAATGTGCCGTGAAAGTTATTCATATCGATATACACTGAACATTGTATGAACTGTAAAAGTTATTCATATTGACATATGAAGTTATTCATATCGACATATAAAGTTATTCATATAGACATACCAAGCAGCTCACTCCAAATTACATACATATAAAAAGTGCTCTACCTTCGATGTCGATGAGTATGATCCAAAAAAAAATAAAAATAAAATATCCACTGCCAATGCTCAGTGTAGCCCTAGTTAAATATTCCTCTTTCTTTCAACATCCAGGATGCTGGTGGTGAAATCGTATGTGATAAAATATGCGGTCCCACTGGACGAAGTCAGAATTAAAACGAGACACTATAAATGACCACAAGACAAACAAAGACATAACTATATAAAATGGAACCCAAATTAAAATGAATTAAAAGCAGATGGACAGTCACAGTCATCAAACTACATCACCAGACCAGTTTCAGCAAGTTTCATGCTATCATCAGTGGTACTCTTAACAGTGCTTCTTCATCGTATAAACGTGCACACATCAATGCCAAACTCGTCAGACATGGAGGCCACACCCTTGGTCTTCTAAACGCAAAGTATCCTGGAATCAAGAATACAACACCCATGGCGCCATCTATGGTGAGATCAAGGACTTATTTTCTTCTGGGTCTTTTGTATTTTCTTTCTTTTATTACAATAATGTTTCTTCATTTTCTCTTCAATTTCTATCAAGTACTTCCAGGCGTACAGTAATTCAACTGGTACATTATTGTTACAATTTCTATTTTCGTTTTTTCGATTGCAACTGCTTCTGAAATAAACTGCTGGTCGTATTTTTTATTTGATGTTACTAATTTGATATTTGACCGGATTTGAGTAGATAATGTAATAAGTCACAAAACTGGTGATTAGTTTGCAATGACTGAAAATAGTTATTCATGGTAGTGTACCCTATTGGAATGAAAATGGCATCACACTTGGTGAAACAATCAGCTAGGATATTTAGACAATATCGTGTTAAACTGGGCAAAGAGGTTGGTTGAGCATCTTAATTTTCTTACCACTTGTAAGGCTAATGGCCTAATACCAAGGTTCTTGAAAATTAAAAATAAAAGATAAAGTCACAGCGACAAAAATATAATAAACAATTTTGAGGTCAAGAGATTAAGGTCATTTATTCGATAGAAACGCAAGAAAGTCGACCACCTAAGTACCAGATGTTATAACCTGTACAATGATTATATCAGTAAAGAAAATAATTAATATATATTGAAAGTTGAGTTAATCAAAATATTCACCACCGTAGATAGGCAGATACAGCTTTGTAAAGGCAAACATTTTAAGAAAATCGAAAGATTGATGGATAATAAATTTAAAACAATCAAAGAAAATAGAGGCGTAGTGAGTGGTCAACGGTACATCAATAAATCAAATGTTAAACTGACAAATGCAAATTTTATACCTTGGTTTACCAAGGTCTAAAATTTGCATAAACCACAGATAATGCCTAGAACAAAAGATATTATACCGCCTATAGAGGAGGTCATCAAAAAATTGCCTTATTTGGAAGAGGAATCTGGTCCGTTTTAAACTTATGAGGACTATTTTTAAAATGTAAGATAAACTGAATAACCAGCGCATAAAATATGAACGTGATGCATTAATGGAGTTAAAGAATAATCCTGCAGTCAAGTGCATTGCGGCTGATAAAGCTAAACAGATAGTCGTATTGGATTACGAAGTGTACAACGACAAGATCATGACAGCTATTGATAATTTGAAAGCTATTGAAGTTACTAAGGGTCCGACTGAATCAATTCTACAACAGTTGGCAAAACTTAAAAACCATTCTCAATTACCTGAAGACATAAAAAGAATAGTGATACCACCAGATGGGGTCAACATTCCATATTTATTTGGAAAACTGAAGACACATAAAGACGAAAACCCAGTCTGGCCCATTGTTAACAGATGTACGGCCCCAACCATCAACTTAGAACGGGCATTGTTCAAATATTTGGAACATTTATTGAATGAACATGTGTACACAGTTAGGAATTCAATGCAAGTGATTGAGAGGGTTAGGAAAGTGAGGACAACCAATTTTACAATGTTGAGCCTGGATGTAGAGTCACTATATCCAAGCACTCCTACTGAAACAGCAATTGAAATTATTGATAGTAGATTAAAAATGTTGAAAATGATTGATACTGAAAGGAATAGCATCATATCATCACTAAAGTTCATCAGCCAAAATAATTACTTTAAATATAATAAAACCATCTTTAGACAACAGTTCGGCACACCAATGGGTTCACCTGTGTCTTGCTTATTAGCCTAGGTGGTGCTACAGGTTATAGAGAAAAGGATATTTTCGTTGGATAATACTCCCTTACCTTTAATTTTTCTAAGATACGTGGATGACATACTCATCCTCTGGAGGCACTCTGAAAAGGATCTAAATAAATTCATACAAATGTACAATAGTTATTATCCTACTATAAAGGTTACTGTCGAAAAAGAAATTGATAACAAACTCAACTTCCTTTATATCACTTTATTTTGTAACATTAATAAGAACTGCCTAGAAACATCAGTATACAGAAAAGATACATATATTCCGGTGATCATTCCTTATGGGTCTTCACATCCATGGAGATATAAAACAGCAGCCTTTGTATTTTTCATTAGAAGAGCCATTAATATGTCATCTTCGAAAGAGGCTGAAGAAAATGAGATTAAATGGATTGAATCAATTGCCCAAGAGTTTGGATATAATAAACGCTTGGTAAGATCAATGTATGCTAATGTTAAAAACGAAATGAAGAATAAGAAACCAGTAATTATGGAAACTGAAAATAAATGTTTTATGAAATCCCCATACTTACCACCCGTGAGTGATATCCTTAAAAAGGAGTGTGTTGATCACAATATTAAGTTGGCAGAGACAGTAATTGACAATCGGAAATTACTGACTGTCAATAAAACTTCCATTCTAGAAAGTTCAGGTATATATTCTATTCCAACGATTAACAAAGAGAGAGTACAAATGAAATCATATATAGGCAGCACCAAAAGATGATTACAATGCAGGTTGAATGAACATATTTCAAATTGGTGCAAAGGGGAGATGAAGACGTCTCTGATGCAGTATTGTTCTGAAAATAATTTTTCACCAGACTGGTCAAATATCAAATTAGTAACATCACATAAAAAATACGACCAGCAGTTTATTTCAGAAGCAGTTGTAATCGAAAAAACGAAAAATAGAAATTGTAACAATAATGTACCAGTTGAATTACTGTACGCCTGGAAGTACTTGATAGAAATTGAAGAGAAAATGAAGAAATGCTATTGTAATAAAAGAAAGAAAATACAAAAGACCCAGAAGAAAATAAGTCCTTGATCTCGACATAGATGGCGCCATGGGTGTTGTATTCTTGATTCCAGGATACTTTGCGTTTAGAAGACCAAGGGTGTGGCCTCCATGTCTGACGAGTTCGGCACTGATGTGTGCACGTTTATATGATGAAGAAGCACTCTTAGGAGTACCACTGATGATAGCATGAAACTTGCTGAAACTGGTCTGGTGATGTAGTTTGATGACTGTGACCGTCCATCTGCTTTTAATTCATTTTAATTTTGGTTCCATTTTATATCGTTATGTCTTTGTTTGTCTTGTGGTCATTTATAGTGTCTCGTTTTAATTCTGACTTCGTCCAGTGGGACCGCATATTTTATCACGTACGATTTCACCACCAGCGTTCCTGGATGTTGAAAGAAAGAGGAATATTTGACTGGGCCTACATTCAGCATTGGAAGTGGATATTTGGGGGGGACGGGACATACTCATCGACATCGAAGGTAGAGCACTTTTTTATATATATGTAATTCGGAGTGAGCTGCTTGGTATGTCTATATGAATAACTTTATATGTCGATATGAATAACTTTTACGGTTCATACAATGTTCAGTATATGTCGATATGAATAACTTTTACAGCACATTATATGTTGGACGTCACGTCGGAGAGCTATATTTACACCAACAATAACGTGATGAACAGTAAATTTTAAACGTTTATACGTTAATATAGTAATACATTGAGCCACATAAAAAATATACTTGATTCAGCATAGAGCTTTGTGCTAATTTGAGTAGATAATGTAATGGATCAAGAGTGATATTGCCCATTATTACTTTCAAAGGAGATAAGTGACTATTTAAGACATCTTGAGTGTCACAATAGGCAATAGTAAACAAGAAGCTTCTTGTTGTCTGAACAGAGGCCTGCAATATTAAAAAGATGAAGAAGGGCATAATGTATCCCAGTGTTAGAGTTTGAGCAAAGCTCAATCGTAAGCCAGCATGAAGCCAGATCAACTTTGAATTTTTCTGCTAATGTGAATCATAGTCAAAGTGCAGTGGTTCATTGCCATACCAGGTAGATTATTGAAGGGTGATGTGCATGTCAGTTTAGTAATCATGTCAGCATTCAAGTAGCACATAAAAAGGACCAGTTTATACTGAAGACAGCCTTTGTGAACACTATTGGGACTGAACCAGAAGTTGGTCTACATGCATTTGAGCATCACATTTAATTTTTACATTCTGAAACCATATAAGCAATGACAGTGGCATTTTCTCTGGGTGTGCAAGTTGTGTGTCAACGCCCAAAGAAAATTACAAAAAGAAGGATTTCTTTATAATTCATCTATCACAGTAGAATGTTTTCTTTTTTTTTTTTTTATGAAATGTTCGTCGCGCTAACGCGCTCTCCGTTTCGAATGACGTGTAGGCTGTGGGGTCCGGAGTCGGGACCGAAGAAACAGCCAGATAAGGCCAAGCCATTGCAATGCTCTCCCCACAGTATCTGCGGTGCTTTACGAGACTCAGATCGCGCATGCGCCCCATGTCTTCTACCCTGCTCACATAAGTGCGCAAACCAGCGAAGGCGTTGTATGCAGTTTCAACGCATACATGCTTTGCTTAAGTTCAATTTGTCTCTGTGTTCGGCACGATTGTATTGTTGCTTGCGCAGTGAAGTTGGGGATTCGGTTGTTTTAAGATTTAAGATGGATAGTGAAAGTGTAATAAAAAAACTAAAAAACAGTAGTTGTTCATCGCTGTCATACACAGAAAAGAAACAAGTAATTTACAGTGGCCGACCATGTCCTAATCTCACAATATCAACACGTCTAAAACTAAAAAATGGTGCTGGAAGAAGTTTTGAGAGACATTTTCGTTAAGAACTCTACGGAATTTCAGACTGGCTTTGCGGATGTGATGTTGATAACAAATTTTACTGTTGGACATGCTTGTTGTTCTCAAATAAGAAAACTGTTTGGAATCATGAAGGGTATGAGGACTTGAATCATTTGAATACTGCAGTGAAGAAACACAGTGAGTTTGAAATTCATCTTCATAGTTTTTTTTAAATTCACCAGATTTATTGCGTCCCCTACTAGAATTGACATTCATTTCGATTCCCAAAGAAGGGTTGAAATCGAGCTGCACAATGAAAAAGTTAAAAAGAACAGGGAAATATTGAACAGGTTGATTAATGCCGAACGAAGAATGGAACTGGAATTCAAATGACCGCAAGTAATCACTTTGTTTTTCCGAATTTTTATTATGTAATTATTTCTACTTTATTTTCGTAAAAACATATTTAAGTAGGTTAATGTACTTGATTAGGTGCCTTCCTATTGCTTATGTAATGAACACTGTATTTCTTGATTCAATTTTATTCAGACTTTTTCTAAAGTAACCCGTAAATTGCTCGGAGCAACATTGAAATATTTGTTGGAAGAAAAGACATAGGGTGGGGGTCGTGAGAATTAACACGTAACATATTATTCCATCTGTGCCAACCCCTTTAGTTCTGTGTCAGGAAACGCCACTGAGCAATGAGAAGGGTTTAGTGTTGCATTTATAATGAGAAAGGTTATGTTCAGAACATATTTTTACAACATATTCAGAAAAAGCAAATCTGGAGTGGATTAAGGAGTTTTTAAGTGAAAGATGGGGTGAATACTTCTGTGAGTTATGAGAGCATAAAATCAAAGGTGATTCTGAGGCAGAAGCAGGGGATGTCACAGTCAGAGATGAAAGTACAGGAGGATCCCAAGAGAAGAGGTGTGTAAAGCTTTAAAATGTCTTCAGAATGGTAAGGCTCAGGGAATGGATGAACCCCAGAACCCCCCCCCCCCCCCACACACACACATTTATGGGGATATGGTGTTTTGTTTGTTTATATAACATACATACATATACTAGCCACATAGCCTCTAGCATTGATTTTATGACATGGAAAATATGAAAGATGTCATTTATAAAAAAAAATTCTGTCTCCTTTTCATTTTTTGTTTTGTATGTTTATTTGTTTCATTGATTCCATAAATGTTATAATATTTTAACTATGACCTAAGCATTCAGGGTTCTTGCACTAAAAAAAGAGATTGTAATTAAAGCAATCACTTACAGTTTGAAGACCACAGACATGTTTATTGGCACTCATTGCATGTGCACCATTTGAGGAAAACTCACAAAGCATGGTGGTTGAATTCATAATGCTGAACCAAGACCTCCTGGAAAGCAAGCCCCAGCGTGCGAACTTGAAAGAGGTGTGATGTCACGGTCAGAGGGCCATCGCAATCCCTCTCTCCAGAGAGGTCAAAAGGCAAACATAAGTGGAATGGCGATATTAGCTGCACGTTCATGCGGCATTGGTCAGTATTGAGCTTTCAGTCATCGTGCACACGAGTTAGTGTTTTTATGCAACATGCCTGGGAAATATTGAGTGCCTTTATGTAGATCTAATTACAAAGCACATCCAAAAGCCACTGTTTTCAGCTTTCCTGAAGGTGAAAGCCTTCGAAGAAGATGAATTTCTTTTGAACAAATAAATAATTTTGAACCCACCGTGAATTCAAAGGTTAGTTAAGCCTAATTGTTCTCATGATAGCATGTTCTGCTTTCATTGTAAATACAACTATAATTTAGTGAATTGTTAGTCGTTATTTTGATTGACAAAGTAAAATTTAAGTTAGTTAGTTAGTTAGTTGATTTTAGTGGCGCAAGGGCCAGGTTTGGCCAAAGAGCGCCAGACACAGAACTATCAGCTAAAGATTTTTAAAAGCGTGGAGAATGATTAAGAGCAGACGGGCTTAGTAAAAGTTAGAAAAGAGGATGATGAAAGATGTGAAGACTAGTTAGTTAATTAGGTTTATATATAACTTTATTAGTTTACTATTATATTTATAATATAACTTTTTTTTTTTTTTTTTTTTTTTTTTTAAATAAGTTTTAAAAAGTTAATCTGTTTTAAAAAGGAAAATACTGCGAAAGTGTCGCAGTGGTCGCCCAAAAGTTTTTGAAGCGTAGCTGCGTCCTCGTCCAGCAGATGAGACTGAAAATAGTGAAACCGATGATTACAAAACCGAACACAACTACATAAAACATGAGAGATGGTGAGTAAACAGTCGCACGCCTCACACATTGGGGCAGCGTCGCCACACAGCAAATAGCTATGCGTGAAGCGACAATGCCCAATGCGGAGACGCGCAAGAACAACTTCTTCCCTACGGTTCCGGCGACACGATGATTTCCAGACTCCAAGGATGGGTTTAACACGGTGCAGTTTATTCTCCACCTGTTGGTCCCACAGACCCCGCCACGTTCGTCTGATATGATCGTGAACAAGAAAGCGAAAATCACGGTGGAACAGTGGCAACGGTGTGACAACCAAAGAGGAGGCAGATCTAGCAGCAGCATCAGCAGACTCGTTCCCTGGGATCCCAACATGCCCAGGAATCCAGCAGAACCGAATCTGGACATCAGCCTCGAACAAAGAACGAAGAAGTCTCCGTACGGTAAAAGAAAGGGGTGGCCAGTGAAATTCAAAGATGACAATGATTGCACAACACTCAACGAATCAGTGTACACAATAGCACGCTGATGAGAGCTCGACTGCACGTGAACAAGTGCAAGATACACAGCATGCATCTCCGCCGAAAACACCGTGGCCTCAGGAGGAATGCGGGCAACAGAAACTTCGTCAACGCAGACGGCGGCGGATCCAACAACACCAGCCGCCTTAGATCCATCGGTGAAAACAGGAATAAAGTCTGCATTGACGTAACGGTGTTCAGCGAAGAGCTGCTGGTACACTGACGCAGGGGTTGAGGACTTGTCAAAAGATGTAAAGCTGGTATCAACCATGACACCAAGAGGATGCCATGGGGGATCCTCAAAGCCCCTGGTCTCTCCAACGAGTGACAAGTCGAGCCCTGCATCACGAGCTACGGCCGCCATACGAAGACCGAAGGTTCGAATGCACGAGGGACGGATCTCGAACAAACGAGCATGCTGGGGATGAAAAACTGCATCGTATAAAGGATGGTCTGTGAGTGATTTAAGTTTCAGGTAAAACTGAAGAGACAGCTGCAGACGGCGTAAATGAAGCGACGGTTCGTTCGCGTCGGCATAAAGGCTGGGAATGGGTGACGTACGAAAGGCTCCCGTACAAAGACGCAGCGCTTGATGGTGGATGGTATCCAACGGCCGGAGAACGGTAGGACGCGCAGAGCCATACACCATACAGCCATAATCCAGCTTAGACCGAATGAGAGAATGGTAAATACGGAACAAAGAAGTCCTGTCTGCACCCCAGGAGACTGAGGCAAGGATCTTAAGGATTGACAAGGCTCTCAGACAGGAAGTCCTTAGCCGTCGAACGTGCGAGCGAAAGGTGAGAGCACGGTCAACGGTCAAACCAAGGAACTTGGTTTCCGGCAAAACTGGAATGGCTGCACGGTCCAAATAGAGCTCTGGATCAGGATGGAGGCCACGCCTCCGGCAGAAATGGACACAGGCTGTCTTGTCAGGAGAAAGAACAAACCCATTATTGTTAGCCGCTTTAACAATCTGGGTAATTGCAGACTGCAGCTGCCTTTCAACGAAATGCATGCTGGATGACAAACAGAAGATGTGAAGGTCGTCAACATAAATGGTAGCCGAAACCGTAGGAGGAAGATTTTTGAGTAAACAATTAATGCGGAGGATGAACAGAGTCACCGAAAGAATGCTGCCTTGAGGAACGCCTTGTTCTTGATGGAAAAAGGCGGACAGCGTTGTACCCAGGCGCACCTGGAACACACGGTTACGAAGAAAGTTGGCAATGAAGGTTGGCAGGTTTCCCCGCAACCCACTCTCGTGGAGGTCACGGAGGATACCGTGACGCCACGCTCTATCGTAAGCTTTTTCAATGTCAAAAAATACAGACACCAGGTGCTGCCTACGTACGAACGCCTCACGAACAGACGTCTCAAGGAGCAGGAGATGGTCAGGAGCTGAACGATGACGACGGAAGCCGCTTTGTGATGGAGACAGTATTCGATGTTCTTCAAGAAAATAAATTAGCCGGGAGTTAACCATTCGTTCAAGGATTTTGCACAGACAGCTAGTGAGGGCAATTGGCCGATAACTAGAGGGAGACTTGGGGTCTTTGCCAGGCTTGGGAAAAGGTAAAACAAAAGCTCTTCGCCAAGAGTCCGGGAAACTGTGCTCCAACCAAATGCGGTTGAAAAGCACTAACAGATTCTCGAGAGACGACTGCGAGAGATGACGAATCATGTCATAGTGGATGTCGTCGGGACCGACAGATGTTGCGCCGGACCGATGCAGAGCCACCCGTAATTCAACCATGCTGAAGGGGGAGTTATACTGAGTGTTATAAAAAGGCGCAAAGGAGAATTTCTGGCGTTCCGCGGTTGTTTTAATCCTCTGAAAGGGCGGGAGATACGCCTGAGAACTAGAAATTGAGGCAAACGCTTCGCCCAAGCAATCCACAATCTCCCCAACTTCAGCATACGTGCAGCCGTTATTCTCAAGAATTGAAATTTGGCGGGAACTATAGTTTCCCCGGATCTTACGAATTTTTTCCCAAACAGTTTTTGAACTGGCACGTGAATTGATAGATGAAACGTACTTCATCCAAGACTCCCTCTTGCTTCGTCGACGCATCAACCGAGCGTAAGATTTTGCTCTTTTAAATTTAACAAGATTAGCATCGGTCGGATAACGCCGAAAAGTACACCAGGCCTTATGTTGAACTCTCCTAGCCGCTGCGCAATCAGGGTTCCACCAAGGCTTCGGACGTCTTGGGAGCGTCGTTGATGTTTTTGGGATAGAGAGATCTGCTGCCTGAATGATACACGTTGTGACATCAGTAACAGCTGCGTCAATTGACCCCCGGGTCACCATGGCAAAAGATATCATTGCGGACGGTGTGAAGACCTCCCACTTGGCACGATCCATCCTCCAACGAGGAGGGCGGGAGGCAGAAGATGGTACGCTCACATTATACCTAAGTACAATTAGGAAGTGGTCGCTTCCATGGAGGTCGTCACACACCGTCCACGACCAGGCGGCCATAACCGATGGTTGACCCAAAGATAAATCGATTGCACTGAAACTTCGTGTAGGCTCGTGGAAGTAAGTGTCAGCACCGGTGTTAAACAGGCACAAAGAGGTCGAGGAAAGAAGAGATTCGATCCTACGGCCTCGTGTGTCTGTTCTGACACTACCCCACAATGGATTATGAGCATTGAAGTCACCCAGAACAAGAGCAGGTGACAGCAGCTGCCCAACTAAGCTCTCAAGAACGGACACGCTCACGTCCTCATCCGGCGGCAGATAGATGCTGCAAACGGTTAGAGGCACAGGCATGGAGATACGCACCGCAACGGCTTGTAAAGATGTTGAGACCGCAACGGGAGAAACTGGAACATTGTGGGGGACAAGGATGGCAACTCCCCGCAAGCAATATCTCCTGAAACATTATCTTTCCGAAATGCACTGTAGCCTCGAACTGAAAGGAGGTCTGAAGGTTTAAGTTTTGTCTCCTGGAGGCAAAGGCACACCGGAGAGTATGACGAAAGCAGATGTTTCACGTCGTCATGTCTTGTTCGAAAGCCTCGACAGTTCCACTGAACGATTTGATCCATGGTTTGAATTGTGGTGAATGAGAAAAAGAAAAAACGAAAAACAAAACCCGAGAAAAACTGGGACAACTAAAAGTTGTCCGATTCCATCATTTCGTCTGCAATGTCCATTTGCGCTTGGGACTGTTTTGTCCGACGCCCTGTAGTCTCTGGTGGTAAAATGGGGCGGTATTTTGGTTCCTGTGTCGCAGATGATCTTGCCCGATCCTGGTTCTTATGATGGGAGTTTGGAGATTTCTTCTCCTTTTCTTTTTCCTTTCTCTTTCCTCCTGGGGTTGTTGAAGTTCCGGTGGTGCTGGTGTTAGTTGCAGCAGGTTTAGGCACAGTGGTTGTTGGAGCTTTCGCGTCCCTAGCTCGGGATTGTAGTGCTGCCAGACCAGCAGCTATGATGTCGTCTAGCTTGTAGGGACAATTCACTGGGATTTGGCTATCAGTCTGGGTACCGACTGTAGTCCTTGCAACAACCGCTGATGCATAGGATCGCCGATTTGATTGGTTTGGGGCGACCTTTCTTCTGGCCTCTGGGTAGGAGATTCCCTCAACGGTCTTAATGCGTTGGATCTCTTTTTCCTCTTTCCACTTTGGACAGTCTCTCGATGATGCTGCATGAGATCCCTTGCAGTTGAAGCACAGCTCGGCTTCGGCATGGCAATCTTGCAAAGTATGGTCTGTTGCAGTACAACGCCCACACCGGGCAGTGCTCCTGCAAGACTGCTGGGAGTGACCATATGCTTGGCATTTGAAGCATCGTAGAGGACTTGGTATGAAGGGGCGCACTTCAAGGTGTAGATACCCTGCCTTGATTGATGTTGGCAGGGATGGGGTGTTAAAGGTCAGTATGACGTTTCGAGATGGGACAGATTGGCCATTTCGCCGAAATAGGATGCGCCGGACTCCACTCACTTGCTGGTCTTTCAGTTCCTCCAGAAGTTCTTGGTCACTGCACTCCAGAAGGTCTTGAGAAGAGATAACACCTCGTGAGGAATTGAGGTAGCCGTGAGGGGTAACTTTTACTGGACAATCTAAAAAGAGGTGGTGTTTAAAAGCACTGTAGCATATCTGGGACTCGACATCTCGACAAGAAGATCTCCAGATTGGAGCTTCTTAACGCTCTTAGGAGAGCTGGCAATTGATTGCAATGCTTTATTTATCCAGAAGGGGCTTCTGGTGTTTAATGGGTTTGAAGCGTCCAAGGAGTGGATGCAAAAGAACCGAACATTGGCAGAATCAGGTGTAGGTTTCTTGTTGGGAGGGGGTGACCCTTCCTCAATGGGCCGCTTTGTTTGAAGTTCTTGGGAAATTTTTTTGTTATCCATAAATAGAATTGAAAAGTTCGTCCGCCGATTTCCCCGCCTACAACCGAGCCCAACAGGGAAGAGCCGGAGGTCCGCAAGCCCAATTGGACGCAGGACACGACTCTAGGGTTAAGCAACGGATATAGCATGTTGATAGGTCAGACATGCGCTCAGCGAGTACCGAGACTTTCCCAGGTCTCGGTAACACCCCTTTGGCATGCCCGCACTATCCCCAAACTCACCCTGTTGTACGAAAAAACAAGCCGATTGACTAGGAGTGGGTTAGTTCCTAGCCGCCCGTTTAGGGTGAAGCAGGGGGCAAAGAGGAGTGTTGGCGACTGGCGACAACAACAACCTGGCCACCAGAAACCTCAGCCTCCAGCATCCCCTTTTCCACCTTACGGGTCACCGCACACGGCAAACGTGCAGGTAGGTCTAGCAAACCAGCCCGGAAAAACAAGAGAGGAACAGAAAATGGAGAAGCAAGTCGAGTAGAAAATGGAGTAGAAAAGAAGAACAGGTAGTGGAGAAGAAAGTAAAAACAGGAAAGGGAGAGAAAGCCAGAGGAAAGGAAAGGGGTGGCGCATAATCACAACCTCAGCAACCAACAACTGAGGCGGGTGCTGTCAAGGTGGTGGCAACACAAAGTTCTAATGGGATGAATCAAACATAACAAGTCGGCTAGGGCCGTGGGGTCGCTACTCCCCATCAGCTGGATGAACAGCTGTCCCTGCGGTAACGTGAAAGCACAAAAACAAAAAAGCAAAAAACCGTCACAAGGTCAGCTCGGGCCGTGGGGGCGCCGCTCCCCAAATAACTGGAAAACCAGTTATCCCCGTGCGGGGAAGTAAAATTTAAGGGCTAGCCTCCTGATTATCAGCTTATTATTTGTTATGGTTTAAATAATGATATTACTTGCCATTCAACATTTCATTTCTATAAAATAAATGTTATTTTTCTTTACAAAATTCGTAGTTATTAGTGTTCCAATTGAAAAAAACCAAAAAACAAAGGCGATGTACAGATATTATCAGCACATCAAGTACTAAGGTTAACCAGGCAAAGAAACTGGCAATAAATAATTACATTATTTATTAATCAACATTTCATTTCCGTAAAACAAATGTCATTTTTCTTCACAAAATTGCTGTGTATCAGTGTCCTAATTAAAACAAGAATTCACACAAAATGTACAGAACTTATTGATGCGCTGATAATCTGAAGGCTAGCCCAAAAGAAAAGTTTATTGGAATGTCCAACAAATGTATCCGAAAGTTTGGAATGTGACCGAAAGAATTCACTTATATCGTTAAACTTCAGTACGATTTCTGAAGTTTACTGGCTGATAAGTTAAAATGCATGTATGTACATATATTCATGGGCTTACAATTTTTTAAAGTTAGTGAATGTACAATTTAATTTAAATTAAGTTGTGGTAAAGATTGAGGTTTGGATTAGAGAACTATGAACTTGAATTGTCTACATTGAACTCTTTTGCAAAGCAGCACTTTCATTTCTAGTTATATTCATAGTCATATGTATAAGGATAGTTTCAGAAATATTGACAGTGAAACGTTTCTCCTTTCAAAAAGCACATCGTGTAAAAAAGAAAGTACTTATGCATAATGAAGAAACACATTTGTTGATGCATGTGTTTTCCGCTTTTTAGGGAGTCTGTTAATGTGTTAATTGATATCTTCAATATCTTTACAGATATTGAAAAATGGAAAGAAATGTGACATTTAGATTTTCCAGCATAAAATTTGCAGTGTTATGTGCATTAATTCGAAGATATCCAAATTAATACATTCCATGTTCATTTGACAAAGAACTTTTTCCTAAATGATTCTAATTTATAATTTTTTTTTTTACCTTGTAGAAGTATTTGTAAGATTTGAGCACACATCTTACCATATTTTCAGGAAATATACTCACTAAATCGGAAATTTTGCTTTCACGTTCATTGTGTAATTAAAGAAAAATCTGGCAGGATTTGTTGAAAAATAACCTAAACCGTCAAGGTTAACCGTAACCATCAAGGTAAACCGTAACCGTGATAGTGACAAGGAAAAAGTGACAACAACAAGACAGCCTGAAGAAGGAGAAGAGTTTTCTCCGAAAATTTGCTATTAAAGAAAAAATTTCCTAGTAAAATCCCATAAGTTACTTTAGATTATCTTTTTTTTTTCTTTCATTATAGTGAATCGAATGCAAAGGGAATTTCTAAAAGTTTTAAGTGAAATGATTATGTTCATACAGTCCTACCAATTTGCCATTAACGCACTTAAAAAAGTCGTAGTTGCAAAAATGCTTAACGTAAAATGCTGGTCTTTTCACGTCATGCGTGAAAAAACTTATGTTTGTGCTCCTTTAGCCAAATTGCAAACAAAAGGAAAAAAATTCCTGAAATATTTAGTTTTAAGACCCATACATGAAATCCTTTCCCAGCACAAGAGCAAAACTTTGGAATTCCCCGATTTACAGGTATCATTGCTGTAAACTGAAAAAGAAAATGAAAGCTAAAGATGTAATCTTTCGATGTTATCTAAGGATAAAAATTACAGAAAAACAAACATGGTCGATTTATTGCTGTGCACAAATTGTCTAGTATCGCATTTGAGAAATTATTTCTCTCCATAAACACTGCAGTACTTCGTTGGTGTTTTCAGGAGCGTAGAGCTGGAGTCGGTTGGCCCACTAGCTCTGACTTCACACACCAGTTCAGAGGCTTTCTTTATCTTCAGGGGATTTTGGCTGAACACAAATTAGTTGAACTGGAAGAACTCGTGAAAATTAGTAATGCTTTAATGATGGAACTTTGTAGCAACACAAATAATGTTGGTTAACAAGGAATTCACTGAGGTGCTAAAATGTCTTGCTAAGGTAGTGTCAAAGTCAGCTAACTTAACAGACAAAATCACATCTCACGTGTTACATCTCATAGCTTGTTTTTATCAATGTTACCTAACTGACTGACTGCTGGTATTGCAACACATAAAATAAACTCATGGGAGTTCAGACATGATAAGTTTGGAAAGTATAGCAAGGGATAGCCAAAATTTACGTAACAGACAGGAAACAAAAATGGGAAGTTCGACAGTTAAATAGTGATCTAATGATTTCCCTCATTTAACGGTACATTTTGAAATCCGCAATGTTTTTCCTATATACATAACGTTAAAAAAATCCCATATCTTATGTTTTGGTGCTAATGTCTTCCCACATCTAATGTTTGTATTTATTAACCATAGACCCAAGTAGCACAAAAACGTTTGTAAAACGTTTTAAAACCAGTTCGGCGAGACGTTGAAAAACGTCACAATATTACGTTTATAAAACGCTAATACGTCTCGTTGATTCAATGGTTTTTCAACCGTTGTTATAACGTTGTAGCACTGTTTTTAAGACGTTTAGATGACGTTATTTAAACGTCATATTCCTTTCATTACGACGTTTAGAAACGGCTTTAACAACCGTTTAGCAACGTTTGAATGACGTTATTTAACCGTCATATTCCTTCCCTTATTACGTTTAGAAACGGTTTTAACAACCGTTTAGCAACGTTTGAGTGACGTTATTTAAACGTCATATTCCTTCCCTTATTACGTTGAGAAAGCGGTTTTAACAACCGTTTAGCAACGTTTGAATGACGTTATTTAAACGTCATATTCCTTCCATTATGACGTTGAGAAACGTTTTTAAGAATGTTTAGCAACGTTTAAAATGACGTTATTTAAACGTCATATTCCCTCTTTATTACGTTGAGAAACGGTTTTAACAGCCGTTTAGCGACGTTTTATTTTCGATTTTACAACGTATTTTTCCTTTCTGTATTACGTTTAGTAAATGTAACATCAACGGTTAATCAATGTCCAAATTTCCTCTATTAAACGTTGCTGTCCTTTGTGTATTACGTCAAACGTCGCAAAAAATGTTACCACAACCTTTTATCGAAGGTTATATTCCAGTTTCAACACTTTTTTTTGGGGGCTTTACGTGTGCCGTTGCAAAACATTAGAACAACGTTTCTATTTCGTTCTTGGGTCATTCCGTATCGACTCAACACAACGACTTGACCATCTCAGATTTTAATGAAATTTGGTACATCCTCTATATAGATTAAGAAAAATACCAAATTTCATCGTCATATATCCACCGGTTTTGAAAATACAGCTATAAAAAGTATTAAAAACACCCCAAAATTGGAAGATTGATGGGTTTTTAAATTGTGATTGCAGCTCCCTTAATTAAGATAGAGAGATGGGAAAGGTATCTTTTTGTAGTATTGTTTATGCTATTTTATTTGATGTACAACACCATAGGGGTTAATATTTTAAAAAAAGGTTTATGCTATTTTATTTGATGTACAACACCATAGGGGTTAATATTTTAAAAAAATTCAAATTTTAAAATTAAAATTTTGAATTTTTCAAAATGTGACGCTCCAAAAAATTCGAAATTTTTTTAAAACAATCTTTATATGTTTGGCATTTGATTACATGAGTTGTAACTTGGGATGATAATGGGTTTACTTAAAAAGCTATATTCAAATTTAGCCTAACACAAGAGTTTAATGAAAAAAAAACATGTAATCTCAAAATAAATTTGGGCTAAATCTTTAAAAAGTTTCATTAATAACAATAGATATAGTATTTTTGTTATTTAAAACCATTTATTTAAACAATGTTTTATTTTTAATTAATTTGTTTAAAATCTGAGTCACGTGGGCTTAAAAATTTTATTAATTTCATTATTCAGAATTTGTAATAATTCCCAATACAATATACAAAAATAAAGACTGCAGTTATACTGTAGGCTACATTTTGTATTGGACAAAACTCTGCATGTTCCGACTTAAAAAACTGATTCTGTTGTTTAGATCATTGGTAACAAGACCCAACAAGCAGCAACTTGCATTCCTACCTTGCAGACCTGTCTGCTTTAGGTTTTGATGGTGATCAGATGTGTTTCTCAGTCTGCTTTAGGTTTTGATGGTGATCAGATGTGTTTCTCAGTCTGCTTTAGGTTTTTTTTTTTTTTGATTGGAGGTTTAACGACCACCGTGAGCAACTCAAATGGGCTATAAGCAGTCGCCCGTCCCTAATTTAGGGTCACTGGTTGCAGGGAAGGGAGAGAACCAGTGCCGTAAGACAAACACAACATCCATGCCTGACCGGGATTCGAACCCGGACCCCTTACGGACGAATGATCAGAGGCCAACGATAGGTTTTAATGGTGATCATGTGTTTCTTGCAGTGAAAGTGATGTGTTTGAAAACTTTTGTGGTTGAAAACTTTAAATTGAATAAAGTACATCCTTTTCAGTTTTGAAACTAGACTTTTATAAATTGAAGCTGTGCAGGATTTTTTAGGAAAAATAAAAAGAACAGGTAATGGGAGGCAATTATTTTACTATTTTAATTTTACATTTTATGCACAAATAATCAACAATGGAAAGTACAAGATATGCATTAATACAATGTTTCAATCCATATAGAAATGTGACAGACTGGATGTTGGAAAATTTTGATGACTTATCAAAGGAGACTAAAATTTGTGATTCTTGCAGAAAGCAGCTGAAAACTTTAATAATTAGTCAAGAAGCAAATGAAACCTGTGCTGATGAGAAAATGGACGAAAATTTTGCATCTATGTCAGAAGTAATTGAAACACTGAATACTTCGCTCCATGAATTGGGTGAATCAGCTGTCAATAAGAAAAAGCTAAAATCTAAATGTTATGCTTCAACCAAAATTCAAAAAATCAGTTCTGCTATGAAACGGAAGCTTTTTACAAATATTCAAGAATCATCTGATGATGAGGATGAAATACTTCACGACTCTCTTATGGACAATCTTAAAAGTAATTTTTCTAACTGCACTAGAGATAAACAGTTGATGATTTTGACTTGCTTACCAGAGTCATGGAGTGTTAGGAAAATCATGTAAGAATTCAATGCTCCTAATTATATGGTAAAACAATAAAAAAAAAAAAAATTCTGAAGGAGAAAGGAATTTTGGAAAGCCTTGATAGAAAACCAGGTAAGTCTCTCTCTTCTGAAGTAGTTGTAGTATGATCGTTTTACCAAAGTGATGAAATTAGTCGGGTTTTACCTGGAATGAAAGATTGTGTTTCTGTTAGGACTGAAAGGAGATAAAGTTTGTCAAACAGGCTGATTTTATGTAATTTGACAATTTGCAAGCATGAAAGGCAGTTTTTCCAAATTCGCAGAGCTCAGACCTAAAAACCGTGTCCTGGTAGGGTCTAGTGGTACTCATACGGTATGTGTTTGCACCACACACCAAAATGTAAAACTGATGATGGAAAATGCAAGAATTGGTTCACTAACGAATGGACAATTATCTTCCTACAAACATTGTCTTGCAACAGTATTATGCAACCCTACTTCCATAGATTGTCATTTGGGGAAGTGTCCCACCTGTTCTGGGAACACGGTTTTGAGAACTTGGTTGAAAAACTAACTTTTCGCCAATGGATTACAGTCGATAGATGCAACTTGGAGACATTAGAAAAATCAACTTCAAATTTTATTGATTTGTTTTGCGAAAAACTGTCTGCTTTGGTCAGACATGACTTCATTGCTAAGCAGCAAAGCTCTTTTATGAATAGTAGTACTAAGGAAAACCTCAAGGACTCAGAATTTCTCATCATTTGTGATTTTGCTAAAAATTATAGTTTTCTTCTTCAAGATGAAGCCCAGAGCTATCACTGGACCAGTGGGCAAGCCACAGTCCACCCATTTGTCATCTATTACAAAACAGAAAAGACTGAACATGCAAGTTTTGTAGTAATTTCTGAATGTTTAGAGCACAACACAATTACACTGTACTGCTTCCAAAAAAAAAAAACTTATTAACTTCTTGAAAAGTAAGTTTGGTGACAACAGCGTCAAAAAAATGTACTATTTCTCTGACGGGTCTGCAGCCTAGTGCAAAAATTGGAATTTTTTTCACAAACTTTTATGTTTCCATCAAGATGACTTCAACATTGATGCTGAATGGCATTTTTCAGCAACAGCACACGGGAAGGGGCCATGTGATGGCGTTGGTGGAACGGTGAAAAGGTTAGCTGCCCAAGCCAGCTTACAACGCCCTTACGAGAATCAAATTCAAACACCATTTCAGTTGTACGAATGGGCAATTCAGAACATTTTTGTGGCAAACTTTACATATGTAAGTCAAGAAAAATACATAGAAACAGACCAATTTTTGGAAAATCGCCTAAGCAAGTCTCTAACAATACAAGGTACCCAGAAACTTCATGCTTTTATTCCTATCCCATTGAGTAATTCAAAAATAAAAGTGAAGATGTTCTCAGAATCAAACGAGTCAGCTACTGAAAAAGTATCAGCATTACAAGACAGACTGCAAATAACAGAAATGAGTGGTTACATAACCATAATCTATGAAAACAACTGGTGGGTAGTGTATGTTCTACCAAAAGAAGAGAGTGAGAATGAAGTTAAGGTCTCATTTTTACATCCAGCTGGTCCATCTACATCCTTTTCCTACCCTAGCCCACAAGATGTATTATAGCTTCCTGTAAGTTACCTCTTGTGTAAAGTAAATCCTTTGACTCCGACAGGAAGACTCTACAATCTCTCTGAAACAGAAATACACCAAACTATTGAAGCTTTTAAAGACTATATCAAGGATCTACACGTGTGATTTCACTTCAAAACAATGATGCAACTTTTTTTTAATTTTAGAAGATTCTGCTTTAAGTGACGATCTAAGTTTAAGATTAGGAATATAATTTGCATAAATGTAAACAATTCAATGCCATATGTTATTATTATTTTGATGTGTTTCTTGAGCAGTAATTGAAATTACTTTTTAAAGTCTGTTTATTTTTTTGTATTGAATTGTGAATTATTACAAATTCTGAATAATGAAATTAATAAAATTTTTAAACCCATGTAGTCTCAGATTTTAAACAAATTAATTAAAAATAAAACATTGTTTAAATAAATAGTTTTAAATAACAAAAATACTATATCTATTGTTATTAATGAAACTTTTTTGAGATTTAGCCTAAATTTATTTTCAGTTTACATGTTTTTTTCATTTTTTTTTTATTAAACTCTTGTGTTAGGCTAAATTTGAATATAGCTTTTTAAGTAAACCCATTATCATCCCAAGTTACAACTCACGTAATCAAATACCAAACACATAGATTGTTTTAAAAAAATTTCAAATTTTTTGGTGTCGCATTTTGAAAAATTCAAAATTTTAATTTTAATTTTTTTTTAATCTTAACCCCTATGGTGTTTGTTGTACATCAAATAAAAGAGCATAAAAAATACTACAAAAAGATACCTTTCCCATCTCTATCTTAATTAGGGGAGCTGCAATCATAATTTAAAAACATATCAATCTTCTGATTTTGGGGTGTTTTTGGACATTTTATATAGCTGTATTTTCAAAACCGGTGGCTATATGACGATGAAATTTGATATTTTTCTTAATCTATACAGAGGCCACCTATGTACCAAATTTCATTAAAATCTGAGATGGTGAGATAAAAAATGCCTTCAAATTGTGTTGAGTTGATACGGAATCACTCTTCAAATCTTTTACTTTGCATATTACATTGAAAACAAACGTTTCCATAACGTAGCAAAACCGTTTAAACGACGTTTCCATAACGTAGCAAAACCGTTTTAGTAACGTTTGTGCTCCGTAAGAGGGACGTACGGTAATGCTTATCTTAAAGCTGCCATGATAATCTGTTGTATACAGTCTTGTTACCTAGTCTACAAAAATTTGGGGGTAAATAAATGAAGTTCTTAGCTAACCTAAAAAATCATTTTCATCATATCATAAAATATCAGTTTCATCATATGAAGGCCCCTTCACAAAACTTTTCTTGTTCCTAATAGTTATTTTACTATCACTTATTTTTGTTGAAGCTTTATAAGGGATGACTTTGTCAGGAAAGTAATGTTATAAAAAAGAAAGCATTTCTATCACAGTTACTAGTGCAACACAATCTCTCACCATTATACAGAGTGTCCAAGAATTATTAAACACATTACAAAATTATGTACAAAAAAAAAAAAAAACTATGAGCATTGTCTGTGTTTCTATGTCACATATTACTAACACGGTTCCTATATTTTTGTATTGCAGAATTGTTACTCCCAGAATCCGATAGATGGCGCTAGGTGTGGCCTGATGAGGAATTTATGAGAAATGCGCAATCAGTAGTCATGTCATCCATACAGCAGAAGGCGATGTGTGTGTTATGGTTTGCGGAATTAAAGTCTGTCATTAAAGTTAAAAGACGGTACCGTTTAGAGTATGGTTGTAATCCTCCGTCAACAAATTCAACTAAGCGGTGAATGAAACAGTTTAAAGAAACTGGCAATGTGGAACATCGTGGAGGAACCGGTAGGCCTAGCGTCAGAGGTGAGATGGTTGACCAAGCTATGAAAGTTTCCGACGAAGCCCCAGGAAATCCGTTCATAAAGCAAGCAGAGAACTATGCATTCCAAAATAGACAGTTCATGATATCTTGCACAAGAAATTAGTTTCATGCTTATAAAATTCAAATAGTGCAAAAGATGCATGCAAATAATCACACTCTGCAATACGATTTTGCTGTGGATATGCTGAATCAAGTGGAAAACGATAAAAACTTTCTAAGTACTGTAATTTTTAGTGATTAATCCACATTTCATGTATGAGGTATTGTTTCACTTCGTAAACTATGTTTTGTTTGGATATGGGGCAGTGATCCGCCTCATGCTGCTATTGAAGTGGAACGTGATTCTCCAAAAGTTAATGTGTGGTGCGCCCTATAAAAAAGAGAAGTGATTGGCCCTTTCTTCTGTGAAAAAACCATAAATGGTGACATTTACTTGGATATGTTAGAAAATTTCCCTATACCCCAGATCAAAAGATATGACGTCGTTTTCCAACAAGACTGCATGCCTTCGCATTGGTCAATGTGTGTACGTAAGTGCCTAAATGAGCATTTCCCCAACAGATGGAGTGGGCGTGGTGGTCCCATTCTGTAGCTCCTCGCTCCCCAGATCTAACTCCATTGGATTATTTCATGTGGGGTTATGTGAAGGATCGTGCCTATCAGACACCTTTTACTGATTTGCAGGAACTGAAGCAGCATATCACAGCTGCTATTAATTCCATATCTTTTCAGATGCTTGGCAATACATGGCATGAAATCGAGTATCGCTTGGACGTACTACGAGCAACCAAGGGATCTTACATCGAAATTTATTAACATGTGTAGTTACATTGTAAGTTAGTAGTCAGTTTCTTTCTATCTGTTTAATGTTTTGTTTTACATAATTTTGTACTGTGTCCAATAATTCTCGGACACCCTGTATATTTATTGTTCACAAGGTATACGACTTCACAAACTATGTTTTGACTCAAGTCCATTTCACTGGCTTCGTTGTGGCTGTTGCAATTTTCTTGAAAATTCAGTTGCTCATATTTAACTGAACATAAAGTAGACATTTTAATACCACTAACATCTAAGTTATTGCAACATAAAACTGAGTCAGTTGTGTTGTTCATTTAAGAGTTTTTCGGACACATCTGAAATTTAGCTGATAGATTATTAGAAATGTGAGGTGAAATAATGCTGGGAGATAAATCAAGTAGTACTTTCACAGCTTTGTTTTTAATTTTTCTTTTAAGTGTAGCTAAAGGCTATCTGTGTTTCTGCTGCAGATCTGTGTATTTATATCTCAGTTTACGTTTCTTTATCATTTTTTCTGTATTTTTACAGAGGAGCCTTTTATTTTGGTATGTTAGTTGCTTTGTATTTTTTCAACCCATGTGTATTTGGTTCTTAATCTTTTTTCACTAGTTTGCGAATTTAGACTTAATTTTTGGTTATAATTGTCTTAGTATTTCAGGAAGTTTGTTTAGTGTAATGTCCCTAGTTTATATCTTGTGCTTAGAAATTGCAATTTTTAGTTTCCGCTTGAGGGTCCTATTGTGTAACAAACAGTACGTAGCATATAAATAATTGTAAGAATCAATTGATTATGCATGTTGAAACACCTTTTTCAAAAATTTGTATGCAAATAAGATATGAAAACAGCCACCCAATCTAGTTTGTTCTGTCTTGGGTTAAATTCTGTTGCTACTCATATATACTCATTTCACGAGTAACTCTTTGCATTGTGCTGTGCTCTTCTCTCTATTTCTGTACATAACATTAACTTCAAGTTCCTAAAATGTATAAGTTCTTTTTCTGTTTCAATTCATAGGTGGTCACAAAAAGTTATAATGAAACAAATGAACAATTCATGCATTCATTTCATTATTTTCATAGGCTTCAAACACAATTCATGTATTCTGAATCATAAGAAAAAAAAAATATATATATATATATATATATACAGTACTCACAAAAAGTTTGGAATATTATGGTTTCAAAGGGAAACATGGTGATATGCATATTTAGTGACTACAGGAGATAGGTTATCAGCATAAATTAGCATCATGTGGTTGGTGTGTGTGTGTGTGTGTGTGTGTGTGTGTGTGTGTGTGTGTGTGCAAGCTCCGATAAAAGTAGCTTCCGAGAAGTAGAAAACAGGTCGTCTCACTGCTTGGACTACAAGTTTGCTGAATGCATTTCCTTCAGAGTAGGATTAACTTGAAAAGATGTCCAGACGACATTTAAGTATTGACTTCAGAAATAGGGCTGTTGACATGTTACATGCAGGTGTACGGCAGATTGATGCAGTTGCTGCTTTAGGAGTTTTGCAAGCTAGCTACACACAAAATTTCTACCGAATGGAAATGCTGCAGATCAAGCAGGATTTTTACCCCCCCCAATAAACAGGTGTGTGGGGGGGGGTTACTTAAAAAAAAAACCCAAAAAAACACCCACTGCAAACGGTTATTTTATTTTTTTCCAAAGAAACACACGATTTCTTTTCTGGTTAATGCTCTTGTACGTTATGTTTTTGCTCCAAGTAATTCCCAAATATATTTTATGACTTCAATACTTGGGCTGTAGAGATAGAATATTTTAAATAAGCAATGTTTATTCACAATTAAATATTTTATTTTAAGATTTTAAATCTACTGTAGTTTCACTGAGCATTTGGCTTGGCTTCATTAGGACAAATGGAGTGCAAACGTTCAAATCATCGTGACATCATCAGCATTCTGACAGTCACTGCTTTTGGCAAGTTGTTTCCACGTGTTTGAAAGAAATCTAGTAGATGTCATGTCGTTGACAAGCCATGAGCAGTTGCACTAGATGTGGAAAGCTTCTAATATATTAAGCTTGATAGTCAAATCAGGTTTATCAATAAGCGTAGCATTTAAAAAAAAAAATCTGGTTATTTTCATGACAATGTTGGGCTATAGACGACTTCTTCAGTTCCATACGTAAGTCATGTGTTCCTTCACATGAAAACTTAAAAGCTCTACGGATCTGTCCTATACATGAAAGTCCACATTCACAAGCGATGTGATAAATTCCCCGGTTATGTCTTCAACGTAGTCTTTTGATCCACAAAAATTTGCCTTGTTTATAGATTTCAAAATAACTTTGAAATTTAAACATTTGAAAGTTCCTAAATTTCTGGACAGCTTTGTCTACAACAAAAGGACAATCTATATCCTGTGTGTGCCACAATTTCTTTAAAAAAAAAATCATAACTTTTTTTTATTTTTTTGTTTACTGACCATGGTGAGCAACTCAATGGGCTATAAGCAGGCGCCTGTCCCTAATTTAGGGTCACTGGTTCCAGAGAAGGAAGAGACCCAGTGCCGTAAGACAAACACAACATCCATGCCTCACCGGGATTCGAACCCAACCCACTTGGAAGAACCGAACAGTCATAAGCCAGTGCTTAGACCACTGCGGTGGCAAAAATCTAGCTTTTTCTGCAAGGAATCCTCTGTAACGCATAGATGTACTGCACGATATACATGGGTAGAAAACACCAATTTGTTTCCATGACTTTTCTTTATGACTTGTCAACAACATGACACCTACTCGATTTCTTTCAATTGCATGGAGACAATTCACCAAAATCCATGATCATCAACTACCTGATGATGTCACATATGAATGTTTATGCTCCCTTTGTCCTGATGAAGCCGAGCTAAAGGCTCAACAAAACTATAGATCTTAAAATAAATTATTTAATTGTGAATAAATGTTGCTTATTTATTCTATAATTTCACACATGGTTGAATCCTTTAATTCCACTAATATTATATTTACCAACTTGGTGAAGTCACCAACTTGGTTTACTTTCACAGGGTGATCCAGTTGTACTCTACAGAGAGATCTACTGGTAGGAGGGGAAATACTGATCTGAGGGATATAAGCTCAAGTTTTAAAGCTACAGGAGGTTGTACTTAATTTACACTCATCTGTGTTTTGCATAAGATCCCTAACTTTCCTAACTAGAGCCATGAATAACCAAACCTGAGTAAAATTTAAAAAGAAAAAAAATCATTTATGCAATTTCTTTATATAATTCAACTGTTTTGAATGCCCTATTATTTCTTAATGTAAATCACATTCAAAAGTTTGCCCTTGTTAGTGCTGGTAAATTATGTTTATAAAATTTTATTATGATATACCCCCAAATTTTAATTTATCTTTATATATATTAAGAATCAAGCAAGAAGAAACAAAAAGGGAAGTAAACACTGAAAAACAAGTTACTAGTAAAGTGAAAAGCCAAAATGAGCACAAGCTGCAGTTACAATTAACTGGAATGAAAATTAAAAAAAAAAAAAAAGAAGAGAAAAAAAGCTAAACCACTGAAGAAACCTATTGAAAGTGCTGTCATCATGGCATTCAACTTTTTCTGTTTTTTTTCCGACAGCCAGAAAGACTCCTTTGATTCCCCCCCCATCTTTTTTTTTTTTTTTTTTTTTTTTGCAGTATGGACCCAAACACAGCAAATAGCTCTAATCTCAACTTCGCATGCTCAGTAGATATGTCACTAACTCACTATAATATGCTATGCTACAAATAAATAGTCCAATATAATAATGATAATTTTACTTACAAAATGACTAATCATACATAGAGTTGTTTGTGTTATTTACATGAAACTTTCATGTCTGGCTTTACTTTGCAAAAACCTCTTTGCTTCAGAAATTTTTTTGGTGCAATATCGTTTTCAATAGAAATGATGGATAAAGCCGATAGCTGTTCCTGCATCGTTGTAGATCTCAAATAAGCCTTTATCAGCTTTAATTTATTAAAACTTCTTTTCCCGCTTTCTACAGACAGGAATTGCAATATTCGAAAGCAAATCCTACTGTTGGGATAACAATGAACCATATCATACTGGAATATGAAGTTTAGAACTTCTATTGTAGTAGCTGAGCTGCATTTGCTCATAAGTGCTTGCAAATGCCTCAGCTCTTCAAACAGTTGCTCCCCATCGATATCTTTTTCTTCACTGTCAGCATCCTTAAGGAATTTTTCTAACTGAATACACTTTTCTTTTAAAGAATCCCCTGTCAGGCAATTTCTTCCAATTATAAAGGAAAGCCGAAGCGTTGAAAAGTTTTTGCAACTGAGTAAATCTTTCCTGAATGGCAAACAATGCGCTATCAATGAGTGGATAGAAAACCATTGATATATATATGGTTCGCAATCTGTAGGAGCTTTGTGTTGCAGTTTTCATAGTAAAAAAGTGTTTTTTTCCCGCTTTACCCTAGGCTGTGGGAATTTGGGATTTATTTCCAAGATGTACATAACAATAAGGCTTGTCACCCAAGCCTTATTGTTATACACTGAGTTGCCACTTTATTATTACCACCCCCTCAGTACTTCGTTGGGCCATCTTTTGCCTTTAATACTACGTCGATGCAGATTCTTCGTGGCATGGACTCCACGAGATGTTGATAGGTGGTTTTTGGAATCTAAGACCATGCTTGATGAATAGCACTTTCCAGGAGTGTGAAATTGCAGGGTTGTGTATCCAGCTGTTTGACGGCTTGTTCAACTTTATCCCACAAATTCTCAATGGGGTTGAGATCTGGAGATTGTGGGGGCCAGCTAAGCAAAGTAAACTAACCGGCATTTTCCTGAAACCAATCCTGTACAATACGAGCACTATGGCAAGACGCATTATCTCGTTGAAAGTAGCCATCGCCATTGGGATAAACCATCCACATGACAGGATGTACTTGGTCTGCAACGATGTTTAGATATGATGTGCCAGTCAGACGTTGATCAACATGAATTAAAGGGCCCAAATCATGCCAGAAAAACATTTCCCAAACCATAACGTTGCCTCCACCAGCTTGAAAGGTTGTAGCAATGCATTTGGGGTCCATGCTTTCGTGCTGTTTCCGCCAAATTTCACTCGGCCATAGGCATTGGTGCAACTGAAAACGTGATTCATCGGACCAAATAATTTTTTTCCAATTATCGACTGTCCAATCCTTATGCTCCTGTGCAAAGTGGAGACATTTTCTCTTGTTAACTGCAGACAGCAAAGGTGTTCGAACAGGCCTCCTTCTGCCATATCCCATCCGTGCCGTGTACGGCGAACAGTGCGTGCACAGATCATTTGAGGGATCCTTGATTAAGATGGTCTGTAATTGCTGCACTGTTGCCTATTACCAGTCTGGACACTCCGGTCCGCCCGAGCAGTCACTAGTCGATGACGACCACACGTTGCACGTAGAGAGACCCGGTTTTTTGGCTGACAGTCCAGTCTTTAAACACTTTAACAACAGTGGCTCTGGAACATTTCATGAATGCGGCGGTTTCAGTGATACTCGCTCCATGGCTCCGAGTTCTTACAATCGTCCCACGTTGAAAGTCCGTCAAATTGCATTTTTTACCCATCTTGTCACCCAAAAATCACTTCTACTACTGTCGCAAGCACTAAGCTTTCAATTTTTATACTAGCCTCACCCTCTGGCGGCAACAGCGTGCAGCCATAGCTCATTTGCTTAAAACTGTCAGGTAGTCATAATAAAGTGGCCACTCAGTGTATATAAAAATGTCAACAAACATCAGGAACGAACAAAAAAAAAAAAAAAAAAAAAAAAGGTTCATTCCCCCCCTGAAAACCCAAATGCGTAAAAAAGCAGCAGAGAAGAATTCTCAGAAAAAAAAACACGCACAAGAATTGAAAATGCTTCTTGTTGTTGGTGGTATATATATAAGAACTCTGCATGTGTCAGAGAAACAGCAAAGGAGTATTCAGCTTTCTTTTTGTGGCAAATACAGACTAGCTCATAAAAGAAAAAGAAAAAAGTTAGCGGATAATTTTACTATGTAAGAAAATTTATGGGCATCCCTTCCATTTGGTGGCTGCCTACCTGGCCGGTAAATATGTATATTAGCGCCCTAAATTATTTCGTCGGAAAAATGTCAGTACCTCGAAAAAGTGTGACGTAAAGATTTTAGAGTACGGAAATTAATGGCAAATGGTGCAGAAATTTCATATTTTAAATGTGTTTTAAAGATTTTCTATCATAATATTGAACTGTGAGTGATGCTGTGAAGAGACGCTGCGGTAGGCCTAATGCATCGCCAGAGGTGCATTCAAATAAAATGTGACTGCATACACAACCATTGAAACAGAAAACTTGCTGCAAACCCGCAAATCACGATAATGGAACGAGATAATTTAAAGAAAAATTAATATAACAGTAAATAATTATTAAAACATTACAGATTCCAGAGAGGGCAAAAGGACATTACGACTGAATCCGCAAAAATGTGTGTAAAATGGACCTTAAGGCCAAAACTTAAAAAATTTTGGACTATGAACCTCATAAAAACAAGAGACTAATTTTTATATATCAAGAAAAGCAGTTCTGTTAATGAACCTTCAAAAATTATATATAGCATCTTTAACAACTTAATTCAAAAATAGTACTTATAAAATATATAAGGAAAATATTTTATTTTAATAACTGGCAACTGCAAGAGTAACCTGGCAATAAAATAAAAAATCTTTCTGTGTAAATGAAACTTTTGTTACAGTTCCTATATATTGAGAACAGGCCTTGATAAAATCAAGAGGCCAGGAACTTCTGCAAAAACAAAATAACTCTATCGGAAGATGTGAAAAATAGTTGAACATTCTCATGTTAAGATAGAATTAAATATATTAATCTTAGTAAAACCTTAAGTGTTTTAATTGCTGTAATAACATTTTTATTTTTTTAATCTACAAGCAAAAACTATCTGCAAAATCTGCTAATAATTTGCAAACTATCCACGTATGGCGTACGCGTGTACGTCTATATTGTGCGACTCTGTGCATCGCTACGGCGACGATGTGAAGCTTAGCTTCATTGAAAGGAAGATTCGCTGCAGCGTTTAATTCATGCGCGGACGACTACAAGTCCAAGCGCGTATTTTGTTACCACGAGAGCGAGCCGTGTTATACTCATACGCTACACAATATAGTTCGTTCATGTTTTGTCATTGTTTTTAAAGCGATGTTGAGAAATTTTTCGTTCTTTCGCATACTCGTGGTATGCGAAAGAACGTAGAAAAGAGTGTTAGAAAGTACTAACATGCTTTTCTATGTTGTATAGGAAACTGGGGAACTATAACTTTCGGTTCTGGTTTGAACAGCTTCCATTCATAGCTGATTTGCTGTGTCACTGCACTTTTGGTTCTCCTGTGTTAATAGCTTGTTCGCAGGTCAGTTTCCATCTTACTCATACATATCTTTTGCAAATCGAAGAGTTTTTTTCCCAGTTTTTCCTGCCAACAACATACAGGATACAACAAAATAAAGGGTGGATGCTGTGGACCTATTTTCTGTAGCATATCACTACATTTATTGCTCTCCTGCCAACAACATAACCTCTTTCTCTTGTACTCTTCCGCCCATCATTTTGGTACAGCAAGAAACCTTCCTTTTAAAGGACCAAAGCTTCACATTCTTTGCCGGAGCAATACATTAGGCCTACCGCAGCTTCTCTTCACAGCGTCAGACTTACAGGTCAATATTACGAAAAAAATATATCTTTAAAACACATTTAAAATATGCAATTTTTGCACCATTTGACATTAATTTCCATACACTAAAATCTGTACATCGCACTTTTTCCAGGTACTAAAATTTTTTCAACGAAATAATTTAGGACGCTAATCTACACATTTACCACCTGGCCTACCTACCCCTTGGACCGGCCCTGGCTGGAAAACCACAAGATTGAATCCTTACAGCTATTTCAGGTCTGACCTTAATACTACTAAGAAAATTTGGGAATCTATACAGCAACGTTTAGATAACCACATTCCATACCCCAGTATACTGGCAGACCTCTGTAATGTGTTGACTAATATGGGACTAACTGCACCAAACACTGATCAATAATGTCACTGCAAGTATGCTTCGTAGGTGTCAAGACGTTCTTCGACACATAGGTAGTGTTACTGGATACTGAAATCCAGAGGTTTGGACATTCTCTGAATATACACTTTTGTCTATATTGTGGTACTACTTGTTGTGAGCAGAAATTGCCCATTGAATTGTTTTTGCAAACACACTCTGGCGTTTATGTTACGTGGCTTCACTTCATGCAATATCCCTAACTTTTTGTGACCAGTATATACATACATACATACATACATTGCTGAAAAAATGTGTACAATCAAACTGTGACAGTTTGTACGGCTTTTCTACACAGCGTAGCTACGTGATCCAGCCTTTAATCTGTTGCCCTTAACGATCTGATAATAGAAAAGATCCATAATTCAGAGAAAGGCTAATTAGGAAGCACTGGCCTAGTCGGAAAAGTATTAATCCGACAGTGAATAGAAATATTAGTTTGTGGCTCTCTAATTTAATTGCTTAGAAAAGATTATTCACTCAGAGAAATCTGAAGATACAGACTCAACTAGCAAATACAAAAATTGGTCTATTACTCTTGCCATTTGGGAACAAACAGCTACAAAATTCAAAGTGAACTTTAAATTCAAAACCAGTAGCACCAAAAGTAAACAGTTATCAAGATGGTTTTGAAGCATTACAGAAACAAAGGAGCAATGATATGTGTTCAAAAATAATATTGTTGAGAGAAAATTAATTCAAATTAGAAAAAAAATCCTCATAAAACTATACTTCCAACCAAAGTAGTAGAATGTAAAAGTATGTGCGCATGCCGATAGTTTTCAAATTGTTAGCAGATTTTGCCAATATGGGCACATTTGGACGTTTGTGGCCTCTAGATTTTATCAAGGCCTGTTTCTCAGTACATAGGAACTGTATCAAAAGTTTCCTTTACACAGAAGGAATTAAAATTTTATTGCCAGGTTCCTCTTGCAGCAACTAGTTATTAAATTAAAATCTTTTCCTTAAGTAATTTGTAAGTCGACAGTATTTTTTTTATTGGAGGTTTAACGACCACCGTGAGCAACTCAATGGGCTATAAGCAGTCGCCCGTCCCTAATTTAGGGTCACTGGTTCCAGGGAAGGGAGGGAGCCAGTGCTGTAAGACAAACACAACATCCATGCCTCACCGAGATTCGAACCCGGACCCTGTTCGGACGAATGATCAGAGGCCATCGCTTAGACCACTGCGCCACTGGGGGCAGCACAGTAATTTTTGAACTAAGCTGTTGAAAATACTATTTATAATTTTTAAAGGTTCATTAATGGAACTGTTTTCTGGGTATAAAATGTTTCTTTTAATTCTCTTGTTTTTATGAGGTTCATAATATAATATTTTGCCATAAAGGTCAATTTCACACACATTCAATTGTATTTTGCCATCATCGGAATTTGTAATGTCCTAATAATTATTTTTTTATTGTTTCTTTAAATTATCTTATATTGTCATCGTGATATGCGGGTTTGCAGCAAGTTTTGTTTCAATGGTTGTGTTCACAGATACATTTTATTTTTATACAACTCTGCTTCCAACTTCTCCCACCCCTGCATTCCTGAAATGTGAACAAAAATTTAGTAAACTGTAACTGGAAAAGCAAAGCAACTGGCCACCTTGCCTGTGACAGGTTCAATAGCATTCCTCTGCTTCATTATTTGATAGGCACAACTCTGATATGTGGAAGGGGGAGATGGGCACATTTGAATGTAAGTGTGTACTCCCACAGTCTAACAAAATGTTGCATTGGATATTTGTATATATTCCATTTGGATACAGATACATTATGATTTCAGTAAGCTTAATTCACATCTGGTATAAAACGTGCATTTTCAAAAAAAAAAAAAAAAAAAAGTTAAATTTTTGCGTGCCTTACGTAACTTTGAATTGTGACTGACAATATACTTCTTGGCCACAGGACTCTGTACAGGGTGGGTTTTGAATTTTTTTTCAACCTTGAAGGTTTCTGGATTTAATAAGTATCTCTCCAACAGCTTATTCCGTTTGTTACTCTACACAAAATATATTTCTTGCAAAAAACTAACTGGCTGAATGAGCCCTAAGAAATGCTGATCTAATATATGATAACAGTAATATAGAGTATCCTTTATAACTAACATACCAATAAGCTGCGTTTGTAACAATGTTTGCTACACGGAAGCACATTTGAGTAATTAAGTATAAATTCAATACTCTCTAAACATCTGAAGAATTAGAATTTCTTTTACAACTAGCTGCATTTGTTATTTAAAAATCTAACCAAATATTCAGTAGCTCATAAAAATGAAAAGGTCTAAAATTTCGTTTCCTTGAAATATATTTTTGTTACTCTTTCACAAAAATACAAAATTAAAAACGAATCAGCTGTGTTTAGATCCGAAAATCTAACAAATTCTTTACTACTCCTAGTTTAAAATGCAGTCGATGATATATATACCTGTTAAGAAAATACATGAATGTGTTCACGTGTTAAGCCTACCTCCACGTGTTACGAAACGAATACATGAATGTCTTCATATGTTACGAAACGAATACATGAATGTCTTCACGTGTTACGGGAATCTCCACGAGTTACGAAGCGAATACATGAATTGTTTTCGAAATCGAAGCCTATGAATTGAAACAGGAAAAGAACTTACCTTTTAAGAACGATAAAATCCATCGATTAGGCATGCAGCTCTGGACGATCGAGCTCAGCCTTGCCATAACTCACCGTCCGTAGTACAAGTGACGTAACAGCAGGTTAGAGAACAACGCAGCCGCAGACCAGAAGCTGCTTTAAAACCAATGGAATAAAATCTTCTAGTCGTATAAGCAAAAAAAAAGGAGGAATTCAATAATCTTTATCAATTATACACAAGCTTACTGTTTTATCAACAGTATAATTTTGTTCTTTTTTGCCTGAATGTAATGTCACGCCAAACATTAGCTGTGACCTTGCTAACATGACGAAAATGCAACGTTTAGCAAACGTAATGAATGTGACAAAATCGCAACGGTAACGGATGTAACATTTAACAGACGTTTATCAAACGTAGTCTTTGTACGGAAGACCAAATATCAACTTTTGCAACCGAAATGCGACGTCTTTTAAACGTCACGTGCTACTTGGGGAACTGTTTCCATCCCGAATTTAGTGGTTATTCGTTTGCAGGTTTGACCAGAATGGGATAACCATCATGTCCAGTGTGCATTTCTTGTTTCCTCCTCTCCATGCCCCCCCCCTCACATAACACATTAAAGTGTGGGGATTTGGGGACTCTCCAAACAACTGGTACAACGTTACACATGTTTAGGAGCCTGTTTTAGCAACTTGCAACTCAGGCTTTGTTTGGTCAGGTCAGTCAGTGGTGTCTAAATTACAGGAGCAAAAATGTCATAAGGTTTTAACTTAAAGCAAGAAAGCAAAGATTATTGAAGTGGACAAAAATTAAATTGCTACATGTGTTGAACTTACAAAAAGATTGTAATTAGCAATCTCTACTTTAAATGTGATCATAGGAAATTGAAATTCGATCATCTCTGCTGTGGAAAAGTCTGGCTTATCATCATTGAAAACAAAGAATTCAAATGTATCTCCATATGAAGCCTTGGAAGAACAATTACTAAGATGGTGTCAAGAAGTATGTGGTAATAATTTGCCTATTAATGGAGTGATTGTGATTTTACCTGAAATAGCCAAGCAATTGCATCAAAATCAGGACTCTAGCAGTTCATGACATCTTTTGTTTGGCATGATACATAGATTTAACAGCAGTCATGGGCTTGTGTACAAGGCGTTATCTGGTGAGTCAGAAAGTATACATCCCATGATTGTAGAAAAGTGGGAAAATGATGAATTGCTGAACGTTATCAAAAACTACGCCAGAAAATACATCTTCAATACTGATGAGGCAGGGCTTTTTTTGTTACTTAATATTTGACAAGACATTATTATTTTGTGGTGATGATTGCTACGCTAGTAAGAAGAGTAAGCAGCATCTTATTGTTCTCCTTTGTGTAAATTTGGATGGAAGTGAAAAGCTTGAGCCACTGGTCATCAGAAAATTAGCAAAACCATGGTGTTTCACATGTGTGCATACTTTGCCATACAAGCACACAAACAATTCAAAAGTGTGGATGACCTCAAAAGTATTTTTAAGTTTCTTAATGACCTTGATGCCAAAAATCCAGGAGAAAAGTTCTGTTGTTCATAGTTAGGTTAACAGTAACCATGAACAACAGAACTTCAGCTCATCCCACAGATACAAAAAGTTTAAGAAACATATGTGTGGTGTTTCTCCTTATGAATTGTACTAGTGAACTACTGCCACTTGACGTGGGGATAATCCTTAGTTTCAGATCACATTACAGAACAGGCTAAATACAAAAAGCAGCTGCTGCAATAGAACAAAAGATATGTTTTCAAACCTAACATGCTGCAAGCTATGCATTTAATAGTTGCAGCGTGGAAAATCATTTCACCACAGGTTGTTGCAAAATGTTTCCACAGAGCTGGTTGCATGGTATTGGAGATACAAGATGATGAAACTGCCAAAGTGCTAATACTAGGAAATGACTGGGAAAATGCAAATCCACCTGGAAAGTTAACATTTCAAGATTATGTAGACTGATAGTAACATTCAAATGAGCAGAGTAGCAAGTTAAATGAAACGTGTGATGATGTGGTAGCAGATGATGAAGACAAGGAAGGTGATAGTGAGGAAAATAAACATGTTTCTTTCATTGAAGCAGTCGCAGGTTTAGAAAATTTAAAAATATATTTCACCTTATTTGATGTGGATGAAAGTGTGATGTCACATATCTGAGTGGAACTGAAAAAGAACTACTTTTAGTTAGAATATATATAGCATTCTGATTATAAACTCTGAATTTGCCTATAGTTCTTACTGGTCATCAATGTAACATCTCTCAGAAAACTTGGAAAATTTCATTGCCCTGGAGTGGGAACATTTAGTTAGATGCTAGCAGCCTACCATCACAGACTTTTTCAAGCACTGTGCAATAGTGCTCCTGTTAACAACATTTTAGGAAGCATATGTTCATATGTGTACAAATTAGGTATTTCTTGCTGTTTCATTACTACGTACATATTTCCCTGTGGATATTGCAATGTATAAACATATTTTTTTTACTCATTCTTTTTTTACTTGTTTGTGTGATAATATAGCAATGAAAAGTAATCCAATTGTTGCCCTCATATGACATTTTAAATCAAAGAATTGTACTTCTGCATATAACAATTTTCCGGATTTAATGTTCATTTTTAGTGTTCCCTCCAAAAACATTACAGTAGATTGCAGTTTGACAGTAATATGTGCCACAATGTCTAGGGCTGTAAAGAGTGACCTGTTACTGATTTAGAGCCACTAGTTCCAGGGAACTGATAGAACCAGCACTGTAGAACACGCACACTGCCCATGCCTTATCCAGGACTTGAATCCAAGCCAAACTTAGACGATTAATCAGAAGCTTGCATGTGTGACCACTCGACCACTGGAGTAGCTGCCATGTTGCTTTGGGAAACCATTGAATCAAGGGTTTATGATGCTGATTTTATTAAATTTTCACTAAAATTTATGCTTGACAGCCTGTTGTTGCTCATTATGTATATTAATCATTTTAGCACTGAATCTATAATTTTAATGAGAAACACAGATTAAAATAAAAAAGTCTCATTTCTTTGTATATGGGGTTCATTAGGTGACTAATGACGACATCTTAAAAAAATACAAAATATTAAATAAGACCAGAAACAATTCAAAATATGGAAGTCTTCATACAGTTTATTATTAATTGTTACCCAAAGTATCAGCTAAATGTTGCATAAACATAAATATGTATCTAAAAGGTATTTTATTGTGGCTGAAACATTTTCTCTGTATTTCTTGTGTTCTGCTTTTACAGATTCAGTTGAAATGTACTTCTGTGGTTCATGATGTACGTCTGATGATACATGTTGAACCTCCACTATTTGTATGCCAGAACATTTTCAACCTTGGTTCCATCCTTGATTTCTCTCAAGCTATTGTGAATGTTTCCTTAGGCTCACCATATCTGCCTTCTAGTTTGAAATTTAATGTTCTTGCAGTGTACAACAATAGTCATGGTGAGGAATCATTTTCTGAGATACAGATTTAATGTTTATGTGAAATTGCATATTTATCTGAGTTCTGTACAAAATCGCAAATATTTGAAAAACAAATAATAAATAGAAATAACATATTGTAGTAATTTATATTATACTACTTGACGTAGAAAATGCAGCACTAGGAAGTACTTGTTGGATTGCAATACACATTAGTGGGCATGTGTCAACAGTTGGGTTTTGTAAATGATTGCAGTTGAGAACCAATCATGTGATAGGTGAGAGAGATAAAAGGGAAAAATGCCTTATCATAGCTAAGTTTAATTTTTCTCAACTGGGCATGTGGACCACTGCATCAGAGTGATCTTTGTGACAGAAGCATGTGCAAGAAGTGATAATGCCTGGAGAATATCATCAGGAATCCTTCCATCACATGGATACCTTTATCAGAGGCTTCACCATAGGGCTGTGCATGACTGGTTGATCCCTGCATCACATCTCACTGGAAATGCATCAGGAGGCAACAGCTGTCATCTGAATGTGGCAACGGTTGATGGAAGAAAGTAACACGCATCACCGTAGTGGGACTGATGCACATAGGCAGACATCAAAATGCTGTGATCACTGCATTCAATGACAAGCTGTAGCTGCCCCAGCATCTGCAGTGAATGATATTTAATGAAGTTCGCATGCAGCTGTGGACATCCCTGTATCAATATGGACTTTGAATCACAGATTGTCTGAGGATGCAAGGTTGCAGTGGTGCAGTACCAGACATGCACGGCAGGACGAATGGAATCATGTCATATTTAGCAACTAGTTTCACTTCTGTCTCAATGTCGATGATCACCGATTAATAGTCTGGAGATGACATGATCACTAGAGTGATCTTGCTGGCTCCCATCTATGAGCTCCTTGTGGCTCCTCAGCCTGGTGTCATGGTTTGGGGCACTATTAGTTTCAACAGCTGTTTATTGCTCGTATGCATAGTGGGGTACAATTACAGCACTACAATACATCGATGAAATGTGCAGCACGTTTTGTTGCAGTATTTTCATGGTATCCCTGCTACCCAGTCTCAACAAGATAATGCCCACCTGCATACTACTACCAACATCAGCAGAGAGTGCCTAAAAGGTGTGCAGGTGCTGCCTTAGCTAACACAATCCTCAGACTTCTCCCCAATAGAAAACATGTGGAAGTAATTGGAAGACGATCCCCTCGCAGTGTCAAATTGTGGACATTGGTCAACAACATATGGTCAGCTATACGTCAGAACACCATCCAGGGACTTATCCTTTCGGTGCTATGCAGTGTTGCAAAAGATGTAGCTCAGCAGGGCAGTCATACGACCTACTGACTCAGCCTATGTTATACTGTCTGCTTGCCCATTGCATACATGTAATCCTTCAGAAATCAAATTTCTCCTTTCCCACCTTCTTGTCCACAGATGTGTCAAGTTTTGTTTCATTTTGTTTGTGCATACCTTCTTGGTGTGGCATTTTCTGCGTCAAGCACTGTATTAAATCGGTTTTTGGACGAGACAATGTGTTTGAATTGAACTTGCTAAGCTTAGTTCTGCTACCATAAACTGTGTTTTTAAAGAAATATCCTTATCCAACATACACTATATTGACAAAAGTCACCGGACACCTAGAAGAGAAACACAACATAGCCTTTATTGACATACATTAGTATGGTGTCAGCCAACCTTTGGCCTTATGCATGCACTGACCCTTTGGGACATGCTTTTGACAAGGTTTTGGAACACAGTGATAGGTATGCACTTCCATTCAGTACATAATGCTGCTGCTAACTATTGCTTAGTAGTAGGCCTAGTTTCTAAACTTCTTATGTGGTGCTCTAATTCATCTGATAGGTGCTCTATGGGATTAAGATCAGGACTCTGTGCTGGCCAGTCCACACACGATACGGAATTATCATCAAACCACGCTGTAACACTCCTTGCATTATCCTGCTGGTACCAACAAGGCTTGGCTCCATAGTATTGCCACAGAGCTGGTAGGGCATAACTGTCCAGAATATCGAGGTAGACATGCTGGTTAACAGGTTTGTCCACGATAACCAATCGGCCAGGCAGTGGCACACCCAGGAATTTTTGTTGGAGGGGGTTGTATGTATATACACTGGCGTGCAAAAATTAAGGACGAGACAGTTTTTAGAATGTAACGTCATGCAGAAGTGCTCCACATCGACTCAAATCATACCATAAGATCCCCAAGATGTAAGAATATGGAACAAGTCAGCAAAACTGTCCAAACAAGGAATCCAAAGGATACAAAGACACTTTATTGAAAAGATAGCTTTGAGCACAACTGGACAAAAGACAGAAACGTCCATGTGACAGGCGGCTGCCAAGAAAAATCTAGTCTTTACTAGGGGATATGATCACCCCTGACTGCGTTGCAGGATTTACAACGTCTGTCCATGCTGAGGATGAGGTTGTCAAGGAGCTGTTGAGGCATCGCGGCCCATTCCTCTTGTAGCGCCAATCGCAGCTGCGGAATCATTGCTGGTGACGTGCTGCCAAGTGTCTCCGGAGAAGGTTCCACATGTGTTCGATTGGATTTAGGTCCAGGGACCTTGCGGGCCAATGCATGCGTTGAATATCTTCACTCTCCAACAGCTGTGCGACAGCCACTGTACGATGAGGTGTAGCGTTGTCGTCCATGAAGAGGAACTCAGGACCCACAGCATCTCTAAACAGACGCATGTGAGGCAGGAGAGCCTCGGTACAATAGCAGACACCAGTGACTGAACCTCCTTGGAAGATGGGGTGGTCAGTACGGCTACCAAGCATGACACCGCCCCAAACGAGAACTCCGCCACTTCCAAACCGGTCCCTTTCGAGGATGTTGGAGGTGTGATTGCGTGTTCCCTGCTCTCTCCAGATGTGTATATGTCCAAGAGAACTCGACCCCATTGCTGATGTGTCCAGTTCTTGTGTTCCTGGCACCACAGAAACCACCATCTCTGATGAGCAGGCGTTAATGTCACACACCGTACTAGTCATCGTGCAAATAGACCACCTTTGTGCAGCCTCCTGGCCACGGTAAAATGCGATAATGGACGTCCAGTTGTCTGTTGCACGTGCCTTGCGATTTCTCCTGCTGTCTGCCGTCTGTCTCTTCTCGCCTGTAGGACAATATACCGGTCGTCCGCTGCCGTGGTTGCTCGTGGACGACCACTGCTAAACTCTCAGACAGCTGTTTATGTCGTTTGAAATGCTCTCCAAGCTCGTGAAACGATGCTGTGAGCGATCCCGAACTCCTCGGCCACACTAGTCACACTTCGACCTTCTTCCAGCTTCCCAATGACGCGACCTCTGGTAAAGTCATTCAGATGTCTTCTACTGGATTGCCTGTTGGCCATATCACACGGTGGGAGCAACTTGACGTCGTTCAAACTGATGTACACCGTGCAATAGCTTTCACCGAATTGCTGAGCGTACACTGCCCGTGTGCTTTATACCCCCCCCCCCCCGTCATGCTGCATATATGCACATGCCCTAGCGTACCGGACCCTAGTCTATTTCCTGAGTGGTGTGTTGGTCCGTTCTGCCTGCTCGTTCCGCTGTTATGCTAATTTCTCCTCTTCGTCCTTAATTTTTGCACACCAGTGTATATATACACTGAAGTGCCAGAAAAACTGGTTCACCAGTCTAATACTTGGTAGGTCGCCCATGGGAGCGCAGGACTGCAGAAATACGACGGGGCATGGACTCCACTAGCTTCTGGAAATATGCTGTAGGCAATGCACACCATACTTTCTGCAGAGCGTTCCACAATTCAGGTGTATTCCAAGTTCTTGGATTCCTGTGTTCGATAGCGCGTTGCATGGCATCCCAAATGTGTTCTATCACGTTCAGATCTGGGGACTTGGGGGGAATGGCAACACCCCAAACTCAGATGAATGCTCCTCTAACCATAATGTGGCGTCCCGACACTTGTGTGGAGGTGCATTGTCCTGTTGGAACAGGCCCAACCCATCAGCATGAATGCAGGACATGAACGGATGTACTTTGTCAGAAAGGATACGCACATAGCGTTGGCCAGTCACAGATGTTTGTAGACATACCAGGGGTCCCAGTGAAGTCCAGCTAAACACACCCCATACCATTACGAACCCCCCCCCCCCACCAGCCGGTACAGTTCCCTGTTGTTAACAGGCGGGATCCATGGCTTCATGGGGTTTGCACCACACATGAATCCTTCCATCTGTCCGATACAGTTAGAAACGCGACTTGTCAGACCAGGCTTCTTGTTTCCAGTCATCAAGTGTGCAGTGGCGGTGTTGCCGTGCCCAAGCGAGGCGCATAGCTCTGTGTCGTGCACCCATCAAGCGGACTCAAGTTGGGCGTCGGCTCCCAAAGCCCATATCGTGCAGGGTACGTTGCACAGTCCAGACGCTGATGCTTGTTGAGGCTCCAGCATTGAATTGCAATGATACCTGCGAGAGTGTTGCACGCCTATCGCGTGAAAGGATTCTTGACAGCCGACGATGGTCACGTTCACCCAATGTCTTTTTACGGCTACGCTGGTATCGTAGGTTGGAGGTTTTTCCGGAATTCTTGTAGTCACAGTACACGCTTGCAATGGTCGTCCATGAAAATCCGAACTTCGTTTCTACCTCCGAAATACTATGGCCCATCTCACGAGCGTCAACTATGACACCGCGTTGAAAATCGCTTAAATCGTTATTACTTGTCATTCTCATGCCGAAATCAGCTCTGACAGTTGGCCAGGATGTCTATCGCTTTATATACGCACTGGCGGACGCAACCGAGTACGTGCATAGGTGACGTTGCTATGTATTTTGCATAAGCTCGTCTGTACCAGTTTTTCTGGCCCTTTAAACATATATAGTATATGTACACAATGTGTGTACATATATATAGTGTACACCTATAGTTTACATGCGGTTGTGATGCACATCGCTCTTAATCTCTTCGGGCTTTGAGAAAAAGACACCATGTAATAGAAGACACAATGTAATTTTTTGCACTTGTAAAATAATATTTTTGAATGTTTAATTTGTGATGTACGTTGCTCTTATATCTCTTTGGGGCTTTGGGAAGAAGACACCATGTAATAAAAGACACTGTGTAATTTTTTGAACATGTAAAATAATATTTTTGAATGTTTAATTTGTGTTGTATGTCATTCTTAATCTCCTTGGAGGGGGCTTAAGCCCCCAAAGCCCCCTTCGTGGGTGCGCCAATGGGGCCAGGACCATACCACAAAAATACCCCTACACGAGTACACTGCCTGCTCCAAACTTGACCATAGGAACAGTACACTGTGGGGAATAGCGTTCCCCCGGCTGCCGCCATCAGACTGATGGATCGTGTATGTGTATTCATCAGTCCATAGGACCCGTTTCCATTGATCTACGGTCCACGATAAATGTTCTTTACACCATGCTAAATGACGAGTAGCATTCCGAGTGGAGATGAAAGGCTTATGAGCAGCTGAACGACCACAGTAACCCATGGAAGGAAGTTCTCTGTGAATGGTATGTGTACATACGGAGGTTCCAATATTTTTACTCACCTGTACACTGAGGTCTTGTGCAGTACTCCATCAATTAGCTGTAACAACTCTCCTAAGGCTTCGACGTCCTTTATCGCTGATTTTCTTTGGTCTGCCGGTATGTTTTGCTGCTTCAGGCACGCCATATGTCTTCAACTTACTCAGTACATCCAAAACAGTTGACTTGGGTATGTTTAAACACCTCTCGGTTTCTCTTATGGACAACCCACTAATATAACATCCAACAATCTTTCCTTTCTCAAAGTCGGTTCTCTTCCGCTGCGACATTTTCACTCAGCCTCACAGTTCGACATGATCGTGGTCAGCTGTAGGCTTGTTTTTATACCATTTGTAGCTGTACTGCACATCTGAACAATGCAGCAGATCCGTTCATTTGCTTTTGAAGGGGTGTCCGGTGACTTTTGTCAATATAGTGTACATTACATTTCTTGAGCAGTCTGTGTACCAGTTGTATCAATTTTTCAAATCCTATGGCTATTTGATTGGTATCAAATCCAATCCTACTATCATGAAACTTATCCTACAGGACAGAGGTAAAGCTGTAGACCTTAATGTTCTTGGTGTGTACACAATTCCTATTCCCAATTCAGCTGGCACAACAGTTTACACCAGCAGCACATTTCACAGCATTACTAAATGTTTGGCTGAGCACAAAAAGGATATTACCCATGGCAGACCTAATTCTTCCTTGGCTTTACTGACTGTCACAAATACTTCAACAGTGCCATTGTAGAAAAATACTGAGAAAATCTCTCCTTTCATCAACAAAAGGGTTTTGTTTTCATGAGAGCATTGAAATGTCTACTTCTTCAAACTGCAATATCAACAGTCTTTATTTTATCTCCTTCATTTGGAAATCATTCCTATTATTTGGCAACAACTGAAATGAAGTAAAAAATCTGGCAACTAGTCTCCAATTGTTTGCAGGTGTTCACGACCCAGGTCAGGTCGAAAGTGCTTCTGTGTTTCTTTAATATTTTTATGTATCGTATTTTTTGGCATATAATCTGTGGCGCCATATAATCCGCAGACAGTAAAATTCAGCGTGAGAAAAGAAAGTCAGCGTATAATCTGCACCGGCGTATAATCCGCAGACAAAATTCATAGTAAAAGTTAAAAAATAGTTGTGTAATCCACAACTTTATCTAAATGTAGTAGCCATTATATATACACTGGCGGAAAGTGAAAAAAGAACACCAAGAAGGAATTGGCGGACGATCATGAAATTTACATATGTTAATGGGGTCGAGTTTACGTAGGTGTGATGTTAATTTCGGGACCAACCGGTGAGCGTTTACGCCACAGCACGGCATAATATGCAAATTATCGTTGGTGGTATTTAAGGAGTGCGGCAAAGTGAATGTAATCAGTCGTCGGCGTATGGACACGTGCGAAGACCCTGAAGAAGCGGCAATGTCTGGACATGGAAGACATGTATGATTTCAGCCGTTATCGGACTTTGAGCGAGGTCGTCTAGTCGGACTCTGCGAGACCGGGTGGTCGTATCGTCGTATTGCGGAGCGAATTGGACGGGAAGTATCGGTGGTGGTACGATTGTGGCCTAGATAGTCCGAGGAACATTCCCACACGAGAAGACGTGGAGCCAGGAGTCACAGACGGACTGATGAGCAAACCGATCGACGCAAAAGAAGAGCGGCGTTGTCAAGCAGAACATCCACTGCAACGCAAATCCGAGCTGCTGTTGCACCTGAGGTGACTGTGTGAACAATCCGCAACAGTCTACTGATGCAGGACTACATGCACGTGTGCCTCTGCCATGTTTACCTCTGACTCCAGCCCTCCGTCAGGAACGGCTGCAGTGGTGTCGCCAATGTCTGCACTTGAGAACATAATGGCTATCTGTCGTGTTCAGCGATGAAAGCAGATTTTGCTTGGGAGCCTACGATGGCCGTATGCGTGTTCGCAGACGCACAGGTAAGCATCTCCACCCTTCTTGCATCCGCCAGCGACACACAGGGCCTATACCTGGTCTCCTGGTGTGGGGAGCAATCAGCTATCACTCCCGTACACAACTAGTGTTTGTACCGGGTACGTTAAACAGCACCTCCTACATCAACAACATTATTCAGCCGTTGTTGTGCCATTTGTAAGGTCGGTCCATCGTGGTGTTTTCCAGCGAGATAACGCATGCCCACACATGGCACGTGCAATGCAACATGCACTTCAGGGTGTGAGACAACTTCCATGGCCTGCACGTTCACCGGATTTGTCCCTCATTGAGCACAAGTGGGATTTTATGGGACAACGACTTATCCAGTCTCCACGGCCAGCCACGACCATCCCCGATTTACGCGTCCAGGTTGAGGATGCTTGGAACTCAATACCCCAAACTTACATCCAATATCTGTACGACAGACTCCATGCCAGAATTGCCCAGTGTGACTCAGTTCATGGCGGTTCAACCTCGTACTAACCATGTTACATGGAAATGTTATTTTTCAGTTTACCAGCAAATACAGCTGTATTTTGCCATAATGTTTTGATCACGTTATCCTCTGTATTCCGTTATTATGCTGTATAAATTTCGTTGGTATCAGACGTCTCCTTCTTGGTGTTCTTTTTCACTTTCCGCTAGTGTATATATATATATCATCATCATCATTGTCAACCATTATCAATCCACTGCTGGGCGAAGGTCTCCACAATGGTCTGTTTTGTGCCAGTCTCCTTCAGGTCACTCCCGCATACTTTCTAATTTCATCCACCCATCTCCCATGTGGTCTTCTTCTGGGTCTTTTCCTGTCCCTTGGAATCCAATCTAAAATTTCGGCTGTCCATCGATGGTCTGTGCTTGGCAGTATGTCCAGCCCATTGCCATTTCAGGGATTTAACTCTGATCATGATGTCTTCCACTCTTGTCATTTTTCGGATCCACGAGTTCCTCTTCTCATCTCTCCTGGTTACACCAAGCATGCACCTGTCCATGCTTTTTTGAGTTGTCTGCAGCCTTTGTATGTCTCTTTTAGTTAAGGTCCACGTCTCTGCACCATACGTAAGCACTGGAAGGATGCATTGATCAAACACTTTATTTTTAAGACATAAAGGCATGTTGCTCTTGAAAATTATGCTGTTTCTTCCAAAAGCTCTCCAAGCAAGTTTTGTACGCCAATTAATTTCTTCATCAATGTGACCCTCACTTGATATCTGCTGTCCAAGATAAACGTACGTGTCTGTTATCTCCAGCTTTTCTCCATCAATCAGTAAATCTTCATTTCTTGTAAAAGCATTGAACATCACTTTTGTCTTCTGAAAGTTCATTTTTAATCCAGCTTCTTTACTCTTGTCAGCAAGTTCCTGGATCATACTCTGCAGCTCTGATGGGGTAGTTGCAAAAATGACTACGTCATCAGCAAAACGAAGGTGGGTTAGATAATCTCCATTAATCTTTATCCCTTTGTTTTTCCAGTTCAGTGATTGAAAGACATTTTCCAATGTGGCATTAAAGAGCTTCGGAGATATGGTGTCACCTTGTCTCACTCCCTTTCCAATTTTTATGTGTGTTGTATTTTCAAACAGCCGATTTTTTGCATTTTCATAGATGCTATTAATAATAATAATGTATGCATCTTCAATACCGCAGGATTTGAGAGCCATTGTAACTGCTGATGGTTTCACCGAATCAAAGGCTTTTCCATAATCGATAAAAGCCATGCACAATGGAAGTTGATATTCCCTCGCTCTTTCAATTAGTTCTCTCAGTACATGGATCTGATCTATTGTGCTGTAGCCACTCCTGAATCCAGCTTGTTCTCTCGATTGAGCCATGTCCAGTGTTACTTTCAAGCGGTGTGAAAGAACTTTAGTGAAGATTTTATAAACCACTGATAGGAGGCTGATAGATCTGTAGTTCCTGAAATCCTCAATGTCACCTTTTTTTATGTAGCAGAATCATTGTAGCGTTGTTCCAATCCTGAGGAATCTTCCCTTCATTAAGGCATCGAGTGAAAATTTGGGCGATTACTGTTTCAATTTCTCCACTTGCTTCTTGTATGATGTCTACAGTAATTCTATCTTCTCCTGGAGCTTTTCCCCGCTTCATGTTCTTGATTGCATGTGCAACTTCTGCTGGGAGGGCTGGAAGAACTCTGGTACTGGTACCTTCCATGATGTCTGGAGTACATGTATCATCCCTTTCATATAACTTGGAGTAGAAATCTTTCACTCTTGTCAAAATTTCGCCTCTATTTCTTGTTACAGAACCATCTTCTTTTCTCAGTGCCATAATCTGTTTTCTTCCCTTACTGAGATGTCCCTTTGCTATCTTTAGGCTTTGGTTGTTTTCAATTGCTTTCCTCACTAGTTCACAGTTGAATTTCCTTACGTCTTCAGTGATACTTTTTCGTACTGTCTTGCATAGCTCTATATATTCCACTTTGGAAGTCACATCTTCTTTAGTTGTCCTCATCTCTCTTCTTTTTTGCATCAACATTTTGGTTTTTCCTGATAATTTGTTCACATGCAACTTGTTCTTAGACCCAGCTAATTTTGTTGCTGTTTCAATAAGAGCTTTAGTTACTTTTCTGTTAACTTCCGAAATATCCACTTCTTCCGATGTTAGGCCTTCTAAAGCAGAGAATCTATTCTTCAGTTCCAACTTGAAGGTATAATGGTGTTTTTTAAGGTTGGTTATGTCAATACATTTTGTTTGTCTTATGAGCTTGCCACGTTCGAGTTTAGTGTTGAGGTGCATCTTACATCTCACCAATCTATGGTCACTACCTGTGTTGAACTTGTTTAGCACACTGCAGTCTTCTATGACGAATGTTTTGTTGCACATAATAAAATCAATTTCACTTGTCGTCCCATTTGGATGTCTCCATGTTCATTTCCTGTGTGGACTTTTCTCGAAAAAGGAGTTCAAGATGAAAATATAGTGAGTTCCAAAAAAATTTAGTGAGTTCCAAAAAATATGAAACTGCTGAGTTTTTTTTTTAATTTTAAAAAGTTACTGTTACAATAACCCACAATTTTCAAATGGTTGTGATATATGTTTTTAATTTCTGTGGCAACTGTGCTGTAACTCTGAGTAATGCTTAAATCACACCAACTGAAACACAGGATTTCAGACCGTAAGACAAGCCGGCTGCATTAGTTGGCCAGTAATCCTCTTGGGTGCATTGTTGTCTTTGCGGAACTCAACCCATTGTGGACGGATGAGAGAGAGAGAGAGAGAGAGAGAGAGAGAGAGAGAGAGAGAGAGAAAGAGAGGTGTCAAAGTTCTCCCCTTCAGTCTTGGAGCTGCAGCAAAAGTGCCGGAGGCATTCTCTTTGAAATAGAGCAAAATAAACAAGTGGGAGTGGGGTTGGTACCTCGGGAAGAGGGGGAGAAATGTTACAGAGGTCACGGGTCAGAGCAGCATGCCTCAGTCCAATGTTCTATGGGAAGGAAACTGCACTATTTAGCAAAGGCGTCACAACATTGTAATAGAGAATCTCTGAGGAAGAGAATGTACTGCGCTTCTTCTTGCGCCATGGCGAATTGAATAAATCATTCTTTCTCTTTTTCTTTTGCTTTTCTAGTAAAAATATTTCAGTATGCCTATAAACTATTTGATTTTAATTTTCATTCTTCATAAAGAATTTTACTCATTTGTTTACTTACTACTTGCGGGCGGCATTCCATTACCCCTGGCTCTCCCCTATTAGAGGGCAACGCGCTTTACCGCAGACAGTGTTTTCTCCCCTAACTTACAAAGCAACAATCCCGTCGCAGAGAGGAAGTGTCTACACTCATACACACAGACGTTTTGTTGAAGCCAAGGGGAAGGGGAGGGGATATGTTGATACAGTGACACTGCACATTATTGTCGAACATGTGACATTCTTAAAGCTTTGACATGATACAGATTTCTCTCTGACACAACATGGTATGAAGAGCCAAACTGCTTCATTTTTGAAGTTTACAGTTGAAAAAAAAATCCCCGTATTATCCGCACCGTCGTATAATCCGCAGAGGCTAGAATTTAAACTTTTAGTAACAGATAATCCGCAGATTATGTGCCAGAAAATACGGTAATTATTGAGTGCTAACATTACCTACATTTATTTGTTACGTGTGAATTGCATATTCCGTATTTCAGTTAACAAGAGTTTAGAAGCATCAGAAGAAAATAGAGCACTACACAAAACAAAAGAATCCGTAGAAAACCTTCTGCTTGTTCAACCACCTTGTGTAATTAGAATTTGAAAATACCATTAAACTAAAATTTAATTAATAAAGGATGACATGTGGCTATTTGCAGAAGTTATTTCTGTAGAAATTTAAAGTAAATATGGGTTTTCATAGAAATATATTATTTTTCACTTGCTAAATTTTTGGACAGTAAACATGCCCGTCATCAGGATTCAGTAGATGTTGCCACTTCTGGGATAAAATCCAACCCTTCTGATCATTTGATGTTGTTCCTCTTCTTTCTGTTTCTATATCTTCTGCAACTTTTCTTTTTAAAAAGGGCTGTTAGTGTACCAGTGCTTCCACAGAGTCCCAAATCACTTTGTGTCTTTATTTTGTACATGTATTTACAAACTTGTTTTGTCTGGAATATTCCTTATCTAAGTTGCCTGTGTCTTTCTTCCACAGCTGAAACCACATTCACATTTTATGTTGCAGATGACGCTTTCTTGTAATAGGATATTTTCTTTGCTTTATGTTAGGGAGATAATTATTTACTTTATTGTGCAATCCTGGAGCCAGTCTCTTACATGATTTTTTTTTTTTTTTTACTTTTTCTCTGAACTTTTTCAGTCCTTTATTTTATGTAATTTTTTTCTGGTTAAGTGACTACTTATTTTTGATTTCTTTTTCTTTTCTTTTTTTATTACAGATTTTTGTGATTTGTAGGGAAGGGTAACTATTTTCCTTTTTGATCATTAATTCTTCCTTTTGTGCATTTTAAAAGTTTTCCAAAGAACTTAATGCATTTTTTCCCAAATTATGTAAAACAAATTCTAATTACATAAAAACAGATGTGCCATCAAAATTTTTGGAAAAAAATAAATACACTAAATTCTTTAAACAGCTTTAAAAAGTACTCAAAAGGAAGAATGAAAACCGATCCTGGAGGAAAAGAGTTACCCTACCGTACAAATCCCCACAAAAATTTTAAATATAAAAGAAAAGAAAAAACAGCCAAAAATAAGTAGTCACTTAACTAGGAAAATTACATACCGTAAAGGACTATTAAAAAACCTTCAGAGGGTAAGTAAAACATTTCATGTAAGACTGGCTCTAGGATTACACAATAAAGTTAATGATTATTTCCCTAATATAAAGCAAAAAGAAGAAAACATCATATTGCAAGAAAGTGTCATCTGCAACATAAAATGTGAATGTGATCTCAGCTATTTGTTAGTGATGGGCAGGAACTTTGAACATAATGCTGCAGTTAAGAAAATTTCAAACAAAACAGGTTTAGACGGATGTGTTCAAAATACAGGACATAAAGTGATATTGCACTCTCTGGAAGTATTGGCAAACCAACAGCAATTTAAAAAATAGCAGAAGCTGTAGAAACAGAGGAGAAGAAAAACTGTATCAAATGATCAGAAGAGTTGGCTTTTTTCCCAGAAGTGGCAACACTTGCTGAGTCATGGTGATGGATAGGTCTACAGCTAAAAATTTGACAAGTAAAAAGATTATATATTCAAGATTTAAGCTGTTGCTTACCATTTTGCCAAATTTCAAAAAAGTTGATAAAATTATAAACTATATATACATGATAAAATTATCATTATCACCTATCACCAAATATTTGTTGCAAAATTGCAACAAAAATTCATGACTGATTCACCAAAAAGTGAATTATGTACTGTAAATAAAGGGCTGTTATACATACCATAAAGGACTTCAAAACTCATTCAGGTAGATAGAAAAATCTCTTTAGCTCTTGAAGAAATTTATGACATTTTTGTTTTTAAACACCGGAAAAATTTCCCTGACATGGCTTATTTAAAGCGCACATCACTTCACAGCCAGCAATGAATCTTATGCTCGCAAATGCTGCATTGATGCAGGTGAAATGTTGAATAGAAGAGCTAAAGTTCTGCAGGGGGGACATTTCACCGTATGACCTGGGGAGAAGGAGTGTCAGTGGGTGAGGATGAGAGTCACAAAAGAGAAACAAAGTAATGACCACTCACTGATCATGTATTCTAGAATTTTATTTCCATGAAATCATGAAGTATGTCTCCTACTGTAAATCCTCAAGCATTGGCTTGTTGCAGCAGTAGTCATTTTGCCAGTACACTGAAGTGCCAAAAGTCATGGGATAGAAGTATGCAACTTTTTAACTGTTGCTACCATCATATAAAGGCTTTGATGCACGCCACGATTTTTATCAGTTGCGAGGTTTAATCTCGTGAGTCAGGTTGAACAACTGCCAGTAAGATTATGGCAAGCTGATGCGAATTATCAGAGTTTGAACAAGGCATGGTAGTGGGAGTCAGACGGATGAGGCATTCAATTTCCGAAGGTGTGCAAACATTCAACATTCCTTGATTCACTGTGTCACGTGTGTACCGAGAATACCTCATGGAAGGCATTAACACCTACTGTAGACAGTGCAGTGGTTGACCATGGGTGCTGAATGACCTTGACCATCCTAACAGACAAGAGACACTGGCTCAAATAATATCCACATTCAATGTAGGAGGTACCAAAGACATCCATCAAGTCAGTGCATTGTAATTTAGCGTCCGTTGGGTATGGGAGCAGAATACCCACCGGAGTGCCTTTGTTAACACCGTAACATTGGGCACAGCGCCTCACCTGGGCTCGTGAACATAGTAATTGGATCCTGGAAGACTGCCAACATGTGACATGGTTTGATGAGTCATGCTGCCAGTTGTTATGAGCTGATGGTGGGGTTCGGGTGTGGTGCAGACCCCATGAGGTCATGGACCCAAGCTGTCAACAAGGCACTGTGTAAGCTGCTGGTGGTTCTAAACATGTGTGGGGTGTCTTTATGTGGCACGGTTTGAGTCCTCGTAAACAAGTCATTAGCTGGTTGCTCTTCTGGGTGATCATTTACAGCCCTTCATGGACTTCATGTATCCCCAACAACAATGGGATTTTCCAGGTGGACAATGCACCATGTAATTGGGCCTAAGTTGTACAGAATTGTTTCATGGAACATTCTAGACAGTTCTGACGGATGGTGTGGCCACCACGTTCACCCAACATGAACCCAGTAGAGCACTTATGGGATGTGGTGGAAAGGTCTATTTGCACCCAAGATCTTGCTCCTACAAATACCAGGAAACTGTGGGCAGCTGTTCAGATAGCATGGCTCAACATTTCTTCAGAAGTCTTCCGGCCACTTGTGGAATCAATGCTACATCGAGTTACTGCACTTCACCGGGCTAGAGGAGGTCCAACACGATACTAGGTATGTATCGCATGACTTTTGGCATTTCAGTGTATATTCCCAGGCATTAGCTTGTTCCCATTTCAGCAGTAGTGATTTTGAATTTCAACTCAAATGTTTTGATTTTGCATTTGCAACTTTTGTCATTGATACTATATAACATTTCATTTACTGTGATAAAAAAAACAACCTGTAAAATGCTTGTCTGTGTATTAACTAAATACAACAGTGAAGTCAGTTAAGGGTTGTTGAAAGCAATTGCCACTATAAGAATAGTTAGTGTAACAGCCTATCTCGCAGATGTTTAGTTTGCGCTAAAGAAGTTATGTTTAGCATTCCAAAAATCAAACATTGATGTACTTCATGAAGTGCGTAGTTCAAATCTTTAAAGAAAGACTTAAAGAACGATCATTGGGTTTAGGGATAAATTGAGTTATTTGTGGCCCTTGTACTCCTCCATTAATTGCAGATAAATTTGAGTTCATATCATAAGAGAAGAAGCTAAAGAAAGAAATGAACTAGGATAAAATGAGGTCAAAGTTCATTCCTAACTGTATAGAAAATTTAGCTGAGAGGTTTCGAAATATTAAAAAGTTTAAAATGTTCTCAATTTTCATCGAGAAATTTTCCAAAAAAGACATTATAGGCTTTTTTTTGTAATGTGGGGATAATAAATTATAGAAATGTATGATCACTTAAAAATTACTGTACCTTAAGGGACAGTTATACACGAGTGGAAACTTTTAAAATCATTCATGTATTTGAGGTGCCGCTGCTGGAAGTTTTACCAAGGTGAGTCGAAAGTTCGTCCTGTTTGCAGCTAAAAAATTTAATGATGCAAGAAAGAAGTCTTACACACTCACCTCATTCTGCAAAGTACAGACCATTGTTTTCTATAGTCTTTTGCAAACTTTCCACTAGAGCGACGATCCCACTGCAGTACCACTTGGTAGGTTTCAAGGACAGAAACTTTCTGATGCCAGATTCCACATCCAGCGCTGAAGCAAAGTGCTTTCCTTGTAGGAAATATGCCACGAAGCAAAACAGGTGGTAATCAGGTGAGTCTAGATCTGGACTGTATGGTGGATGGGGTAGAATATCAACCTCTTCCAATTCCTATAGTTTTTGGTAGAGAAATCTGGAGGTACAACTTGGGTCACTATCCACTTAAAGCTACACTGACTTCTTATTGATGAGCACTAGGTAGCATTGGCGCAGATCATCATGTACCTGCTGCAGTTGTTTGGCATGGAGGTTCCTGTCTGCAGTCTGATGTCTGGCACAAGTTCCTAGTGCACAGGACACTCACGATTCCACCAAATGTGCAACATGACTTTCCTCTTGAACTGCTCTCTTTGCACCACTGGCTGTACTTCCTGGAGTGGCCTTAGTCACTGGTTCCCAGTGGGAAGATAAGATAGAAACATCCACTTTTCATCACCTGTGACAATACGACACCAAAACCTATCATCCTGTGGATTGGACAGCAATCTGTGACAGAGAGCGACACTTTGTTTCGCCTGATGGGGTGTGAATTCATGGAGAACCATTCAGTGGCACTTGGAGGAGAAACCAGGTTGGTGCAGGTGATTAATGATGGTGAATTGGGAACTCCCCATCTCAGTTGCCAATTATTGTTTATTAGTGCTGGCTCTCACTGCCACAGTTTCAACAAGGCATCAGTGTTTGTGGTCATTGGACTTCCTGACTTTGGCTGGTCTTTCAAGATTGGTGCTTTGAAATGCCAGAACAATTTTCATGCAGTGTTGATGTCCACTGTTCCTGCATCTTCAAGTGTACAAATTTCTCTTGCTGCTGCTGCATTTAACCCCTTTTTTCCAATAATGGAATAGGAAATAGGAGCATCTGCACATCACTTTTATTGACTTCCATCCTCTGCTCACCTGAAAGCACAATGTGGCACCGTGCCAACCTCATGTTTTTCATATGATCATGATACCTAATTAACGCTGGTGCACATTTCGCACAAGAATGAGACCCAACATTATGTGCAGCTCAATATGGGACGAATTTTTGACTTAAAAATAGTTTTATCCAGCTGTTAGTAGTATGCTAGATTTATGGCATTCTTGCCATTGCATACCACGGACTGTAAGAAGGAATTTAGGGTGATGAACCTGATAAAAAAAGACTCCTGTGCATACCTGAATAGATGTTAGAAACTTAAATTTATTTATAGAGATTTCAATTAATGGACCAGAAAGGAAAGATCTTGATTTTAAAAAGCCTTTCATTGTTGGGTAACAAAAAATCCAGATAAATTTTATTGCAGCCACAAATAAGTGTACAAAACTGGCATTTATTCAATTATATCAATGAGCAAATATATTTATTTATTTACATATATTAAGATCAATAGTGTTAAAAATCCTGTATTAATCTTAAATTCCATTTAAAGTACAAAATTTATTTTAGACAATGCACTGTTGTTGTTTTTTTTTAAATAAGAGTAGAGAAAAGCAGAGAGGTAGGAACGACGATCTGCATAGCATTTTGCTACAACATTTGCTGACAAAGTAACCAAATTGCTACAAGAGAAAAAATAATCCCAGCTTAAACACTGTATCTATTCCTATCAAACTCCCACATCTACATAAAACTTATAGGCTAAAATCTAAGTTTACGTACTTTAGCAGGAACATTTTACATTAAAAAAACTCAAAAATGCTTATGTGAAAAATTACTTTTATAATTACAGCTTAAAAGATGCCAAAATAATTTTTCCAGTCCAAGTATTGGAAGTATAGGTATTGTGGGAACATAAAAGTACTTTTATATCACCCGAGGAAATAAAACTTTGTATCACAGAAATTTGACAGTGCATGAATCATCATCCTCATGGTTATGCCATCTGACACAAAAGGAAGTTTTTTAATATATCTTAACAAATGTGAAAATGTGTGAATACGACTGATGGATAGACAAAATACCATAAGTTCATGTTTTTTTTTTTTTTTAATGACCTGATACAATGTTTGCAGATGTCTGGGAAAATTTTGTACTTGCAACCTGATAGTCTGATATTTAAGCCAGTTTGAGTTACAACCTAAGCTGTAGATGATACCATCCTTGATGAATAAAACAGTATTTGTGTTTATTATGCATGGCTTGCTCTTTCACTTTGAATTTCAAGCTCATGTATTTCAGAAGCATGTCTAATGACAAATACTTTTCAGATATTTTTTCTTAGCTTAATATGCTGTTTTGCATGATTAACCACATTTTTCTGCTATTATACCTTTGTTGTCTGCCAAATAAACTTTCAGTCTTTACATTTTTTGAATGTAAGGAAACCTGCATAAAGTAACCACCCTGTAAATCACACTTAACTATAGCAAGCCATTATTTTTTTTAGTATTTACAGCACAGAAGAAATGATTTTATTACTGAAGTCTGAAGCAAGTCTTAATTGATTTTATCGCTTGTTCAGACATGCCAACTCTCCAGATTTAGGCGGGAGACTCCCGATTTTCAGCCATTCCTCCTGCCCTCCGGATAAATGTCAAATTCTTCCGATTTTCGCTGATAATTAGCCGTTACGGTGGTCGGAATAATGAAATTTCATCAACCGCCGCTTGGATCGACGCAGAAGAAAAAGATTTCGAACCGCTTGTGAAATCTTTTCTTTCTGCGTCGATGCAAGGCGCATTTACAGTCATCAGTATCGTACTTTTCCTCTCCTCATATCTGCAAAAAGAAAGCCCCCCCAACCCCCCAGTGGCGCAGCGGTCTATTTTATGTTGGTTACAAACACATTCGCGCGCCAGCTGTGACCTACTTATCTTTAAACGTCTCCCTGCTCCTAGCTGTGAGCCTGTTTATGTTTTCTTCAGAGTTTTGAGGAGTGTTTTCGGGTTTGCTTTACTGTGGAGATTTTTAATTCTTGTTTTGCACCATGTTTGTCTCTTTTCCCTTCTTCGTCGCATTTTGTAGAAGATTAACGTGCTCCTTTGTTAATCTCTAATTGCGAATCTGTTATTGTCAGCTTTGTTTTATCTTCTATTGTAGCATTTTGTGTACACTTAGTTTGTGAATTTTTTTTTTTCTCATTCCTTTCGCTTCCTTTTTGCGGGAGATTTTTCCTTTTGCAGTGCGCTACTTTCGCGGTTTTTAATGTTTTATTTTAAGTTGAAAGTTCCTCTGACAGAGCTGCACGACTCGTTATCCAACTATCGAGAAGATACCAGGCTCAGATTATTCAAACTTATGCACCCACCACAAGTCATCCTGAAGAAGAAATTGAAGAATTTTATGAGGAAATTTGTCATCTAAATAATAAAGGTAAGCAGCACTTGAAGATAATTATGGGAGATTTCAATGCAAAAATAGGGCAACGGCAACAGAATGAAACTTCAGTAGGTAAATTCGGTCACGGCAACAGAAACCAGCGTGGAAATACTCTCGTAGAGTTTGCAGAGGCAGAAGGATTTTTCATCTTGAACTCCTTTTTCAAGAAAAAGCCACACAGGAAATGGACATGGAGACATCCAATTGGGACGACAAGTGAAATTGATTTTATTATGTGCAACAAAAAATTCGTCATCGAAGACTGCAGTGTGCTGAACAAGTTCAACACAGGTAGTGACCATAGATTGGTGAGATGTAAGATGCACCTCAACACTAAACTGGAACGTGGCAAGCTCATAAGACAAACAAAATGTATTGACATAACCAACCTTAAAAAACACCATAATACTTTCAAGTTGGAACTGAAGAACAGATTCTCTGCTTTAGAAGGCCTAACATCAGAAGAAGTGGATATTTCGGAAGTTAACAGAAAAGTAACCAAAGCTCTAATGGAAACAGCAACAAAATTAGCTGGGTCTAAGAACAAGTTGCATGTGAACAAATTATCAGGAAAAACCAAAATGTTGATGCAAAAAAGAAGAGAGATGAGGACAACTAAAGAAGATGTGACTTCCAAAGTGGAATATATAGAGCTATGCAAGACAACACGAAAAAGTATCACTGAAGACGTAAGGAAATTCAACTGTGAGCTAGTGAGGAAAGCAATTGAAAACAACCAAAGCCTTAAGATAGCAAAGGGACATCTCAGTAAGGGAAGAAAACAGATTATGGCTCTGAGAAAAGAAGATGGTTCTATAACAAGAAATAGAGGCGAAATTTTGACAAGAGTGAAAGATTTCTACTCCAAATTATATGAAAGGGATGATATATGTACTCCAGACATCATGAAAGGTACCAGAGTTCTTCCAGTCCTCCCAGCAGAAGTTGCTCATGCAATCAAGAACATGAAGCGGGGAAAAGCTCCAGGAGAAGATGGAATTACTATAGACATCATACAAGAAGCAAGTGGAGAAATCGAAACAGTACTCGCCCAAATTTTCACTCGATGCCTTAATGAAGGGAAGATTCCTGAGGATTGGAACAATGCTACAATGATCCTGCTACATAAAAAAGGTGACATTGAGGATCTCAGGAACTACAGACCTATCAGCCTCCTATCAGTGGTTTATAAAATCTTCACTAAAGTTCTTTCACACCGCTTGAAGGTAACACTGGACATGGCTCAACCGAGAGAACAAGCTGGATTCAGGAGTGGCTACAGCACAATAGATCATATCCACGTACTGAGAGAACTAATTGAAAGAGCGAGGGAATATGAACTTCCATTGTGCATGGCTTTTATCGATTATGAAAAAGCCTTTGATTCAGTGAAACCATCAGCAGTTACCACGGCTCTGAAATCCTGCGGTATTGAAGATGCATACATTAATATTATTAATAACATCTATGAAAATGCAAGTGCAAAGATTCGGCTGTTTGAAAATTCAACACACATAAAAATTGGAAAGGGAGTGAGACAAGGTGACACCATATCTCCGAAGCTCTTTAATGCCACATTGGAAAATGTCTTTCAATCACTGAACTGGGAAAACAAAGGGATAAAGATTAATGGAGATTATCTAACCCACCTTCGTTTTGCTGATGACGTAGTCATTTTTGCAACTACCCCATCAGAGCTGCAGAGTATGATCCAGGAACTTGCTGACAAGAGTAAAGAAGTGGGATTAAAAATGAACTTTCAAAAGACAAAAGTGATGTTCAATGCTTTTACAAGAAATGAAGATTTATCGATTGATGGAGAAAAACTGGAGATAACAGATACGTATGTTTATCTTGGACAGCAGATATCAAGTGAGGGTCACATTGATGAAGAAATTAATCGGCGTACAAAACTTGCCTGGAGAGCTTTTGGAAGAAACAGCATAATTTTCAAGAGCAACATGCCATTATGTCTTAAAAGAAAAGTGTTTGATCAATGCATCCTTCCAGTGCTTACGTATGGTGCAGAGACGTGGACCTTAACTAAAAGAGACATACAAAGGCTGCAGACAACTCAAAGAAGCATGGAGAGGTGCATGCTTGGTATAACCAGGAGAGATAAGAAGAGAAACTCGTGGATCCGAAAAATGACGAGAGTGGAAGACATCATGATCAGGGTTAAATCCCTGAAATGGCAATGGGCTGGACATACTGCCAGAAGGACAGACCATCGATGGACAGCCGAAGTTTTAGATTGGATTCCAAGGGACAGGAAAAGACCCAGAAAAAGACCACATGGGAGATGGGTGGATGAAATTCGTAAATATGCGGGAGTGACATGGAGGAGACTGGCACAAGACAGACCGTTGTGGAGGAAACTTGGGGAGACCTTCGTCCAGTAGTGGATTGATAATGGTTGACAATGATGATGATGATGATGATGATGATTTTATGTCATATCTTAGGCAATTTGTTTCTGCTTTACATATTAGCTGTTATTGTCTTTGCTGCATAATAAAATTGTGAAACTGAGCGCCGGCTTGCAACAAATTGTCCGAGATGGGTCTGGGTTCGAATCGCAGTGGGGCCTGGATGTTGCATACTTGCTAACTTTTACGGATTATCCGTAAAATTTACGGATTTCTGCTTAATTTTACTGATTTACAGTTAGAAGTCTTTTTACGGATTTTTTAATATTTCGATTGTTCAGTCGAAATATTTCAATCCCCTGCAGGCTGCAATCATCCATTTAGATTTTCTACCGGACCTTACGAGCGCCGTGTTACGCGATGATGTCATCTTTGACTTGCCGGCTTCGTGCGGTAGCTCTCTCTCTCTCTCTCTCTCCACGGGAGTGCTCAAGTGACGTGCCGACCAGAGTTCTCCAAAATGCGTAATCTAATTACGCATCTAGTACGCAAAAAATCTCCTGATTTTTAGATTTTGAAGGTCGACATGTCTGCTTGTTTTCTGAAGTTTCTTAAAAAGACCTGTATTATAGATTTTTCTTTTGAATTTTGTTTCTCTGTTGTATAGCTTCTTTTTTTTTCAATAAGGTATTAATAATTGCATTAGATTATTTTTTGCTGAAATGAAATTCTTTTTACAAGAATTTTAAAATATTCTGTTAATCCAGTATATTGCTTTTTATGTAAATTGCTTGGTATGTTTGGTTTTATGTAAAAAAGGGAAATAAGAGGTGTAATACAATAATTTACCAGTGTTTGTAAAATTTTTATAAATATGAATTTTCTCCCATTTTATTGCAAGAGATCAATCAAACTTCAAAAGAATTACATAACGCCAAATAACTAAAAAGTCATTGCCTCACATGCATTAGATACAATAAATAAAAAGACAAGCTATAGGATTTAAGCAATCATGAAAATACTAAGTAAAAATTAAATTACTTCATAATAACTTATTGTATTACTATATTATTTAGGCATGAATTTGCCCCAGACTTCATTCCTTCAGTCTCATGCTACAAGTTGTGCAATTTTTTATATTATATTATTAAATTAGATATTTTTTGATTTATGAAAATTTATATAATTATTTGCATTTTTGAACTTCACTTTTAGTTGGTAAAGTTCGATGAACACTTACCGCACGTGGGGCTTGGCTTTCAATCCATATTTCCGTTACGTGGATGCGGCACGGGATTTTTTCATTTGGCCACGGGTCTGCTTCTTCTTTTTTTTTTTTTTTCTCCGTTGGAATTTATTTTGTCTTATCACCAAATGAGTTTTTTCTTTGCTGCATCCTCATTTACTTCAATATTTATTCATACCCGAGTACTTTCGGTACTACTACTATACCGTCTTCGAGGGGACATTTTGCTCCAACTAGCACGGACCGTGTCAGCTGGGCATTTCGGTGGTTCTCGCGGGCTGCTTCTGTCATCTGCTATCGCTTCTTCTTGGGCGTTGTGGCGCCATCTCTTGTTGGTCAGTGATCTCCTTTTTTCGAACTTTTTCTTTTTTTTTGCTCAATTTTAATTAAATTTCTCCAGCTGTTTCTCAAATTATTAGGGTCATTGTGGTTGCAAACTTTTTGTCCTATTTTTTTCAATCATTACCGACTCTGCTATTCTGAGGTGTTTTTCGGATTTACAGCTTTTAATGATTTTTATATTTTCGAATTTTGGATATTTTTGGTTATCCAGACAGTATTGAATCAGTGCTGTTTTTTCTTCTTTTTTCTGCCAGTTTTTTATGTGTTGTTTTAATCTGTGTTTAAGCTTATTTTTGGTACTTCCTATATAAGCCATTGGAGGATTTTCAGTAATAGGAATTGAGTAAATACCTGCTTTTTCTAACATTCTTATTTTATCATTATTTTTTGTTACTATATTTTTGATGGTATTTACTTTTCCTCCAATTTGAATGTTATGCTTTTTACAAATATTATTAATTTCATTGGTAGTGCCTTTAATGTAAGGAAAACCATTTAAATATTTGATTTCTTTTTTAATTACTACAGCATTATTTTTTTTTATTTTCTTTATTACTTCTGTGTCCCATTTTTTTATTAAATGGTTAGGATAACCAAAGCTGCTTGCAATTTTTTTTATGAATTTGATTTCTTCATTGATGAACTGACTATTTTCAGAATGCGTATATGCTCTTTTAATTAAGGTTTTTATACTATTGCATTTTTGAGGATATGGATGTGCTGAATTGTATGGGATTAGGACCGGAACAAATGAACTTTTCCGATAAACTCTGTATAGTAACTTATCTGTGGATTTGATAACATGTACATCCAAAAAGGCTATTGCATTATTTTTTTCCATTTCAACCGTGAGTTCTATAGTTGGATATAATGCGCTGTAACGTTTTGTTAATTTTTTTTTAATTCTTCTTCGTTCAGTTTTGATAGAATGAAAATGTCATCTACGTATCGACAGTACACTTCTGGTTTTTCTTCCATATGATGTAGGACATTTTCTTCAATTTCGTTCATCACAACCTCAGCATATAGAGTTGATAATGGTGAGCCCATTGGGCCTCCTGAATTTTGTTTGAATATTTTGTTCTTGTAAGTAAAAATATTATTTTCATATAAATAAACTAAAACTTTTTTGAATTCTTGAATTTGTGTGTTATTTAAAATTTTAAGATTTTGCAACTTCTTAATGATGATTTCAATAGCTTCTGGAACTGGAGTGCTTGGATATAATGCTTTAACATCCATGCTTGCCATGTTTAAGTCCATTAGGCCAGTTTTTACATTTTTAATTTTCTCTATAAACTCATATGTGTTCTTGATGGTGAACTTGTTGTTCATGAAAAAGGGTGCTAGGAATTTGTAAATGTTTTTCTCTAATGTTATCAAAGGTGAGTTTTTTTTTGAAACTATCAGTCTCATTGGAGCACCATCTTTGTGCGTTTTTATCTTTGCAACGATACGTGGTATGCCTGCTCCCATTGGTGGAAACGAGCGTTTGATTTCATCAGGTAATGTGCTATGATTTCTTATATCCGCTAAGAATTTAATTTGATTATCAGTTGGGTCTTTCTTAATTTCAGTACAATTTAATCCATCAATTGCTTCTGTCATTTTTTGTTCAAATTCATCAGTGTTGAGAATAATGATTTGGCCGGATTTATCTGCTTCACAAAATTTGATATATGGGTCATTTTTCAATTCCAATAGTTGTTTTTTTTCATATTTTAATTTTTTCTCTATATAGAAGTTTTTGTTGTTTTTGGCATTATATTCTTTTAGAATAACTCTATATATAATTTGTTCTCTACTTCAGTTTTATTCTCTGCGCCTGGTATATTTTTGAGAATATCTTCGAGGCAAGGGATGATTTCTTCAGTTTTAGGGAGGCCTTGTGGAAAGGCAAATTTTTTCCCTTTTTGTAAAATTGCTTTTTTGTGTAAAGCTTAAATTCTTATCAGACCGATTTTCATATACATTAAATTCATTTATGGGTTCTTTATTTAATTTTTGTTCATCAAATAGTGCATTTAATTTTTTATCTACCGTAACGCTATTGGAGTTGGCTTCTTTGTTAGCAATTTCGTTAATTTCGATGAACGTAGTATCCAAAATGCGATCTTTCCAAGTGCCATCAAATTGTGCATATTTTGAGTTCCTTATCAGCTTCCATAATTCATAAACTTGAGCATTAAGTCTGAATATTTGTTTTCTTTTAGCTATAATTTCGTTACTAAGTCGTTTTTGTTGACATCGAAGCAGGATGTAATAATCCTTCTTACTTGTTGGCTTGTTCTTAAGTCTCAAAAATTTGGGGATAAATCCAAAATCTCTGCAAGTTACAAGAAAACGTTCTTGAACTTCAAATTTCATACATTTGATTTTAAGACGTTTGAATTTGGTGATTGTTGTTAATTCACGGTTCGAAAAGAGATTGCGATAGTGCATCGTGAGGCCTAAACTGCCTTTGATCTAACCACTTGAAAGAATAATTCGTGTGCTTCAAAGTTTCAATTTACTTCCGATATTGGAGGTTAATTATTTAACGTGCATTAATGCATTTGCATTTTTGAACTTCACTTTTAGTTGGTAAAGTTCGATGAACACTTACCGCACGTGGGGCTTGGCTTTCAATCCATATTTCCGTTACGTGGATGCGGCACGGGATTTTTTCATTTGGCCACGGGTTCTGCTTCTTTTTTTTTTTTTTCTCCGTTGGAATTTATTTTGTCTTATCACCAAATGAGTTTTTCCTTTGCTGCATCCTCATTTACTTCAATATTTATTCATACCCGAGTACTTTCGGTACTACTACTATACCGTCTTCGAGGGGACATTTTGCTCCAACTAGCACGGACCGTGTCAGCTGGGCATTTCGGTGGTTCTCGCGGGCTGCTTCTGTCATCTGCTATCGCTTCTTCTTGGGCGTTGTGGCGCCATCTCTTGTTGGTCAGTGATCTCCTTTTTCGAACTTTTTCTTTTTTTGCTCAATTTTAATTAAATTTCTCCAGCTGTTTCTCAAATTATTAGGGTCATTGTGGTTGCAAACTTTTGTCCTATTTTTTTCAATCATTACTGACTCTGCTATTCTGAGGTGTTTTTCGGATTTACAGCTTTTAATGATTTTTATATTTTCGAATTTTTGGATATTTTTTGGTTATCCAGACAGTATTGAATCAGTGCTGTTTTTTCTTCTTCTTTTCTGCCAGTTTTTTATGTGTTGTTTAATCTGTGTTTAAGCTTATTTTTGGTACTTCCTATATAAGCCATTGGAGGATTTTCAGTAATAGGAATTGAGTAAATACCTGCTTTTTCTAACATTCTTATTTTATCATTATTTTTTGTTACTATTTTTGATGGTATTTACTTTTCCTCCAATTTGAATGTTATGCTTTTTACAAATATTATTAATTTCATTGGTAGTGCCTTTAATGTAAGGAAAACCATTTAAATATTTGATTTCTTTTTTAATTACTACAGCATTATTTTTTTTTATTTTCTTTATTACTTCTGTGTCCCATTTTTTTATTAAATGGTTAGGATAACCAAAGCTGCTTGCAATTTTTTTTATGAATTTGATTTCTTCATTGATGAACTGACTATTTTCAGAATGCGTATATGCTCTTTTAATTAAGGTTTTTATACTATTGCATTTTTGAGGATATGGATGTGCTGAATTGTATGGGATTAGGACCGGAACAAATGAACTTTTCCGATAAACTCTGTATAGTAACTTATCTGTGGATTTGATAACATGTACATCCAAAAAGGCTATTGCATTATATAGAGAAAAAATTAAAATATGAAAAAAAACAACTATTGGAATTGAAAAATGACCCATATATCAAAATTTTGTGAAGCAGATAAATCCGGCCAAATCATTATTCTCAACACTGATGAATTTGAACAAAAAATGACAGAAGCAATTGATGGATTAAATTGTACTGAAATTAAGAAAGACCCAACTGATAATCAAATTAAATTCTTAGCGGATATAAGAAATCATAGCACATTACCTGATGAAATCAAACGCTCGTTTCCACCAATGGGAGCAGGCATACCACGTATCGTTGCAAAGATAAAAACGCACAAAGATGGTGCTCCAATGAGACTGATAGTTTCAAAAAAAAACTCACCTTTGATAACATTAGAGAAAAACATTTACAAATTCCTAGCACCCTTTTTCATGAACAACAAGTTCACCATCAAGAACACATATGAGTTTATAGAGAAAATTAAAAATGTAAAAACTGGCCTAATGGACTTAAACATGGCAAGCATGGATGTTAAAGCATTATATCCAAGCACTCCAGTTCCAGAAGCTATTGAAATCATCATTAAGAAGTTGCAAAATCTTAAAATTTTAAATAACACACAAATTCAAGAATTCAAAAAAGTTTTAGTTTATTTATATGAAAATAATATTTTTACTTACAAGAACAAAATATTCAAACAAAATTCAGGAGGCCCAATGGGCTCACCATTATCAACTCTATATGCTGAGGTTGTGATGAACGAAATTGAAGAAAAATGTCCTACATCATATGGAAGAAAAACCAGAAGTGTACTGTCGATACGTAGATGACATTTTCATTCTATCAAAACTGAACGAAGAAGAATTAAAAAAATTAACAAAACGTTACAGCGCATTATATCCAACTATAGAACTCACGGTTGAAATGGAAAAAAATAATGCAATAGCCTTTTTGGATGTACATGTTATCAAATCCACAGATAAGTTACTATACAGAGTTTATCGGAAAAGTTCATTTGTTCCGGTCCTAATCCCATACAATTCAGCACATCCATATCCTCAAAAATGCAATAGTATAAAAACCTTAATTAAAAGAGCATATACGCATTCTGAAAATAGTCAGTTCATCAATGAAGAAATCAAATTCATAAAAAAAATTGCAAGCAGCTTTGGTTATCCTAACCATTTAATAAAAAAATGGGACACAGAAGTAATAAAGAAAATAAAAAAAAATAATGCTGTAGTAATTAAAAAAGAAATCAAATATTTAAATGGTTTTCCTTACATTAAAGGCACTACCAATGAAATTAATAATATTTGTAAAAAGCATAACATTCAAATTGGAGGAAAAGTAAATACCATCAAAAATATAGTAACAAAAAATAATGATAAAATAAGAATGTTAGAAAAAGCAGGTATTTACTCAATTCCTATTACTGAAAATCCTCCAATGGCTTATATAGGAAGTACCAAAAATAAGCTTAAACACAGATTAAAACAACACATAAAAAACTGGCAGAAAAAAGAAGAAAAACAGCACTGATTCAATACTGTCTGGATAACCAAAAATATCCAAAATTCGAAAATATAAAAATCATTAAAAGCTGTAAATCCGAAAAACACCTCAGAATAGCAGAGTTTGGTAATGATTGAAAAAAATAGGACAAAAGTTTGCAACCACAATGACCCTAATAATTTGAGAAACAGCTGGAGAAATTTAATTAAAATTGAGCAAAAAAAAGAAAAAGTTCGAAAAAGGAGATCACTGACCAACAAGAGATGGCGCCACAACGCCCAAGAAGAAGCGATAGCAGATGACAGAAGCAGCCCGCGAGAACCACCGAAATGCCCAGCTGACACGGTCCGTGCTAGTTGGAGCAAAATGTCCCCTCGAAGACGGTATAGTAGTAGTACCGAAAGTACTCGGGTATGAATAAATATTGAAGTAAATGAGGATGCAGCAAAGGAAAAACTCATTTGGTGATAAGACAAAATAAATTCCAACGGAGAAAAAAAAAAAAAAAAGAAGAAGCAGACCCGTGGCCAAATGAAAAAATCCCGTGCCGCATCCACGTAACGGAAATATGGATTGAAAGCCAAGCCCCACGTGCGGTAAGTGTTCATCGAACTTTACCAACTAAAAGTGAAGTTCAAAAATGCAAATGCATTAATGCACGTTAAATAATTAACCTCCAATATCGGAAGTAAATTGAAACTTTATATAATTATTTAAGAATGTACAAGTATTTTTTATATAAATTAAATAATTTTATATATAAACAGTCGTCACTGTGATTCAAACGACTATTAGTCATATTGTTGACAACTTTTCACTTAAAAGTATTTATTACTATTTAGTATATAAAATTTTCCAATTGTTAGCTGAATTTAGCTATCTTTATACAATTGAAATCTGAAGGAAACAACAAGAAAGGATAAAATACTATGTTAAAAAACAGCAAAAAGTCAACACTACCACAATTCTCTTACTTTTAATTGTGTAAAGATAGCAAAATTCAGCGAACATTTGGAAACTTTTACATACTAAATAGTAATAAATATTTTTAGTGAAACATTGTCAGCAATAAAACCAATAGTCATTTGAACTAAATAGTCCTGGGAACCTCTTGTTTTTTAATATATTTTTTACTGCTGTATACAGATAGCTACAGTTTTTTAGTACATGCATCAAAGTGAAACTAAACTACTCACATGAAAGAATGTGCACAGAGTTTTAGATAATGAGAAACTGTATTTGAGAAATACACTTAATGAGATGAGTTTTTCTGCACATTAATACAGACCATATCGATATGGTTTTTATGTAAGTAATGTAATTTTGCTCAGTATTTTCACAATGGTTTAGACTATGCCTATGTCTTGTCTTTTAATTGAATTAAATCAAAGTAATTTAATGCATCCTCATTCTGTATTTCTAATTGAACTTTATTTAATCCCTTTGAAGTTCTCATTAGAAACACAGCCTGAAGGAAAACTATAACCTAAAAGTCTTTAGTATTTAAAAATTTTGGCTGGCCTGTTTTTATGTGCAGTGTTTTAACAAGGCAATGATTTTATTTGTGGTACAAGAAAGGTCATTAAAAAGTTTAGTATTGTGTGGCTAATAGTTTTATTGTTATCTATTTTACAGGTGCACCAAGAGTTTCAGAATGTGCATCATTGCTTCCTTTTAGTTTAGTGGCAAAGTCATGTGCACCGAGTAAGGCAGCCAAGCACAAAGTGACAATTGACATCAATAAGAAAATAGTGCCAGTTAGTGATATTTTTTCAGGTAGTGTACACACATAATAATATTTAAGAATTTTATGTTATTGATTATTTTGAGGAAATATATATGTATACTGAAATGCTTAAATGTTACTGATTTTAATATATATATATATATATAATTCTTATGTTTTGACCAACTAATAGTGGTATATTTATGCCATTGGGATTAGAGGAAATTCTATCCCACCCTCATCAACTTGCTTGGTCAGCGTTGTGAGTTACTGCCAAACCCCCAAATAACTTCACAACTTAATCAGTGGCCCTCAGTCTCCAGCAGCTGGAATGTACCTTATTAAGGCAGAAGCCAGTGCAACCTGAAGACAAGGTTCTAAGAATGATTGGAGGACAGCACTAGGATGCCATATGATGCTGACTTAAGCTATTCTCTACTAAAAATCTCTCTCTTCTGATTCGACGCTCCTTGAATTGGAAGAGGAACTCTAGAAGATCAAGTGGGAAATTGCCTGCTTAAGTGAAGTAAGAAGAAAAGAAAATGATCTTATAAAACTGAAAGGTGGACATCTTTTCTACTACCATGAAGCAAATACTCTCAGAACTAGTGGTGTTGGATTAAAATTAACAAAAAAACAGAAAGACAGTGTTCTAGAAGTTGAAAATTCCTTGGACAGAACTGCATGACTTATTACCCGACCATCAAAAAGGTACCAAATTGAAATCGTTCAAGTTTACACACCCACCACTAGTCATTCCGATGAAAAAATTGAAGAGGTTTTTTTTTTTGTGAGGAAATTTGGCTTCTAAACATCAAGGGTAAGCAGCACTTAAAGATCATTATAGATGATTCCATTGCAAAAATATAAGGCAACAGCAACTGAATGAAACTTCAACAAGTAAATTCGGTCACAGCAACAGAAACCAGCATGGAAATACTCTTGTAGGATTTGCAGAGGCAGAAAGGTTTTTCATCATAGTTAGTTGCTCTGTGTTTAGAGTCTAAAAACATGCTTATTTAATACAAATAATAGGTAGTCAAATGATATCTATAATATCTTCGAACTCAAAAAACTTTTTGCATGCTATAAGTCTTTGGCAAAATTCTGTCATTCACTCCTAATAGATTATCAACCCCATCAACAAAAACTATAAATTGATTACTTTGTTAACATGATTAGAATGTTGAAAAATATAAAATCCCACATACCTTATCACTGGGCACATAAAAACCGGTTGGAGTTAAGACTATTCTTGTTGTAGACTATTACAGAGGAGCTGGTTGAAGAATTTCATGGTAGGTGATGTTTTTTCATATTATATCTCATAAGACTATTCTTCCACAAAAGTATCCACAAATAGCTCTCAAAAAAGCAATGGATATGTGCACATGTGTGGAGATAGTTCTAACCAAATACAACTTCCAACACTTGCATGAAGCCAAGTACAAACAATGATAAAAATGAATAAAAATAGCTAAATCCTTGGGGAAAAAACAAAAACAAGAATAAAAAAGTTAAAAAAGTTGTGACATAGGAGAGACAAAATTTTTACCAAACACTAAAAAGGAACACTGCTGGTTATGTCCGATGCATTTCAGCAAAAAACTGTTTGCCATCCTCAGAGAGCCCGTTGCTCGTGTGCTGTTCTTCCTGCCTACACCCACGTAATTCCATGCCCTTTGAATCTGTTATCTCATCCGGTATCCATATCATCAACATCAGCCACCTGTGCTGTTGCTACTCCTTGGGTGTGCGGTATAATGAATTCTGGTGGTGCTAATTGTTTTTACCTCTTGGGTGACGTTGTGGAATCTGTTGTAACTCCCTTTTCTTCTTGTTTTCCTCTTCGATTCAGATTTTCCAAGGCTGTGGTAAATCAATTCCACTGCTAATATTGCAATTGTTGTCTTTAGTTTTTTTATAATAATTGATTAAGCATATTGTATGGTTCATACTATTTCAATATCTTCAAAAATAGGTATTCCCTTATTTTTTATGCACTATTGTATTATTGCAGTTTTTTTAGGGGGGGGGTGTCCAATTTTTGATATGTTGGTGAAATTGTTTCTGTAGTCTATTCTTCTTACTTCCTATATACTTAATTTTTGCACCATAATCTGTATCTGTTTTTACTGGTATGCTGTAAATTCCTGCACTATCCATTAGTTTAGTTTTTTCTCTATTCTTGATAATTATACTTTTATAATCTTTTATAGTTATGCCTATGTCCAGTTGTTGATTATAACATTCCTTTCTAATGATCTTTGTTACTTCTTTGATATGTGGGAAACTGCCACAATACAATTGATTATTATTGAAGTTTTGGGAGGGTGTTTGTAATCATATATTATTTTCTTGACTACAGCTGCACTCTAACCAAAGTTTTTTAAGGTTTCCAAAATTGTACCCATTACTACTTGAATGGGTGAATGTACCTATTACTACTTGAATGGGTGAATGTACCTATTACTACTTGAATGGGTGAATGTCCTGTGTACAAATGATCTTATTGCAGAAATTTTGTATGACCAATGATGATAGGAATCTAATGGAATAAAAACAGGTATGTATGTGGGTTTTCTATATACACAGTAATCTAATTGTGACTGAGATTTTATCAGTGCCACATCTAGGAAAGGTAACATATTATTATTTTCTACTTCCATTGTGAAATTAATACTTTCATACTTATTTGAAAACTCTTCTTTTAGGGTATCTAGTTCTTTGATGTCAGAGTTCAGAAATAATATTGTATCATCCACATATCTTCCATAGAAGAGAATCTTATCATTTTACTTATTGATGACTGTTTCTTCTACTTCTTGTAACACGACTTCTGCTAACAATAATGATAGTGGGGAGCCCATTGGTGCTCCAAACTTTTGCCTATAAATATTGTTTTTGAAATGGAAATAATTGTTATTGTATATATATATATATATGTTAACAGCTCAATAATTTCTAAGATCTCTAATTTTTGAAATTTTGGGTTATTATATAATTTCTCTTCTATAATATTTATTGCTTCTGGTATTGGGGTATTTGGAAATAATGAAATTACATCCAAGCTGACCATTATTATAGATTTGTACTCAATTCTTAAATTTCACATTTTATTAATAAGTTCTACTGAACTAGTGATTGAATATTTATTCTTCATAAATATTGGTGATAAAATTTTATGTAGATTCTTTTCTAAATTAATTAATGGTGCATTACTCTTAGATGCATACTGGTTCTTCTAGTTTATGAGTCTTTAATTTCCCAAACACTTTTGGAATCACAGATTGTATTGGTGGGTTAGACTTCAAAAATATTGATAAATGGCTGTGGTTCTTAACTTGGAAAGTTTTTTAAGTAATTTTTCAGTTGGGTCTTTGTTAACTATTTTTGTTTTTAGTTGTTGGATGGCAAAGTTAATTTTTTTCTTCATAGGTTGTATTGTCTAAAATATTTATAAAGTTGTTTAGTTTTACCAGCTTCTATTATATTTGTATTATCCTAATATTATATTCATCATCATCATCATCATTGTCAACCATTATCAATCCACTGCTGGACGAAGGTCTCCCCAAGTTTCCTCCACAACGGTCTGTCTTGTGCCAGTCTCCTCCATGTCACTCCCGCATACTTTCGAAAATATTATATTACCCTAGTATAAATATAATAGAAGCTGATAAAACTAAACAACTTTATATTTTAGAATTTCTTGGTAGGTGATGTTTTTCTTACATATTCCATTGCATTTTGAGAGCTGTTTATGGATACTTTTGTGGAAGAATACAAGTCTTATGAGATGTAATAAGAAAAAACATCACCTACCAAGAAATTCTTCAACCAGCTCCTCTGTAATAGTCTACAACAAAAATAGTCTTAACTCCAACAGGGTTTTACATGCACAGTGATAAGGTATGTGGGATTTTGTATTTTTTAACATTCTAATCATGTTAACAAAGTAGTCAATTTGTAATTTTTGTTGATGGGGTTGCTAATCTGTTAGGAGTGAATGACAAAATTTTGCCAAAGATTTATAGCATGCAAAAAGTTTTTTGAGTTTGAAGATATTATAGATATCATTTGACTACCTATTATTGGTTTTTCATCATGAACTCCTTTTTCAAGGAAAAGCTGCATAGGAAATGGACATGGAGGCACTCAATGGGGTGACAAGTGAAATTGATTTTATTATGTGTAACAAGAAATTTGTAAGTTAGAACTGCAGTATGCTTATCAGGTTCAACAAAAGAAGTGATCATAGAATGGTGAGATGTAAACACAAAACTTGAACATTGTAAACACAAAACTTGAACATTGCAAGCAAATGAAATGTATTGACATGACATGCCATAAAAGACATCATAAAACTGAGATTTGAACTGAGAAACTGATTATCTGCACAAGAGGTCTTACGCAAGAAGTAGACATTTGTGAAGTTAACAGAAACCTTACCAAGGCCTTTATGGAAATAGCAATAAAAATAGGTGGCACTAAAAGCAAATTGTGTGTGAAGAAAATATCAAAACAAACAAAACTGCTGATTCAAAAAAAAAAAGGGGGGGGGAGATGAAGTTAAACAAAGAAAATGTAACTTCCACAAAAACTATGTAACTTTTAGACCAAAACATTGTAATTTTTAGCAATTTGATCAGTAAATCACGAACATTTCTCTTTACTGAAGTTTTGTGAAATAAAGAAAATCGATTGTTTCATTGAATGTAAATTAGGGGGGGGATGTTTGTCCATTGCAGGCAGACTAAGTGCTGTGCTACTTACCATGACAAAAATAATAACAAAGTTTTTATATTCCATGTTGTTTGAAAAAAAAAAAGTGGGAAAGAATTTGTGATAAAGGTCATGTTTGTAGTGCGTTCATCTACCTGTCTGTGTTATGATACTAAAAGTTCAAAATAACACTTAAAATGCCTTTCCTCAATAACAAAAAACAGCATGAAAATTTCACTAGCACTTAAAAATTGGTCCGTAACATGAAAGTACATGTATTTTCATTCACATGTAGGCTATTTTTAAATGCTCTGTTATTCTTAGAGCTCACAAAAAAAATGAGTCATTAATGATATACATTAATACAACAGTGTTGTACGTTATATACGTGGCTAGTTGTAAATATAATGTTACTAAATTAAAAGTTAAAATACTGTTTTGCATGTTTCTTGAGACCGCACGGGCGCCTTTATCAAAGTATCATAGAACAAACTGTTGATATCTCTAATAGAATATGTAAAAAGTAAGAATAAAAAACCCGTTAAGACTCACCAACAGTAGTTCATCTAGCTCAGCATCAAAGTGCATGTGCACTAAGATGGAACATGTTGAGAAAACATGAAGCATATACATCCCCGAGAGAAAGCATGGTAAGTCACCAAATTACAAATAATTAAAACCCAAACGAGCAGAAATGAAGCAAAACTTTATAAAATATGAAGAAAACAAAAACCATTGTAGACATAGAAAAGCTTTAATTAAAAACGAGAGAATCATAAGCACAACATCAAGCACCAGTGCAATCTGCCAGACTAGTTTCGTATAACATGATTGTCGACATTCTCCATCGCACTCCGCACTCTGGCCCTTCTTCTGTCTGTAGACAAGTGCCTTCTGCCAACTCATCACTGGCACGGAACTTCAGTTCTTCCATGCGCATGCTTGAATCTGCGCCCTCTCACAGATTTTTGGAAGTTACTTTCGATATCCGTAATTCTTTCAGAATATGCAAGGTGTTATCACTCTTTTGTCTCTCCTCTAACATTCATTTCTTGATCAATCAAACATACATACATATCACTTAGTTATTCTCTGAGATTCAGAGGTTAGCTCCACAAAGAAATACAAACTACCAGATAAATTTTTAACTGATTATTTACTTACTCTTGCCATATCAAACTTCTCCTTTTACAGTGATCTTGACATACAACTCGGGCTTCACTGACGTCCATCATACGACATACACAAGACCCTCTATACTTCATACTCATAATCTTTTTCTCATGCAGACACTCCTGAATCTGATCCTCCCATGACTTCCTTGGCCTTCCTCTGTTTTTCCTTCCTGCCACCTGGGCTTAAAAAAATTCTTTGTAAGCATCTCATCACTCATTCTTTCAACATATCCAAACCACCTAAAAATATTAGTCACCACCTTGCTAACAACATTTTGCTTTACATTACACAATTGCAACACATCTGCATTCCGCACACAACTAGAACATGTCTTGCTAACCCCCCCCACTGTAAGTAACACATTTCTCCAGTACAAAAACGACTCCTCTGTTTTTTTCTTTTTTTCTGTAGTACCCAGGTTTCACTGCCATACACCAGAGTAGGGACAGTTGCACTCTCATACACAGCCGTGTGGGACTCTCTTGAGAACCCATCATTCCTGTGAAAACCTCCCAAAGCCACTATGACTTTCAATAAAGAGTTCACTCACCTACTAATTTCATCATCCAATTTGTTCTGTCAAATATGCTTCCTAAATACACAAACTCATTCACCTGGTCAATCACTGTGCTATTTAGACTTATATTATATTCAGTACTACCAGTTCCTCGCTCAAAAACCATAACTTTGGTTTTTCCCTTATTTATACTCAGCTTGAATTTCATGCGAACTTTGTACATCTGGGACAACATACTCTGCAACTCACTTTTGCTGTCTGCCAACAGGACAGTGTCATCAGTGTACAGCAATCTGCACACACAGATATCACCAAGACATAAACCAGGATTATTTATTTTGGCATCAAGCACGCACACATCCATAAATATATTAAACAGCCATGATGACATTACCCAACCTTGCCTGACTCTTGCACCAATAGAAAACCATTTTGATAAAACATCATTCACTCGTACACAAGCTTTAATGCCAGCATACATGGCTTGTACACTGTTTAGTAGATTCTCAGTAACACCATTTTCATTCAATACCTTCCACAAGAGGGTTTACTTGGTCGTAAGCTTTCTCTAAATCTATGAAGGCAGCAAAAACTTTCTTAACAGCCAGATACTTTTCAGCCATCATGCGTAATGCAAAAATTTGGTTAGAGCAGCCTTTCATCATCATCATTGTCAACCATTATCAATCCACTGCTGGACGAAGGTCTCCCCAAGTTTCCTCCACAATGGTCTGTCTTGTGCCAGTCTCCTCCATGTCACTCCCGCATATTTTCGAATTTCATCCACCCATGTGGTCTTCTTCTGGGTCTTTTCCTGTCCCTTGGAATCCAATCTAAAATTTCGGCTGTCCATCTATGGTCTGTCCTTCTGGCTGTATGTCCAGCCCATTGCCATTTCAGGGATTTAACTCTGATCATGATGTCTTCCACTCTCGTCATTTTTCGGACCCACGAGTTCCTCTTCTTATCTCTCCTGGTTATACCAAGCATGCACCTCTCCATGCTACTTTGAGTTGTCTGCAGCCTTTGTATGTCTTTTTTAGTTAAGGTCCACGTCTCTGCACCATACGTAAGCACTGGAAGGATGCATTGATCAAACACTTTTCTTTTAAGACATAATGGCATATTGCTCTTGAAAATTATGCTGTTTCTTCCAAAAGCTCTCCAGGCAAGTTTTGTACGCCAATTAATGTCTTCATCAATGTGACCCTCACTTGATATCTGCTGTCCAAGATAAACATATGTATCTGTTATCTCCAGTTTTTCTCCATCAATCGATAAATCTTCATTTCTTGTAAAAGCATTGAACATCACTTTTGTCTTCTGAAAGTTCATTTTTAATCCCACTTCTTTACTCTTGTCAGCAAGTTCCTGGGTCATACTCTGCAGCTCTGATGGGGTAGTTGCAAAAATGACTAAGTCATCAGCAAAACGAAGGTGGGTTAGATAATCTCCATTAATCTTTATCCCTTTGTTTTCCCAGTTCAGTGATTGAAAGACATTTTCCAATGTGGCATTAAAGAGCTTCGGAGATATGGTGTCACCTTGTCTCACTCCCTTTCCAATTTTTATGTGTGTTGTATTTTCAAACAGCCGAATCTTTGCACTTGCATTTTCATGGATGTTATTAATACAGGGTTCCCAACACAACCTGGAAAACCGGGAATTCTCAGGGAATTCGAAAATTGTTCCAAAAATCAGGGAAAACTCAGGGAAAATTGTGTTTTTCCATAAAAATCAGGGAATTTTTTATCAGGGAACTATAAAGGCAGGGAATTTTTTATTTTGCCAGAAAAATATTTTGTTTCAGACTTTTGTAAAATATATTTCTGTATTGCTAAGTTTTAAAGTTGTTTTATCCTTTGAGGCAACTCCGCAACCCACCCACCGATTAAAGTGCAGCTGTGCAGGGAGTGCGTCTCTTTGCGGTTTCCCCGTCTCCAGATGATCTAAACTACAACCGAACAAACATACACGTCAAAGCGTGAAAAAAGCCATTAATCACACACCCATTTCGCAGGCTCTTATCTGCTGGCGTTCGCGAAGAGAGGCAGTCATTTGTTCCTGAGTAGGTGCCCCGGTTCTCTGCGTAGACTGGGAAAAAAATTATGAAGAAGCTATTTCCTCAATTTTTTAAATAACCGACTGAAATTTTTACAGTGGGCAAGATATATGAAAAGAACGTTCCATTTTAAATTTCGCCGAAATTCATTGGAAACTTTAGAAGTTGAGCTTTTTTTTTTTTTTCCCCCCTTTTGCATGTTCTACTTGTCTTTTATCAAACCGTACAAAAACATTTTATTTTGCCGGATGTTGGTCATCCTAATAAATCCCCCCCCCTTCACTTTCAACAGCAGTGTGGATGAATGTTGCAAATTGAGGGCACCTAATTTATTTTGAAAAAGGTTCGTATCACTTACGAACTAAAGCTTCGCTTTCGTAATTCTGTAGCAGAATTGGTATAGTTGGAAAAGTATGTACCTTCAAATGTTAGAACAGGGAAAATATTATGAAATAGGAAATAGGAAGATTCTTCAAAGAGGGGGAAAGATTTATTTTTTTCATAGTACTTAACGAGTATTTTGACAAAAAATATATGAAAAATACCATGCAAAATACCATGCAATGAAGCTGGTACTATTGCATACCTACCATATTTCCCAGATTTCACGGCCGTTTTCTGGATTCGTTGTCTTCCGGTTTTACAGCCGGAAAGAGATTTTTTTTTATTCTGTCATATTTCTATTTCATAATGCATGAAGAAATTTATTTATAGCTATTTTAAGACGATATTCCAATTACTGCAAGAGCTGGCTGGTTGCGAAAAATAGGGTAGTCCGACGTCCGGAACCATAGATTTTCACATCTGGGTCATTCCACGCAAAATCGTCAGATATTGAAATAATTTTCCACCAACACATCTCCAATTCGTACGATTTTTTTTTTTACAGGTAGCTGCCTCCAGTTATAAAAAAACCCCTGAAAGTTTTAACTTTTTTTGTTACTGATAGATTAGAAGATATTATTTTTTGAATTTTTGTGCATAATAGAACCGTTTTCCGTAAAAACGCAAATATCTCCGTTATTTAGAATAAGAAATATAAAATTCATCATTCTCTCGTAATTTTTCCCAAGGTTTCAGCTTATACATAGGAAAAAAATTGCGAGAACAAAAGTTAGACGGGGTAGAAATTTTCTTGTAATCGTAAATTCTTCTTCTTGCGTTGCTGCACCTCACAAGATTTGCATAAATTATTCATTTCACATCTTTACCCTCACATTGCCGAAAAAAAAAAAATCTACCTAGTTACTACTGATGAAAATCTTTGCCGTGCGTGCTCTATTGGGTTTATCAGTGCAGGCGCTAAAGCCTCTGTCTCCGTTTTGGATGACGTTATTTGTGGGGAGTTACTGCAAATGACCTGAGTGGGCTCCAGACCTTTCTCGCACTTTGCCTGATCAACATCGCACAAATGTATTGCCCTTCGTAAAGATATTGTTAAGTATAAACATGCCACTCGCCGCAGGATGATAACTTATGTTGACAAAAAAGTGTTAGGAGGATTTTATGAGCACACATGCACACAAAACTTCCTCTAATTGTTTCCTGTACAAGTAATTCGACGTAGCGTGGAAATGAACTGTAACCTGCGAGAAAAGTTCAGTACTAATGTTTGCGTCACAAACGTAGCCAATCAATTTTAAGACTTCCGGATTTTGGAAGTACTAATATGAATTGTAGCCTCTCAGGCAAAATGGTATTCCGTATTAACTGTTAGTTTTCCCCACTTGTTGCTTCCATTATTTTTTCTTTATCCCTGGTTTAATTTTTTTGCCGTTATGGCATTAGGATCTCTGTGTGCCAGCTTTATGAAATTTAACAGCACAATGTCTAAATATCCTATGCTGCGTTATTTAGAAGCAAATAGCAGAGGTGCCAACTATTACGAATTGTCCGTAATTATTACGGTTTCGACTGTCAGATTACGGAATTACGGACAGGTTGGAAGAATTACGAAATTCAGTGTATTTTTTTGGAGAATCTCAATTTTGTATCCTTTTTTGTTAAACCCTTTTAGTGCGACGCTGCCGATTTCTCGGCCTTCGATTTTGATCCGCATATTTTCCGAATCAGACTGCGGATTTCGGTGTCTCAATGATCATATCATTTATCAATCATATCGTTTTGAAATGGAATGTCCATGAATCATATCGTCAAACAGCGATATTATCGGAAGAATGGTACCATAATTTTCGTCGTATAATCCGCGGATTATCTGCTAAAAAAGTTGAAATTATAGGTTTTGCTGATTATACACCGATGCAGTTAACACGCCGATTTAAAAAAAAAAAGAAAAAAATATAAGACCTTCCGATTTAAAAAAAATCTGCAGTGTGATTGTGCAGGGAAGGGTGTAATAATTGGAAAAGGAACTCCCTCGGAAGAATTTTCCTCAGTTCAGGAGTTTGTACGGAGCGGGGAGGAGGGGGAGGAATGTCGTAACGAAAGATCGGGATAGTTGTGGGGAGGGACGGCAGGGGTCATTTTGATATTGTTGAGGAGAGCTCTGACTGTCGTGCCGGCTCTGTTTTTTGGCAAAAAGCCAAAGAAGTACGCACAGCGCTTGCTGCACGAACCTATGCGTTTCTCCTTTCGGATTTCATGTGCGCGACCTTGTATCTAGTTTGCTTTCGTTGTTTTGGCAAACGTCGCTGCTGCTGTTTTCCTTCATTGCTAATCATGATGTCTCTGAAAAGGAAACGTTTCAGTTACACTGCCGAATTTAAGCTTGAAGTGGTGGACAGAATTGAGGATATGATCGTGTCACTGCGCGATAGTTTTGAGGTCAGAACACAATCGTGCAGCAACATACGGAAAGCCTCTGTGTCGCGATCTAAAACGTAAACAAATCCGTTGGTAAATTCCGTGGGAGAATTCACCAAAGTTTTTTATTGGCCCACGTATAAGACGATCTCTCAACTCTGAAAGCAGGAATTCCTCCAAAAACTTTCGACTTATACGCGAGTACATACGGTATTTCTACGACTTGTTGTGTATCAGCCTTTCGTCATTGGCAGTGTAATGCAATACTATGGAGCTACATCGGCGTGATCTATGGATGCCACACCCTTTATCTGTTCGGAGATAAAAATATAAAACCTTTAAAAATGAATTTCTTCATTTAATAAAATTGTTTTTTTTCTCTTACTTCTTCGGACTCATTATGTGTTTCTGGAACGTGGAAAGAGCGACGTATTTATTTATTTACTGACGCCACGTATTTGGAGGATTTTCACCTTGGATCTCGCCCTTTGGAATTAACTGCTATAATATATATAGCCAGTGCCGTTAATACCCACCAGATGGAGACGTCTCAGTAGCTGAGCCCATCTTACGGATTTATGATGTCAGAAGCTGACTTAAAAATACACATAGCACCGTGGATTGTTGGCCACCGTTGTGTAAAGCTAACGCGCTCGGTTAGATATCGAGAGATCCGTGGATCAATTCCCCGGCGGCGGCTGAAAACAATTTTTCGGTTGCTACGTGTTTCTGGAACGTGGAAAGAGCGATGTGTTTATGTGACCGACTTTTCTGTCGGAAATTCCACTTCTGATTCAACATCTATGATGTGCGGATTATACGGCGATTTTTTCCTTAATGTCACAGTCTGCGGATTATACGAAGGATTTTTTTTTATGTAAATTTCGCGGTCTGCGGATAATACGACGAAAATTACGGGTAATATGCCGTAAGTGTCATCGTAAAAGAGTTTGCGCTTGCTATCGGTTCCCCACGCAATTTCTCCGTGTGACAGGAGAAAGGTTACTTTAGCCAAAACTTTTCCTACTGCAGTTGAGGCAGGGCTGTTCACTTGGCATTGTTGGTGTTATTATAAGACGTCGCACTGTCGGAAATCACTTTTTCGAGCCCCGTTCGAAGTGCAATAACGATCAACTCGTCGCAACGCGTGGTCCCGCGATGACGGATGTTTATATTTCTTGCGGACTTTCGCCGCGCGGGGGAATGAAGTGCGGTGTTTTATTACTAGAAGCTCTTCACATTATTCATTTCTGTTTCCCAAACAAACAGGCACAATCGCAAAACTCCGTGAATTACGAATCCCCCTCTTTTTCCAAACTCGTGTTAGCAGAGGATGACTTTATTGACAGCTTGTTCCTCAGACTAGCAGACGTGCTTTTTCCTACTGCGTGAAATTTTTTTCTAAGGTTATTTGAAATGGCTTGTAGTGAGAGTGAAAGTTTGCCAAGTGATGGTGATGATTTTGAATCATCTGAGAGTGATATTGGCCAAGCAACATCAAGCCAGAAAACTAGCCACAGTGCCACGCACACCATATCTTCTTCAGAAGGTTAAGATCTTCATAGTGAATCTTCAGATCATGAAAGTTCTGAAAGTGAATGGGAGGATGTAATAGAGGGAAGTGATGAACAACCTCAGCATCCTTTTGATTGTCATGAAATGCAGGGGCACAAACATGCTCCTGCAACTGATGTGGCACCTATTGCATATTTTTACTTGTTTTTTACCAATTTCATCCTTGGAATTATCGTTTCTGAAACAAATAAATATGCAAAGAGGTTTCTCCAGGAACATCCAAATCTTTCTCCCAAATCTTGAGCAAGGATATGGAAAATGCTGAAATAAAGGTTTTCTTGCGTGCCTTCTAATATGAGAGTAATCAGTAGCCCATGTAGGACGAGATGAGATGAGATGATTGCCGAAGGCATATCCAGTCAAAACAAACACCAGGATTGTGTAAAATTAAAGACTCGATCAAAGCCTTTGGATAATTTTTTTGCAAAAACGAATGAAAATAGCGTGATAAACGCTGAATTGCTGTTAACTGCAATCGTTGTGGAGCATAACCTACCTATAGCAAGCTGTGATCATGCTGGTCGCTTCTTTCATGCTATGTTCCCAGACTCTGATATTGATGAAGCTGGATATCCTTGAGCAGATGTGGCATGGAATGAAATATCTAAGATGAAGGATTCATCTGGCCTTCCCAAGTATTCTGCATTGCCTAAACTAATGTTGGCAATATTGACTATCCCTCACAGCAATTCCTCTACGTAGAGAATATTTAATATAATAAGGAAAAACCTCACATACTTTTGCCCAACAATGAGCACCAAAACATTAAGTGCCCTTCTTGTACAGAAAAGTAAAGCATTTTCCTCAGGTGAACTGTGTTATAAAAGTTTTCTGAAAAAGAATATACCACTGCAAAACAAGCAACAAGGGAGTTTTTATGTCAGCAATGACATGAGGTAAGTACAATATTGATCATTTAATTTAATATTTTTTTGTGAGGATAGTGTAAACATATAAAGTTATTACACATTCCATGCATTAATTTCTCATGAAATACCCATTCCACGCATTAGCGATGAGGCTTCGTATGGTGATTACCGATAGGCACCTCATACAAGTATTACAGGTTACACAGTAATACTATAATATTGTCCTTAACTTTGAAAAAAAAAATGGCGTGTTACATTACTGAAAGTTTGTGTTCGATTACTGAAACATTACTGAAAAATCCCCTATTGATTACTGATGCGTTCTGCTAGACGTTGGCCCCTCTGAAATAGCATAGATTCGATGTTCTCATTGCCAAGTGCAAGAACTAACTTTAGCTAAAATAATTACAATTTTGATTTTTAAATGTCAGCAGTATTTTCCCTGATTGCTAGAAATTGTTGGGATGGTACTGGCACACGTTTTTCCTCAGACGCAGAAATGCTGTCACGATTTCTGTTCTCTCTCTCTTCTTTTTTTTATTTTTTAATAACTGTTTTACTTTGCATTGTCTTTAAAGATTCTAAGTAAATTCCAATATAAAATACAAATTGTTAGATCGATTTGATAGAACCGCTGTAACAAAATGTTAAGAGACTCTGTCAGACACTCACCATTTTATCATTCCCATTAGACTTCAATTTCAGCAAAAGTTTCTGTGTTGTTTAATATTTATGTAAAATAAGCTCTTAAAGGATTTAAAGCTTCAGCATTGTATCATTTAAGGGCAATTTATTCTCTTCAGTCACAATTCTCCCAGCTTTCATTTTTAAACCTAACTGGAACTCTAAATGTTGTGAGTCGTTTAAAATGTTATTTATGTACTTGTGTGCACTTAAAATACAGATAAATCAGTTGTATAATTTCACCTAATCGATTGAAATATTTCATTATATGTAGAATTTAAATTAAGTCTTTGTTCAAATATTCTTTAAAACATGTAAATACATGGTTTGCCACCTCGGTGGTGCAGTGGTCTAAGCTCTGGCTTCTGACTATTCGTCCAAGTGAGCCTGGATTCAAGTCCCAGATGAGGTATGGGTGGTGTGTTTCTCTTACGGCACTGGCTCTCCTTCTTCGTGAAGCCAATGGTCCTAAATTAGGGATGGGCGGATGACTGTTTATAGCCCAACAAGTTGCTCATGGTGGTCGTTAAACCTGAAACAAAAAAAATAAGACATGATTTTGTTAAATATTATGTAAAATTTATGTTAAATACACTCATTTTTGTAACTATAAAGTAATTTGGGAAAATGAAAGTTATTTATCTTTTATATTCCATATTTTCTGTTTATCTTTTATGGACTGTATAATCGGGACATTCATTATGTGGTGTCTTTTTAATTCTCCCTCATATGTGAGATGAACATAACATTATCAGTATTAATTTCAGGTAAGCAATTATTTGCAATTACAGCCTGTTTAGAATTTGATAAATCTTGCTTTCAATACATTACATTATTCCTTAATTCTCTAAAAATTATCAAAACTGAATTTAAAAAATTGCCTGTTGACATTATGGTTCTATTCGATTTCTGCAGATAGTTTGCTTCATATTTTATAACATGAAACAATTAGGCACAGTGGCCTGTTACACTTTTGCTTGGAGAAACACATCACAAGAGAAGCACTTAAACAATGGATCAAAGCCCTTTGTTGGTTGATTCTCTTTCGACATTTCTCTGAGCAGGAGCCCATTCGGGCATTAAGCTTATCTACACTGTGCTATAGAAGAAAGGAAAACAAACTATTCAACATACAGATTTTTTCTTACATATGATCTGTTTCTACGGAAATGTATTAACAAATTCTACATAGGCAGTATACCACTTATGTTCAGAAAATATCATGGAATTATGGTACCAAAAATAATATGCTTCATGCATTTAATTGTTATTAAAAAAAGCAGGTAATTGTATAAAGGACAGTTATTTAAAGAATTAACAAATGTATGCTTTTGTAAGGAACGCAAGAATGTAAGGAAATGCAACAATTTGTCGCAATGTGATTTGATTTGCCGCTGTGGAAAAACTCTCAGGACCACCTAGAAAACCTGGAAAAGTCAGATATTTTTTTCTACTTTTGAGTGGGAACCCTGTAATAATATTAATGCATGCATCTTCAATACCGCAGGATTTCAGAGCCGTTGTAACTGCTGATGGTTTCACCGAATCAAAGGCTTTTTCATAATCGATAAAAGCCATGCACAATGGAAGTTCATATTTCCTCGCTCTTTCAATTAGTTCTCTCAGTACGTGGATATGATCTATTGTGCTGTAGCCACTCCTGAATCCAGCTTGTTCTCTCGGTTGAGCCATGTCCAGTGTTACCTTCAAGCGGTGTGAAAGAACTTTAGTGAAGATTTTATAAACCACTGAGAGGAGGCTGATAGGTATGTAGTTCTTGAAATCCTCAATATCACCTTTTTTATGTAGCAGGATCATTGTAGCATTGTTCCAATCCTCAGGAATCTTCCCTTTGTTAAGGCATCGAGTGAAAATTTGGGCGATTACTGTTTCAATTTCTCCACTTGCTTCTTGTATGATGTCTACAGTAATTCCATCTTCCCCTTGGAACTTTCCCCCGCTTCATGTTCTTGATTGCATGAGCAACTTCTGCTGGGAGGACTGGAAGAACTCTGGTACCTTTCATGATGTCTGGAGTACATGTATCATCCCTTTCATATAATTTGGAGTAGAAATCTTTCACTCTTGTCAAAATTTCGCCTCTATTTCTTGTTATAGAACCATCTTCTTTTCTCAGAGCCATAATCTGTTTTCTTCCCTTACTGAGATGTCCCTTTGCTATCTTTAGGCTTTGGTTGTTTTCAATTGCTTTCCTCACTAGTTCACAGTTGAATTTCCTTACGTCTTCAGTGATACTTTTTCGTACTGTCTTGCATAGCTCTATATATTCCACTTTGGAAGTCACATCTTCTTTAGTTGTCCTCATCTCTCTTCTTTTTTGCATCAACATTTTGGTTTTTCCTGATAATTTGTTCACATGCAACTTGTTCTTAGACCCAGCTAATTTTGTTGCTGTTTCCATAAGAGCTTTGGTTACTTTTCTGTTAACTTCAGAGATGTCCACTTCTTCCGATGTTAGGCCTTCTAAAGCAGAGAATCTGTTCTTCAGTTCCAACTTGAAAGTATTATGGTGTTTTTTAAGGTTGGTTATGTCAATACATTTTGTTTGTCTTATGAGCTTGCCACGTTCGAGTTTAGTGTTGAGGTGCATCTTACATCTCACCAATCTATGGTCACTACCTGTGTTGAACTTGTTCAGCACACTGCAGTCTTCGATGACGAATTTTTTGTTACACATAATAAAATCAATTTCACTTGTCGTCCAAATTGGATATCTCCATGTCCATTTCCTGTGTGGCTTTTTCTTGAAAAAGGAGTTCAAGATGAAAAACCCTTCTGCCTCTGCAAACTCTACGAGAGTATTTCCACGCTGGTTTCTGTTGCCGTGACCGAATTTACCTACTGAAGTTTCATTCTGTTGCCGTTGCCCTATTTTTGCATTGAAATCTCCCATAATTATCTTCAAGTGCTGCTTACCTTTATTATTTAGATGACGAATTTCCTCATAAAATTCTTCAATTTCTTCTTCAGGATGACTTGTGGTGGGTGCATAAGTTTGAATAATCTGAGCCTGGTATCTTCGCGAGAGTTGGATAACGAGTCGTGCAGCTCTGTCAGAGGAACTTTCAACTTCTACCACTTTATCCTTCAGTTTCTTGTTTATTATAAATCCAACACCACTAGTTCTGCCAGTATCTGTCCCACGATAGTAGAAGAGATGTCCTTATTTTCTGTTCAATGAGATCTTCTCCTTTTCTCCTTACCTCACTCCCCGCACGGGGATAACTGGTTTTCCAGTTATTTGGGGTGCGGCGCCCCCACGGCCCGAGCTAACCTTGTGACGGTTTCTATTGCCTCTGCGGCTTTGACGATTACATCACCGAAGGGACAGCTGTTCATCCAGCTGATGGGGGATGGCGTCCCCACGGCCCGAGCCGATTTTCTCTTATTGTTTTGCTTTTTTCGTCTTATGTTCATATTTTGACATGTACCCGCCTCAGTTGTAGGCTGCTGAGGTTGTGATGAGGCGCCAGCTCCGGGTTTTGTTCCTCGTTCTCTTCCCTGTCTTTTCTTTTTTATGTTACATTTTCTGTTTTTCCGGAGCTGGTTAGCTTAGACCTACCTGCATGTTTGCCGTGTGCGGTGACCCGTACCGGTGGAAATGAGGATGCTGGAGGCTGAGGTATTTGGGGGCCGGGTTGTAGTGTCTCCAGATGCCAACACTCCTCTTTGCCCTCTGCTTCACCCTAAACGGGAGGCTGGGAGCTAACCCACTCCTCGTCAGGAAGTCTGTGGCCGAGTGGTGTCCAGACTTCTAGCGGCTTGTCGTTCTGTTCGGCTGGGTGAGTTGGGGGGTAGGGTGGGCATGCCAAAGGGGTGTTCTCCGGGCACGGGAAAGTCTGGGTGCGCGCTGAGCGTGTGTCTGCCCTACCAACTTGCTATATCCGCTGACTATCCCTAGAGCCGTGTCCTGCGTCCTCTTGGGCTTGCGGACCTCCGGCTCTCCCTCGTTGGGCTCGGTAGTGGGTGGGGAGGTTGGCGGACGAATCTTTTCACTTCTTCATGGAACACAAAAGTGTTTCCCATGCTACAAATTTAAAGCGCCCTGTGGAGGAAGATCCACCTTCCTCAACAAAGAAACTTGTCTCTACTAATTGCAATGCTCTGTTTCTGTTACTCAAATCTGGTGACTCTTCACAGTCACTCAGTAGCATGAGTCCTTTCTGGATCAATAAGGCTCTGCAGGCAGTTGCTGGCTCTCCAAAGAGTGTGAAGAAGCTCCCTTCAGGGGATCTTCTTGTGGAAACTTCTAATCCACGCCACAGTGCCACCTTGCTGGAAACGACCGTTTTGCTTGGCATTCCTGTCCAGGTTTCTCCACACGGTTACCTCAATTCCTCTCGCGGTGTTGTCAACTCCCGCGACCTGCTTGAATGCAGCGATGAGGAATTGCTGGAGGAACTTGGTGAACAGCATGTCATTGGGGTTCGAAGGATTCTTTTTAGGCGGGATGGGAAATCTATTCCCTCCCGTAACATCATCCTAACGTTTGACTCCCCAAACCTGCCTACTTCCATCAAGGCAGGTTATTTACGGCTTGATGTTCGACCGTACATCCCGAACCCTTTGCGATGTTTCAGGTGCCAGCATTACGGTCACTCCCAGCAGTCTTGCCGTAATGTTGCAAAGTGTGGCCGCTGTGGTTCCACAGAACACTCTTTGGCGGATTGCTCTGCAGAGTCTGATCATTGTGTCAACTGCGAAGGGACTCATCCTGCTTCTTCTAAGCAGTGTCCAAAGTGGATAGAGGAACAGGCAACCCAACGCCTGAAGACAACTGAGCATCTCTCATATCCCGAGGCTAGACGGCGGATCGCCCCTTTACAACCAGGCCGGCGGTCCTATGCTTCAGTTGTGGTGCAGAAGGCTTCAGTGGCGGTCCAGACTGAGGTGTCCATCCCAGCGGGGTGTCCTTATGATTTTGGGGACATCGTCACTGCTGGTATGGAAGCACTGAAGTCTCGCCGTATTGCATCCAAGGCGACATCAACATCGTCGCCTAAACCTACCTCTATGCCGAAACCATCTACGGCCATCACAGGGACCCAGGTCCAGGGCACTGGTAAGAAGAAGCCGGAAAAGGTAAAACCGGGTTCATCCTCCCCGAAACAGAGCAAGCAAAAACCATCTCTCAACACAGGGGGTAAACACAGCCCTGTGTTACCTCCCGACACTGCGGATGGATTGGAGGTGATGGACGACAGTGAGACGTTCTAGTCGTCTGTCTTTTTCATTCTTTCATTACATTTTTCATTATGGCCACGCTCATTCAGTGGAATTGCCGAGGTCTGCGTTCACGCATTGACGATTTAAAAGGCTTACTGTCTTCGCACACACCTGTGTGCGTGTGTCTCCAGGAGACAAAGCTTCGCATGACGGACACTCCTTCGCTGCGGAGACATTCCCTTTTCCGCAAAGATCACCAGGACGGCGTAATTGCCTGCGGAGGAGTGGCCGTCGTTGTTCCTCATGGTGTCCCTGTCACTGCGGTTGCCCTTCGGACGCCTTTGCAGGCAGTGGCAGTGAGACTGTCTGTGAACACTCTGCTCACGGTGTGTTCCATCTACATACCACCAACTGAAGCTGTAAGCCTTTCGGATCTGGAAGATTTAGTTGACCAGCTGCCGCCTCCTTTCTTCATCTTTGGAGATTTTAATGCTCACAATCCGTTGTGGGGTTCTACAACTCGAGACTCCAGGGGCCGTGTTGTTGAGTCCCTTCTCTCCAGCACGTCCCTCTGTCTCCACAACACCGGAGTTGCTACTTATTTTCATGAACCCACCCGTTCGTCCTCAGCCATTGATCTGTCTTTGAGTTCACCATCCTTATATCCTGACTGGTCCTGGAGCGTGTCTGGTGATCCCCTTGGCAGCGATCACTTTCCCATCTTTCTCCGTCTAGCGGGTGGCGGGTACCGTTACCCTACTCGCCCTGCTAGATGGAATATTGATCGTGCCAAGTGGGACACATTCACGGCTTCAGCGATTATTACTCCAGCTATGGTGACCTCAGGAACGGTCAATGACGCTGTTGCGGCGGTAACGGATTGTGTTGTGCATGCGGCAGAACTTACCATCCCCAGGACGTCGACTAAACTTCCACGTTGCCCAAGACCTTGGTGGAATTCCACTTGCATGGCAGCTCGTCAGGCCCAACATCGGGCTTGGGGTAGGTTTCGTCGGTACCCCACCGACGCGAACCTACTTGCTTTCAAGAAGGCCAAGTCCTACGCGCGATTGGTTCGTAGGCGTAGTCAACGGGAGTCCTGGATACGTTACGTATCCGGGATTAACTCCGCTACCAGCCCTAAGATTGTTTGGGACAGGATCCGTAAGATTCGAGGACAGTACCCATCTGGGGAAATCTCCATTCTTGAGAGTGATGGAGGAACGGTTGCTGACGCTCAGGGTATTGCTGACTGTCTGGGCGCCGCTTTTTCTTCGGTGTCCAGCAGCAGCAATTACCCTGCTTCGTTCCGGCAGTTACAGCCGCGGCTTGAACGGTCCAAGATTTCTTTTGGACCGTTTTCTACCGCAGATTATAACAGCCCGCTGACTGCCGTGGAGCTGAAGACCGCTCTGAATCGGTCCGGCCGGACATCTGTCGGACCGGATAACATCCATTACGACATGCTGAAGCACCTTTCTCCGTCCTCTCTTGAATGTCTGCTAATCCTGTTTAACAGGATTTGGCTAGAGAATGCCTTTCCCGAGTCTTGGCGTACGGCCATTGTCGTTCCTGTTCCCAAACCTGGTAAAGATCCCACCAACCCGTTGAACTACCGGCCAATTGCTATGACGAGCTGCCTTTGCAAAGTACTCGAGCGCATCATTAACCTTCGTCTCATTTTTTATTTAGAATTTCATCACATTTTTTCGCCTCATCAGAGTGGATTTCGTAAATCTCGTTCCACCACCGATCATCATCTTCGCCTTGAGGCTTCTGTCAGGGAGGCGTTTGTCCGGCGTCAGCACATGGTCTCCGTCTTCTTCGACATGGAGAAAGCCTATGATCGTACCTGGAGATACGGCATTCTCCGTGATCTGCACGAGTGCGGATTGTGGGGAAACTTACCATCTTTCATCGCCGGGTTTCTCCAGGACCGGAGTTTCCGTGTGCGCGTCGGGTCGACCCTCTCTGCGGTGTACCCGCAAGAACAGGGTGTACCTCAGGGCTCCATTCTTTCCGTTACGTTGTTCATCCTTCGTGTTAACCATATTTTCCAACTGCTTCCTCCCACGGTTCGTGGAACCATGTACGTGGATGATCTGCAGATCTCTTGCGCCTCTGTATACATGCGTACCATCGAGAGACAGCTCCAGTCTGCCATTACCAAGATCTCTCACTGGGCTTCCCAAAATGGATTTGGCTTCTCGCCGCAGAAGACCGTTTGCGTGCATTTTTGCCGCAAACGGGGTCTTCACCCAGACCCCAGCCTCCGTCTGGGGTGCTCTACCATCCCCGTGGTGTCTGAAGTCAAGTTCCTTGGGTTAACTTTTGACCGAGCGCTCACCTTCCGGTCTCACATCCAGTCTTTGAAGGTGAAGTGCACGAAGTCATTGGGTATCCTGAAGGTCCTCTCTCGAACATCTTGGGGGGCCGACAGGTGCTCAATGCTTCGCATTTACCATTCTCTGATTCGGTCAAAGTTAGACTTCGGATGCATTACGTACGATTCAGCGCGTCCATCGGTTTTAAAGCCTTTGGACCCCGTCCATCACCAGGCTCTGCGGCTATGCACTGGTGCTTTCCGCACCTCTCCCGTGCATAGCCTGTATGCGGAGGCTCATGAGCCGCCGTTATGCATCCGTCGTAAGCAGCTGTCTCTTCAGTTTTATACAAAACTGAAGTCTTTTCCTGATCATCCACTGTATGGTTCCATCTTCCAGCCGGACTGTGTCCGTTTGTTTTCCAACCGCCCCTCCTGTGTTCCGACGTTCGGGATTCGGATGTCTGCCATAGTGCGCGATGCTGGTCTAGACTTGTCAAGGATTGGTTTGACCCGGTTCTACAATGAACCGCCTTGGCAGCCGGTTCAAGCAACGGCTGACCTTTCTCTTTGTGTGTGGCCAAAGTCTTCCACTCCTGCTCTGGTGTACCAGCAGCTCTTTGCTGAAAAACTGTCAGTCTACCCGGATTTCGTGCCTGTATTCACCGATGGCTCGAAATCCGGGGATGTCGTTGGATCCGCTTTTGTGTGTGGCGAAGCCTCACATGCTGAGCGGCTTCCGCCTGAATCCACCGTCTTTTCGGCGGAGATGCGTGCGGTGCACCTCGCTTTGTGCCACATACAGTCTCGATCACTTCGTCGCGCTATGGTTTGCTCTGATTCCCAGTCCGTCATCCATGTTTTATCTTCTCCAGAGGACACGGACTCACCTGTCATCCGTGATGTCCGTCGTCTTCTTGGAACTTTGGAGGGTGATGGCTTCCTGGTCCGATTCTGTTGGGTTCCTGGCCATGTTGGGATCCGGGGTAACGAGCTGGCAGATCTCTCTGCCAGGTCTGTTTCCTCCATGTCGCCAGCTCGGCTGCCACTGTCTTTCCGAGCTTATCGGCCGTTGATCCGGAAATTTGTTCTGGATGAGTGGCAGTCCCTGTGGTCTCAGCAGGGCAGCAATAAACTCTATGCCATCAAACCACAGATCGGACTTTGGATGTCTAGTTTGCGGAAGAACCGTCGTGAGGAAGTTGTTCTTGCACGTCTCCGCATTGGGCACTGTCGTTTTACTCACCGCTTTTTGCTGTGTGGCGAGAGTGTCCCGGTGTGTGAGGCGTGCGACTGTCGTCTCACTGTCCTTCATGTTTTGTGTACTTGTGTTCGGTTTTGTGCTCATCGTTTTCGTCATTTTCACTCCCATCTGTTGGACGAAGGAGCAGCTACACTGCAGACAATTATTGGCGAAGCCTGCGACATGAAAGCGGTGTTTTCGTTTTTACAAGATATTGACTTTTTTAAACTTATCTAGTTTTTAACTTGTTCACTATCATATTTCATTTTTACTACATCAGCCTGTTTTTAACCTTGTGTACGTTTTTATTGCTTTAGTTTTGTTTTGATGTCTTTTGTTTTGGCGCTCTTTGGCCAACCATGGCCCTTGCGCCATTAAAATATATTAACCAACCAACCAACCTTACCTCACTTAGCCCGACAATGTCCCACTTGATCCTTTGTAGTTCCTCTTCCAATTCAAGAAGCCTTGAATCAGAAGATAGGGAGCGTCCATTATACGTAGCCAAGGTCAGTATCAAATGGCAGCCTAGTCCGGTCCTCCGGGGATTCTTAGCACCCTCTGCCTTCATGTCGCACTGACCGCTGACTTGGCTTGGTACATTCCAGCTGCCAGAGACTGAGGGCCAAGATTTAAGTTGTAGAGTCATTTTGGAGGTGTTTGGCCATAACTCACCATGCTGGCCAAGCGGATTGGTGAGTGTGGGATAGCATTTCCTCTGATCCCGATGGTATAGTTATACCGCTATTGGCGGTCGTCAGAGCCCTTTTAGTGGGAACAGGATGCACCACGAGAAGGCGGGGTTGATATTTGTCAAGGAGAGGCTGTGATGTTATGCATCACCTGACCTTAGCAGCCTTTACCAGTCACAAAACCACTCTGAACATCCTACACTTTCTGCAATGTAAGACCTCATACTTTTTCAATAAGGATCTTACCAAACACTTTCCCTCGCACACTCAGTAGGCTAATACCATGATAGTTCTTGAAGTCAGTCTAATCCCCTTTTCCCTTATACAAGGGAACAGTGATAGCATCCAATCCCGAGGGACCATTTCTTACTCCCAGCACAACTCGCAAATTTCAGTTAACCAGTCGATTACAGGGTAACCACCATATTTCGACATCTCGGCAATGTTGTCATCAACTCCTGGAGCCTTACCATTCTGAAGAGATTTTAGAGCTTTACACACCTCTTCTCTTGAGATCCCTCCTGTGCTTCCATCCTTCACTGTGACATCATCTGCTTCTGCCTCTGAATCATCTTCGCTTTCCTGATCTAATAACTCACAAAAGTATTCACCTCATCTTTCACTTAACTCATTGGGCTCCCATATCATTTCCCTGATCCTATTCTTCACACAGCTTACAACTTTGTTTCCCCTATTTTTCCTGAGTCTCATGTACTTCCGGAGAGTTTTTCTATCTTTTCAAAAAGCCAATTCATGCCTTTTTACTTTCTCCTTCCTATCTTTTGCTTTACTCTGGTGAACCAGCTTAGCTGCTTCATGCTTCTTACAGCGATATTGATCCACAGAAACTCTACCTTGCAACATCCTCAAATAGGCTTCCTTTCTCTTTACTGCCTATTCAATCTCACTATTCCACCAAATATCACCTGTATTGCTATTCACTATTGTGGTGCCACAGACCTCTTCAGCAGCAGCAACAACACATTTCTTAAAACATTCCCACTTTTTTTCTGCTTCCATCTCACATGACTTCAGCTCCTTCAGTTGTTCTCTGAGTAAGTTAGAGTAACGCTGATGATCTTCAAGGAGCCTTTCAACCTTTATTCCTTCTATCCTAGGCCTTTTCCTATTCTTTTTGCTCTAACCAATGTTCATTTTCACTCGTGACACTACCAAGTAATGATCACAGCCAACATCCGCACCTCATCACACTAGTGTTATCAATCAAAAGTCTCCAAGAATACGAAGTTTGTTCAACTGTAATAGGAATGAACCTGTTAAACTTTGGTATTCTTGGAGACATTTGATTGATCAAGAATTGAATGTTATACAAAAATAAATCAATATCCGGACTCAAGTGTGGGATATGCAGAGATGCCAAGTACTATGGATTCTCCGTAGTTTCTATGGATATCATGTTCAAACTACGGACTACGGAGAAGGTGTGAAAAACTACGGATTTTTCCAGAAATCTCAGATATTTCCGGAAAACTTTTTTTTTTAATTATTTGAAAAAAAAAGTCAAGCATAGTCAAATGTAGTGTTTTTTGCGGTAACGTCACGAAGCCGTTACACAGCAAGCATGTTTGGCTGGCCAACAAGCAAGCGGAAATGTTGCAGCGGAGATCATTCTGTATGATCACATGACTTTGTACCTGGCTTGCCGTGGAAAGGCGTTCGTAATGCACGACGTCTGTTAACTTTGGGAAAACCTTAACCGTGTCCTGAACTAACGTAAGTTGTCGGCGGATGGAGGTAGACTAAAGTTGATTCCACGTTTTCTGTTCTTGTTGTTAAGTTGATTAGTTGTGGTGTGACGTGAATTGCTGTAGTTATGAAACGTGCTTCAGTGGCTTCCAGTTCCAGTGGTGTGAAAAAAAATAAAAATTCGCAGCAGTACAAGGAATGTTATTCATTGGAATTTCCATGTTTGCAGCGGTCGCGTGTTTCCGTGAATTATGGTTTTTTTTTTTTTGCTAAAATGTAATTTAAATAGTTAATTGCTATTGCATATTTGTTTCACCAAAGTAAGGGGTGGGCGGGGTATCAGCAAAAAAAAAAATGCTCTGAGCAAATAGTCATCAGATCAGAGGAAACAATTGTGGATCAAAGAAATCCTGAATGTTTGTTTTTTCCGGCAGAGCACATAACTAAGCTACCTGAATGTGTGGACGTTGTTATTGCCTGTTTTTATGTTACCTCCCCGGGAGTTAGTTCTTCACGCGCAGTATGTTCTGCCCAGAGCAAGAGAAAGTCTCTCCATGTGTCTTTGGCAACCAGCCAAAGAAAACGTCTAGCAGCAGTTGCGATGAGACGTTTCTTAGCTGCTGGGTGTGTGCGCACAGTCGTGACCTGTTTTCCCACGCTCCTCGCTGTCGGTAGAGAGCTTAATTGTTTATGTTACTTTGACAGATTTGCGAAGTGCAGTTCTTTTTTTCTCTTGTAAAAATGTTCTGTAAACAAAGGGATGTTTTATTTTATCCTTTTTTTCCAGAATTGATTGATTTATGCAATTTAAAATACCTTTTTGATTAGTTTTCTCGTATCATAAGCATTTAATGCTAATTTTCTATTTATCCGCATAATAAAGCTATGAAATCTTTTAAAGTTAATTGTTCTTTCTTTGCTCCCATTGTGTTTGTCGTGTACGAATTTACTTGCAATAGCGTCGGGTAAAGGGCCACCTGTCTCTACTAATATTCTTGGATATTTGGATATAAAATGCGAAAAAGTTGTCAAAAAATCAAGGAGAGTTTTTTGCAAAAATTTCCATGTCTAAAATCGTCTCGGGTATCCAAAAACCATGGGTTTTGTTCCCCGTGTGCTTTGATTTTTCAATCGCACACGGCGGAAAAGACGATTGCGGTCGGCATTTTTACTCTAAACAGCAGGAGGAATAACCATAAGTGTGTGGCATCACACACTTATGACATAACATATTTATTAACATATAACATATTTATTAAAAGGTGGAGTTGAAATGGTATTATTTTTTGTGTATTTACTCAAGTTTTTTTCCCCCATTTTAAGGGGACTTAAATATGTTGCAAAATTTATCCAAGTATTGTCCCCGATCAAGATTAATATATTGCAAAAAATGTAGCAGTATATTCTGGGAAATACGCATGCTACCCTGCAAATTTTAATGTGGGAACTTGACTTGACTTGACGTCACTATGGAAGAACTACGGGCGCCGCGCATATGGATTACTGATGACTTCCTTCGGATGTTGGCATCTCTGGATATGGTGGACCTACCACACTTGAGAAGGACGGTCCACCACGGAATCGACCTGGACTTTCTAAACGGCGTATGAGAAAGAGATCTTGGCTGAGTGAATGTAAGATTGGTGTATGGAATACTAGAGGTATAAATGGTAAGATGAATGAGGTGATTGAGGAGATGAATAAGTATAGATTGGATGTGCTGTGTGTAAGTGAAACCAAAAAGAAGGAAATTGGAGTAGAAGAAGTGAATAACACAGTGAGTGTTTGTTCTGGAGTATTGGACAATGTGAGAGGACAGGCTGGTGTAGGTGTGATTTTAAGTGAAAAGATGAAGTACAACTTGATTCACTATAGTTGTGTAAGTGAGAGAATTCTCTGGATTCATTTGAAAGTAAAACTTCAGAGAATTGTAATTGTTGTAGTGTATGCTCCTTGTGACTCTGAACCTTCTGATAAGAAGGAAGATTTCTGGAGTGAACTAAAAGCTGTTTTGAGCCAGTTTGGTGCTAAACAAAAAGTTATAATAGCAGGGGATTTCAATGCTAGAGTAGGTGTGCAGAATGCAATTTCTGACAATGTTCTGGGTAAGTTTAATGATCCTTGTGTGAATGGTAATGGTGAAAGATTAATTGAACTCTGCATTGTGAATGGTTTGTGTGTATCTAATACGTTTTTCAACCACAAGTATATCCACACATGTACTTGGGAAAATTGTACTCTTGGTCAAAAGAGTGTGATAGATTTTGTTGTCTACGATCAGCGTCTGAAACACTTAGTTGTTGACACCCGTGTGATGAGAGGTGTGGATGTTGGTTCTGATCATTACTTGGTAGTGTTACGAGTAAAACTTAATGTTGGTTGGAGGAAAAGGAATAGGAAGAGACCCAGGATAGAAAGACTAAAGGTTGATAGTCTCCTTGAAGACCATCAGCGTTATTCTGACTTACTCAGAGAACGATTGAAGGAGCTGAAGTCTGGCGAGAGGGATTTAGAAAAGAAGTGGGAATGTTTTAAGAACTGTGTTGTCACTGCTGCTAAAGAGATCTGTGGCACCACAATAGTGGGTAACAATAGAGGGGATGCTTGGTGGAATAGTGAGATTGAAGAGGCAGTAAAGAGAAAGAAGGAAGCCTATTTGGGGATGTTGCAAGGTAGAGTCTCTGTGGATGAATATCGCTCAAAGAAGCGTGAAGCTGCTAAGCTGGCTCGCCACAGTAAGGCAAAAGATAGGAAGGAGAAGGTGGAAAGGCATGAACTGGCTTTTTGGAAAGATAGGAAGTCTTTCTGGAAGTACACGAGACTCAGGAAAAAGAGGGGAGACAAAGTTGTAAGTTGTGTGAAGAATGAGATCGGGGAAATGATATGGGAGCCCAATAAGTAAAGTGAAAGATGGGGTGAATACTTTTGTGAGTTATTAGATCAGGAAAGCAAATATGAGTCTGAGACAGATGCAGATGATGTCACAGTGAGGGATGGAAGCACAGGAGGGATCTCAAGAGAAGTAGTGTGTAAAGCTCTAAAATCTCTTCAGAATGGTAAGGCTCTGGGAGTTGATGACATAACTGCCGAGATGTTGAAATATGGTGGTGACTCTGTAATTAACTGGTTAACTGAAATTTGCCAGTTGTGCTGGGAGTTAGGAATGGTCTCTCGGGATTGGAAGGATGCTTTTATTGTTCCTTTGTATAAGGGAAAAGGTGATCAGACTGAATGCAAGAACTATCGTGGTATTAGCCTACTAAGTGTACAAAGGAAAGTGTTTGGTAAGGTTGTTATTGAAAAAGTATGGGGTCTTACATCAGAAAAAGTGTGGGATGTCCAAAGTGGATTTATGCCTGGTAAAGGCTGCACTAACCAGATTTTTGCATTACGCACGATGATTGAAAAGTATCTGGTTGTTGGTAAGAAAGTTTTTGCTGCCTTCATAGATTTAGAGAAAACTTATGACCGAGTAAATAGGACACTTTTGTGGAAGGTATTGAATGAATATGGTGTTACTGGGAATGTACTTAATAGTGTAAAAGCCATGTATGCTGGTAGTAGAGCTTGTGTACGAGTGAATGGTGTTTTATCAAAATGGTTTTATGTTGGTGCAGGGTTAGACAAGGTTGTGTAATGTCACCATGGCTGTTTAATATATTTATGGACGCGTGCATGCGTGATGCCAAAATAGATGATAGTGGTTTATGTCTTGGTGATATCCGTGTGTGCAGATTGCTGTGTGCTGATGACACTGTCTTGTTGGCAGAGAGCAAAAGTGATTTGCAGAGTATGTTGTCTCGGATGTATGAAGTTTGCATGAAATTCAAACTGAGTATAAATAAGGGAAAACCCAAAGTTACTTTTTTTGAGAGAGGAACTGGTAGCATTGAATGTAACATAAGTCTAAATGGCACTGTGATTGACCACGTGTGAGTTTGTGTATTTAGGAAGCATATTTGACAGAACAAATTGGATGGTGAAATTAGTAGGCGAGTGAATTCTTCGTTGAAAGCCATAGCTGCTCTGGGAAGTTTTCACAGGAATGATGTGTTCTCTAGAGAGTCACGCATGGCTGTGTATGAAACTGTAATTGTTCCTACTCTGATGTATGGCAGTGAAACCTGGGTACTGCAGAAGAAACATAGGAGTCGTTTGTGTGCTGGAGAAATGCGTTTGTCGCAAGACACGGTCTGATTGTGTGAGGAATGAAGATGTGTTGAAGTTGTGTGATGTGAAGCAAAATGTTGTTAGCAAGGTGGAGACCAGTGTGCTTCGGTGGTTTGGCCATGTTGAAAGAATGAGTGATGAGATCCTTACTAAGAAAATCTTTTTAGCCCAAATTGCAGGAAGGAAAGGCAGAGGAAGGCCAAGGAAGACATGGGTGGATCAGATTCAGGATTGTCTGCATGAGAAAAAGATTATGAGTATGAAGTATAAAAGATCTTGTGTATGGCGTGTAATGGATATCAGTGAAGCCCGAGTTGTATGTCAAGATCGCTGTAAATGGAGAAGTTTGATACGACAATAGTAAGTAAAAATATCTGGTAGTTTGTATTTCTTTTGGAGCTAACCTCTGAATCTCAGAGAACAGCTTAGTGATATGTATGTATGTAGGAAAGACAAAAAAGAGTGGTAACACCTTGCATATTCTGAAAGAATTACGGATAGCGGAAGTTAACATCCAGAAATCCGCGAGAAGGTGCAAATTCACGCAAGCGCATAAGAGAACTGAAGTTCCGGGGTAATGATGAGTTGGCTGAAGGCACTTGTCTACAGATAGTAGAAGGGCGATAGTGCGGAGTGCCAGGGAGGATGTTGACAACCATATCGTACAAAACTAGTCTGGCAGATTGCACTGGTGCTTGACATTGTGTTTATGATTCTCTCGTTTTTAATTGAAGCTTTTATGTCTACAATGGGTTTTTTTTTTCAACTTTTATAAAGTTTTGTTGCATTTCTGCTCATTTGGGCTTTTAATTCTTTGTAATTTAGTGTCTTACCATGTTTCATCTTGGGTCGCATGCACTTGATGTTGTCTCAACATGTTCCATCTTAGCGCACATGCATTTAGACAGTGACCTAGATGAACTACTGCTGGTGAATCTTAATGTTTTATTTTATTCTTACTTTTTACACTTTCTATTAGAGATATCAACAGTTTATTCTATGATACTTTGATACAGGCACCTGTGCGTTCTCGAGTAACATGCGAAACACTATTTCAACTATTAATTTAGTAACATTATATTGAGTCATTAATGATTAAGCAGAAAGCCATGTGAAACCATGATTTAGCTTCTAGATCAAAGATCACTTGTCTTGCTAAAATTTGCCCTTACTGATGAAAGAACAATAACATTTTTATTTTATTATTCAAACTTTTTAAACTTTTGTTGATGTAATGAATTTTTGTTTTATTCAAATTCTTGTTAGATTTTAAATCTTACACACACACACACACACGTGGATGGGTGTGTGTGTGTGAGAGAGAGAGAGAGAGAGAGAGAGAGAGAGAGAGAGAGAATGCGGTGAAAGTTTTCTATTACATCAACTTTTAATTTTCTTTTTTCTTTTGGAATGTTGCTAAAACTACATACATACATACTTATCACTAACCTGTTCTCTGAGATTCTGTGAGTTATCTTTGCAAAGAAAGATAATCCACCAAATAAATGTTTAACTGATTATTTACTTCTTGTTGCCATATCAAACATCTCCTTTATCTTGGCACACAGCTTGAGCTTCAGTGACATCCATCACATGACGTACACAAGACCTTCTGTACTTCATACTCATCATCTCTTTCTCATGCAGACACTCCTGAATCTGGTCTCCCATGATTTTCTTGGCCTTCCTCTTCCTTTCTTTCCTGCCACTTAGGCGGAAATTTTTTTCTTAGTAAGCATCTCATCACTCATTCTTTCAACATGGCCAAACCACCTACAAATATTAGTCTCCATCTTACTGACAACATTTTGCCTCACATCACACAACTGCAACACATATTCATTCCTCACATGATCAGAGAGTGTCTTGCCTCTAACCTCCTTGTAAGTACTGCATCTCTCAAGCACACAAACTGCTCCTACGTCTCTTCTGCAGTACCCAGGTTTCACTGCCATACATCAGAGTAGGAACAATTACACTTTCATACGCAGCGATTTGGGACTTCCTTGAAAACCTGTCTTTAGGATGGTAATTTTATTGTGGAAAAAAAAGGGGGGAAAATTCGTGGGGTAAATCACAAAAAGTTTATGAAAAGCCTACCAGTTATAAAGCAATAATGCAAATAACTAGTGAATAACTAAAATAAGCATTATAATTTTTCAAATAAATACTTACATTTATAAACCATTCAAATTCTGGCAATGTTATAATGCTGTTACATACATACCTACATACACATCGCTAATCTATTCTCTGAGATTCAGAGGTTAGCTCCACAAAGAAATACAAACTACCAGATAATTTTTACTTACTGTTGCCATATCAAATTTATCCATTTACAGTGATCTTGACATACAACTCGGGCTTCACTGACATCCATCGCCCGCCATACACAGGATCTTCTATACTTCATACTCATAATCTTTTTCTCATGCAGACACTCCTGAATCTGATCCTCCCACAACTTCCTTGGCCTTCCCCTGCCTTTCCTTCCTGCCACTTAGGCTAAAAAGATTTTCTTGGTAAGCATCTCATCACTCATTCTTTCAACATGGCCAAACCACCAAAGCATATTAGTCTCCACCTTACTAAAAACATTTTGCTTCACATCACACAACTGCAACACATCTTCATGCCTCACACAATCAGAACGTGTCTTGCCACAAACCCCCTGTAAGTAACACATTTCTCCAGCACACAAACGACTCTTATGTTTCTTCTGTAGTACACAGGTTTCACTGCCATACATCAGAGTAGGAACTATTTCACTTTCATATACAGGCATGCGGGACTCTCTAGAGAACCCATCATTCCTGTGAAAACCTCCCAAAGCAGCCATGACTTTCAACGAAGAATTCACTCGCCTACTAATTTCACCATCCAATTTGTTCTCTCTGTCAAGCATGCTTCTTAAATGCACAAGCTCATTCACCTGGTCAATCACTGTGCCATTTACACTTATATTACATTCAGTACTACCAGTTCCACTCTCAAAAACCATAACTTTGGTTTTTCCCTTATTTATACCCAGTTTGAATTTCATGCAAACTTCGTACATCTGGGACAACATGCTCTGCAACTCACTTTTGCTGTCTGCCAACGGGACAGTGTCATCAGCTTACAGCAATCTGCACCCATGGATATCACCAAAACATAAACCAGTATTAGCTATTTTAGCATCACGCATGCACACATCCATAAATATATTAAACAGCCATGGTGACATTACACAACCTTGCCTGACCCCTTCATCAATAGAAACCCATTTTGATAAAGCACCATTCACTTGTACACAAGCTCTACTGCCAGCAAACATGGCTTTTACACTGTTTAGTTGATTCCCAGTATCACCATATTCATTCAATACCTTTCACAAAAGTGTTTACTTGGTAGTAAGCTTTCTCTAAATCTATGAAGGCAGCAAAAACTTTCTTACCAACAGCCAGATATTTTTCAAGCGTGCGTAATGCAAAAATTTTGTTATTGCATCCTTTACCAGGCATAAAACTGCTCTGAACATTGTACCCTTTCTCTGATGTAAGATGTCATACTTTTTCAATAATGACCTTACCACACAGTTTCCCTGGCACACTCAGCAAGCTAATACCTTGATAGTACTAGCAATTAGTCTGATCACCTTTTCCATTGTTCAATGGAACAATGGCAGCATCCTTCCAATCCTGAGGGACCATTCCTAATTCCCAGTACAATAGTCAAATTTCAGTTAACCAGTCAGTTAGTCACTACCATATTTTAACATCTTAGCAGTTATGCCATCTACGCCTGGAGCCTTACCATTCTGAAAAGATTTTGAAGCTTTACACACCTCTTCTCTTAAGCTCCCTCCTGTGCTTCCATCTTGCACTGTGACATCATCTGCTTCTGTCTCAGAATCTTCTCTTTCACTATCTAATAACTCACAGAAGTGTTCACCCCATCTTTCACTGAACTCATTGGGCTCCCATATCATTTCCCTGACCCTATTCTTCACACAACTTGAAACTTTATTTCCTTAATAATCTAAAGCAACTTATGGGAATGTACTAGGAAATTTTTTCATTAATAGCAAATTTTATTTCCTTATTTTTCCTGAGTCTCGTGTACTTCCAGAAAGTTTTTCTATGTTTACAATTCAACTCCAGAAAATTTTTCTATCTTTCATGCCTTTCCACTTTTTCCTTCCTATCTTTTGCCTTACCCTGGTGAACCAGCTTGGCTGCCTCATGCTTCTTAGAGTGATATTCATCCTCAGTAACTCTTTTTGTAGCATCCCCAAATATGCTTCCATCTTTGTCTGTACTGCCTCTTTCATCTCACTATTCCACCAACCATCACCTGTAACGTTGCCGACTGTTGTGATACCCCAGACCTTTTAAAACTATATATTCAATTAAATGAATCCACAAAGTTGAAATTTGGGATTTATACTCAAATGAAGAAAAAAAGCAAAAACTTTTGGATAGCACAATATTTCATGATAATTAACACAGCAATTGCTGTGTTAATTATCATGACATATTTACTACGTATTATGAGAAGAATATTTCTTCAATTCTGAATACAATATTTCAGGTTGAGATCTAAATACACAGTCGTGTCACATTATTGTGACCACCAGCTAATATCCAGAATAACTGCAGTGTGCAGCGCGGACAGCAGCTAGACAGGATGGGAGTGACTCAATAAGGTGCTGGAAGGTGTTCACAGGTATGTGGATCCATGCTGACTGCAGTGCATCCGACAGCTGCTGGAGGGTGTGTGGTGTAGGATCCATAGAGCGAACATGATCGAGGTGGTCCCACAGGTGCTCAATTGGGTTTAAGTCTGGGGAATTAAGAGGCCAGGGAAGTACTTTGAAGTCTTCATCATGCTCTTCCAACCACTCTGGGACATTTTTAGCTGTGTGACACGTCGCATTGTCGTGCTGGAAGATCCCATCCGCCCCAGGGAAGACAATCAGCATGTATGAGTGTATGTGGTGTGCAAGGATGGATTCATAACGAATTCGGTCCATAGTGCCATCCACAGGTATGAGTGGATCCAGGGAATGCCACGAACACATTCCCCAGACCATAACACTGCCCCCACCAGCTTGTGTTCTTCCAGCAATAATTGAAGAGTGTTTGTTTACCGATGTTTCTTGCCTTATACGTCAACGTCCATCTGTTTGATGAAGCAGAAAACGTGACTCATCAGAGAAGGCAATCCTTTGCTCATCAGTGGAGGTCCAATTCCGATACTGAGATGCAAATGTAAGCCTTTTCTGCCGATGCACCTTCATTAGCATAGGTGCAGTGACCATCTGTCTGTATTGGAGCCCCATATGCAGCAGGGTCCGCTGAACTGTGGTTTTAGACACACTTCCGGTAGCCTCCTGGTTCATTCGGCAAGTGAGTTGCTCCGCTGTAGCATGTCGATTGGCCCTCGTGCACCTTCGCAGCCGATGTTCACCTCTCACATCAATGGCATGTGATGCTCCGCAGTTTCCACATCGCTTATTCACAATTGTGCCATTTCTCCAATCAAGATACACTTTAACCATAGCAGCACGCAAACAGTTCACAAACTGCGCTGTTTCAGAAATACTGCCACCCTTGGCCCGAAAGCCGATAATCATCCCTTTTTGCAAATCTGATAAATCGCTCCTTTTCCATGACAGCAGCGAGTGATATGTTTTCAGAATGCCTGCACTACACCTTATATATCCTCCAAGTCAGCTCACGACACGTGCCTTCTTTCATTGGCTATGTGCTGTTGATGTCAAAAGTTGGAGGTGGTCACAATGATGTGACTCAACTGTGTATAATATAAGATGTTATTTATTATTATTTTGTCACAAACTGAGACAAAATAATAATATTAGAAACCAATAATAAAACTGATTCCATTTTTCTAAAAAAACATGAATTATGTTATGAAGGAAAAAAAAACAATTGTAAGTGTTTCATTAATGTGTAATGAATGCTGTATTAATAATTAACAGGAAAACATAGGTTATGTTAGCAGTAAATAATGAATTCTGAACTTCAAATAAATTATGGAACAAAGTAAATAAAATAAAAAGCTGAGACATAAATAAGCCAATCGGTACATTAGCATACATCTCGTAGGTGCTAAGACAAGTGTTGTAAAATACTGACCTGGAGGTGAAGCTTTAAGTTGGATGAGGATGATTTTGAAGCCAAAAGGCTTTTTCCTCCTGGTCCCTGGTCCACACAGAATGCAATGCACAATGTAATTTCCCTGAGATGTTTGTTCTTTAATTGGAAATAATTGTTGTAGGCTACCCAAGGCTACCCAAGAAAGTTCTGCTTGAGAATTCATTCTTACTGATGAATCATCCCCCCCCCCCCCAACCTGGAGGTTAATCAAAGAAAACATGCAAACTTATAAAACTGAGATTCAAGTGCAATGGTTACACAACTTCTAAAAATGACCTCACAACAGGATCAACAGTTGTCTTTGTTACTTAATGAGTTCCCAGTTTTAGTACTATATTCCAGCCCCTTGTCCTTCATTTTCTTCAAACTCTTCCCGTTTATGTCCCATCCATGGTTGTGACCTTTAACCTAATATTGTGAAAGCCACGAATCATGCTGAACAATGTTAATTCTGCCAAAAGTCATGCTGAATTTGACAAACAGTTCCATTCAGCTATGAAGAAATTTGTTCTCATAGTCAAGAAAGTAGTGGCAATTGTATGAGAACTTTTGTTACAACTACTTGATTTTTGTAATGGATTACAACTAAAACTATTTTTTTTGTAGTTATGCTACTCTACAAGCTACAATAAAACTAGTGTACTACTGCAACATTGTTAATAGTGCACTACTTCCCAGCACTGTTCATCAGTTTGTTAATGGAAGCCACTTTTAGGTAATGACTGGTAAAAAGGGACAAATGGACAAATACAAGGAGAGCTTAGGGTAAAACTGCATATGTAAAACAATATCTTATTTAATTTTTAAAAATATACAATTATAAGTTGAAGTGTTCATGTGAAAGCTTTGTTCTGGACAACCTTAATTCTGAAGCTTTTTCTGCTAAGTTCATAATAGCACATGTAAGAATAATCTGATTTCAACGAACATTAAAGCATGTTGGTAGGGCATCCCATTGGAGGAAGTATGTTGGAATAGCACAGGGTGGCTGCACATGTCATGCCTGATTCCTGTACATGCCATTATTTTTTTCTCTTGTAATATGCTGATGCTAATGGGTACATCTACTGAGGTTGGATTGAATAATTCAGGATCTCAGGACACCTAGACATTTCATTCCTCTGTCTTGTACTTTATCTATATAGTTCCAAACTACATTTGATCTATGGCTCCAAACTGCAACGCCATTCGTTCTCAGAACCTTGTGGAATAGAGGCCTATGGGTAAAATCACAGTATCTGGAATCGATATATGAAAATACCTGGAATTATAATAAGTTCTTTTTCATAATAATGGGTGTAGTCTGAATTGTTGGATTTATAGAAGCAAAAGTCACATTGCCCCCACCCAACTATTTATTAGCATACCATTCCTGTTTTTCTCTGTGATCAGCAGCAAGATCAGGATGAATGCCATCTAAACATGTCATTAGTCTTAATAATCTAAAGCAACTTATGGGAATTTACTAGGAAATTTTTTTCATTTATAGCAAATTTTCGGAGAAAACTCTTCTCCTTCTTCAGGCTCTCTTGTTGTTGTCACTTTTTGCTTGTCACTATCATGGTTACGGTTTACCTTGACGGTTACGGTTAACCTTGACGGTTTAGGTTATTTTTCAACAAATCTTGCCAGATGTTAGGCAGGGAAAATCCTTTGCAGTCATTGATGATGGAATTTTGATTTTTCTCAATCTAAACCGTAACCATGATAGTGACAAGCAAAAAGTGACAACAACAAGAGAGCCTGAAGAAGGAGAAGAGTTTTCTCCGAAAATTTGCTATAAATGAAAAAAATTTCCTAGTAAATTCCCATAAGTTGCTTTAGATTATTAATTCAATTAAACTAGGAAGCCATTTCTCAATATGAGCTTTATTCAAAGAATGTCATTAGTCTTCAACCAAATTTAATGGTTCTGAGTGACTGAAACTTTGAGGCTGTGATATGTTGCTGTAACATACATAAAATCTGCTAGCCATTTTTTCCAGTTCCATGCAATGATTTTCCTTTATTAATCTTTTGTTGGCTGTACCATTCTCTCTGCTTGTTAATTTCCAGCTGAATGATAAGGGATAATCAACATTTGTCAGAAAGCATTATGGTGTAGGAAAGAATAATATTCACTAGATGTAAATTATGTACCATTATCAGCAGTGCTGGGAAGTAGCACACTACTTCCTAGTTCACATAGTGCAATACTTTTATTGTAGTTTGTAGCCTAGTACAGGGTGTTCAATAAATGACTGAACACTTAGTTTGTAGAAAAAGTTTTATAGACAAAAGATATAATTTAAGCAAACAGTGTTTCTTTGAAGTGGACTCAAAAGGTTATTAAGTGTTAACATTTTCAAAGTGTTTGCCTCTCATTACCACAAGATGGCACATTTGGGCTTCAAAGTTCTCTTTGCCTCGGCTTAGAGTATCTCGAGTTACAGTGGAAAAAGCCTCAGTGATAGCGTCTTTGAGCCCAGTCACAGTGTTAGGGCATGATTTATAGACCAAATCTTTGATGTATCCCCAAAGAAAGAAGTCACAAGGATTTGCGTCGGGAGAATAAGGAGCAGTGCTGGGGGAAAACTTTTTGAAAAGTAGTTAGCTACAATTATAGTTACAATTTCAAAAAAGTAGTTTGCTACAAATAAAACTGCTTTTTCTGAAAATACAACTACATCTTATAAAAGTGGTTTTGCTACAACTTCTTTTAAAAAGTAGTTTAAAAAACTTTGTGAATAAAAACACACATGAATGTATTTACGAATCAGAAGACTTTTCAGATGCTGGTCGTAGTAAATAAGTAGAGCTATCGCAGTGTGATTAAACGTATTTGGATAAAATACGTAAATTTCTATTAAAATATATGAAATTAAAAATTTGCATTTTCATTTAAAGACAAATAATCATAACGTTTCTTCAGTGTGTTCTGATGCATATCTGTTTCAGTCCAAATTAATATAATAAAAATTCCGATGCTGATATTCAGCAGTCTTAATAACTGTGGTTCAGTTTATCATTGCCAAGATATGCCAGTAAAAGTTTATACGACGTGTAGTACTTATACACTCATACACTGACGTGACATATGCACAGGAAGATGAGCAAAATGAGAAGATATACTACAATATAAGAGTCCATTTAACTTCTGTAACAATTGCAGGGCTGAGCATGGGTTACTTTTTCAACTTTTTTTGATGTCGGTCCCTAAAAGTTACTTTTTGACCCAAAATTGTCACTTTTTGTAAATTTGGAACTTGAAAAAAAAAAAAATTAAGAACATTATAAAAAAAAAAAAAAAAAAATGAAAATTTACCCCCGTTGTTTGCAACGATCATTTGTGGGCTTGGAAAGCAAGCACGCTCTTTTGGCGAAAAGCCAAGTACTCCTTGTATCCTAGAACGCAAAAGCTCACTGCAAGCTGTGTATTTAGAAAAAAAGGCTGTTAGGTCACGTTCTCCTCTGCAACTGTACACATGTCTGTTTTGTGTGTTAATTGTGTTATGACTGTTGGTAAAGTTATTATATTTTTTGTGTGGTTCGTGTTTCTCTCTTGTGTACTTCAACATTCCATGGAAAACAAATAAATGAATTCTGTCAGTCACATGGTTGACATACAACTCTTCGTGCTACTGCTTTCCAAGTGATGAATTGGAACTACACGTTCAACTTTCACTGAGGTATGCATCTATATTTTATAAATCATTTATTGCTGTTTAATGTTAGCTATTTTATGAATTTCTATTTAGACTGCTGGCCACCCAAAATGCAACACCAAGAAGGAAGCATCCGATTGGCCTGAAATTCGCAGCATAGTGGCTTATCGCGACAGCGGTTTATCGTACTGAGACATCGGCGCTCGTGTGGGATGACATCCAACCACAGTGAGGCCAGTATGGATTCAGTGGGTGCAGGAGGGACAGACGGAACGACGTGAGCGATTGCTGCAGCCGCGGCACACCACCAAACGAGAGGACCGGCATGTTGTGCGGCGTGCATTGACGGCTTGCACCGCCACATCACGAACGTGTTAGCACAGGAATTACGGTGTGTTGCGCAACAACCTGTGTCAGCACGTACTGTTCGACGTCGACTGCAAGAGCGGGGACTTGTCGCACTGCGCCCATTGCTCTGATAACCATTGACGTTACACCACCGGCGAGTGCGGTGGCAGTGGGCCGTTGAACGCCGCACCTGGACTACGGAATGGCACGATATTGTCTTCTCCGACAAATCCCGCTTCTGCCTGCAACACCACAATGGTCGGATCCGCGTGTGGCGGCACTGCGGCGAGAGACTGTATGACGCCTGCATTATGCATCGCCATACCCGTCCGTCGCCTGGCGTTATGGTTTGTGGCGCAATTGTATATGACACCCGCACTCCTCTGGTATGCATCGCTGGTACACTCAACAGTCACCGCTACATCTCCGACGTTTTAGAGCCTGTAGTCCTCCTTTACCTGCAGGACCTGCCAGCGGCCATGTTTCAACAGGACAATGTGCGCCCGCATGTGGCACGCATGGTGCACCAATTCTTCACGGCCCACCAGGTGTCACTGCTGCCGTGGCCCGCCTGTTCTCCCGATATGTCGCCCATCGAACACGTCTGGTCGCTGATCGCCAACCGAGTGGCCCGGCAAGCACCACCTGCGGCTACGCCTGATGAATTGTGGCACCATGTGGAAGCAGCTTGGACCGACATACCCCAAGTCCACATCCAAAGCCTCTTTCGTTTGATGCTGCGGTGTGAAGCGGCCGTTATTGCCAGCCATGGGGGCCACATGAACTATTGATGTCTGTGTGTTCCACAAGTCCCACGGGTCTGTAAGCTCAATCGTTTCATCTTTGTATCTGTTGTTATGTGTTCAGTAAATCTAGCTTTGCTATCTCGTGTCCTTCTTGGTGTTACATTTTGGGTGGCCAGCAGTGTATTTATATTGAGTTTAACGTTATATAAATATCTCATTTTCTGACATGCTTATATATTTGGATTATATTTTTACTTTCTCATACATTTGTAGTATGAGGAAGTATTGTAATCGTGCAAAAATTCGAATGTCAGATTATTGGATTGCAAGAAGCGTGTTGTTGTTTTTTCTTTAAGTAAAGCAATTAATTGTTACATTTTGGTAAGATCATCATCATCATTGTCAACCATTATCAATCCACTGCTGGACGAAGGTCTCCCCAAGTTTCCTCCACAACGGTCTGTCTTGTGCCAGTCTCCTCCATGTCACTCCCGCATATTTACGAATTTCATCCACCCATCTCCCATGTGGTCTTTTTCTGGGTCTTTTCCTGTGAACTATGTATCATTCCTAGTTAGTTTATTTGGTGGCATTGTTATTATTAAATCGCCGGAGGCCATGTTTGAGATTTCTATTGGTTTTTGTTTGAGTCATGTTTTATGGATTAATGTTTTTTGAATTTTGCCATACATCGAGATATAATTTTTTTTTTTTTTTGCTTTTGGGCCCTTGAGATGGCTTCTGATTTGGAAACTTGAGGATTTCGATACTTGCGGCTTGGCCTTTTCTATCAATAGCTGACTTTATTTTTTGTTAAATATCGGAGAGAAATTAGGTTGTTTACACTGTCAGCACTAACTTTCGCGAAAAACAATTGCCTTTCGAAAACGCTGATTACTGTCCCAGAGGTAAAACAACCATTACAGATTTTCCATAATTATTACGGATTTGGCTGTCTGATTACGGACATGTTGGAAGAATTACAGATCTCAATCTTGTATCCTTTTTTGTTAAAATAATATGAATTTATGGAAAATTTGTAAAACTAAATAAGAAAAGAATCAACGCGGCGCTCGAAAGACCACCCATCCTTAACGGTCAAAACGTTGCGGACGATTAAGTTCTCGAACACGATGTCCTCCCCGGCGGCTGTTTTTATTGCTAAGTTGCATTCTGATTGGGATCAGCAAATTATCATTTTTTTTAACCTCCTTTTAGCTAGTTTTAAATTTCTGCCAGCCAAATTCCCTGTTTCACGAAATTACTACTGTTGCACTGTGTAATTATGTTCGACGGAAGCTCTTTTTTTCCAGTGGATTTTGCCATACATTGATGGAAATAAATATCAACAAAATGGTAGAAAGATTCATTGAATAGATCAAATTTGTTAACAGATCTTTCCGTTTTTCGTTATTTTACGCGATTGATTCTTCGCACAGTTCGAATTTTATGGACGGGGGGAGGGGGGCTCGTTCAGCGAAGAAGAGAAGCAAACTTTATTGATTAGCTAATCATAATTGTTGAATGAAATTAATATAATGAAAATTAAAATATATAAAGTGTAATCAAACTTTTGAACATCGAAAACAAGTCCTAATAGCATTATTTGACTAACTTGGAGGATGGTTTTTGAAAGCCGCGTAATCATGATTCTGTTGTTTATTTTTTTAAAGTTCTCTCGTCAATCATAATAAATTTCTCACGAAATACTATTTCCGTGCATGAACGATGAGGCATCGTATGGTGATGACTGATAGGCATCTCAGAAGGTTGGCACCTCTGCTGTCTGATGCATTAACTTAGGGGGAGGGGCGAGAATTTTGAGGAATGTCTGGTATTTCTTCACATTTCGAAAACAAATGGCTTAATGTGAAATTTTCGGAAAACACAATCCCCACCACTCAAAAAAAAAAAAAAAACTCTTCATCATTCTACAACCCTCCCCGCGTAAAGTTATTTAACCCTTTAACCGGCTGGAACGAATTAACTCGGGGGAACAAAATGGGCTGAAATCAGCTCGAAGGAATATATTCGCTTTCTAAGAACATGCCGGTCGAATGAATGAGTCTCTTCGTCAGAAGGCGCTGCTTTCCCCTTAGATATATTTTTCAAAGTGGTCGTTCAGGGGGACGATTGACATAATCCTTTCTGACTGATTACCTTCTAGAAGAGCTGAAACAATGTCGAAGAACTGAAGAAATGAGAGAGAAGATATTTGAGTCACTTGTTTCTACCCAGTGGCATGATGTCCATGTCAGGAGGGCTAGCTAGCCCTTCCCGTTTGTAGCCTGGATAATGGTGCAGAGACTGAAGAACTAGAAGGGAAGGCTTATCACTTGTTTATTAGAGGTACTGATGAGATCAGGGGTGATAAAGTGTTGAATTGTAGATTTTGGCAAAACAAAACATTTGATGTGCCGTTCAGAAAGAAAAATCCGGCTGCTATGTGAACATTTCTGTTTAGGGAGGGCAGAAAATTTTGAGTACCATTTAGTTAAGATACATCAACCGCTTAAAAGGTTAATGCACGCATGTTTTTCTGGTCTCACTTTAACACTGATTCGCAGAAAATAGTTTAAAAAAATCGCTGACAGCAATCACAAAGTTGAAGTTGCAGAGAATTATTTGTTCTTTTTTTTTTTTCTTTTGAGAAATTTTCTGCCAGTTTTACAAAGTCAATAAACACCTGAGCATTCAAAACCTATCTGAAGGGAAGTGTTTTGAATTTATGAAATTATCTTATAGCAATGTTTTTGAAAGACCAGGTGTTACCCATTAAATAGTGGTCGATGTGAGATATGCAATTCAAAACTGCTGAAATATAAATTATCAGCAAAAATAAAAACATCTCTTCATTACAGAAATTCCTTTCTTCTGGAATTAACAGACTTGCATTTCTGTTTTATCATCATTTAAAATTTTGTTAGCTCACGGAAATATAAATTGATGTTACAAATATCAGCAGGGTGCAGGGTTGATTGTATGAAATTTGTTTTGTGAAATGTGGTTATACTGTGCTAAATAAAACTATATTAAAGTTCAGTTGTACTTATTATTTCGATTTTTTTTTATTCTGGTGTTCTTGCAGAAATTCAAAACAGTTCAGAAAAGATTGCTGAAAACTTGCTACTTTTACTTTTTGTTTTTATTTTTTCTAACACAGTTTTTACTTCTTTTTTTAGATGATCTTCTGAAATGTCCTGCCAGAAAGCCAGTTTCCAGATTTGAGATTTCATACCAGGAAGAGGATATTCTGCTTCTTCATGGAAAAATGCCATTTCAAAGAAGGTTGGCTTCTAAAGACTGATTCTTCAAGATATAAAATTTCTACATGGGCAAAAAAGCAGAGTGATTCAGAACTGTTTTGTAATGTATTCACTTGTACTGTGAATGTAGGAAAAGGTTTCCAAGCAGTAACCCAGCATTACAATTCTAGCAAACACAAGGAAAATATTCACTTGAAGTTGCATCCAGGCCAACTGCAGTTGGTTGCAGGTAATCTAAAACATGGCACAAAATCTAAAGGTGAGTGTTTATATGGTGCTGCTTCACAGTTATCTTCATCAAATGCTACTCGCATCTTGCAAATGTGCATGTCAAAGGACATGGCAAGAACTGCAGAACTCATATGGGCAATGAAAACAGTGTGGTGCAATTTGTCATCTACTTCATGTGACAGTATTGCAGAAACCTTTGCAGCCATGTTTCCGGGGTGTGTTGCTCAGGGATTTTCTTTAAATCGTAAGAAACTTTCTTACATCATTACTGAGGCCTTAGCACCTTATTTCAGAAAACAAGTTATTGAAGATGCACAGCCATCTTTCAATGTTTTGAGTTTTGATGAAACAACGAATAGTGCTGGAAAAGAGGAATTACAAACCCAAATTCGCTTCTGGTCAGACTCAAAAAATGAAGTGGTTTCTCAACACTTGGAAACTTTCTTCACAGGTCAAGCGACAGGAATAGTTATACACAATAACTTATGTGCTGCACTGGATAATGCTCAGCTGCCCCACCAGAATTTGATTGCCCTCAGATTTTTTTTTATGGTCCAAATGTTAATAAAAGAGTTATTCGGCTCATGAATGAAGAAATGCTACGGGTGAGGAAAAAAGGTCTTCTTCATATTGGCACATGCAACCTTCATGTTATACACAATGCATTTCACAAAGGACTTCAGGATCTGGGTGAAGATGTTTTGAAACTGATAATATCAGTGTATTATTTCCTCAATGGGTGGCCATTGAGGTTGGAAGATTTTAAGAAAATCCAAAAAGGTTTAAGACTTCCAACCCACCACTTCATCAAGCATGCCCCATCAAGATGGTTGACCCTGGAGCCTGCTGCTTCGAGACTATTAGAACAGTGGAATGCCATTGTGCAGTATTTCCTAATACATGTGCCAAAGAACTGCTCAACTTTAATGAATACAAAGAGTTACAAAAAGATAGTAAGTTATTTGAAAGATCAAACAATGAAGGCCCAATTTTTTTGTTACCAGTAGTGTCCACATATATACAAAGTTTGCAAAACTTTTCCAGAGAAGTGAACCTTTGATTCATGTAATGTATGATTCACTGAAGTCACTTGTCTATACCCTCTTTGGGCAGATATGCACCCCTAAAGCAATGTCAAGCAGCAATGTGGATTTTAGCCTACTTGAAGATTCCCAAAACCTAACCTCGATTACAGAGATCATATGGAGTGATGATGTGGAGAAAGAATTAGCCAAACTTCCAGAAAAATACCAAATTGTTTTTCGCAGACAAGTGCAGAAACGTTTTGTTAATGCTTGTAGACACATACTTAAGCAAACTGGACTAAGAGATTCACATCAGCTTCTGCAATATTTTCGATGTCTCAAGTGTGAAGAAAGGAAGTCAGAACATAGCTTTAGTGACATCGTTAAACTGGGCCAAGCATTTCCATGCTATCCAGTTTGTATTGATCAACTACTTGATGAATGGAAAGTACTGCAGTTGGAAGAAGAACCTGTGGTTCCTGTGAACGAGAATGAATCTGATATTTGTGAGGGAGGAAAAGGAATCCGTATTGACCACTACTGGCAACATTTTTTCAACCTTCGTGACAGTGCTTCTGGGAGTCCAAAATACCCGACTGTAACAAGATTACTGAAAGCTTGTTTAGCTATACTGCATGGAAGTGCTGATGTAGAAAGGGGTTTTCCATTTCAGGAAGAGTACTGAGTGATGACAGGGCTTCAATGAGTGCCCGTGCATTAAATGCAAGACTCACTGTGAGTAATGCTCTAAAAATGTATAATGGCAAACCTGAATTTGTTCCCATTACTAAAAAAGCTGTTTGACTTGGCTCATAATTTCGCAAAAAGCTACAAGTCATACTTGGAGGAGAAAAAAAAAGAGCTGAAGTTGAAAAGCACTAAAAGAAGAAGGAAGAAGAGGAAAAAAAGAGCTAAAGAAATGGAATTAACTCAGAAATTCTCTGAAGACCAAAAGGCCATTGAAAAGATGGAAAAGAGCCTAAAAGCCCAAAAGCAACAAAGAAAGAGAAGAGCTTGTGACATACTATTTCATGAAGCAAATGAAAGGCTTAAAATGGCTTTGAGAAGTAACAGTATGGATGAGGTACGTCTAGCACAAGCAATGCTAGAAGGAGTGAAATCTGTCAGGTGAAGAACTTGAACACAAAAGTGCAGTTGATATGCTTCAACGTCGTGTTGAAAAAAGGAAATCTTTTATAAATGACTTTTTAGCCAAAAAGGGGAAAAATTAAACTTTTTAAAAATTGTATTTCACAACAGTACAGGATGTCAAATTTTCCACTACATTAATATAAATAATATAGATCAGGCCTAAATTATCAGATTTTCTTTTGCATAATCTTTGCAGGCTGCCTGTTCTCAATCAGGAAAAAATTAATATGCTGTATAATGCTCCACTTTCCACCCTGATGGTATTAAAAAAATAGAAATTCTTCAGCCTGCACCACCTTATGAGAACAGGAAGTGATAAGTTGGGGAGGGGGAGGGCATTTTTCTTTTCGGAATGTGAAAATAAAAAGGGAACAGTAAAATTGCTTATTAACTATTCCAAGGTGACTGTTACCCATAATGACCTCTGCTTGATAGGTAAGCAATTATTATTATGGGGTAAGTTACTTCTTTGGCTATATTTTGTGAAATTTTGGTCACTTTTTGGTTACTTTTATCAGAAAAATTGTCACTTTTTCAACTATTTTGGAGCTATGTGGTTGTGCTCTGCAATTGCATTTTAAAATGTTTATCGATGAGGAAGGATCTCATGAGAACATCAGAAACATTACAAAACAGGCTCTCCACTGAAGCAGTACTGCTGGGTTTTTTTTTTTTTTTATGTAAATCAGTTAGAGTTAAGGGCCTTTAGGCTTTGGACTGATTTATGTGAGCCTGTAAGATTTTCAGTGACTTATTAATGTTAAGTGATGCATATCATGGGTTACAAAATTTAAATAACTTTTAAACCAAAATATTGAACATATGTGTCATGTAATTTTTTGCAATTTGATCATAAATTGCGAATATTTCTCCTGGACAGAATTTTGTCAAATAAAGGAAATCAATAGCTTTGTTGAATGCAAATTTGTTTGGAGCAACATTTATGTTATAGATGGATTCAGTTTTGGGCGCCTTACTGAGACTTAAGAAAAATTGTTGATGCAATAAACATGTTATTTGCATTAAAAAAAAAGTTGTTAGAGAAAGATGGAAGATAGAGGGAACTTGAAAAATTTTCAAGATTGGTGATTCTGAATGAAAACAAACAAAAAAATAAAAAAACTTTTAAACCTGATACAAGAAGTGGATACTAATAGAATACATTGTCTTTTTTTCTTTACAATGCTTAATGGAAGAGTTATGAAAAGTTAAAAAACTGAAAAATATTTTGTGCATTGTCAGCTGCCCGATGAAAATGCATTTTTTTCAGTCGTTCTTTAAAAGTGGAAATATCATGGTAAATAAAGATGCACATTAACCTCGCAAGCAAAGAAACTTTTGAAAAATAGCATGGATCACCAACCACTCTTACAGGCCGGTTCAAAAGAAAATTAAAAAGAAAAAAAGAAAGAAAGATTTGGGCTTCTGGTGCATTAGTATTCTGCCTGTACCTGAACAAATGGATAGGCAGGAGGAAAAAATCACACTTGTTGTACGTCATCTGTCCACGTGGAAAATGGGTGGATGAAATTCAGAAGAATGACGGAGTGACATAAAAGAAAATGTTTCAGGGCAGAAAGTTCTGCAGGGGACTTCAGAAGACCTTCATCCAGCAATGGACTGAAAAATGGTTGATGTTGATTAATAATGCATACTTTTATTAAATTATATATATATATATATATATGTTAAATCCCTGAAATGGCAATGGGCTGGACATACTGCCAGAAGGACAGATCATCGATGGACAGCTGAATTTTTAGATTGGATTCCAAGGGACAGGAAAAGACCCAGAAGAAGACCACATGGGAGATGGGTGGATGAAATTCGAAAGTATGCAGGGGTGACATGGAGGAGACTGGCACAAGACAGACCGTTGTGGAGGAAACTTGGGGAGACCTTCGTCCAGCAGTGGATTGATAATGGTTGATGATGATGATGATGATGATGATATATTTACTTTTCAGAATGTTGCTTAAAACTATACTTTGAATTAAATAAATTTTCTAAGTTTAAAGTTGGGTTTTATACTGATAAAGTGTGAAGTCTATTGAATGATAGTTATATTGAAAAGCGCTAATATAGTTTCATGTTTCTAGTAGATACAAAGAATCGTGTTATGAAATTAATAACACCAATTGTAGTAAGTGATGTATCAATGTGTAGTGGATGCTGTAATACGTAGTTAATGAGGAACACTTAGGTTCCGTTAGTAGTGAATAATGAATGCTCAGACATGTTTTTAAGGACTCAAGTAAATTACTGAACAAAGAAATTAAAAAGAAAAGCTCATGTATGCTTGAAAAGAAATTAATAAATAATCTGTGCATACAGAAACACAGCTCATACTGCCAAAAAATTGTTTTTAAAGCAATGGCTTGGAGATGGAAGTTTTAAAGTTCGATGTCATGATCTTGAAGCCGAAAGGCTATTTGCCTTTAACCAAAAGCATGCACAGTAATACAATTTTCTTTTGTTGTTTTGTGGGCGGTCTTAGTGAGAGATATGTTTGCCTCCTCGGGGCACTCCGTGGTAACAATGGTGCACTGAACAGCAACAAGGGCATCTGTGAGAGGTGCCAGCTAGTCCTGTGCGACATTGGCGAAAAGACACTAACTCACTAACTCACTAGGTTTTGTTCCAGAATCCTTAGGTGACTAACTAACTGGAACCGTCAGCTGTGGGCTAATCCCTCACACTGGTGTACTTACCTGATTAAAACGACTCAAAGAATTACTATTCCAGACTCTTGTGTGGGATATGGTGGACCTACCACACTTGAGAAAGACGGTCCACCACGGAAACGATACGGAAATGGAAAACAGAGAATGAGAAAGAGATCCAGGCTGAGTGAGTGTAAGATTGGTGTGTGGAATACTAGAGGAATAAATGGCAAGATGAATGAAATGATTGAGGAGATAAGTAAGTATAAATTGGATGTGCTGTGTGTGAGTGAAACTAAAAAGAAGGAAATTGGAGTAGAAGAAGTGAATGGCACGGTGAGTGTGTGGTCTGGAGTGTTGGATAATGTGAGAGGACAGGCTGGTGTAGGTGTGATTTTAAGTGAAAAGATGAAGAACAACTTGATTCACTATAGTTGCATAAGTGAGAGAACTCTTTGGATTTGTTTTAAAGTGAAACTTCAGAGAATAGTAATTGTTCTAGTGTATGCTCCTTGTGACTCGGAACCTTCTAATAGAAAGGAAGATTTCTGGAATGAGCTAAAAGCTGTTTTGAGCCACTTTGGTGCTAAAAAGAAAGTTATAATAGCACGGGATTTCAATGCTAGAGTGCCGCCCCGGTGGCGCAGTGGTCTAAGCGATGGCCTCTGACATTCGTCCGAACGGGGTCCGGGTTCGAATCCCGGTGAGGCATGGATGTTGTGTTTGTCTTACGGCACTGGCTCTCTCCCTTCCCTGGAACCAGTGACCCTAAATTAGGGACGGGCGACTGCTTATAGCCCATTGAGTTGCTCACGGTGGTCGTTAAACCTTCAATCAAAAAAAAAAAAAAAAAATCAATGCTAGAGTAGGTGTGCAGAATGTGATTTCTGATAATGTTCTGGGTAAATTCAATGATCCTTGTGTGAATGATAATGGTGAAAGATTAATTGAACTCTGCATTGAGAATGGTTTGTGTGTATCTAATACATTTTTCAACCACAAGTATATCCACACATATACTTGGGAAAATCATACTCTTGGTTAAAAGAGTGTGATAGATTTTGTTGTCTACGATCAGCGTCTGAAACACTTAGTTGTTGACACCCGTGTGATGAGAGGTGCAGATGTTGGCTCTGATCATTACTTGGTGATGTCACGAGTGAAACTCAATGTTGGTTGGAGGAAAAGAAATAGGAAGATGCCTAGGATGAAAAGAATAAAGGTTGAAAGGCTCGTTGAAGTCCATCAGAGTTACTCTAATTTACTCAGTGAATGACTAGATTCTTACTAAGAAAATTTTTTCGGCCCAAGTGGTAGGAAAGAAAGGCCAAGGAAGTCATTGGAGGATCAGATTCAGGAGTGCCTGAATGAGGAAAAGATAATGAGTATGAAGTATAGAAGGTCTTGTGTATGGCGGGTGATGGATGTCACTGAAGTCCGTGCTGTGTGTCAAGATCACTGTAAATGGAGAAGTTTGATACAGCAACAGTAAGTAAATAAACAGTTAAAAGGTTATCTGCTAGTTTGTATTATCTGTTTAATGTTTATTTGTCAGATGATTTTTCTTTGAGGAGCTAACCTCAGAATATCAGAGAACAGCTTAATGATATGTATGTATGTATGTATGTTTCGCTTTTTAATTTACAATTATAGGAAACTGCCCAAAGAAGTTCCGTTTCAGCTTTCATTCTTAGCTAAAGCATCATGAAATATATACACAGTGCGTCAAAGAATTTTTAAGACTGGCACTAGATTTCAGCCTACGGTGGCGCCACCAGTGTAATTGCGAATGCGTTATAAACCGTGACCATCTGCTTGCTTTCTGCCAAAAGTACTGTGCAGTTGTTAAAGTAACTCAAACGAAACGCCCGTTCATTAGAGAAGTAAAAATTTTTTCATGTTGAATCAGAAGTAAATTTTTTTCTGTTGCTGTATAAAATTTAATGCAAAACTTGGTAAAAGTGCCTCGAAAATGTACCAAATGATGAAACAAGTTTACGGTGAGTTTTGTTTAAGTAGATCAAATGTTTTCCTGTGGCACAAACGTTTTTTGGACGGAAGAGATACGCTAGAAGATGATAAGCATACCGGAAGACCAAGTCCATCTAGGACACCTGAGATTATTGAAAAAGTACGTGATTTCGTGGCAAACAATCGATGTGCGTCACTAAGAATGATGGAAGAGTCTTTAAACATCAACAAAGAAACGATAGAACCATCCTGCATGAAGATTTGGGCAAAAAAAAAGTCTGTACTAAATTTGTTCCACACACGTTAACCAATGAACAAAAATCAAGGAGAAGTGCACATTGCAGAGACATCATTTCAGCCGCTGAAAATGATCCAAACTTCTTAAAATCGATTGTTACAGGTGATGAAACATGGTGTTTTCAATGTGATCCTAAAACAAAGCAAAAAAGTGTGGAATGAAAGTAAAAAAACTCACCACAATCCAAAAAAACAAGAAAAGTTCCATCGAAAATCAAAACAATGCTCATTACATTCTTCGATAGTAAGGGTATTATCCACAAAGAATTTGTTCCAAGTGAACAAACAATTACTGGTGAGTTTTATTTAAATGTTTTGAGGCATTTGATGGGCAGAATTCGTCGCATTTGTCCAGAATATCAGGATGAAAACAGTTGGTGTTTGTTGCACGATAATGCACCCAGTCACACCTCACTTCTTGTTCGTAGATTTTTGGCGAAAAATAACGTCTGCGTGTTAAATCATCCACCGTATTCGCCTGATTTAGCACCTTGCGACTTTTCTTTATTCCCAAAACTTTAAATGACGTTAAAAGGGTGTTATTTTGATGATATTTCGACCATACAAACAGCTTCGACGCGTGCTTTGGAGGCAATTCTGCAAAGTGAACTGGAACAGGCATTCGAATCATTATTAAATCGCTGTAACAACTGTATTGAAGCTGGAGGCACTTATTTTGAATAACAAACCAAAACAAATTATAATTTTTTGTTTCTATTTCATTTTACAGACCCAGTCTTAAAAATTCTTTGCCATACTGTAAAGCTCAAAGATGGTAAGCCAAAAAGATTGCTTCAACTTTTAAAATTGAGATGCAAATGGAACATTTACACATTCTCTGAAAGAATGGCCTTACAACAGGGTCAAACATTCACGTTGATAGCTTACTGACTGTCCTACCCCTCGGAGATGTTTCTTAGCCATATTAGATCATCCCCTTTTACCTGAAGTTTAAGCTGAATTCGTCAAATGATTCCTTCTGTCAGTAAAATTTGTTTCTCGTAAAAGTAGTGAAAAAAGGTAGCATGAAACTTCATTAAAACTACTTGATTTTTGTAGTGCGTTGCCAACAAAACAACTTTTTTATTTTTGTAGTTATGCTACGCAACAAACTACAATAAAAGTAACGCACTACTGTAACATCGCTAAGAGTAGCATGCTACTTCCCAGCACTGATAAGGATGCCATTCAATAGCTCCAGATTAATGATTGGGGTAGTTGAGAGTGAGCACGTTGTGTCCAAAGTGGCTGCTTATGGTCCTAAAAACATCCAGAGTGTGATGCAGAGGTGCACTATCTTTCATGAACCAGAAACCATCGACCATTCCCACAGGGCGAATTTCCAGGAGAAACTTGTTTTCCAGCATAGCTTTGTTTGTCACAAATTTCTTGTCCAGGCCCAGAGCCGTTGACTCTGATGGCTTTCGAACATTTTTGTAAGTTGTTGACCACTTTCTCAGTGTTTCAGAAGGACTTTTGTTTGTTTCATATTAAGTTTTCACATTAAAAACATGTTGTTTGGTTGAATACACCATTTTTAGCTTGCACTAAAACACAGTAGAACCAACACTAAACCAATTACCTATAAGCACTTGGTTGGCGCAAAACTGATAGTGCTGCCCTCTCGAGCGTATTTCAAAAGTTATTCCCAAACCAAGTATTCGGTCATTTATTGAACACCTGGTATAAATTACAAAAGTAAAAAAGTAGTTTTATTTGTAATTAGTTACAACAAATCAAGCAGTGGTAATGGAATTTCACGTTACACTTCTCACTACTTTTTTGGTTATCAGGCACAAATTTTACTGTGAAAGCAGCAAATTTTTTGTCAAATGCAGCATGACTTTGACATAATTAAAGTTGTCCAGTGTGAATGATGATCCTTGCCATCCCTTCATCTCAAGGTTTTATTTCTTTTGAAGCATTTTCAAGAACAACAGAAAAGAAAGTGCACTGCCATTGGAGAATATAAGGCAATCAACATTTCTATAATTTTTAACTTTTTATGACATACAACTTTTCCATTAAATGATGTAAATAAAAATTTAGATTTATTACAACATCTCCACTTTTAGATTTGAGATTCAAAGGAGGTTTTTTTTTTTTTTGCATTAGTTTGAAATTTTTTCAGGTACTTTATCTTTCCCTGCTATTTTTCTTTTTTCTTTTTCCTTTACATACATACTTACTTACATATCATTAAGCTGTTCTCTGCGATTCAGAGGTTAGCTCCTCAAAGAAAGACCATCTGCCAAGTAAACGTTTAATTGATGAAACTAGAATTTACTTGCTGTTGGTGTATCAAATGTCCCCATTTACAACGATCTCAGCACGTAGCTTGAGCTTTTCATTGACATCCATCACACATCAAACACAAGACCTTTTGTACTTCATACTCATAATCTTTTTCTTAAGCAGACATTCCTGAATCTGGTCCTTAAATGATTTCTTTGGCCTTCCTCTAGATACCTTTCTTTCCTGCCACTTGGGCTGAATTTTTTTTCTTAGTAAGCATCTCATCACTTATTCTTTCAATGTGACCAAACTACCTAAGAATATTAGTCTCCACCGTACTGACAACATTTTGCCTCACATTACACATCTGCAACACATCTTCATTCCTCACATGATCAGAGCAGCATCTTACCACAAGCACCCAGTAAGTACTGCATCTCCCTAGCACACAAATGACTCATGGCTTTTCTGCTCTACCCAGGTTTCATTGCCATACATCAGAGTAGAAACAATTACACTTTCATATACAGATATTTGGGACTTTCTTGAGAATTCATTATTCCTGTGAAATCTTCCTAACGCAACTATGACTATCAAAAAAGAATTCACTCGCCTACTAATTTGACCACCTAATTTGTTCTCTCTATCAAACATACTTCCTAAACTCCTAACATCAATTTATTCAATTTATACTTCCTAAATATGCAAACTCATTCACCTGATCAATCTCTGTGTCATTTAGATTTATCTTGCATGCAGTACTAAAAGTTCCTCTCTCAAAAACCATAACTTTGGTTTTTCCCTTATTTATACTCAGTTTGAATTTCATACAAACTGCATACATCTGGGGCAACATACTCTGCAACTCACTTTTGCTCTCTGCCAACAGGATACTACAATATTCAAAAACTTATTTTTGTTAATTTTGTCATAGTGGCACAGCTCTGAATCTGCCTAACATGAATGAATGAATGAATGAGCATTCTTTTTAATTTAAGTTCAGTGAAACAATCAATTTCCTTTATTTCACAAAATTTCAATGAAGAGAAATCAGGTAAAATTAATTTTTGCCCATTTGGTTCAGGACTAACTGAAATGAGAATTCACTAATCCAACTTACTTTGATGTAGTGTCCAGCAAATTAAAATAAAGTAAAGCTCAGATTTAGTAAATGTTGATTATACAAGTTATGCAGGGCTCCATATTCAGGTCTATTTTAGACTTTAGGGTACTTTCAGTTCAAATAAAAGGGACTAAAATGAGGACCTCATAAAAACAATGGGAACAATGAAAGTGTCACTCAAAAGAATTAATAAAAAATAAAAAGACTCTACCACTAATTTGGTTAAGGTCAAGCCAAAAACTTTTTTTTAAACTATTTTCAATGCATGTTGTTCAAATTTTAGCTTGTCTTTTAACTCAATGTTTTATCCATATTAAATTACCAAAAATAAGTTGTTTTTTTATTTGACCCTGGATGGGGTATGGCTAATTTTTATTTATAGTCAAAATACAGAAATATACAGAGCATAATGTTCTCAGTAAGTTTAATGATCCTTGTGTGAATGATAATGGGGAAAGATTAATTGAACTCTGCATTGAAATTGGTTTGTGTGTATCTATAACCTTTTTCAACCACAAGTATATCCTCACATATACTTGGGAAAATTGTACTCTTGGTCAAAAGTGTGCTATGGATTTTGTTGTTTACGATCAGTGTCTGAAGCATTTAGTTGGTGATACTTGTGTGATAAGAGGTGCGGATGTTGGCTCTGATCATTACTTGGTGATGTCACGAGTGAAACTGAATGTTGGCTGGAGGAAAAGGAATAGGAAGAGGCGCAGGATTGAAAGAATAAAGGTTGAAATGCTCCCTGAAGATCATCAACATTGCTCTAAACTCCTTCAGTCGTTAGAGAACTACTGAAGGAGCTGAAGCCATGTGAGAGGGATGTAGAAAAGAAATGGGAATGTTTTATGAACTGTGTTGTCACTGCTGCTGAAGAAATCTGTGGCACCATAATAGAGGTGATGCTTGTTGGAATAGTGAGATTGAAGAGGCAGCAAAGAAAAGAAGGAAGCATATTCGGGGATGTTGCAAGGTAGAGTTTCTGAGGATGAATATCGCTGTAAAAAGCATGAGGCAGCTAAGCTGGTTTACCAGTGTAAGGCCAAAGATAGGAAGGAGCAGGTAGAAAGGCATGAATTGGGTTTTTGGAAAGATAGAAAAACTGTCTGGAAGTACATGAGAGTCAGGAAAAATAGGGGAAACAAAGTTGTAAGCTGTGGAAGAAAAGGATCAAAGAAATTATATGGGAGCCCAATGAGTTAAGTAAAAAGATGGGGTGAATACTTTTGTGAGTTATTAGATAGTGAAAGCAAAGGTGATTCTGAGGCAGAAGCAGATGATGTCACAGTGAGAGATGGAGCACAGGAGGGATCTCAAGAGAAGAGGTATGTAAAGCTTTAAAATCGCTTCAGAATGGTAAGGCTCTAAGAGCAGATGGCATAACTGCTGAGATGTTGAAATATGGTGGTGATTCTGTAATTGACTGGTTAACTAAAATTTGCCAGTTGTGCTGGGAGTTAGGAATGGTCCATCAGGATTGGAAGGATGTTATAATTGTCCCCTTTTGTAAGGGAATAGGTGATCAGACTGACTGCAAGAACTATCGTAGTGTTAGCCTACTGAGTCTGCGAGGGAAAGTATTTGGTAAGGTAATTATTGAAAAAGTACGAGGTCTTACATCAGAGAAAGTGTGGGATGTTCAGAGCAGTTTTATGCATGGTAAAGGCTGCTCTAACCAAATTTATGTATTGCACATGATGATTTAAAAGTATCTGGCTGGTGGTAAGAAAATGTTTGCTGCCTTCACAGATTTAGAGAAAGCTTACAACCAACTAAATAGGATACTTTTGTGGAAGGTATTGAATACGTATGGTGTTACTAGGAATCTACTAAATAGTGTAAAAGCATTGTATGCGGAGTAAAGCTTGTGTACGAGTGAACAGTGTTTTATCAAAATGGTTTTCTATTGGTGCAGGAGTCATACAAGGTTGTGTAATGTCACCCTGGCTGTTTAATATATTTATGGATGCGTGTGTGCATGATGCCAAAATGGACAACACTGGTTTATGTCTGGGTAATATCCGTGTGTGCAGATTGCTGTATGCTGATGACACAGTCCTGTTGGCAGAGAGCAGAAGTGAGTTGCAGAGTATGTTGTCCCGGATGTACGAAGTTTGCATAAAATTCAAACTGAGTATAAATAAGGGAAAAACCAAAGTTATGGTGTTTGAGAGAGGAACTGGTAGCACTGAATGTAATGTAAGTATAAATGGCACTGTGATTGACCAGGTGAGTGAGTTTGTGTATTTAGGAAGCATGTTTGACAGAGAGAACAAATTGGATGGTGAAATTAGTAGGTGGGTGAATTCTTCATTTAAAGTCATAGCTGCTTTAGGAGGTTTTCACAGGAATGATGTGTTCTCAAGAGAGGCCAGCATGGCTCTCTATGAAAGTGTAATTGTTCCTACTCTGATGTATAGCAATGAAACCTAGGTACTACAGATGAAACATAGGAGTTGTTTGTGTGCTGGAGAAAAGCATTACTTATGGGGGGATTTGTGGCAAGACACGTTCTGATTGTGTGAAGAATGAAGATGTGTTGCAGTTGTGTAATGTGAAGCAAAATGTTGTTAGCAAAGTGGAGACTAATATTCTTAGGTGGTTTGGCCATGTTGAAAGAATGAGTGATGAGATGCTTACTAAGAAATTTTTTCTGCCCAAGTGGCAGGAAGGAAAGGCAGAGGAAGGTCAAGGAAGTTATGATAGGATCAGATTCAGGAGTATCTGCATGTGAAAAAGATTATGAGTGTGAAGTATAGAAGGTCTTGTGTACGTCATGTGATGGATGTCAGTGAAGCACAAGTTGTTTGTCAAGATCACTGTAAATGGAAAAGTTTGATACGGCAACAGTGAGTAAATTATCAGTTAGAAATTTATCTGGTAGTTTGTATTTGTTTGTGGAGCTAACCTCTGAATATCAGAGAACAGCTTAGTGATATGATATGAATATGATATGGCTTTTATACTTTTACTCACTATCACTTCTTTTTAATACCTTAAATATTACCTGCATATCACGTTTAACTTTGGTTAACAGTTAACTGGTCCTTTCACTGCTTTACTTTTTTTCTTGGCAGACCTCTCAAAAAATGAAGTTATTAAAGAAGATGCTTTTTATCCCAATGTCTTTGCTTGTATGTATGTTTCTTTATTGGCCTTGTTCTCTTCCAGTTTTAAAACTTTATATCCTTCCAACAGTCCATGATTTACCTGCAGTTCTTTAGAGCTTTTTCTTTTCAGCATAGATGTAATACATGATGATGTTTACTCAACAAGTTTGTCAGCTGCACTCTTTTTCTAAACTTATTCTTTTCTTTTCATAACCAAGTCTTTCTTTGTATCATCAAATGCCTCCTTTTCTTCACTTATATAATGTAAGGAGAGAGGCAGTGCAAGTGTAAAAAAGTGGCATGTGCAGTGAATTTTCACTCATGTGATGTGCCATTAAAATTCAACAGCCATGATATCATCCTCTAAAATCTATGTGTAAATGAGGCTAGGTGGTACTGGTGATAGGCAGGCCAAGTGATGCTAGCTACTATGTTACAGAGTTTGTGACATGTCAATCAAAATAAACCAATGCATTGTATTTTGGCATGTCACAGAATCTGTAACATAGTTTTCTATAACAGTATCAATATAAGGCCTATACCCCATTTATTCATTTTTCATATCACATCTGTTTACCCCAAAGGTGGTGAGATGCAATGCATAAACATAAACTATGAGAACAGATTTTTTTAAAATTTATAAATATATTTTTAAAAATTGTGAATTTTTTTTTGTGTGTGTACTGTATGTTTTTCTATTTTGGTCAGCATAACCTTAATGTTTATTTACTAAACTTTAAGAAATACACAAAAGGACAATGTCTTATACATACCCACCTAATAACTCACAACAGCAGTAACATTTTGTGGCATAGATTCCACTAGGTGTTTAAAACATTCAGGTGGTATTGCAGCCCATGATTCCAGGATAGCTGTTTGCAAAGTACGGAGAGTTGCTCATGTGGGTGTGTCAAGCTTAAATGCATTGCTCCACTTCATCCTGCAGATGCTCAGTTGGGTTCAAATCCATAGAGTGAGAGGACAATTCAAGGGTTGTAAGCTTGGTGGAATGCTCCTTTTACCAGTCCTCCACCAAATGGGAGAAACATTTTTCTTCACTTGATTTCTGTAGTGTAATTTAACAAGAAAGAGAGCAAGTACAGTACTGTAATAACTAATAACATAGCAAACATGGCTATCTTTAGTATGCACTGCAAAGTCTGTGCAAAAATTAAAATGAAGTGAAATGGAAACCTGATGAATCTCACAGCACTTACTGAGTGAAATGCTTCCCATTTATGAAATTTTTATTCATCAGACTTAGAGTAGCATCCCCATAATTTAAAAAAATCTACCCTACTGTAAAACAAAGTAAGCTTCTATTTATTTTTAATAAAAAGGACTGAATAATTTTTACCAAGAATTACTGACAGTCAGGACAGCCCCATACTTAAAGAATGTTAAAGGCAAATATAGAATAATGTTTAGAATTGCCATAAAAAATGTATCCCAAAAGATTTTTTAAAGAATTAGTTAGTTATATGCACTTAAGTACAGTTTATTTTACACACCTCACTTATCCACAAACCTTTCCTTTTTTGCCACAATAATGCAGCCAGTCGACCTGCCCAAAGGCTATATAATAGAGCTAATATCTACCTGCTGTATAGAGTATCCACAACTGTGAGATGAATAAACACAGCAACCTGAGTGAGTTCGATCATGGGCAGACAACTAGTGTGAGGAAAATGGAGTGCTCTATCATCACAACTGCAGAACATCTGGAATTTCAGTGTGCAACCATTGCATATGTGTACCAGGACTATATCAAAACTGGAAAACTAGCAGTGGCTTTGGAAAATGTGGCCATAAATAGGCTGTTGATGTTTGACATTTGTGCTGCCTCTTCCATATTTAACAGAGGGACATAGTAGAGATGATAACATCAACATTCAATGATGGAGTACCTACTGAGAGGTTTGTGCAAAGACCATTCAACATATGATGTGACAACTGGGCTATGGCAGCTGTTGCGCACACTGAGTTCCCTTGTTAACAACATACTACTAGGCTTATAAGGCAACAATGAGCAAAGGAACATTGCCACTGGACTGTGAAAAACTAGAAATGGTTAGCTTGATCTGACAAATTGAGGTCCCAACTACAATACACCAACAAGAGGGTGCGTGTGTGGTGTAGACCACATGAGGCAGTGTCAATTTGGAGTTTACATGAGCCACATTGTAGCCCCTGAAAAAATTGCAACTGCCATCACTGCACAAGACTGTATTGATGGGCTCACTGACCACCTACACCCACTCATGGCTATCCATTTCCCTCATTAGGATGTCTTCTTTCAACATGACTTATTTCAGTAATTGTGCTTAATGTTGCTTATTTTGTCAGTTTTTTGTGAATTTTTTACTAAACTTTTTTGTTTGGTTTACAGCATCTAGAACATTGTAGCTAATGCTTTATGTGATCTATAAAATTTGTTCTCTTGCAGATCTATCAATTGACAGTGCTAATATATCTGGAGGTGCTGTAGGAATTGAGTATTATGGTGGGCAGCAGGCAACAATTGTGGCATCTAAAACTGCATGTAAGCTTCCAACTCCTGATCTGGTATTCAATTTAGTAACATAGTCTTTTATATATATATATATATGTGTGTGTGTGTGTGTGTGTGTGTGTGTGTGTGTGTGTGTGTGTGTGTGTGTGTGTGTGTGTGAGGGAGAGGTTGCTTTTATGTATTTGTGAAGTACTGTAGTGGCTGTGGATATTCATGTGAAACCTTCTCTCTGCATTTTAAAATGTAATCAGTGTATGTAGAAAAAATAATGTGGCTGAAAATCAACTGATTTGAGGCTGACTTTCTCATTAGGTTCACAACTTTGAAATGTTGGTATTTCCACAGAAACAGTGAAAGTTTACTGCTTTGTACTTCTGTGGGTTTTTTGCTTGACTGAACTGTGAACATGAAAAATTGTATTTTAGAAAGTCATTGAAGGAATTGTTTAGGAATTGTACCCTTTGAAAGTCTCTTTGTTCTGTCAAAAATTTATTCTGTATTATGTTTTACTGTATTTTCTCATCTTCACTTGGGTGGAGTGGCTATTGTAATGTACTCGTAGTTTTTGTTCACTCACTGTCATATCACACCCATGTACCCAAAACTGAGTATGCAGGTTGATGAGGTGCCACACATAAATACACCGTATCATAAAATGATATTGTGTATATATCACTGCTGTGTACGAAAAACTGAGTATGTATCACACCTGTGTACCAAAACCTGAGTGTATATCACACCTGTGTACCAAAAACTGAATATATATATCACACCTGTGTACCCAAAACTGAGTGTTCAGGTTGATGAAGTGCCACACACAGTATTATAAAAGGGTCAATCCATATGAAATCACCCAATACAGAAATAAATTTTTGCTTGACATTTTAAAATACTTTTTATATTTTGCATACAATATTCCCAATATATTGACACTTCAAATATAACAATTTTTTTTTTTACAAGTCTTAGTTTTTTTGTGGTGGCCATTTTTCTTTGGCTCCACACAGTATTTTTGACCAAAATTACTGTTTAAAGATTCAATAACTTCTTTACTATTAGAGCTATCATGTTCAAATAAAGATCATTCTTTTCCACATGAAATGTTCTACATTTTTAATAATCAATGTTTTAGCTATCTGTTGTGCAAATGTATGAAATGGTCCTTACAAAATGTTTAATAAAATTTCTGGTTTCAAGCATAAATGTTTTTCAGAATGGTAAAAGTCTCAGACTTTTTATGCATACATGTATCTAGTTAATTCACCAATTTTGAAACCTGAGACTCTCGTCCTTTTTTCTATGGACCTCCAAACATAGCCCAAACCTTAAAATGATCACTTTTTTTATACCTAACATCTCAAAAGGGACAGGTCTTAAAATTCTACTATTTTTACACAGCAATGTTGTCATAGGGGTAAACCTGCAATAAAAATCTAAATTTGCAGACCTAAGTAGTTTTAAGGCTGTGCTACAGCTAAGTAATAAAAAAATACGACCATTTTTATTTGCAAACTTGTGAGCAAGGGTTGCTTTTAAATCATCTTAAAATCTAAGAAAACTTAAAAATAATGCAGTAGCATTTTATTATTCATTAACATAAAGAAATATAAAAAAAAACAATAAGGGAATGAGCAATATAAATTTACCTGATTATGAGTGTAAGATTTACAAATGTCCATTTTACATATATGAGTTATATAGAAACAATAACATTAACATATATTAATACAATAACTATGAAAAATTTAGAACTACTTACAGTTCTATTTGTGTTCTAGTTGTACTGAAAAAAATGAATTCATTGTTTGAGAAATGTTATTGCCGTATAGTGAGAATACTAATTGCTAGAATGCCGTCATTGCACGATATAACATGAAATTCAAATTTAACAATGAATAATGACTTTTATTTACACTGAATCAGAAGTTGAAAGTCAAAATCACATCACTAGATCTTTCGTGCTGGCTCCCAGCACATCCTCAGGTGAATTCTAAAACAGGTATTGTAAAAATTTGAAAAAGAGTCCACCGTGGAACATTGCTTTTGTTTATATACATCGCGTTCAGCTCCCGAATGACTTCAAAAAACGTCACCATACTCTGACTTATGATTGTTGTGTCTTAATTGTAATTGGGCGAGTTCTGAAATAAAGTTCGAGTTATTGGTTTATTTGCTTCTTGTTGTTCGAAATTAACTGGATCCAAGTTGGAGGTGTGAATCTGGGTACTTCATCATTACCGTGCCTATATCTATGATACATAGATGATATTCTTGTTTTGTGGAACCATGATGTAGATTCCTTTATGAATTTGCTGAACTAATGTCTTTGCAGATTACCTCAATTATTTTACAGTTGAACTGGAACAAAATTGTACTCTACCTTTTTTAGACTTTCTGTTGAAGAGAAACCCTATATCACAAATTATTTCTTTCTCAGTATACCACAAGCCCTGTGCAACATCAGCAATTATACTACATTATTCAGTACACCCTAATACATATAAACTATCTGCATTCCAGTTTCTCATCCGTAGAGCATACACACATTGCTCAAGCATTACTGTTAGGAGATGAGAATTAAATGAAATAAATGCCATAACAGACAAATATGGGTACTCCAGAAATATTGTAAACCGGATCCATCAAAAAATAAGAACACACTTTTCTACATTATCTAAAGAATCCAATCAATGCAAATATCTAGGGTCAGTGGATTATATTCAAAAAGTTATAAATATACTTAAATTTTCCTGCAAAAAATACAACTTGGATTTTGGAATTAAAACAGTCAACTATTAAAAAAGATCAGGACCCAATTTCGAGTAATAGCAGATTCAGAATTTACAAAATACCTTACAGGCCCTGGATACTGTTGACATAGATTGAATTTATATTGGATCCACCATGAGGAATTTGAACTTTCGTATTGTGGAACACAAGTACAGTGTCAAAACACATTCAAACTCTACAGCACTTGCAAGATTAGTTAACCAGGGAGCCCACATCCCTCTATGGAATGAGGCAATAGTTATTTCTTCTCACAACAACAAAAATGCGTCTTTGCTAGCGGAGAGTTTACACATCGTCAATAACGCTGATGCATTTTGTATCAATGAAGTACCCAGATTCATACCTCCAACTTGGATGCAGTTAATTTCGAACAACAAGAAGCAAATAAACCAATAACTCGAACTTTATTCAGAACTCACCCAATAACAATTAAGACGCAATAATCATAAGCCAGAGTATGGGGACGTTTTTTGAAGTCATTTGGGAGCTGAACGCGATGTATATAAACAAAAGCGACGTTCCATGGTGGACTCTTTTTTTAAAATGTTTTACAATACCTGTTTTAGAATTCACCTGAGGAAGTGCTGGAAGCCAGCATGAAAGATCTAGAGATGTGATTTTGACTTTCAACTTTTGATTCAGTGTAAGTAAAAGTTATTTTTCATCATTAAATTTGAATTTCATGTTATATCGTGCAACGACGGCATTCTAGCAATTGGTGTTATTGGCACGAATTTCTTCAACAACTTTAGTGAGAATAATTGGCAGTGAGACACGTAACACACAAAACATTAGAATAATTCTTGATGACGACATATCACACTTCAGTTACATAAAAATTACAAGTGTTGGGACGACGTTTTGGTAGCGACTTCTACCTTCAACAGCTATGGAATGAAACACATGTATTAGCATCAGTTGTTGCCAGATTTCAAAATAGCTTTCCAAATGATAGGTATATTAAAAGGTGCATCTGTATTATACCTTTTAATATACCTATCATTTGGAAAGCTATTTTGAAATCTGGCAACAATTGATGCTAATACCACGTGTTTCATTTCGTGGCTGTTGAAAGTAGAAGTTGCTACCGAAACGTCGTCCCAACACTTGTAATTTTTATGTAACTGAAGCGTGATATGTCGTCATCAAGAATTATTCTAATGTTATTGCAGTCTTTCCGGGATATTGTAACAATGGCCAGTCACTGTCGTCACTTCCATTGAAGTCCATTTTTCCAAAATATGTTTTATGGGAACCCATAAAATATCCTGTGGAAATTAATTAAATACGAACTATAAAGACTTGCTCGATCTTCTTGTTTGTGATCTGAACAATGAGGATTGCATGTTTGACAAGTGAACAAATTGTCCGAGTGGAGACATATGATTGTTCACTTTTTTCAACCACACGGGCCATGAACATCTTTCCAGCTGTCGAACGACAGCTGGAAAGATGTCGTTCGACAGCTGGAAAGATCCAAACAATGATTAATGGACACCCCAATCTTTCCTGAAGGAGGTCTAATAGACACTTTGCTCGTAAGGATTTTACGCAGTTTCTTTGGTACTGAGGCTGGAAGAATAAGATAGGGATGAAGAATGTTGCTATACACACATTACGGCAGGTACAGTGGAATGCTTAAAGCAAAAATAAAGGAGTTATAGTTTAATTTGATGTGTGGGGGTAATTACTTAAGGCAAGCTCCATACCCATGACTGTTTCAGCTCCCCCACCCCTGAATTAGGTGGGCATGGGATGGTGCCTTAAATGTTGGCAGTGGTGCCGATTGGTTTTGTCCCTGTGGGTTCTATTCCTGCTTTCTGCTGGTGACTGGCAAACTTCGCAGTTACACTTCACTGTCCGTAACATTTTTTTGTTAGAATTACATAATGCTAATCACCTTTCAAATTGCTGTTTAAGACCAGGAGTCAGGCACTGCCTTCCTAAAATCCTCTACAATATGATTGATTGTAAAAGCTTTGCTAGGGCCATCCAATTCCACTGAGCAATAAGGAAGATAACGAGAAGCAATCTTGCATTTAAACTTCAAGTCATACTCATTATTCCTTTTCCTGCTTAAAAAAATTTGGTTGTATACAATTAGATGGTTTACTGTTTTGAATCAAGACAATGTCACTCTCAAACTCAGTTTTTTGTAGGCTAACACTTGCGTTTGCATTCTGATCCCCGCATTGCTAGAGGCACAAAACACATCTGTCTCTAATTCCGTGTTGACGTTCAGGATTTGCACAAACTAACTGATTGATGAATTGTTTGGCATACAGAAATTCTTTTCGCATATGCTGTGTCTCTTTTCTTCCTATTTCACAGAAAGCTGGTTTCATATGCACATAAGCTGAAGATCTACAGTATTCAAATACGACTTCTCAACATTTGCAAAAGGCACATTTTTTTTCAGTCCAAATTCGTGAGCTCTTGCACTTTCATAAAAATAAGTGAAAAACAAAAGACAAAGTTTTTGACATTAGCAAAAAAGGTGAAATCTTGAAATCAGAGATCTTAATATAGCGGTCTTAATAATATAAGGTGAAAGTTATTGAAGAGAGTGAAAAAGGAATATGTGTTTGTGCCACTTAGCAGAATGTTATGGTTGCAGAAAGACACAAAACAGTGATTTATTGAAGAAGAAATGATTAGTGGAAAGGTTTCAAGGGATCAAAGCGAAGATGAAGTTGATGAGATAGAGACTGAAACTGGTAACTGTAGAGTGAAAACCTACAAAGAAGTTTTGCAAAATTTAAATGACATTCAGACTTTTGCAGTAAAACAGAATATTATAGTCATTTATACATGAAATTATCAAAGGTGATTGTATATTTTGAAGAAGTAATTTGAAGAAAGAGAAATCAAAACAATCATAACAAATTTCTTCAAATAAATCCTCATTGATATAAAAAATAAGCAAGTTGAGTAAACTCACCATAAGTGTACACACTTTCCAAAAGGTAATTCTCTATGTAATAAATAATCTCATACATTAATAATTTACATATTGCAGTAATTCTAATATAATGTGTTCATTATTTTATTCAGCATTTCAAAAGAACATTGCAACTGTTTTCTATGTGCTTCAGTTTCATACACTCACTCTGCTTTTATATAAAAGCTACTGGCAAACAGTGTTAACTTTGGCCTAACCTCTGAACAATGACACCTCCCGTCTGAGCGATGACCGTTATTCAGAGGTTTCACTGTATAAACCTTACATTCATAATCAGGTAAATTGATTTTGCTGATTACCTTATTGTTTTTTAATGTTTCTTTTTTATGTTAATGAATAATAAAATGCTACTGTATTATTTTTAAGTTTTCTTACCTATTTAAGATGATTTAAAAGCAACCCTTGCTCACAAGTTAACAAATAAAAATGTTTGTGGAATAACTTTTTTACGGGTCTTATAGAGGTTATTTTTCATGAAAGTTGGTTGTCAAATTTTCGAACTAAAGCCTAGTTCGTCATCAGGACTATGTCACTGGAGTAGTTGCTGCCACTCAATTGGAAGAGTCCATCCGCAATTATCGTTAATTGTGGTACTTCTTCTTCTTGCTATTTCGATCCCTTCTTCTAGTTTCCTCTTTACTAAGTTTGACTGGTGGGCGATTATTTTCACTGAGTCCCAATTTATGGAGTGTCCACTTGCTTGTATATGTCTGTCTAGCCCTGTTTTGTTCCCAATGTTCCTAATAGCTGCTTGGTGTTCTTTCATTCGGACCTTAATACTTCTCCCTGTTTCTCCTATATAGCTGAGTACGCAGTTACAGTCGATGCAGTAAATTACTCATGAAAAATAACCTCTATAAGACCCGTAAAAAAGTTATTCCACAATCACTATGAATAGAGGTGCCATAAATGCATTTACAACTAGAAATATAAATGGTCGTATTTTTCTGTTGTTTTGCTGTAGCACAGCCTTAAAACTACTTAAGTCTACAAGTTTAGATTTTTCCTGCAGGTTTACCCCTAAGACCACATTGCTGTGTAAAATTTTAGAATTTTAGGACCTGTCCCTTTTAAGATATTAGGCCTAAAAAAGTAACCATTTAAGGTTTGGGCTATGTTTGGAGGCAGGGTGACCAGACGTCCGGCTTTTGGAAGACATGCCCTCCTGTCCTCTAGGCATTAAGGCAAATAGCCTAAATGTCAGGCTTTTTTAATAAGGAATAATTCAAATACATTTTGATCAAATTCTTCTATGGTATTCATATATCTTATCAAGCCATTGCTAAAATGTATTAATTCATTTCCAGATTCTCGTTCCCACCCTCCCTCCTTCCCGGTCAGTTTATTCCTGCAATTTCCTACTGCAGTGAGTCAACAGTGCAGAGAAAACCTGCCAGTGTGTGTTAGGCTATCTGTCTTTCATCACACATGGACGGTGCCATGCTGTGTAAATAGTGTGCTCATACTGCTTGTTTGGTGTGTTGTGAGTCGTTGCTGAGTTTTTTGTTTTTACAGGGTGTTTTTCACTAGGTAGTCCCCCCAAAAAAACAACTATTGTTTTCTTCCCACTTTATATAGAAACTTGAGTTTGGTGTACAAGTGACCTTGATTCTAGAGAAATGCGCTGTAGTGATTTTCCTGATGAGGCGATGACTCATTGTGATATCACCCCACCAGATGGCTGGGTACGCTAATTCTGTCTGGAGGCAATCTGCATGTTTTACTGTGTCATTGAACGTCGTTTGAGATGGCTGTGTATACTGTTGCGGAGCAGGTGTTTATCGTAAAAAGCTGTTGGATAACAAAGTCTATAAAGGTAACACAGTGTGTGAGTATGATTGAAATTTCCCGTTTCTTCAGTGACCAAGTGATCTCCAAAGGACTGTGGCCACCTCGTTCACCCGATTTGTCTCCACCCGATTTTTTCTTATGGAGATATTTGAAGTGTCATGCTTACAACAATAAGTCTTGCACGTTAGAAGACTTAGAACGCAACATCAGTGCAGCATTCTGGACTATTGTGTACTGATAAGGACATGCTGCGGAGGACCTTTAATAATATGCAGCACTGCATTCGAGTGTGTTTGGATGTCGGTGGAGGGCATTTCCAGCATTCATTGTGAATGGTGCTACATTCCCATGAACTTAGGTACATTGTAAACTACATGGCATGTTTCTAGGTGGGAAATGTTACAAAATATGACTGATTCTTTGGGGGGACTACCTAGTGAAACACCCTGTAATTCAAGTTTCTTAATCGATTAGTGAAAGGTATACTGCTAGTTAAATACAGTTTGAAAGTTTGCTCTGAATTGTGCAAATATTTGGTAAAAAACCCAGTCTACTGAAGAAAATCTCTTCCAGTGAAAAATATAAGTAAAAATGTCCATCAGACTAAAACCTTCGTTTTTTAAAGTTTTACACATATAAACTCTCAAACCATAAAATTTAAATAGAGAGTGTGTGCATTCATATTTATTTTTGTACAAATTTGTGTCCTCTTTTTTCTCGTCACCCTGTTTTGGAGGTCCATAGGAAGAAGAGGAAGAGTCTCGGGTTTTAAAATTGGTGACTTAATAGACCAACTACATACATGTACATGTAAAAAGTCTGAAGTCTGAGACTTTTACCATTCTTAAAAAAATGTATGCTTGGAATCAGAAATTTGAACGAAACCATTAAAAATGTTGTAAGGGCCATTTCATGCATTTGCACAAGAGGTGGCTAAAACAATGATTATCAGAAATGTAGAACATTTCATGTAGAGAAGAATGATCTTTATTTGAACTTGATAGCTCCAATAGTAAAGAAGTTATTAAATTTTCCGTAAATAGTGATTTTGGTCAAAAACGCTGTGTGGAGCCAAAAAAAAAAAAAAAAAAAAAAAAGATGGCTGCCACAAAAAAACTAAGACTTGTAAAAAAAAAAAACATTTGCTATTTTTGAAGTGTCAATATATTGGGAATATTGTATGCAAAATATGAAAAAAATATTTAAAAATGTCAAGCAACAGTCACTGGTTGATCTTGAATGGATTAACCCAAGATGAAAATTAAAAATTCTGATTACATACAAACTTTCTACATCTCATTCCATTGCAAGATTTTCTGCCTGTGATTAATTACTCCCTCTGTAACTGATAGCCAATTTTGCGCCATCAATCCATTTTGTTCTTGGTCTCTTTCCCATGGTCTGCTACTAACTGCTTTGAAATGTAACACCCATTATATAACTCTTACCTTTCCCGTATGGCACCCATGCCCAGTGTGGTACACTGATTAAATGCTTATTTTCTGAGGTATAATATTACTTGGATCATAAAAATGTTTCTTCCAAATGATTTCTAACCAAGATTTTGCAGGTAATAATATTTTCCTAGATGACATTTTTACCAGGCATTTATTTTAGCAATATAGGAAACTTGTTAAGAATACTTACTCACTTTGAACCAGGAGTAGTGTATGGTGCAGACTGTAACTATGATCCTACTTACATAGGGGAGACTAGTAGACAACTTAAAAATATACAACACAGATCAATAATAAAAAGGTTATGTATGATGAAACAGGACTTGACATACATATTGAAAATACTGAGCATGTAATGAATTCTAAAATTTGAATTCATAATATCTAAAAATTATTATTGGAAGATTATTATAAAAATCCTTATGAATTTAGAAATATTTTAAATAATAAAAATTATTAGCCTTCAACCACAAGTTATAAAAAGAAAACTGAAAGAAGTACTTAAGATAGAAAAGAAAGAAAGAAAGAAAACCCCTCCATAAATGATTGTATGGGTTTGCTACCACCAGAACAATGACTCCAAATTGTAAACTATAACCACATTGGAGTAGATATAGCAGATTAACTATAACTATGACATACAGTTGACCTTAACTATCATTGAGGACTTGAGGGAAAAAGTGGTGTACACTTTGAAAGTTATTTAAAAACAATAATAAATTTTACTAAACTCTTATAAAACATTTTCTATAGTTGTACTTTGAGTTTAGCAAAACTGCAGGTCATTAGTTAGTATGGAAGTAGTTGTGAAATAACATTATTAACAACTAAAGTTGATATTAGTGAAGAAAGTGCTTCCAAAATTATTGAGAATAAAGTTTAATTTATTACACTCATAGCATTTATGATAATGTGAATGAATGGTATTGCACAATGGAAAAGCAAAAACATTGATTTACAAAAATTAGATAAAGCAGTGGTTTGTTTTGGTGTAACTAACTAAGATCTTTAAGGAGTTGTGTGACTTATAACTAATCTGTGTAGCTTGAAGCAGAATGTTTTTTCAGAAAACTTTAATTAAAATTCTAAGGTATGTTCTGGGATTTGTTGAAAAGTTAAAAAGAAAATGTGTGTAGGTCTTCAACAAATCACAGTGCAACATAAAAAAAAACCCTGCAAAGTAAGCAGTAATGAATCAGTAGCAGATAAATTAAAATTTTATGTCAACTTTTCTTTGTAGGTGGTCTTATTCCAGAATAAATCTGCAATTCTCACTAAACTGGTTCATAATGAAAGTGGCTCTGTTATAAAAAAAAAAAAAAAAAAAAAAAGACAGGCAGAGGGAGAGAGAGAAGAAGAAGAAGAAGAAGAAGAAGAAGAAGAAGAAGAAGAAGAAGAAGAAGAAGAGAAAACTTATGGGGACTGAAAAGTGTTCTGGGATGTAAAATTTTAGAACAATGTTTGACAGTTTTGTGCTGTGAAAATACTGCCAATTAACATTTTTTTTTTTTAATCTTTTAGGTGTTCAAACTTAAAAATAGCTTCTTGCTTTCCCAGAAATAGAAGTTCAGTTTTTCTAGAGAGAAAATTATTTGGTGTTTTATGGTTCTTCAAATGAAAGTGAAAATTTTGTACACTGCTGGGATAATGGTAAATGAATTTATTCACAAAAACTTACCATAAACATCCAAACATTGATCCCATCTATGTATCAGATGACAGATAATGTCTTCAAAAATTGTATTGACAGTTGATATGCAGTATGTGGGCAAGTATTATCATACAACAGCACAACATCTTTCATTAAGTTGCAGGGGCGCTTTGACTTAATGGCCACCTTTAACTTTTTCAATGTGAAACAATATCTGTCAGCTTTGATGGTATGACACCACTGGGATAGAGTGGCTTGCTGCAAATAATTTTCCTCATACACAGCTTGCATATCATGATTAATTTCCAAAACATGTGAGCCCTCCTTTAACAAAAACTTAATTACTGCTTGTTGAGCTACTCTGAATGAATCCATATTTTGTTTACTCAATATCCCCACGTGCATTCTCTTTGCACATTGTACTACAAATGTCTGGCCACAGGGTTTTGCTTTCTTTTATACCTCTCTCACACTAGGACAATAGAGGGTGCATTTCTCAGCACTCCAAACCGCTTGCTGGCAGTATCAGGGTTCGTACGGTCCTTAAAAGTCCTTAAGAACTCCTTAATTTCCCTTTGCCTTTTTAAGGGCCCTTAAAAAGTCCTTAAGAACACCTTAATTTCCATTTAACTTTTTTAAGGGCCCTTAAGAACTCCTTAATTTCTGTTCTGTTTTTAAGGGCTCTTAAAAAGTCCTTGAAAAACACCATAATTATATTATATTTCGGTCATTAAAAAGGTCGGAATTTTTTTTTAACTAAAGAAATGCGCATTACGCAGGCCAGCTGGTTTCATTAGCGTACTGATGATGGGTTTTACGTCACTAGGATCCACTAGATCGCATGCTGCAAAAGTTTACCCACGTTCAGTATTGCTTTTGGCAGTTTGCCAACTAGCTACCTTCAAATCCTTGTGGTTTAGATTAGATTTATTGCTGGCTTCTTGATTTCTTTGCGCCGGGTCAGCGCAGTTCAGATCGTTATCTTCTGTTATTTATTAGAGAATGTGGTACTAAGTAAAGAGCTTAGAGCTTCTGTCTTTTCAGCTAGACATAAATATGCTCAATATTTAGATGCCGAAAAAAAAAAAATGTGCCCAGCAACAAATCTGGGATAAAACGTTAAATTGATTGAGGAGAAATTGCAAATGCTTAGTACAAAAAAACTGAAAGTAGAAAAAAATATTGCCGAATTAGAGGAAACGTGCAGATGACCTTGCCGCCCAAGGGGAATTGATGAGAGATATGAACTGCTTCCTTCAATCAAATAGTTTTCGAAAATTAATAAAGGAAAAAAATAAAAATGAAGAATTGGCAGAAATTACCATGTCAGTAGTTGCAAAAAAGGAGCTGAAAAATTGATTTCATTGTAGGCCTACGTCCTTAGTTTGACCTCAAAAAAGTGAATATGTACATAATATTATTTCCTTGCAGTCATTGTTAAATTGCATTACTGTTTTTAGCATGTTTTTCGTAAAAAAAGGTCGTGCTTATGTTATCGGTTTGTCCGTCCGTCCATCAGTCCTTCCGTCTGTACCCATGAAATCTCTGCAACTATTTGTCCAATTTGAAAAATTATTTTTGCATTGGTAAGCTTGAAATATGCGAATGGTGATCCTTTATTTCGTTTTTTTTTATGATGTGCAATTTCGCCGCTAGAGGGCGTAAATGCAGATGATCTCGAATTAAAAAATACGTTTTATTCCACATATTTGCTTCTAAACATCCGATTGAAAAAATTCTTTTATCTTTCGATTCCATTTATGTTGAAGAGTATTTTAGATATAGTTACATTTTTAAATTACGCATAGATTTCCCACTAGGGGGCGTAAAAGTAAATTACATTTTTCCCGATAATTCTTCTTCCAAAACTCCGATTTGAAAATTTTTTTCTTCAGCGGATACACCTCCTGATGGAAAATCGTTTGTATATAATTTCTAATTTTTGATAAAACATACTTTGGCCACCAGGGGGCTTAAGCGTTAATTTTTGCTTCTGATGTATTTGCCATAAAATCAGCTTCTAAAATATTGTTTGATTAAATTATTTCGTGGACTGATGCCACTCACATCAATAAATCTTTTCGGAATATTTTCTTCTTAAAATATTCCACTGTTTCTCCACCGGGGGCGTAGATGCATATCTTATTTTTGTGAATATCTCTACTTCTAGGAGCCAATTTGAAAAATGAAAAATTCCTTCTTTGTTGGATAGCGTTTTCAGTGGGACATGTTTTTCATATAATTTCAAAACTTTCAAGTAATTCATAGACTTTCCGCTAGGGGGCGTAAAGGTAAATTGCTTTCCCCCTATATCTCTGCCTCTAAATCTCCGATTTGAAAAATTCTTTCTGCACTGAATACAGCTCCTGATGGAAAATCCTTTGCACATAATTTCTAATTTTTGTAAAAAATGGTTTGGCCACCAGGTGGCATAAGTCTTAATTTCCACTTCTGATGTATTTGCAGCAAAATATGAGCTTCTAAAATCTCGATTGCAAAATAAGTCATTTGCTGACCGATACTACTCATGTCGACAAACCTTTTAGGAACATTTTCTTGAAATAATGCATGGTTTCTACTCCAGAGGGCATAGATGTATATCTTATTTTTGTCAATATCTCTACTTCTGAGAGTTTGATTTGAAAAATTCCTTCTTTGTTGGATAGTGTTTACGATGTGAAATGTTTTTCCTATAAATTCAAAATTTTCATGTAAATCATAGACTTTCCGCTAGGGGGCACAAAGGTAAATTGTGTTTTCTGCGTTATTTCTGCATCTAAAACTCTGATTTGAAACATTCTTCCTCTATCGCATACAAGACCTGATGGAAATTTTTTTCACATAATTTCTAATGTTTGGTAAAGAATTGTTTGGCCACCATGGGGCATAAGTGTTAATTTCTGCTTCTAATGTATTTGTAGTAAAATCTGGGCTCCTGAAAACTCCACAAAATTTTTTTTTCTTGGACCGATACTGCTCATATGGAAAAACCTTTTGAGAATACTTTCTTCCTAAAATAATGCATGGTTTTCCCACCAGGGGACGTAAAGTCCCATCTTATTTTTGTCGATATCTCTGTTTCTAAGAGTTCGTAAGCTCATGATTCCATTTACAGCAATATCTGAGGGATTAAAAACCCGATTGAAAAACTTCTCTCTTCCGTCAGATACTATTGTTTTCCATACCGGTTCCATTGACTTTGAATAGCTTTGATAAATTTAATTTGTGTCAGAACGGATTGAAAAGACATGCTTATTACACCCGAAAATTTGGTGTCATCTTTCGTTTAAGAGCAAAAAAAGATGTATAATAGAAGTAAAAATTCTGAAGGAAATTTCATAGGTGTCTTGTTGTTACTGCAGTTTGTTTTAGCTTTTACACCTATACACTATTGCCAAATGTTGAAAATCAACCTGCATTAAGTGTATGGAAGAAGTTACTACAAATGCTACAGCTGTAGAATTAAAAATAAAATAAAAATAAAAATGCAACAGTTACACAAGCAAAAATGTGTTTCATCCAAATCTACGAAAACCAAATTTTTCTCCAGATTTGGAAATTCGGAAGCTGTGTAGTAAATAAAAAATGAAAATAAATAAATACTTAAAAGAAAGTGATGCTTCACTGTTCAGTTTTGATTCTTTGAATTCTGCCAATGTAGTTTTCAAATATATGCGAGCATTTTTATTGAACTTAGGGCTTTCAATTCCAATAATATGATTTAAGTTACGATGAACTTGTGTGTTTTGATTTGATTTAGATAGTGTGTTTACTTGCTTCATTAACCTAAAACAGGTCTAACAAGCTGTGCTGCATTTTTATAAAATTGTTATTTTCCCAGCTGCAGCACTTGTAGTGATGCCACCCACAGAATTAATGCATTTAGTTTCTTAGCCTGTGTCCGTACATATTTGTAAAAGTAATTCTAATGGAAGGAATTAAATTATATTAATTCAACATTTGTCGAAAACATTACGTGGTTTCAGAAATTATTAACTATATGTCAACAAAATAGTTTCCATATCATCTACTGTTTCGCACGTTACTAGAAATTCGAGCACGGGAAAAACGTCCATATAATAAAAAATTATATTTCAACTTGTCACTATAATATTCCTTTTTTTCTTTTGATGTTCCTTATAATAGTTTAGAATTTTATTATGAAGATTACAAATTTATATGAAAAAATGTTTTTATATGTGCAGTCAAATGCATCATAAGTTGTCAAAGTCCTCCAATACGTAGAGACAATATGTATTAAATGATTAATATTATTCCAGTTTTTTAACTCATGATTCACGAAATTAATACAATAGAAAAGAACTTTCGAACCTTTTGATTATGATGCGTTGAATCAGTAATAAGCCATCTTGTTATCGAAGAAGGCACGATTTTTCTTTCCTGTGGTATCAGTTTCCAAGTTGAACTTCGATCTTATGTTTCATTTTCCGTGGCTCGATATCCCAAACTAGTTTCAATTCCTTCTTTTTGGAATCATCTTCAGTGGGTTTTATGATCTACTTCTCATACACGTTGTGTTTCAGCCACTTACATCGATTCTACTGGCAGCGTCCGACTTTTCACGGCAGTTGTACTCTTGCGCATGCTATTTTTGGTATTAATGCACATTCTTAGTCGTGTTTTGATATAATTGGATGATATGAATTCCGATTCTAAATTAATTGGTGTTGCCATTCGTTTGTTGAAAATAATTAATAAGGTCTTTTATTATATTTTTTATCGTTAATTTCTTTTTCGATAAAATATTTCCAAGCGTACGGTAGACTCATTGGATCATTATTATTACAATTTATTTCTTTAGTTTTTTCAATCAATACTGCTTCTGAGGTTAATATTTGATTTTTAGTTTTATGTGAGGTTATTAATTTTGCATCATACCAATCAGGATAAGCTTCATTTTCAATACAATGATTTATTAATGATGTTTTGTTTTCTTTTTTATTCCAGTTCGATATATGTTCTTTTAATCTGGTCTTAAATCTTCTTTTTGTACTTCCTATGTATACTTTATTTCTTTCATTTCTTTCTATTTCTGTATAATATTTTGTTGGTATAGAATATACTCCGGCTTTATCAAGCATTGATCTTCTTTAATTTCCAGTAGTTAATATAGTTTCATTATCTATGACGGTTTCTGCTAATATCATTTTTCTTTAATGCATTCCTTCTTTAGGATATCTGTTATTGGAGGAATGTAGGGTATTTTACCAGCAAATTTTATTTCATTTTTTTGTTTATTTTTATTTTCATTTAAAGATTTCTTTATATTTTCAAGTATATCATCTATGATCTTTTTCTTGTATCCAAATTTCATAGCAGTTCTTTTTATCCAGTTAATCTCAATCTTTTCTTTGTGTTTATTACAGGAATGGGTTAATGCTCTTCTTATGTAAAATTGAAGTGCTGCCCTTTTATATTTCCACGGATGATTTGAATGAATCGGAATTATCGTTGGAGTATAAGTTGGTTTTCGATATACTTCGTATTCAATCATATTATTTCGCCTGAATAAAGAAATGTCTAAATAGTGTAGTTGTCTATTAACTTCTTTTTCCATAGTAACTTGTATTGTAGGATAAAAACTATTGTATTTGTTTACAAATGTTTCAAGTTCTTTTTCAGATTGCTTCCAGAAGATAAGGATATCGTCAACATATCTTACGTATAGTATTAGTTGTTTTTGATTGAATGAATCCAAAAGTTTATTTTCTATGTCTTGTAATATTATTTCAGCAAGAAGTCCCGAAATTAGTGATCCCATTGGTGCACCTTGTTTTTGTCGGTATATTTTTTATTATATGTGAAGTAGTTATTATCAGCTACTAGTTTCAATGCCTGGATAATACTAATTCTTTGTGCTTCAGGTATTTTTTCATCTTTTAACTTCTGATCTAACAATTGAATTGCTTCATAAACAGGTGTATTTGGATATAGGGAAACAATATCTAGACTGATCATCAGAAAATCGGTTGTTTTTAGTTCTTTAACTTTTTAATCACTTCAATGGAGTTGTTAATTGTATAAATATGTTGAAAGTAATACTGTTTTAAATGTTTAAATAGTTCTTTTTCAAGGAGAATTGTTGGAGCCGTTGTTTTATTTACTATTGGTCTTAATGGTTCTTCTTTTTTATGCGTTTTGATTTTGCTGAATATGCTTGGAATAGACGCTCCAACGGGCGGAATGGCTTTGTTTTTAATATTATCAGGTAAATGTCCATGGTTCTTTATATAAGCCATTTTTCTTAGAATTGTATCTGTTGGGTCAAGTGTAGTTTCTTCGATATCCAATTTTTCTATAGCCGTTTTCATTTTTATATCATAATCATCTTTGTCTAATATAATAATTTGTTTGGCTTTATCAGCGCTTATGCATTTAATTGCTGGGTTGTTCTTGAGGTTCATTAGCTCTTGTCTCTCATATTTTATAGCTGGTATTTGTTCTTCTTTTTCTTTGTTATTGATTGCTCTTAATATTTTAAATCTTGTAGGGTTTTGTCTTTTATTTGGTAGTTTTTTGATGACGTCTTCTATATATGGGATTATTATCTCGGCTTTCGGAATTTTTTGTTTATATGCATATCTCGTTCCTCTATTGAGTGCTTTAACTTGTAGATATGTCAATTCATTATTAGATTTGTTAATGAACAGTGGTTTGTCTTCTAATGTTGGTATTTTTTCTTTTTCTTCTTTGTTATTATATTTTTCTCTTATGAGGTTTTCAATTTTATGAAAGTGTCTCCTTCTGTCTTTAAATTGTTGTCTTTCTATAATAGCAAATATTTTAATTAATGCTATTTTTGTTTCTTCTGTATCTTTCTCTTGCATGCATTGATTATATAATCTGTAGTTTTTCTTACTAATCTATCAATGTCTTTTCTTTTTCTCTAATAGAGGCTCTTAATCTTTTAATTTCACAGGTTTGTAAAATGGTTTTATCTTTATAATTCATTGGTTTATTTCTAATTTGTAAAAATTTAGGTGTAATTCCATTGTTTTTACAAGTTGTCAAAAAGTTTAAATGTTCGACTTCTTTGCTCAACTGGATTCTATTCTTTTTAAAGTTTGTGATATTCATTTTGTTTAGTTTGTATATATTATGATTTCAGCCGCGAATTTCAGATTCTCTCCAATAAAATCAACATTATGAGCCTTTTTAAATCTCCAGTTTCCTTAAATTATATTAATTCAACATTTGTCGAAAACATTACGTGGTTTCAGAAATTATTAACTATATGTCAACAAAATAGTTTCCATATCAGCTACTGTTTCGCACGTTACTAGAAATTCGAGCACGGGAATGTTTTCGACAAATGTTGAATTAATATAATTTAAGGAAACTGGAGATTTAAAAGGCTCATAATGTTGATTTTATTGGAGAGAATCTGAAATTCGTGGCTGAAATCATAATATATACAAACTAAACAAAATGAATATCACAAACTTTAAAAAGAATAGAATCCAGTTGAGCAAAGAAGTCGAACATTTAAACTTTTTGACAACTTGTAAAAACAATGGAATTACACCTAAATGTTTACAAATTAGAAATAAACCAATGAATTATAAAGATAAAACCATTTTACAAACCTGTGAAATTAAAAGATTAAGAGCCTCTATTAGAGAAAAAGAAAAGACATTGATAGATTGAGTAAGAAAAACTACAGATTATATAATCAATGCATGCAAGAGAAAGATACAGAAGAAACAAAAATAGCATTAATTAAAATATTTGCTATTATAGAAAGACAACAATTTAAAGACAGAAGGAGACACTTTCATAAAATTGAAAACCTCATAAGAGAAAAATATAATAACAAAGAAGAAAAAGAAAAAATACCAACATTAGAAGACAAACCACTGTTCATTAACAAATCTAATAATGAATTGACATATCTACAAGTTAAAGCACTCAATAGAGGAACAAGATATGCATATAAACAAAAAATTCCGAAAGCCGAGATAATAATCCCATATATAGAAGACGTCATCAAGAAACTACCAAATAAAAGACAAAACCCTACAAGATTTAAAATATTAAGAGCAATCAATAACAAAGAAAAGGAAGAACAAATACCAGCTATAAAATATGAGAGACAAGAGCTAATGAACCTCAAGAACAACCCAGCAATTAAATGCGTAAGCGCTGATAAAGCCAAACAAATTATTATATTAGACAAAGATGATTATGATATAAAAATGAAAACGGCTATAGAAAAATTGGATATCGAAGAAACTACACTTGACCCAACAGATACAATTCTAAGAAAAATGGCTTATATAAAGAACCATGGACATTTACCTGATAATATTAAAAACAAAGCCATTCCGCCCGTTGGAGCGTCTATTCCAAGCATATTCAGCAAAATCAAAACGCATAAAAAAGAAGAACCATTAAGACCAATAGTAAATAAAACAACGGCTCCAACAATTCTCCTTGAAAAAGAACTATTTAAACATTTAAAACAGTATTACTTTCAACATATTTATACAATTAACAACTCCATTGAAGTGATTAAAAAAGTTAAAGAACTAAAAACAACCGATTTTCTGATGATCAGTCTAGATATTGTTTCCCTATATCCAAATACACCTGTTTATGAAGCAATTCAATTGTTAGATCAGAAGTTAAAAGATGAAAAAATACCTGAAGCACAAAGAATTAGTATTATCCAGGCATTGAAACTAGTAGCTGATAATAACTACTTCACATATAATAAAAAAATATACCGACAAAAACAAGGTGCACCAATGGGATCACCAATTTCGGGACTTCTTGCTGAAATAATATTACAAGACATAGAAAATAAACTTTTGGATTCATTCAATCAAAAACAACTAATACTATACGTAAGATACGTTGACGATATCCTTATCTTCTGGAAGCAATCTGAAAAAGAACTTGAAACATTTGTAAACAAATACAATAGTTTTTATCCTACGATACAAGTTACTATGGAAAAAGAAGTTAATAGACAACTACACCATTTAGACATTTCTTTATTCAGGCGAAATAATATGATTGAATACGAAGTATATCGAAAACCAACTTATACTCCAACGATAATTCCGATTCATTCAAATCATCCGTGGAAATATAAAAGGGCAGCACTTCAATTTTACATAAGAAGAGCATTAACCCATTCCTGTAATAAACACAAAGAAAAGATTGAGATTAACTGGATAAAAAGAACTGCTATGAAATTTGGATACAAGAAAAAGATCATAGATAATATACTTGAAAATATAAAGAAATCTTTAAATGAAAATAAAAATAAACAAAAAAATGAAATAAAATTTGCTGGTAAAATTCCCTACATTCCTCCAATAACAGATATCCTAAAGAAGGAATGCATTAAAGAAAAAATGATATTAGCAGAAACCGTCATAGATAACGAAACTATATTAACTACTGGAAATGAAAGAAGATCAATGCTTGATAAAGCCGGAGTATATTCTATACCAACAAAATATTATACAGAAATAGAAAGAAATGAAGGAAATAAAGTATACATAGGAAGTACAAAAAGAAGATTTAAGACCAGATTAAAAGAACATATATCGAACTGGAATAAAAAAGAAAACAAAACATCATTAATAAATCATTGTATTGAAAATGAAGTTTATCCTGATTGGTATGATGCAAAATTAATAACCTCACATAAAACTAAAAATCAAATATTAACCTCAGAAGCAGTATTGATTGAAAAAACTAAAGAAATAAATTGTAATAATAATGATCCAATGAGTCTACCGTACGCTTGGAAATATTTTATCGAAAAAGAAATTAACGATAAAAAATATAATAAAAGACCTTATTAATTATTTTCAACAAACGAATGGCAACACCAATTAATTTAGAATCGGAATTCATATCATCCAATTATATCAAAACACGACTAAGAATGTGCATTAATACCAAAAATAGCATGCGCAAGAGTACAACTGCCATGAAAAGTCGGACGCTGCCAGTAGAATCGATGTAAGTGGCCGAAACACATCGTGTATGAGAAGTAGATCATAATAATACCCACTGAAGATGATTCCAAAAAGAAGGAATTGAAACTAGTTTGGGATATCGAGCCACGGAAAATGAAACATGCAACCATCATCTATAATAAGAAATTATAAGATCGAAGTTCAACTTGGAAGCTGATACCACAGGAAAGAAAAATCGTGCCTTCTTCGATAACAAGATGGCTTATTACTGATTCAACGCATCATAATCAAAAGGTTCGAAAGTTCTTTTCTATTGTACTAATTTCGTGAATCATGAGTTAAAAAACTGGAATAATATTAATCATTTAATACATATTGTCTCTACGTATTTGGAGGACTTTGACAACTTATGATGCATTTGACTGCACATATAAAAACATTTTTTCATATAAATTTGTAATCTTCATAATACAATTCTAAACTATTATAAGGAGCATCAAAAGAAAAAAAGGAATATTAGTGACAAGTTGAAATAAAAATTTTTTATTATATGGACGTTTTTCCCGTGCTCGAATTTCTAGTAACGTGCGAAACAGTAGATGATATGGAAACTATTTTGTTGACATATAGTTAATAAGGAAGGAATTAAGTTATTGAATGGAAAGGTAAAGATACCAAAAATTTTAAAGACTGACAATCACAGCCATATGAAATTCTAAGATGTATTTGTAATACTGTTTCTGTTAAAATGAATTTGTAAATTAATAAAAAAATATAAATTCAGATATACTTTGAAGGAAAAACAAATGCAAATTTAAAAAGTTTCCGAAACCACAAAGATGGGCCTATAATCACAATTGATGGGTGAAAATTTGTTGAAAATTGAAATTCCAAAGTAAATAAATGTTATGCTTCACACCACAATACGAAGAAGCAGAGTGTTAGTTCTGTCGATGCAAAGATATGCTTCAGGACAAATAATGGATCCAGTATTACCAGTAAGTAATGTATATAAGGAACTTTTAAGTTAGTTGGTTTTTCTGTTGGAGTATTTAGATTTATTTTAGTAGAACTAATTTTAATTCATATATTTGTGCAATGGAATATTCATTAGTTTCAACAAAATTGATTTATTGTGTTAAAATGACTTATGTTGTAATAGTTAACTCACATTTTGTATATTGTGTATATTTGCATGCAGCGTTTATGAAGTCCTTAAAAAATATTTAAAGGTCCTTAAAAATAACCTGAAGGTCTTTAATTTCCATTTTCAAAAAAGAGTATGAACCCTGAGTATTCTTACTTTCATTTGAACGAGCATTATGACTGAAATCAAATTTTTTTTCTACCGGTATGTTATTATTTAAAATTCAATCCTTTGATTTGCCCCCTAAAACTGTTTTACCTTGGAAACTCTTGAACGATGCCTGTGCCGCCCCGGTGGCGCAGTGGTCTAAGGCGCTGGCCTCTGATCATTCGTCCGTAAGGGGTCCGGGTTCGAATCCCGGTCAGGCATGGATGTTGTGTTTGTCTTACGGCACTGGCTCTCTCCCTTCCCTGGAACCAGTGACCCTAAATTAGGGACGGGCGACTGCTTATAGCCCATTGAGTTGCTCACGGTGGTCGTTAAACCTCCAATCAAAAAAACAAAAACAAAAAAACGATGCCTGTGGTCACTTGAGTGAGCAAATTCAAAAATCTGATACTTGTTAACTTTGTACCACCAAATATGACAGCTTGAATCAAGCTTATGTAAAAAGTGGTGGTAGGGAACTTTAAATGATTATCCATAGAATTCTTGAAATATGCTCCAGTTAGTCAGAGGAGGTAAGGATTTGCAGGACTGGGGGGGGGGGGGAGTAATGTGCTGAGTATTATTTGTTAAATTCCAGCTGCCTGTTAACCAGTTAAAAGCATCATTTTAAAAATATAAAGATGAAAATCTTAATGGAAAATAATGAAAACTTTAAAACTTTGTTGTTTTTGAAGATTGTGTTGATAAAATATATCCAGAGAGAGAGAGAGAGAGAGAGAGAGAGAGAGAGAAAGAAAGAGTTAAGACATTAAAACATATTGACAGCTGTGAACTTGATGAGAAGGAAACTGTATGAATAACCATTCACCTTTACTTGTGTATGAATAACCATTTACCTTTACTTGTGTATGAATAACCATTCATACACAAGTAATAATTCATTTACAGATATCATTCATATACAGACACAGATAAAATCTTGACTACTGATGACATCACATGCTGGTTTGTGTATGGTGATCAAGAAAGCATGTGGGACCATGATTTCAAGAAAAATGATTTGATACCAGATTTTAGATCTTCAGTAGGAAATTACTACTGGATTATATAGAACAGCAGGATAACAATACTCTTGCTAGCGAGTTGTTTTAAGATATTTGAGTCACAGCATTTGACAGAAAGTAAATGACAGTATGAAACATACCACTCTGCTTCATTCTTTAATATTGATGTTCAGTCACCTTATGAATACCTGTAATTAATAAACCACTACATAATTACTTATTACTTAATCATTTTAAGTGATTATACACAATGTACATGACCCAATATGTGATTTCATCAGTCATTTTAAATGATTAAGTAACAATTTGATTTCTTACTGTTTATGTAATTTTGCTTCTCTTTTTTTCATTTTTTTGTGAAATTTTTTGAATTTTTATTTATCCAGGAAATTTTTTTATCTACTCCAAATAATTGAGACTTTGTTTCATGAAAGTATACTGCCATGTATGCTGGCAGTAGAGCTTGTGTATGAGTGAATGGTCTTTTACTGAATATGGTGTTACTGGGAATCTATTTAATAGTGTAAAAGCCATGTATGCTGGCAGTAGAGCTTGTGTACGAGTGAATGGTGCTTTATCAAATTGGTTTTCTATTGGTGCAGGAATCAGACAGGGTTGTGTAATGTCACCATGGCTGTTTAATATATTTATGGATGTGTGCATGTGTGATGCCAAAATAGATAATGCTGGTTTATGTCTTGGTGATATTCGTGCATGCAGATTGCTGTATGTTGATGATACTGTCCTGTTGGCAGAGAGCCTTTGCTCTCTTGCAGAGTATGTTGTCCTGGATGTACAAAGTTTGCATGAGATTCAAACTGAGTATAAATAAGGGAAGAAGCAAAGTTACGGTTTTTGAGCGAGGAACTGGTAGTACTGAATGTAATATAAGTCTGAATGGCACAGTGATTGACCGGTGAATTAGTTTGTGTATTTAGGAAGCATGTTTGACAGAGAAAACAAATTGGATGGTGAGATTAGTAGGCGAGTGAATTCTTCATTGAAAGCCTTGGCTGCTTTGGGAGGTATTCAGAGGAATGATGGGTTTTCAAGAGAGTCCCTCATGGCTGTGTATGAAAGTGTAAGTGTTCCGGCGCTGATTTATGGCAGTGAAACATGGGTACTACAGAAGAAACATAGGAATTGTCTGTGTGCTGGAGAAATGCATTACTTACAGGGAGGTGGGGTGGCAAGACATGTTTCGATTGTGTGATGAATGAAGATGTGTTGCAGTTGTGTAATGTGAAGCAAAATGTTGTTAACAAGGTGGAGACTAATATGCTTTGGTGGTTTGGCCATGTTGAAAGAATGAGTGAAGAGATGCTTACTAAGAAAATGTTTTTAGCCCAAGTGGCAGGAAGGAAAGGCAGAGGAAGGCCAAGGAGGTCATGGGAGGATCAGATTTAGGAGTGTCTGCATGAGAAAAAGATTATGAGTATGATGTATTGAAGATCTTGTGTACGGCGTGTGATGGATGTCAGTGAAGCTCAAGTTGTATGTCAAGATCGCTGTAAATGGAGAAGTTTGATACGGCTGCAGTAAGTAAAAATTATCTGGTAGTTTGTATTTCTTTGTGGAGCTAACCTCTGAATCTCAGAGAACAGCTTAGTGAGTGAAAAAAATTACTTGTTTGACAAGTCACAGTATCACTATAACTATTCAAAAATTTTTACGTGCCTACAATTACTTTAATAAGAGCAATGAGAGTAAACTTACCCCTACCAGTAGGTCCGTTCTCTCAGAAAAAATACATTTCTTAGCACGTTAACTTCCATTTTAATATCCACGGTTGGTTTGGGCTGTTGGTGCGGCGGTTTTATGTTGTCTTCAACATGTTCTTTTATTTGACTGAGCGAGCAATTTATTAATCCATACTGCTGTAATGATATTTGATCGAAGAGACCTCACTTTTTTTTTTTTTTACTTTAAAACCCCATATTTACATTGACTTTGAAAAACCCTAACTGGCAATCCAATTGGCTTATAAAACCTATCATTCAGTGAACCTAATTGCTTGAACATTCAGAAACAATAAACAAACTTCCTATTTACAAGCACCAAAACATCTAACAAAACATTTAAAAGCCTAAAATTCAATTATTCACAACAAACTTATCTCATTGCCCTCTATTTACAAACTCATCTCACTCTCTCATTCATGCACCACACCTCTGCCGTTCCCAACGTAGACTGCCCCAAGCAGCTTTCCAACCGTCCTGGGTCATCCTCAGGAGGCCAGATGGCATCAGCCCTGCTATCACAGTGCGAGTGAGTGAGAGAAGCGATTTCTTGCGTCGGCCCCATGTCCCACGTCGTATTGAACACATGGCCACCGTGGCTCCATCTGTTAAGAACTGTAGTTAATATTTTATTTTCTTCTGCAGTATTTTTTTCTTTTTTGTTCTATTTTTATTATTTCTTTCCATTTTTCGTTAAGTATATTTGGGTCATTATGATTACATACTCGATCCCTATTTTTTTCTATCAGTACTGATTCTGCAATACGCAAATGTCTTTCATTGTTACATGATTTAATTATTTTGATGTCTTCAAATTTTGGGTATCTTTGATTATCTAAGCAGTATTGTATCAGTGCTGTTTTTGCCTCTTTTTTTTTTGCCAATTTTTTATGTGTTGTTGCAGGCGATGTTTTCATTGGTTTTTGGTACTCCCTATGTATGATATTGATGGGATGCCTGTTATTGGAATTTCATAAACACCAGCTTTTTCCAAGATACTGCTTTTTTCCGTATTATTAATTATCATATCTTTGACCGTCAGTACTTTGTTTCCCATCTGAATTCCATTTTTGTGGCATAACTTATTTATCTCTGTTGATATTCTTGGAAGGTAAGGTAAAGTACCAACATATTGTAATTCCTTTTTTCTTAACTTGTACTTCATATATCCATTTATTTATTTTTTGTGGTGGGTATCCATAACTTAATGAAATTTCTTTAATGTACCTGATCTCTTCATTCTGGAATTCTTCTTTAGAGGAGTGTGTAATTGTTCTTTTAATTAATGATTTAATGCTATTGCATTTTTGTGTATAAGGGTGTGTTGATGAATATGGAATCAGAACAGGAACATATGTTAGTTTTCTATGTACTTTATATTGCATATGGTCATTCTGTTTGATAACCTTAACATCCAGGTAAGGCAAGGAATTCTCTTCTTCATGTTCTATTGTTAATTGTATTGATGGATAAATACTGCTAAGTTGTTGTGTCAATGCCTCCAGCTCATCTGTATCCATTTTGGCTAAGATAAAGATATCCTCTACATATCTACAGTATATCAGAGGGGGATCTTGAATTTTGCTAATTATTTGTTCTTCTATGTTATTCATGATTACTTTAGCAAACGGATTTGATAGGGGTGAGCCCATTGGTCCACCGTAATTTTGTTTGTATATTTTATCATTACATTTGAAGATATTATTTTCATATATATACAATAAAGTTGCTTTTAACTCCTATAGTTGTATGTCATTCATTGATTGGTCCTGTTTCAATTTTTCAATAAAGATATCCACCGCCTCAAGTACAGGTGTACTTGGAAACAACGACTTGACACCCATACTCGCCATTCTGTAACTTCTTATATCTTGGTTTACATTCTACAAAATTTCTATAAATTCGTACGTGTTCTTTATAGTGTATTTTGTTTTCATAAATTTTGGTGATAAGAACCTGTAAATATTCTTCTCAAGTTCAATCAGTGGTGAGTTCTTTTTGGACACATAGTCTCATGGGTTTACCTTCTTTATGTGTTTTAATTTTAGCAAACAGTTGTGGCATTTTTGTACCTATTGGTGGTTTTGCATTTTTAATCTTATTAGGTAGGGTGCTATGGTTCCTGATATTTGCCAAGTATCTTACTTGGCTATCTGTTGGGTCTTTTTTTAACTCAGAATACTGTAATTCTTCAATTGCCTGTACTACCTTTTGGTTATATTCCACTGTATTTAGAATCACTATCTGACCTGTCTTATCAGCCTCGCAGAATTTGGTGTTCCTATCTTCCCTTAATTTCAATAGCTGATTTTTTTCATATTTTAGTTTCTTTAAATAATAATTTCTATTATTTTTTTCATTATATTCTTTTAATATTATTCTAAATAGTTTACCACTGAACTCCTTCTTGTCTTCATTAGGGATGTTTCTGATGATATCTTCAAAATTTGGTATTAATTATTCTGTTTTTGTTATCTTCTGTGGGAAAGCATATTTCTTTCCTCTCTGCAGTACTGCCCTCTGTGTATAATTTAGTTCCTGCATTGACATATTCTGAAAAACCTCATAATTATTTTCTTTCTGCCCATGACCTGTATGTTGGTCCAATAATTTATGCAATTTTGAAGTAACGTTGTTTTCGCAGACTTTCTTTCATTTTCAACAATCTCGGAAAACTCTCTCAACATAGTTCTATGCTTTCCCACAGAAGATAACAAAAACAGAAGAATTAATACCAGATTTTGAAGATATCATCAGAAACATCCCTAATGAAGACAAGGAGGAGTTCAGTGGTAAACTATTTAGAGTAATATTAAAAGAATATAATGAAAAAAATAATAGAAATTATTATTTAAAAAACTAAAATATGAAAAAAATCAGCTATTGAAATTAAAGGAAGATAGGAACATCAAACTCTGTGAGGCTGATAAGACAGGTCAGATAGTGATTCTGAATACAGTGGAATATAACCAAAAGTTAGTACAGGCAATTGAAGAATTACAGTGTTCTGAGTTAAAAAGGACCCAACAGGTAGCCAAGTAAGGTACTTGGCAAATATTAGGAACCATAGCACCCTACCTAATGAGATTAAAAATGCAAAACCACCAATAGGTACAAAAATGCCACAATTGTTTGCTAAAATTAAAACACATAAAGAAGGTAAACCCATGAGACTCATAGTGTCCAAAAAGAACTCACCACTGATTGAACTTGGGAAGAATATTTACAGGTTCTTATCACCAAAATATATGAAAACAAAATACACTATAAAGAACACGTACGAATTTATAGAAATTTTGTAGAATGTAAACCAAGATATAAGAAGTTACAGAATGGCGAGTATGGATGTCAAGTCGTTGTTTCCAAGTACACCTGTACTTGAGGCGGTGGATATCATTATTGAAAAATTGAAACAGGACCAATCAATGAATGACATACAACTATAGGAGTTAAAAGCAACTTTATTGTATATATATGAAAATAATATCTTCAAATGTAATGATAAAATATACAAACAAAATTACGGTGGACCAATGGGCTCACCCCTATCAAATCCGTTTGCTAAAGTAATCATGAATAACATAGAAGAACAAATAATTAGCAAAATTCAAGATCCCCCTCTGATATACTGTAGATATGTAGAGGATATCTTTATCTTAGCCAAAATGGATACAGATGAGCTGGAGGCATTGACACAACAACTTAGCAGTATTTATCCATCAATACAATTAACAATAGAACATGAAGAAGAGAATTCCTTGCCTTACCTGGATGTTAAGGTTATCAAACAGAATGACCATATGCAATATAAAGTACATAGAAAACTAACATATGTTCCTGTTCTGATTCCATATTCATCAACACACCCTTATACACAAAAATGCAATAGCATTAAATCATTAATTAAAAGAACAATTACACACTCCTCTAAAGAAGAATTCCAGAATGAAGAGATCAGGTACATTAAAGAAATTTCATTAAGTTATGGATACCCACCACAAAAAATAAATAAATGGATATATGAAGTACAAGTTAAGAAAAAAGGAATTACAATATGTTGGTACTTTACCTTACCTTCCAAGAATATCAACAGAGATAAATAAGTTATGCCACAAAAATGGAATTCAGATGGGAAACAAAGTACTGACGGTCAAAGATATGATAATTAATAATACGGAAAAAAGCAGTATCTTGGAAAAAGCTGGTGTTTATGAAATTCCAATAACAGGCATCCCACCAATATCGTACATAGTGAGTACCAAAAACCAATGAAAACATCGCCTGCAACAACACATAAAAAATTGGCAAAAAAAGAGAGGCAAAAACAGCGCTGATACAATACTGCTTAGATAATCAAAGGTACCCAAAATTTGAAGACATCAAAATAATTAAATCATGTAACAATGAAAGACATTTGCGTATTGCAGAATCAGTACTGATCGAAAAAAAATAGGGATCGAGTATGTAATCATAATGACCCAAATATACTTAACGAAAAATGGAAAGAACTAATAAAAATAGAACAAAAAAGAAAAAAATACTGCAGAAGAAAATAAAATATTAACTACAGTTCTTAACAGATGGAGCCACGGTGGCCATGTGTTCAATACGACATGGGACATGGGGCCGACGCAAGAAATCGCTTCTCTCACTCACTCGCACTGTGATAGCGGGGCTGAAGCCATCTGGCCTCCTGAGGATGACCCTGGACGGTTGGAAAGCTGCTTGGGGCAGTCTACGTTGGGAACGGCAGAGGTGTGGTGCATGAATGAGAGAGTGAGATGAGTTTGTAAATAGAGGGCAATGAGATAAGTTCGTTGTGAATAATTGAATTTTAGGCTTTTAAATGTTTTGTTAGATGTTTTGGTGTTTGTAAATAGGAAGTCTTTTTATATTGTTTCTGAATGTTCAAGCAATTAGGTTCACTGAATGATAGGTTTTATAAGCCAATTGGATTGCCGGTTAGGGTTTTTCAAAGTCAATGTACATATGGGGTTTTAAAGTAAAAAAAAAAAAAAAAAAAATGAGGTTTTGTCGATCAAGTATCATTACAGCAGTATGGATTAATAAATTGCTCACTCAGTCAAATAAAAGAACATGTTGAAGACAACATAAAACCGCCGCACCAACAGCCCAAACCAACCGTGGATATTAAAATGGAAGTTGACATGCAAAAAAATGTATTTTCTCTGAGAGAACGGACCTACTGGTAGGGGTAAGTTTACTGTCATTGCTCTTATTAAAGAAAAAAAATGTTTTATAAAAGTAATTCTTCATAGGAATATTACATTTTTTTTTATTTGAGTGAATATTGCAGAAATTGAGATCCCATTGTGAAGCTATTTTCTTTTGTTTTTGTGTTTATCCTTTAGGAACAACCAAGGACCTGTAATACACATTGAAGTTATATGGAATAAAGTACAGGGTGATTCACAGAAAACGCACATTTCGTGTTCATGTTATTCCAGCAGGAATAAATCGTAATGGCCCGTGTTAGTGTCAAATGACGTGGGGCATCTGTGAGATTTCTTTATTCTCACGAGAGGGCACTACTGTGCAGGATGTGGCAGCTGTTGCTGCCAGATTGCCTTATTCACTGTGAAGATGTAGTACACACTACTGCAATGGGTGTTTCTTTTTGAAAACGTACTAGATTACAAATTTGATCACAGCTACGCAAAGTGCATTCGCAAGGAAATTTGGTGTTAGCAAACCTACCCAAAGGAACTCTATACTGGCACTTGTGCTCAAGTTGGAAATAACAGAATCTCTTGTGAGTGAAACCGGCAAGCATTGTTCATCTGCTCTGCTGACGGTTGCTGTGGACATTGAGGCATGATTGCAATGGTTACCCTGGAAGTCATTAGGGCGTTTGTTGCAGGAGACCGGGTACTTGGTTGGTTAGTTGATTTATTTTAATGGCGCAAGGGCCATGGTTGGCCAAAGAGCGCCAAACAAAAGGCATCAAAACAAAACATAATTAATAAAAAATGTAAACAAGGTTAAAAACAGGCTGATGTGGTAAAAACGAAAGATGAGAGTGAACAAGTTAAAACCTAGATGAGGTTAAAAAAGGCAATTTCTTGTAAAAACGAAAACACTGCTTTCACATCGTAGGCTTCACCAATAAGAAATTGCAGCGTAGCTGCTCCTTCGTCCAACAGATGAGAGTGAAAATGACGAAAACGATGATCACAAAAACGAACACAAGTACACAAAACATGAAGGACAGTGAGACGACAGTTGCACGTCTCACACATCGGCGCTGTGTCGCCACACAGCAAAAAGCGGTGAGTGAAACGACAATGCCCGATGCGGAGATGCGCAAGCACCACTTCCTCCCTACGGTTCCGATGATATGAGGATTTTCAGATTCCAAGATTAGGTTTAATACGATGCAGTTTATTTTCCACCTCTTGGTCCCACAGACCCTGCCACGTTCGCTTGATATGCTCGTAAAGAAGAAAGCGGAAATCCTGGTGAAATAGTGGCAAGGGTGTGACGACCAAAGTCCTGAAGCAGATCTAGCAGCCACATCAGCACACTCGTTACCCGAGATTCCAACATGCCCTGGAATCCAGCAAAACTGAACCTGAAAACCAGCCTCGACCAGGTACTTGTACTCCATGTGTCAGAGAACTGCTAAGAAAGTGTGGCTATAGGTTGATGGCTGTTCATGAGTTGCTGGAGCCAGATAAGGGAAAAACGAGTGCACTATTGTCTCTGGTTTCAGGATTTCATTGCTCAAAATCCTGGCATATTATCAGTCGCATGGTTCACGGACGAGGCGTGGTTTCACTTATGTGGCTATGTCAATTCACAGAACACATGCATTTGGGCTGCAGAACATCTGCATGCCCTTCAGGAAGCGTCTATGCACTCATAAAAAATATTCAGAGTTTGGTGTGCCATATTCGCTGAAAGAATAGTAGGTCCCATTTTTTGTCAACACTGTAGAGTACCAATGAACTTTTGTAGACTTTGTTGAGCAATTGGATGACATAGAGCTGTGTCAAGGCTATTTGCAACAGGATGGCACCACGTGCCATACATCAAATGAGTCCATGACACTGATCCACAGTTTCTTTGAGGACCAGATAATTTCCCGTAACTTGTGGCCACCGAGACCACCTGATTTGACAACACCAGATTTCTTCCTGTGGGAGTTTCTTAAGCAAAGAGTGTAATGTCTAATGACAGAGAGTGTAATGTCTAATGACAGAGAGTGTAATGTCTAATGATTTCTTCCTGTGGGAGTTTCTTAAGCAGAGAGTGTATTCATCTAATGTCCAAGGGCGTGTAGAACGCCCTTGGACAGTAGACGAATTGAAGAACATTACAAACGAAATGAACAGTATTGACAAGACCAACAAACAGCCGTGAACATGGAACGAC